>CM061542.1:88937253-90187253 GCA_030864215.1 Capsicum pubescens | reverse complement strand
AGTTAACATTACTTATCAAACAAAGAATTATTACTAATATTACTCACTAAGTGAATATTCATTTTATAACTAGTTTCCCACTTACCAACTAGTCTTTACAATATCCAACACTTATCTCTAGTTATCACTAATCATTAACTAAACTACTTTAAATACATTTAAAACTAGTGGTTCACAACCTGTGTCCGAATATCAATAACCTACCCACATTACAAAAAAAAAAGTTCATACACATATGAGCATACAATTGCCATACACAGGACTAGTCAGACACGAACCAATAGATGGACACTTAGGCACATCCATAATTATCCTTCTGCCTTGCAAGGTATAACATCATAGTCACACTCCAGCCTTGTCGAGTATTGATATCATTATCATAACGTCCTTCATCTTTCTCAGGTACCAATATTATCATCACAAATTCCTAAGGTGTTTTCGGGTATCAATATCATCATCACAAACTCCTACAACCTTGTTGGGTATCGATATAATCACAATATACAATTCAATATCGATAATAAAGAACAATCCCTATAAGGACTAAAGTAAACGGCAAGCCCCAGGAGGGCTATAGTAAATGACAAGCCCCATGACGACTAAATTAAATGAACATAATTGAATAGTAAAGAAGAGTATACCTTCAATACTCAACATTCATCTTCCATATTAATTTATCAATATATATATATATATATGACATGAGTATTATATTTATCAAGGGTTTCAAGCATATTTAGCCTCATAACTTTCCATGTAGTTGATAAGCATGCCTTCTAGAAGAATAGTGTCAAGACCAACAATATTAGTAATATGAGGGTTTTCTAGCATGGTTACTAGTTTGGTTACTAAACAAGAGTAGAACATGATTAATAACGTATCCCAAAGTCCAAAAGAATAGATTAATTAATGGCACACATGACAACATAGACATGGGCTTAATTAATAGAGTAAACCATAATACTCATAACATTTATGGTAATTTAGTTTAAAAACCATATACATTACTTCTAATATTATTTACTTAATATAATTAATCAACATAGATAATATGTTTCTAAGGGAGCATTTTGTAGGCATTTAGTAGTCGTCTAAGGTCTTCAATAGAACTATGTCAATCAAAGCTTAAGGTGGGTCAAGAACCCCCTCCTGATTCCTAAATATATGTTATAGGTCCAACTTCCACCCAAGACTAAGCTAAGGTATCTTAATTCATTATAGCAAGCCACCACTAGTCCTAAGGTAATGGTTTTTCCCAAAATTACATCTTATTCAGACATAGTACATAAGGTACTTCAATTAATGTAAGAACTAGGGTCAACATACCCATAACATGAGTGACAAGGTCACTCTCATCCAACTAGAGTGACTAAGGCAATCCTCTTTCTAACCATGACACATGAAATCTAATTCACCAAGATTTAAGGCTGCAAGTCAAACATTTTAATCTATAAGTTCAAGAGACTTAAATTATTCAACTAAACCCAAGTCACACCATACAACATTCCAACACCTAAAACCTACCCAATCTAATAAGTTATCACAATTATACTAAAACATAGCTCAATCTAACAATAAATAAGACTAACCTACCTCAAATTTAAAGAAAGCTCATGAACTACTAAACTTTAGACTTTTCTTTTTCAGAAGCTTCTTTAAGGTGTCAAGACATCAAAAATACAATTTGCTCATTATAATGAGAACATTGATACAAAATATTACACCATTGTGCTTCGGGTCCAAAAACGACACCAAAAACCCCAAGTAGGTCCCACTTGCAGATATCACGTTTTCAAGGTCAACCCAATATTCATACCCCATAAAGGAATGATAATCCTTAAGAAATAGGTGAGGTTTAAGCTTATTTGGGGCTAAATCAAGCCTCCAAGCTATTTGGGGGTTTTTGTCAAGAATTTAAGAAATTTAAGCATAAAACAAAAGGATTCATACCTCAAATCCATTTTTATTCACAAAAATATATTTTAATTAATATCCTAAGACACTCCCAGGACTCAATTTGAGTTTAACACACCATATTAGGGTTCCTTGGTTTCAAAGAAGAGTGAAAAGTTCCCAAACGCTGACTAAAAGGCCATTAAATACCCTTCCTAGGCAATGAGGTGGAACGATCACCATCTATGCACCATGATCACATTATGGGAATCACTATTCATGCTTGTATGATCAGAGCATCCTCACCTTGTAATAGATAATAACTGAAACTAGCAAGAAATTTTAAGTTTTGATCAATGCCTCAAGATTTATTTGGGATTCAATATAAATAAATGAACTATGTAACCACATTATTTTGAAGTTTTGGATGTATTAGCAAAGATGGATTTTCCATCTAAGGTCATTTTGTCCAAATGTGGGTCCCAGAGCCAAATTTTTATTTTTTCAATAGTTCGACCAATAGGTCGAAATGAGTTCGAGTGTATTGGGACATAAAATAAAGGTCCACATAGCGTAAAATTGATATTGTAGAGCTGTTGGCGCAGTCAAAATTTTCATCTGAGATTTTTTGACTAATATTTTTTCACGATGGCTATTTGGAACCAACGACGGTTTCTAAATAAGGAATTGACTCTAAAACCAAATAAACTTCCTAATAACCAAGTTATCTGTTCTAGAAATTCATAAATGACTTGGGGAAGCTATGGAAAAGCTATAACGACAAAGATAAGAAGAACTATAAAAAATGATCTAAGTGACCATTATAGTTGGGGAAATGATCTTAGGCTTTCTTTGTGATTATTGAAAACCATTTTAAAATAAAACTACTACACGTGCATGAATTATATCCCTAGTCATCCCTTTTGATCCGATGAACCTTTCCTTGGCAACCATATTACAAGTCTTAAACATTTTGAAAGATTATCCCTCTTTTGAACCCTACTTTCCTTAAACATAAAAGTGCCAACTGAGGCTAAAAAGCCTATGTTGGGATGTTTGATCTTGGAAAAAGGTGATCATGGACCCTAGTCATTTAAGTTAATGCCTAGGAGCAAATAAATGATGAATATTAAATGAGAAAATAGAAGGGAGAAATAAAATAAAGAAAATCATGAACTTATAAAAAGAAAAGAGCTGAAAAGAGAATGCTTTCAAAAGGTGGGTGAACTAATGTCGTAAATATAGACATATGTGTAATTTAGAAATAAATCTAGTGGCTAATGATCCAAAGTTTGATCTAATTTTGTGTGTTATGTAGAGTTCAGGGAGGGTTTAGTCACTTTCATCCTAAATGTTGATCGTACCTTTCCACAAGCATACATTACAAGCTTGAAAAAGCCCATTGGGATCGCCAACTAAGTGTCTTTAAGTTAGTAATGATAAAAAAAAGGGAAAGTATATGGAATGATTCTTTTTTACATTGAGAAGTTCTTTGTGAGTGTGAGTTCTTGCACATTAATCCCTTGTTGCATGATTGAAATTATGGTGTGTTACGACTTCCTTTAGTAAAGAGGCATGTAAACTAAGATAGGTTTGTGAGATTGTCATGTTTCAAAAATAAGACAAATGAGTTAAGTTGAGTCACTATTGATAGAGACTCACCTCTTGAGTGTTAGTTGTTGTTACTTGATTATTGTTTAAAGTCTGTTGTATCCTTTAAAATATAATTGATTTTGAGGGGATTTATTTGGCAACCATCGCTCATACTTGACTAATTGTTAGTGATAATAGATTTCAAATCATGAGCATTAATTGGTTGATATTGTGGGCTCCAAGTTAAATATTCTCATTGAGTGTGAAGTACTATTGCTTGAGGACAAGAGATTTATATTAGGTGTGTTGATGAGTGGTAAATTTTCCACTCATTTGTACCTTATTTCTTGCACATTATAGAGATTAAATTTCATATATGAGACTAATCCTTCAATAAATTGCACTAATTTCTAGTGTTTTGATCCTATAGGAACATCTAATGAAAATGAGTTGAGACAAAGATAGAAAGGAAGAAAAGTGAGAAGAGTTGGAACAAGTGTTTAAAGTTAAGTTCAGAACCAGACCCCGATTATCGCGATGTGTAGTATGTGATCGTGATTAGTCAACAAGTCAATGGATGTGATTGTGATCTAATTTTTTGTAATCGTGGGAAGTCTATACAGACCATTGTGGCACGATCGCAAACCAAAATATCACTATAGTAGAGTCACAATCACAACTAAAGTTCGCGATCAGGTATCAGGAAAAATAACAATGTCAAAATTGGAATTTCACAAGGCCTAATCCCAAGATATAAAAGGCAAAACCCTTAACATTTCCAGCATCCAATTTTTGAATTTTGACAGATAAGAATAATATTGATGAGTAAACACACAATTTGTAAGGGTTTGTAAGAGAGATTTGAATTTGGTTTGAAATTCATGTTTGGGATTGTACTTATTTTGCTTATGATGGATGAGTTGAATACAAATTTGGGTATATTTCTTTCCTCTAATTTCATGAGTAAATAAACTTATCTCTTGGGGTTATGTTATATTAGGTGGTGGATAATGTGTGGGTGTTGATTTTTATTCCAATTAATTAGTGAATTATGATGGGTTCATCTTTTACTCTATGTTTAAATTGAGAATTGTGGGTGAAAATCTAAATTGTCTTGGATACCATATCATCCTTGAAAGAGGTATATGGTTTAAGTGTAATTGCAAATAATAACTTGAATTAGCTTATTGAATAGCATCATCTTAGAAATAAAGGTGTTATTTGAGATAGCTCATTCAACGGTATCATCTTAGAAATAGGGGTATAAATTGAGGTAGTAGATTGGTAGATTTGATATGCTCATGAGGTGTTTCAAATAATCCATGAGAGAGATTTGGTATTTTATTGAAATATTAACACAAAGACCTAAAATCTAGCCTACCCAAAACTGTTAACGAAACTTGAACTAGTTGTTGATTACAAATGCATGACTCCCACCTAAGATGGCATAATCACATGGTTTCTCTCAATTTGGTAATACTAAGCTTTTTAATCTCGCGATATTGTCAAAAATTACTGTGTTTAACTTTGTTAAATTCAAACCCCCCAATTAATTTTATTTATTGTTAAATTTGTCCTTACGGGTTAACATATAGTTAACTCTCAACACTTACAAGTGGTGAATTCTAAGATTTCACTCCTCATGGATTTTACCTCCACTCATAGTTTGATATTATATTGACAATGTCCACTTTGCATTGAGTTTGAAGGGTATGTTGAGCATTATCAGTTTTCCCAAGGTTCACCTGATTCACTTAGGCTTCATTTTCTAATTTTAAATCCCAAAACTTGTTTTACTTGTAAATACAATAAAAAAACATTGTAACCACATAAGTATGACCTAGACTAGTATATTTTGCATGTTTTAAATCTTTGAAAGTGTCATATAACCACAAAAAATCACAACTTTCATTTTTTTCTCATATTATTCTTAGATATGCTATGTTAAAGGTTCACTTAGGGCTATTAGTGGCTTTAAGTGCCTTGTGGCATCTAGGATATAGATTCAGTTTGTAACAAACATTGTATCATAGTAATAGGTTTCAGAGTCCTAGGATATCTAAAATACCACATTCAGTAGAGTTTTTTAATCTATGTTAAATGTCCCATACTTATAACAAGGAGACTACATATAGTTAAGAAAATACATTTCCTTCATTCATTATTTAAGTTTGTAAATAGAGTTTAATTATATGAATGTCTCGCAACTCTAAATTTTCAAGTGTTTAGAATATGTCTCCAACAATAGCCATTGGGTGCCCAAGACAGGTCAACAATGACAATCCTCATATGCCCCTAGTTTCAGTTGGACTAAAGAGTCCCAATGCATATGCTACTATGAAAACATGCAAAATAAGTAGATCCCACCACTACCTTTCCCACAGAAGCAAAAGTTGCTGAAAAGGTAAAGAAGATCCCACTACTACCTTTCTCATAGAAGCATATAAAGGCAAAGGAGGATGCATTCTTCAAGAAGTTCTTTGACACATTCAGAGAGCTGCACATTGACTTATCTTTTTTAGATATTTTGCATGGAATTCCTAAGTACGCTAAGTACTTAAAGGATGTGGGTCACTAACAAAGTTCAGCTGCAGGATGTTGTGACAGTAGAACTCACTGAGGAGTGTAGTCCTGTAGTGATGCAAAAGATGCAACAAAAACTCAAAGATCTTAGGAGTTTCTCCCTCCCTATTAAAATTAGAAACAGTGAGGTGATCCATGCACTGAGTGATTTGGGGGCAGGTGTTCGTTTGATGCCCCTTTCTTTGGTCAACACCTTAGACCTGGAGAATCCAAGATTGAGCTCTGTAATACTTGTAACAAAATGAGAATACACCTTGGACGCCATACAGTGCTTACGATCCCAAAAGACGACAAGCTAACCCATGAGCTGGTACTTTCTATGAGCACTGAATAATAATAACAAATATACATGTGTGGAATAAATAAATACACCATAAAGTTTTAATTACTAATATATTTCTGAATCATAAGTCTAAAAACAACTGCCAGAAAACAACTATCTGGAAACTGATAAAAGTAATGACAAACTGACAAATTGTGTGAAAGCCTCTAAAACTGACTGAATAAGAGATGATAGGTCATGCCCCGACTAACTCCAACTGACTTCTAAATAGAAAATAATAAAATAAACATAATTGATCCTTAAGTATGAGGACTTACCACTACTGCTACTGTTGATGCCCTGGAATGTGTAAGTATGACCGAGAACATGAGTTTCTGAACATATGATATGAGACATCATAGCATAATAAATGAGTATGTGATTAGTACTATGAATGTATTGGTATGCTAGATAGAGTTAGGCTGATATACATGGGCTCATGTGCATGAATAATAAGTGACTAAATGAATAACATGAAATAACTGAGTATAAATGTATGGAAGTTGTACAACTCTAAGAATACATGATCAAGCATATAACATGATTTTGAAATTGTCTATAAAATAAAATACTAAAATCTGAGAACCGATTTAACTAATAAATTGTATGCTATGATCAAGAAAACCTGAACTGACTTTTGAACTAAGACTGGACTAAAACTGTGGGAGGTATCATCTAGCTGGCATACCCTAATTGGGGTCAAATCTGTGACACCAGTTGAAAGGGTGATAATACCATGCCACGGGTACTAATAATGGTTATGGAGTCAACCCTAATATGGAGGGTGACCCCTGAGATAAGTCCTAAGATGGAAAGTGGTCCCTGAGAGTGTCAGTTCTAAACTTGCGGGTGAAATTTTATAACCTACGCTCGTTACATAGTTTTGGAACTTAGGGACTTCTTCTAAGGACCCAATCCTAACTGATGGGTGAGCCCCCATCCTTAGGTTTTCTCAGTGCTAAATCTTACTCCCAACTGAACTAACCCTGATTACTAGACTGAGCTAAGTCTAACTGAACTAACAACTGATCATAATAACTGACTGAAAAAAATGCTCATGGTGTATTCTAAAATCATTCTGTGGGTAGTAAAAACTAGGTAAACAGCTAAATTTTGGGTTTTCATAACACCCAGGACTCAATAACAATAACAATAGGGACACTTGAAAGCTTTGAAACCATAGAAGGAAATAATTATTCACAATTATTCACTTAAGCATTTCATCAAACACATGGGGACCAAGAATTTAACATGTTATTATTTTTTACACATGATGAGAAAGCAAGATCACAAGACAACATCATTAACTAAGGATTTATTTTGAATACGCATGAACACGATATGAGAACTATAATATTTAGAACATACTATACTCCATTCCACTTGAAATCAATTATAAACTAAACTTGAAATTCAAACAGTAAGAGATTCATGAACTTAAGCATGTGAGTTATTAAAGCAGGTGGGAATAACATTATTATAACACTAAAAGTATAAATTGGGGATTTAACATGGAATTTTCTTCATTCAAACGTGTAAGGGGTACTTTCAATGAAAAACACTTGTAAACATCATGTATAATCAAAATTGATAAAAGCTTCATGGAGATAATTCATTATAAACATGTAATTTCATGATTTAAAAAATAAAAATAAATTCTTGGACTCCATGGTGAAAGGAAACCATAGATGAACATCACACATACCTTTAACCTTTTCACTTGGAAGGGAAATACAATCTTAAAATCTTTCTTGGAAGTTCTTAAATTGGGAAGATTGTGTTCTTCGTCTTCTTGATTAGAAAGAAATAGAATTTGATGATCTTAGGGATTATTAGGTTTTTTTTCATGAGAGAAAATTGGAGAAAAATAGGAAAATAATACCCTAACTGAAGCTAAATTTTATGTTTTTATGAATTGGATTGAGGGTAAAAGACTTAATCACCTCTTAGAGATTTACATTAATAATTGGAATACTGATTAAAGGGGTGGCGCAACATGACAAGTGCCTCATCGCTATAAGTAGCGCGATGCGATGCTATCGTGGTGAGCTGATGGAATCAAAATCCATACATGAACCAATCCTCATCCAAAAAATCTAAAACCTTCCAGAGACATTCTCCTTACACCCATAAAGATGAATTTACTCAAAAACCATTGTATTGGGGTCAGGAAGACTCATTTAAAAATCCTCAAATTTAAGAGGCCAAAAATAATACTAAGTCCCTAACACTTGGTTAAATTTTTAGACTTTGAGCCTCTTATACATACACTAGGAGCTGAACTAATCTAAAACTAACACAAAGTATTACAATACTCAAGTTGGTAGACCGAACTCTAGCCCGTCCCGAAGGAATCATAGTGGATTTCTTATCAAGGTTGGTAAGTTTATTATTCCTGCTGGCTTTATTGTTTTAAATTTTAGGAAGACAAAAGTGTACCAGTCATCTTGGGACATCCATTTTAATTGATGGGAGGATCATTGATTGATGTGATAGAGGGCACACTCACAATGAAGTTGGATAATAAAGAGGTAGTTTTCAAAGTATACAAACCGCTTAAGACACAATCACACTACAAAGATTTGTGCATAATTATTATGATTGAAGTAGATAAGTGTGTAGTGGTGGAGTCTATGCTGTAAAATCCTCTTTGGACTACCTCTTTAAGTAAGCTAAGACTCCAATACCTAAGCCCAACATGATGAAGATTGATGAGCCTAAAAAGGCTAAAGTTGAGAAAGTTGTTGACCTTGAGAGATTACACTCAAGAGGTTAGAATTGATTAAGAAGATGGTGGTCGAGTGTGAGAACGAGAATGGAGGACTATGGTTGAGTCAGAGATTGGGTCGAGCTGCGACACTAAATCAGGCACTGCTTAGGAGGAAACCCAATTTAAGTAGGTATATTTTATTTTTAGTATTTTTGTTTTTATTTCACTAGTTTTTGTTTGTGTTTAGTCACAGATTGATGGGAAGTCTGGTACCAGAAAACCTGAGCTAAGTGCCATGTCAAAGACTAAGTGTGGTGTCCCCAAGACCTTTTAATGTGTAAAGATGCTACAAGCTAGGCCTAGATGCCTCGGAGAGTATTTCTATCACTACTTTAAAAGTATACTTTAGGACAAAGTAGATTTTTAAGTGTGGGGTTGGGAAATTCCCATTTTTAGAAGTAATTATATACTTTTTATGTTAGAATAAATATAGGGTGTTCTTGTTGATGCTATATTGGACTGCATGATTCAAGTGTTTTGGTCGTTAATAGAATGTTGATTGTGTGAATGGCTACTTTTTAGACTCCTAGTATCATGTTTATGACTTTTGTACTTGGTGGCTTAATTTTGAATTTGTGCTATTATTTGATTTAGAGTCTATGATGATGCTACTTGAGTTGAACATATGCCATGTGCGTGTGAGATATTTGTATATTCCTTGTTGCATGTGATTTCTAGAACTTGCCTGGTGTATGTGTAAATCAAAATAAAGAATGTATGTTTAGGAGATGATATAGGCATTTCTTTGATAACCATGTTTCATACTCTCTTTTACCTACCCTTGAGCATAATCTTAGTTAAACCCTCATAAAGCCTTTATCTTTTTCATTAACAGCTTCATATATAGCCGAATCCCCTTTCTTGATAGACCTTGATTTTATCTAAAAAGGTTCTAAGCACTTTAGGGCAAAATTAATAGATTGAGGAGTTGGAAATTCAAGAAGAATAAGGTGAAATTGAAGCCCCAAAGTAATAGTTATTGGTGTGTAAAAATATTATGTGTTGTGGTTGGGAGTTGAGTAATGTAAAGAAAACAAATTTGTTCAAATTGAATAAGTTGTGAATAAAGAATACTCCCACCATATTGTATATGAATGAGCTTAATGAGATGGGGTAAAATAAAAGATGTGTGAAGGAAATAGAGGTAAAATTTGGTTGTTGGAGATTGGTTTTAATTGTATATGGTTATGTATTAAAGCGCTTAGGGAAGATAGTCACTATTACTGGCCAAAATAGTTCCTATCCATCCCTTAGCCTACATTACTACCATTAAGGACCTATTTTATCTCAAGTTTGTGCATTCTTATATTATTGGAGTACTATACTAAGGGCAAGCCTATGGTTCATTATATGTATCTTGTGAATTCTAGTGAGAGTGAGAGAAAGTTTATTCTTGTACCCATTGTGTTATAAATTGCATTATTGTGAGTGATTATGGGTAACTCTCTTATTGTGAGGGAACATTTTTGATGACATCTGGGTGAATTGTATGATTTCTTTGATTGAACGATATGCATAAGTTTTCCAACTAGGTTAGTCAATTCGTGAGGCTAGGATATTTTGAAGCAGTACTCTTGAGCTTTCAATTGTGTATGTAACATGTTTAGTGCAAAAATATGCATTATGTGTTGTCATTGTAGTACCAAATTAAGTGTCTTTATTTTTTAGATATGTGGATCTCCTCAACTTATGATGTTTATAGTAATGAGTTGTTCGAGGACTAGCAAGGCTTTAAGTGTGGGGTGGTGATGTTGGGTGTATTTATGCACTTTAGTATTTCTTTCCTATCTTACTTAGCCTTGTTTTGAGGACTTCATGAGTTATTTATGTGTTAATAATGATATAAATAAATATCCAAGTGCTTAAGTAGTGAATTACAATGTTTAAAGTTGTTTTCAAACAAACTGGGTTTAAAAGGATCATATAGAGTGTAGACGAGAAAAATAGTTTTCTAGCTTGAGCTAGGTGCTGTTCTATTTGTTTTCAATGGATTCTAGTGGGTTTATTAAGTTCCTAATGCTATTATTGTTCAATTATATGTTTAACAACTTGTTTGTAATGTGCGAATTTCAATTGGATCAAATCAAGAGTCGGAACAATAAGTTAAAGATCATTGTCGACAAGCCTAGTGTTAGTTCATATTTTTAGTTAATTGTTGTGCATGTTGTATTTTTTTAGTATCTAATATTTGGTGTTTGATCATGTAGGATGCTTTGTGAGTTTATTATTTTTATATATTGATTAAATACAAGCTGCAAATTGAGTGGAAATGACACAACAAGGAAAGAGATGGAAGGAGAATTAGTTAGAAGAATATAGGCGACAAAAGGCAATTTCCAGTGAGCCTACGAATTTGGTCAGTGATGAACCACTCTCTCTACAAGATATCCAACACCCTAGACTGTTATCTCCATGAGATATCTAACAATACATGCCACACCCTCCAGTAGGCTCGACCAATGTGATGCATTGTAAATCCCACACACGGCCAAATTGGCATGTCTGTAAATAGGACTTTGTGTACTTGTTGGAAACACTTTTGGACGTCATTGGGAGCTTTAGGAGGCTTATGCACACATGTTTAGGTTTTATATTTTTTAAATTTAGATTTTTAATAGATTTAATCATGTATTCAAGTATTTGGATTACAATTATGCCGATTAGTGGCTAAACGCCCCTTTCTGGGGTTAAGGCCAAGAACTTGTGTTCTATAATTATGAATTGAATTTGTTTGGATTTTTTTATCATATTTGGTATCTTTTTCATTCTTATTTTAACTATTTTGAGGATTCGTAACTCTTAGAATATATATATTGTCGACCTTATGATCTAGGAAGGGGGAATAGGAAGATAAAATGTAGAGATCAATAGAGTAAGGTTCTTATTCTTTTATAAAATAAGGAATTTAAATTAGCATTTAGGAAAGGGATGTACCTAAAAAACATTCTATGCTCACACGTAGGAATATAGCTTTAATCTCTTAATTGGATTATTACATCCCCGCTCAACGAGGTAGTTGTAATGTCCAAGTTAGGTAGACGATTAGATGTCGGGAGACCATGGTCATGCAATAAACCCTACGAATCAATAACAAAGATAAGAAATCTAACGAATAAAGTTCAATAGTGTAGTATGATTGTTCATAATACCCTAACCTTGGGTTTTCCTCCATTGATTATTTCAAGTCTTTACTTTACTAAGTGAATATTAATAGTGAACTAGAATTTGATAGTTCCTTAACACTAGTCCCTGTGGGATTGTTACTTGGCTTGTTAAAGGGCCACTATATTACTTGGTGAGACCACGTACACTTGTGTGTGAACTTGGGCACAATAAATACCATCCAAATTCTTGATCTAGCTACGAGAGACCATGTTGATAGTCAGAGAGAAGTATTTACAGGTCCCTGAGATGCTCTAGACACTTCGAGGATTCATGAGTTTCTCAAGATGAATCCATCTAAGTTCTTTGCGTTGAAGCTATGTGAGAATCCAAAAAACTTTATTAATAAGGTCCTAAGGATCTTTTGTGTAATATGGGGGAGTAATTTTTAAAATGTTGATCTTTTCTCTTCTAGCTTAAGGATATTTCTAGGGTTTAGTTTGATAAGTGCAAGAAAGTTATGGATGAAGTTGTTTGATGAGTCAAAAAATTGTAATTCATTTATCCTAAAAGTGATCATGTCATTAATTTTAATTTGAATATAATTTGATGTTAATTTGGTGTGATTTTGGGGTAAAAGCCAAGAAGACATCAAAGGAGGAAAACAGAAGTAAAAAGAAGGAAAATAGGAGTTGAATGTGCAAAAGAGCATTGAATGGGATAATTGGTGCATCACCAATGTTCTCCGTGCATCACCAAAAGAGATAGTCCATCACCAAATGTAATTGCTTGGGATATGTCCAAAGTTGAAAAAATGATGATCAGAAGAACAATTTAATGCATCACCGAATGGATCGGTGTATCCCAAGACCCAACTCCAAATACAATAAATGTCAAACCTTGGATCTTAATACAACATCAAATCGATGAGCTACATATAATTTGGTTCTTTTCCAAGTCATTCAATGACAAATAATTTTAGCCAAATTGGACACGGTGGTAATTTTATGATTTTGGTGCCTGATTTTGCTGGAACTATTTAAGACATTTTGGTTGATTGGAACCTAACTTTTAGTCATTATCTTTAATTTAAAGCTTTTAATCGAAACCCAAGTTATAATATTAGTTACTTATTGCTAATTTATAGCTCGAAATTGGGATTTTCTTTTGGAAATATTTTCATTATATAGTAGATTTGAATGAAGATATAGGTATATTCACCTTTTCTTTAGTTATAATTAGCTAATTTCCCAAGCTTAGGGTTATGATTATTGAATATTGATTATTGTGTGGGTGGTGATTATTTATCTTTTTATTTATTGAATATTGTTATTTTAACTAAACTTCTATGTTCTAACATAAGAATAGAGGTTGTAAACTCTATTCAGGCTTAGATATCTTGTCTTTCTTAAAATAGAAAACAAGGGTAGAGAGATTTAGTTGACAGAGACTTGAGAAATTCTTGCTTAATAGATAATGCTAGAAATAGACTAGCTAATTTGAGGTCATTTGTTGTTTGGTATCATACACATATGGGTGTTTGAAAGAAACCCGTCTGAAATTTTCTCGTAGATTGAAAGATTACCCTAATATCTAAGACCAAGCCTAGTCATAACTATCAATTGAATCTTAGGTTCACTTTTACTTACCCACACTCATAATCACTTTTATGAGGGCATAACCCCAAGTTATTTAACTTATTGATTACAATCTTTGGCATTTGTTTTGCTAAACCAACATTGAAACAATTAATTCAAATGAAAAATCCTTTTACATAACACCCTATTTTACTATTCCATATTATTTCAACCATTTATTCAACAATCGATGGTGAACCTATTATCTTCATTCCCTATGGAATCAACTTCTGATTTCTAGTTGGGCAAAAATTATGTTTAGAGGGACTACATACATCTTGTGGTGTATCTGGAGCTTTATCACTATTGTACCTCCAGAGTGGGCTATCTTTGAGAAAGATTTCTTAGAGTGTTTCTTTTACCAAGAGTTGAGGAAGCTAAATACCTAATATTTCCTTAATAGAGTAGTGTTTTTTGAGTCTGAGAGAGAACAACCTCAAGTTTACTCAGTTGTCTCATAACTCTCTGCGTATTGTAGCTAATTTAAAGAATAGAATGAGTTTGTTTATGTTTGGACTTTCCTTTTATTCATCTAATAAAGGTAAAACAACTATGTTGATTAAGCATATGGATAATTCTAGACTTATGTTTCATCTTTAGCAGGATGAGGAGGAAAACTTGAAGGATAGGGAAGATTTTCATAACAAGAGGTCTCGAAAATCAGGTAATGAGTTTAGTTAGCAAAAAACTGATAATGGGAATCCTTTAAAACATCTATACCCGCGCCGTCTTTAGCTAATACACATAAACCTAGGTTGTGGAATGCTCAACAAGTTAGAATTCTAAGTTGGAGATCTCACAAAGTGTTGCAAAGGGTTCATAGCTTGCCCTACCTATAACACATATGAGAAAAGACACCATAGTGGTTGTTCATATGGTAGGGATCGTTTAAGGTCACCTAATTAAGGATAAACCCTATTATAGGATGGTATTGAGGTAATAGACCCCAAGCTACTTCATTATCTACTCTAGAGAACATAAAAATTGAGAAAGGCGCTACTTAGGTGCAAACTATAGTTAGAGCAACTTTTATGCATTTTATTCTTATATGGATTAGGATACTTCCCATAATGTTGTTACTAGAATGTTATAAGTATTTTATCTTAAATCATATTTTCTTAGGAAGATTATTGGGAATGGCTCGTAGCCTCTCCTGATGAATCATTGGAAATAGTCATAGCTAACACCTTGAGTTGCACATCTACGAGACTTTTGGATAGGTTACTCAGGATGGGTTACTCGATGACTTGTTGACTCTCTCTAAGATTAGTTGCCTAAACTCCACATCTCAAACATATCCAACTTCTTCACATTTTCTTTTATTCATTAACAAGACTCATTTATCTATAAAATATCAAATCCATAGATATACGTAAACTCTTACATATTTCTCTATTTTAAGTATTGAAGGTGTTGTTAAACAATAAATCATCAACACCCTCAACTTAGCATATTTGCATGTCCCCATTCAAACAAAAAAACACCTATGTTGCTAAACTAAGAGAAACCTAGCAGACTCATGACAATCATGTCATTGATTTTAGCACGCACATTTAATTTCTTTTTATACAAGAATAAAAAATCACTATTTATATATATAGTCCATTACTATGACTAAAAGGGATCATTACCATGACTAAAAGTGATCATGAGATGGAATAAAATTATGAACAAACAACTAAGAATATATTCAAAGAACATTACCCGAACAAATAGCAACCAACAATGCAACCCATGTTCCCTCACAACAAAGAGTTTCCTTAAACTCTCCATCTAAATATGAAAATATAAGTAGGGATTGAAGTGAAAACTTACTCTCATAATGAAGTTATAATAGAATGCGTGAAATACCATAGGCTTGCCTTTATTTCCTACGTCTAAGTCTTTCAGACTATCAGATTAGGAATACTATAGGACCTTTATTGGCTTGTATTATAGGCTAAGAGATGGGTATGGTAGATATTGATGCAGTGAATCAATCCTCCTCGACACTACGCTAATATTTGGCTTCACTTTTATCCTTATTATATTCTTCTCTCTTATTCTCGTTTACTTTTTTTTTATTTCAGGTTTAGTTTTCTTTTTACACATGTTCTTTTTCTTTCCAAACTTTATTCATTTTATATCTTTTGTTGTCATACCTAAATCCCCTTTCTTTGTTCAATAACTTCTTTTATATGTAAACTTTGTACTCACACCCTTATATAGCCACCCTCAACTTAGGAAATTTGCCTGAGATGATTTACATAATGTCCAACAAAGGACTAAATAAAAAATAGGTCATTGTAATTAGAAATGGGATAGTGAATAGTCTAATGAAAGAAATAGGTCAATTAAGGCTCAAACTATGGATCAAGGGGTAATGATTCCTTTTGGTTGGGATTTCATGCAAAGAGTGGACAATTTAAATGTTTCCTATGATCCTGTCCTACCCGACTATTCGACAACAGAGAAAGACTAGTTGGGCAAGTTCTAGATAGAACACACAAAGTCAAACTAGGTAAGTACCTCACACACACATATCATAGGGTTACACTATCAACTTCTATGCCTATAAGTCTAATGTCATAACAAGATCCACACTAGTAACAATTCAAAACAGATACAATATATAGACTACAATATATGATCAAGTATTTAGTTTCCATGTGTCAAGATCATGTCATGCCTTTTAAGTTATGCTATACCTACTTGATTAAGATGATTCCCATGCAAAACCTATGCATTGTGATTGCTTGATGAGATATTCGTAAGATTAGAAGTATGAAATTATGCCATGTTTATATGCATTACTATCTATGTACAACATTATGATGATCATGTGCTTCATGAAATCCCCAACTATGAAATTATGAATTGTTGATATTGGTCATGTGATCAAAAGTGTCAAGCCTTGTCAGTTTCATTCTATCGAGTCTTGGGGATACTTGTACCCGATAATTTAGTTGTGTGCCAAGATCCATGTCATGTTTCCACGATAATATCAGTCAAGCCATGATCAGTAGAATTTAGTCAGTCTCATGACTCAGGAAAACACATTAAATTTAGTATCGGTCCAGTCTCTTCCAGAAATCTCAGAAATCTCAATAATCACAATGATCTCAGTATTCCCAAAAACTCTCAGTGACTTCAGTACCCTCAGTCGGTCCATAGATCTCAGTAGCATTCCACCATTAATGGAACTCAGTGAACTCAGTTTAGCTCCGCTAAATATTACCATCAGTAAAGTTCAGTTTAGTATAATCAATCTAGTGTCTATTCAGTTGGGAGTCAGAATCAGCACCGAGTGAACCCAAGGATGGGGACTCACCTGTAATTTAGTGTAGGGTGTGATCCCTAGAAGAAATCCTTGCATTCCAGAACTACATAGCCAACATAGGTTGATATGTAAGACTATGCGTAGGGCTACTAATACATCTCGTTTGGGGTTATTCCTATAGGAGGGTTGATGAAAGAGCTTCCCATTAGAGAGGGTTACCTCACAGCTTGTCTTTACCCATGGCACGGTACTGACACCCTTCCAGCTGGGGTTATAAGTTGGACCCCACCAATTAGTTCTAGGGTATGTCGATTAGATGATTACCTCCCATTGTCTCAGTTTTAGATCCCACCACAGAAATAGATCTCAGTTCAGTTCTACAAAAATCCAGGACAGTCAGGTACAGTCAACTCAGTACTGTACAAAACTCAGCTAGTTCTATCAGTATCAGGACTGACAGATATAATCACTCATATTATCAGTACTCATAATTATTAATCATGTTATTACGAACACAATTAATAGTATATTAATTATACGAAACTCATGTTATCAGTATTCAGTTCTAGGATTGTCATATACAGTCAATTAGACCAGTTCTTCATAATCAGAACTGTCAGAAATAGTCATTCCTTTATCAGAATCATGATATCAGTTCCTCCATACTCAATAGACTCAGTCATACAGTATCCCAGTATTAGTACATAGATAAAAGTAAATCCCTATTATCAGTAGAATCAATAGTCAGAACTCAGTATTCTATCCTATCACAATGTCAATCACAGTTACGTATTCATGCATGTATTCTTTCATTCATGTTAGTCAGTCATTTAGTATAGTTCATGCATATAAACACCTTGCATTCATCCTTCCTCACTTGTATACCTGTACATTCCAACGTACAAATGCATTTACGCTATAGTGTTTCACTTTACACCATAGGTTCAGAAGCATGTGCTCTAGAGCATCAATAACTTTTGAGATTCCAGAAACAGTAGATTTGTAGTTATTCCTCATCATTTAAGGATGATATGATTTATTTATTATTATTTATTATCTCAGTTCAGTATTAGTAGATTGAGTTATTTGGAGACATGTTCCTTCAACTCTTTTTTCAGTTCAGTTTAGAGGCTTTATGACTATAGAATGCTAGACAGTTACTTCAGATTTGTTTTGGTCTTTTTTATATCATTTTCAGACATTGTTTTATCAGATGTTTAGTTAGGTTTTAACCTTATGACATTACAGCTTTTATGTATTCTGCATAAGTTCAGTTTATTATCCAGGGCTCAGTTACAGATATCAGTTATGGGATAACTTGTGGTCCTTCGAGGTCATAGGCACCGTGTAGCATTTCGAGTACCAGATTTGGGATGTTACTAACTTGATATTAGAGCCTAGGGTTCAACAGTGTCTTAGTAAGTCTGAAAAGCCGCATCTAATAGAGTCTTGTACATAGGTGTGTTGTGCACCACACTTATGTGCATAAGGCTATGAGATGTTTTAAGAACAACTTCCCTTCTTTCAGTATTCATGTCGTGCTAGTGAGCATAGGCTGAAAGTTAAACTCATATTCTAATTTGATTCTTCTCTTCATTTCTATATCATGCCTCCCAAAAAGACTAACGAATGGGGAACCAAAAATCAGTCAGTGCCTCAGCCCATCCAGCTAGATTCTCTGGATGAGCATGTCTCTTATGCAAAATTCAGGAATGTATTTACTACTCTAGCAAATTCAGTCATAGCTCAAAATGAACGGCCAGTTTCTATTCCAGCAAACCCAATGGAATATTCTGCTGCAGCCAGGATTCGGGAGTTTACCCAAATTAATCCTCCCCTATTCTCTGATTCTAAGTCAGGAGAGGATCCACAGGAATTGCTCGATTAGGTTAAAAAATCACATACATCATAGGAGTGACTTCCAGAAAGCGTGACGAGTTAGACACTTATCATCTATAAGAGGTAGCCCATACATGGTTCAAACAGTGGAAGGTAGACCAGGGTACAGATGCAGATCCCATAGATTGGGAAGAGTTTCCTACAGCCTTGTTAGATAGATTCTTTCCCCTGGAGCAGAAAGAAGCCAAAGTATTAGAGTTCATCAACCTTAGAGAAGGTAACATGAGTGTAAAAGAGTATTCCCTCAAGTTTACTCAGTTAACCAGGTACGCTCCCCATGTAGTAGCAGACAATTGATCCAGAATGAGAAAGTTTGTATCAGGTGTGCCAGGTAGATTAGTTAAGATGTGCAAGACTGCGATGTTGGTTAAGGATATATACATATCTAGGCTTATGGTCCATGCTCAACAGATTGAGGAGCAAAAACATAAGAAAAAAAAGAGAGAAAATAAGAGAGCCAGGATAGGTAGTTATAGTTTTGCTTAGATAGGATGGTAGGGTGGTAATCATGTTTAGTTGTGTCCGAAATGTTCAACCCCAGTTAAACCTTCAGCTATTGAACTATTACCAAAATTAAGAATTGGCCGTAGGGATGGGGAATCAGGATCCAAGGCCCAAGGTAGTGAGAGCAGGATTCTGACTCATTCGCTTTGCGAAGAGTGTAGTAAGCATCATAAGGGGGTGTGTAGAGATGGAGGTAATGTGTGTTTTGAATGTGGAAAAGTAGGTCACAAACTTTGATATTGTCCTAAACCTACTCCTCAAAGTCAGCATGGTCATTCTTCAGCTCAGTCTGATCGCTTGAAATGGCAGGGCAATAATTCTAGCGATATCGGAGGGTAACACCCAAATAAACTTTATGCACTACAATCCCGACCTAATCAGGAAAGTTCTCTTGATGAAGTTACTATTATGTTACAGATCTCTCATTTACATGTTCAAACTTCTTCAGATTCATGAGTTTCTTTTCTTTTGAAACCTTGCCTATCAGTTAAACTTTAGGGTCAGAAAGCCAAGCCTTCAGATTCTAGTTATAGTTCTAGTATGTTTAGATAATTAGTAAGGGAAGATGATTCTCGACTCTTTCCTGTCTTATTAAAAAGTTTCATACTATAGTTATCATGATATTTACACATGCTGCCCATTTCAGTTCCACGAATACAACTTGTATCCGTATGTTTCTCATAGAATAGTATGTGTTCTAATTTCCTAGTATAGGAATTCTTGTTCAATTAGTGTCACGAATTATGTACCGTGAAATACAGAAATTCCATACTAAGGTCATACAACTCATGACTCATGTACTCATGTAAAGATTTACTGTATGCTTAGCCTATATAACTCACGTTCCACTTCTAGTGTGCAGCCAAACTCAGTAGTCTTATGTACACCCTCAGCTTAAATCCCGTGAAAAATCCATGATTTTTGTATTCTATTCCTTAGGCCTCAGTTAAGTGTCAAATTTGATATATCCTTGGCGTATGTCAGTTGTCCATAAGAAATTATCAAAACTCATTTACATCTTCAGTGTTCAGTTTTAGTAATCAATATTCATTCCTAGATCAAATTCTTCAGTTATCAGTCCTTCAGTTAATTGGATAAGTCAGTAGGGTTATGCATTCATGCTCAGCACCCGCGTGGATCTTTTCAGTAGTCTTAGTTATAGTGCATGAGGCTTAGTAACTTCATCTTAGATGATGTTCATATGTCTTAACTCAACTTACCGAATCTCAATCAGGTTATGATCTTCTTACTCAGCTATCTTATACAGACAAATTCGTACAGTTTGGTTTCCATGTCCCCAACTATGCACTATAGACAAAATCTCATGAAAAAATATAACCATTCTAAGATGAACCAATCAGATAGATGCAAGCTTAGATCAGTTCGTGTATCATGCCTTAGTTTTAAAACTCAGATAATTAGCTATGGCTCAATTCCTAGGTGCCTTATGCATCGCCTCAGTTTTCCTCAGCAACTCAGCCCAACCAGTATTCCTCATGGGACCTAGTGTCCCAAGGGGGAGATACACTATATTTCCCCAAACATTCATGACATAAACATGAATCTCTCTTCTCGTAACAAATCTAGTTTGGAGTAGTGAGTAACTATAAGTTGACCCTCTAGCTCAAACTGTGGTCGTATGCCATGTACTAAAGGTACTCAGTTTAGATCACAATATTCAGCATATGTATCATGTTCCATACCCAGTTACGTTCTCATGTTTCTGCTCATTCATATTTAGTAATTAATCTCAGACTCAGCCAAAGGTAATAGCTTTTTTTAAGCTTATCCAGTTTTACGTTCAGATTTTAGTTACAAATGTGGTATTCAGTTCCATGCTCAGTTTACATTTCAAACTTGGTATCTTTACCCTTGCATGTTTAGTCACATGTTCATGAGTCAGTTCATTTATGTATTCACGTATATGATATGCGTGATCAACTTATCAAAACTCTCAGTCATGTATCAACTCAGTCATAAAATCATGCATCAGATATGTATGCTCAGTATGAATCATAGCAATGTTAGTCAAGTATTCATGTTTCAATTATTCATGTTCAGTATGTACTTTAGCTTATCATTTCTCCCTTCTCAATCAGTCTTATTCGAGTATGAATATTCCTAAGGAGAAGATATTATAATAACCCATAATTCTATCTAGCTTAAAATCATCCCACGAATATGGTTAATTGAATAAGATTTCCATCGATACCAAATTTTCCCAAATCCAACACCCGGGCGAAGAGTTAGAGCTTTTTTAGTGAGACAGTGTATCATTTGAGCTATCAGCGCGTCACGGAGCCAACTTAAATGACAATTGTCAATTTCCAGTGTTTCTCCGAAATAGTGGCGCATCTCTCCAAACTTCCAAGTCGCAAACAGATTGGCAACGCGATAACTCTGCATCGCGCCACCGTGCAATTTCCCATTTGTCACTTTCTAGTGACTTGGCATGATAGTGGCGCATCGCACCACGGATGAAAATTGGGAAATTTTCACAGAATTAAAATATGCTTCCAAGGGTTAAAAGTTTCAATTTTCCACCCCTATATATACCCAATAACACGTGATTCAACCATATTTCACTCAAAATATATTATTTCTCTCAATTTTCGCTCAAGAACAAGCTAAGGTTTTCAATTGGGGATTCAAATCCAAGATCAAAATTCAAGAATCTCTCCGCCAATATTCATCGAACCAAGAACTAAGGTATGCATAGTGTTGATTCATGGCCTCTTTTCAGCCATGAAGCTCAAGAACCCTATTTTGAACTATATGTCATGATGTTCTTGTTTTGAATTGATTATGTTCATGTTGTTATTGTTGTATGACTGCCACGATTGCATCCTTATCATGTTTTCATGAAACTTTGTTAGTATAGGGTTGAAACTCATGCAATTGAGTTAAATTATGGAACCATGTTGTGTTAAATTGATGATCATGCCTATGCCCTAAGTGTGCATGCAAGGTATTTGATAATATGCCCCAATGAATAAATGATGATCAAGTATTTAGTTTCCGTGTGTCAAGATCATGTCATGACTCTTAAGTTATGCTATACATACTTGAGTAAGATGATTCCCATACAAAACCTATGCAATGTGACTTCTTGATGAGATGTTCGTAAGATTAGAAGTATGAAATTATGCCATGTTTATACGCATTACTATACATGTACAACATTATGATGATCATGTGCTTCATGAAATCCCCATCTATGAAATTATGAATTGTTGATATTTGTCATGTGATCAAAAGTATCAAGCCTTGTCAGTTTCATTCTATCGAGTCCTGGGGGTACTTGTACCCGATAATTTAGCTGTGTGCCTAGAGCCATGTCATGTTTTCATGATAATCTCAGTCAAGCCATGATCAGTAGAATTTAGTCAATCTCATCACTCAGGGAAACTCAGTAATTTTAGTATTGGTTCAGTCTCTTCGAGAAATCTCAGAAATCTCAGTAATCTCAGTGATCTCAGTATTCCTCAAAAATCTCAGTGACTTCAGTACCCTCAGTCAGTCCTCAGATCTCAACAGCATTCCGTCAGTCAATGAAACCTAGCAAACTCAGTTTATCTCCACTAAATAATACCATCAGTAACAGTTTAGTTCAGTAGAATCAATCTAGCATCTATTCAATTGGGAGTAGGATTCAGCACCAAGTGAACCCAAGGATGGGGACTCACCTATTATTCAGTGGAGGGTGTGATCCCTAGAAGTAATCCTTGCATTCCAGAACTACGTAGACAGTGTAGGTAAATATGTAACCCTATACATAGGAATACTAATACATCTCATTTGGGATTATTCCTACAGGGGGGTTGACGGAAGATCTTCCCATCAGAGAGGGTTATCTCACAACTTGTTTTTACCCGTGGCACGGTACTGACACCCTTTCAGCTGGGGTTACAAGTTGGACCCCACTAATTTAGTTCTTGGGAATGTTGGTTAGATGATTACCTCCCACATTCTCAGTTTCTAATCCAGTCTCAGAAATAGAACTAAGTTCAGTTCTATAAAAATCTAGGACAGTCAGGTACAGTCAACTTAGTACAGTACGGAACTCATCTAGTTCCATCAGTATCAGGACTGTCAAATATAATCACTCATGTTATCAGTACTCATACTCAGTAATTATTTTATTATGAACCCAGTTAATAGTATATTAATTATACAAAACTCATGTTATCAGTATTCAGTTTCAGGACTATCATATACAGTCAATCTGACCAGTTCTTCATAATTAGAACTGTCAGAAATAGTCATTCCTTTATCAGTAATATGATATCAGTTCCTCAGTACTCAATAGACTCAGTTATTTAGTATCCCAGTATTAGTACTTAGATATCACTAAATCTCTGTTATCAGTAGACTCTGTAGTTAGAACTCAGTATTTAATCCTATCACGATGTCAGTCACAGTTACGTATTCATGCATATATTTTTTTGTTCATGTTAGTCAGTCAGTTAGTATTGTTCGTGCATATGAACCCCTTGCATTCATCCTACCACATTTTCATACCAGTACATTCCAACATACTGATGCATTTACGCTATGGTGATTTACTTAATGCCATAGGTTCAGAAGCATGTTCTCCAGAGCATCAGTAGCATTTCAGATCCCAGCAGCAGTAGATTTGTAGTGGTTTATCATTATTCAAGGATGATATAATTTCCTTATTATTATTTATTATCTTAGTTTCGTATTAGTAGATGGAGTTAGTTGGATACATGTTCCTTCAACTCATTTTTAGTTCAATTTAGAGTCTTTCAAACTATAGCATGCCAGATAATTACTTCATATTTGTTTGGGTATTTTTTATATCATTTTCAGATATTATTTTATCAGATATTTAGTCAGGTTTGAACCTTATGGCCTTACAACTTTTATGTATTCTGCATAATTTCAGTATATTATGCAGTGCTAAGTTACATATATCATTTATGGATTAGTTTGTGGTCCTTTGAGGTCACAGTCACCGTATAGAATTTCGAGTACAAAATTCAGGGTTTTACAAACTTGGTACAGAGTCTAGGGTTAAACAGTGTCCTAGTAAGTCTGAAAAGCCGCATCTAGTAGAGTCTTGTACTTGGGTATGCTGTGCACCACACTTATGTGCAGGAGGCTATGAGATGTTATTTGAACAATTTCCCTTTTTTCGGTATTCATGTCGTGCCAGTGAGCATAGGATCAAAGTTAAACTCACATTCTAATTCGCTTTCACCCTTCATTTACAGATCATGCCTCCCAGAAGGACTAACAAATGGGGAACCGAAAATCAGTTAGTGCCTCTGCCCATCCAGCCAGATTCTCTAGATGAGCATGTCTCTTATGCAGAATTCAGGAATGTATTTACTACTCTAGCCATTTTAGTCGCAACTCAGAATGAATGGCTAGCTGCTGTTCCAGCCAACCCAATGGCAAATTCTATTACATCCAGGATTCGGGACTTCACCCGAATGAATCCTTCTCTATTCTCTGATTCTAAGTTAGAAGAGGATCCACAAGAGTTCTCGATTAGGTTCAGAAAGTCACAGAGATCATGGGAGTGACTTTCAGCGAGAGTGCCAAGTTAGCCGCCTATCATCTAAAAGATATAGCCGATATGTGGTTCAAACAGTGGAAGGTAGACTGGGGTACAAATGTAGATCCCATAGATTGGGAAGAGTTTGCTACAACCTTCTTAGATAGATTTTTTCCCCTAGAGAAGAAAGAAGCCAAAGTATTATAGTACATCAACCTCAGAGAAGGTAGCATGAGTGTAAAAGAGTATTCCCTCAAGTTTACTCAGTTAGCAAGGTATGCTCCCCATGTAGTAGCAGACAGTAGATCTATAATGTGTAAGTTTGTATCAGAGGTGTCAGGTAGATTAGTTAAGAAGTGTCAAACTACGATATTGGTTAAGGAGATATACATATCTAGGCTTATGGTACATGCTCAACAGATTAAGGAGAAAAAACTTAAGAAGGAAAGAGAAAATAAGAGAGCCAAGACAGGTAGTTATAGTTTTGCTTAGTTAGGGTGGAAGGGTGGTAATGAAGTTTAGTTGTGTCAGAAATGTTTAACCCCAGTTCGCCCTTCAGCTAGTTCACTTGTATCAGAGTTTAAAAATAACCGGAGGTATGGGGCATCAGGCTCCAATGCCTAGGGTAGTGAGAGCAGGATTCTTACTTATCCATTTTGCGAAGAGTGTAGTAAGCATCATAAGAGGGTGTGTGGAGCTGGCAGTAATGTGTGTTTCGAGTATGGCGAAGTAGGTCACATAGTCTGAAATTATCCTAAACTCAATCCTCGAAGTCAGCATGGTTATTCTACAGCTCAGTCCGATCGCTCGAAATGGCAGGGCAATAATTCCAGCATTATCGGAGGGTAACTCCCAAACAAACTTTATGTACTTCATTCCCGACCTAATCAGGAAAGTTCTCTTAATGCAGTTACTAGTATGTTATAGATCTCTTATTTACATGTTCATGATTCTTCAGATTCATGAGTTTCTTTTCTTTTGAAATGTTTCCTATCTATTAAACTTTGGGGTCAAAAAGTCAAGCCTTCATATTCAAGTTATAGTTCCAGTATATTTAGATACTCAATAAGGGAAGACGATTCCCGACCCTTTCCTGTCTTATTGCAAATTTTTGTACTATAGTCATCATGATATTTACACATGCTACCCATTTCAGTTCCACGAATATAGCTTGTATCTGTATGCTTCTCATAAAATAGTGTGTGTTCCAAGTTCCTAGTATAGGAAATCTGGTTCACTTAGGGTCACGAATTATGTCCCGTGAAATGCCGAAATTCTAGACTCAAGTCATACAGCTCATGAATCATGTACTCATGTCAAACTTTACAGTATGCTTAGCCCATATGATTCACGTTCCACTTCTAGTAAGAAGCCAAACTCAGTAGTGTTATGTACACCCTCAGCTTAAAGACCTTGATAAATCTATGATTTGGTATTCTATTCCTTAGGCCTCAGTTAAGTTTCAAATTCGATATTTTCTTGGTGTATGTCACTTGTCCATAAGTAATTATCAAAAATCCATTACAACTTCAGTGTTTAGTTTCAGTAATCAACAATCAGTCCCAGAATCAAATTCTTCAGTTATCAGTCTTTTATTTTATTGGATAAGTCAATATGATTATGAATTCGTGCACAACAACCATGTGAATCTTTTGTGATTGTGAATTCGTGCACATGACATGATAGCATAAATATGTGATGGATCATTCATTTGAAACACCTAGGCTCTAGTTGTGACTCTTGTTGTGATTGTTGGTTTTATTTGAATTCATGTAATTATGGGGTTGAGAATCTATAATGCTCTTAATTGAGTTGACCATGTGCCATGAGTGTGTAAGACTGTTGTATGTTCCTTGTTGTAACTGATGTTAAAACTTGCTTGGTATGTGTGCAAAGCGAAATAAAGATTGTGAGTTTAGGAGATGATTCAGGCATTTCATTGATAGTCATTGTTCATACCTTCTTTTGACCTACCTTTGTACATTATCTTAGCTATCCCCGTTGAGACTTAATCATGTTCTTTTGTTAGCCTCATATGTAGCCTATTCCATTCTTTAATAGACCGTAATTTGATCGAAAATCTCCTAAACGCTTTAATGTAAAATCAATTTGAGTTAAGAGTTTGACAATTAGAGGGAAAAGGTGAAATTGATGCCCCAAAGTCTAGTTATTGGCATGTGAAATTGATGTGGTTGGGAGTGGCGAAAATTGTTGAAAAAGTTTCAAATTTTATCCCGGACATGTTACAATGAACCTGTTTTGGCTCTGGTCCTTCTTGGACATTGTGCACCTCAACTAAAGCAAATCTCTTAAGTTGAGGGTGGCTATTATAGTAGTGCGTAATATGAAAAGGGTGCAAAATAAAACATATTGGAAAGGGTTGCATACTCCCACCATAGTGTTATTAATTAAGCTTAACGAGTTGGGGTGAAAAGAAAATTTGTGAAGATAGAAGAATTGGAAATTGGTTTCTAGAGATTGGTCTTAATTGTATAATGAAGTGTATTAAAGCGCTTAGGGAAGATAGTAACTATTTCTAGCCAAAATAGTTCCTACCCATCCTTTAGCCTGCATTACAACCCATAAAAGACCTATTTGTTCCTAATCGTAGCATTCTTATATTAGTGGAGTATTACACTAAGGGAAAACATATGGTCATCAGTTGTAATTTGAGAATTCTTTGTGAGAGTGAGCGCAACTTGATTCTTGTATCCATTTTGTAAGAAATTGCATGATTGTGAGTGATTATGGGTAACTCTCTTGTTGTGAGGGAATATGGTTGATGAAGGTTGGGTAATTTATATGATTTCTTTACTTAAATGATATGCATGAAATTGCCAACTTAATGAGTCTATTCTTGAGGGTAGGTTGTCTCTAGTAATGATCTATGAATCTACTTCTTCTTCATAATTGTTGTGTGAGCCTATTTGAGCATCTTGTCTTCCTTTGTGGGTGCTAAGGCTTGTGTAGTATGCATAAATAGATATGTTGTTCGAGGACGAACAAAGATTTAAGTGTGGGGTGGTGATCTTGGGTGTATTTATACGCCAAAGCACCATAATTTATCCATATTTTAGCTATGTTTAGAGAACAAAGTACCTAGTTTCTTATGTTTCTACTCTACTTCTATGTAATTGAGCTAACCGATGTGATTAGCATGATTTCGGGTATTAATGAGGTAGATGAAGACATTATGGGACTATGGAATGCGGATGGCATACGAAACAAGAGAGAGTAGCAATTCTGACCAAATGTCTTGCGTAGAAACTATGTCCAAGACTAGTTTATCATTTATAATTAGTTCAGGGACTAAGAAGGCAATTATGAGAGAAAAGATTATTAAAAGGCTTAATGCTGAATTTTTATTCATTATTGAATTATTCTGTAGTATTCTGAGAAGGGAATAACGGCTTAGGGTGGAGAGAGAAAAATGTTTCTCTCTTGAATCACTATTTGCACACCAAGATCGTCTTCTAGTTTTTGGTATGATGAATAGATTTATAATGCTTTTCGTTTTATTCATGAGTAGCTAAGTTTATTGGTTAGGGTTATGGAAGCCTTGTAGCATACAATCTATCACTTTGGGTTTAGAATTCATTATGCATTGATTTGTTTACATCATACTCTCTTCGCTTATCTTGAATTCTTGTGGTTGCAAACATAGAATATATGCCTTAAAACGCAACTTGTTCGAAAGAAAGGTTGATGTTCACAAAAGAGAGTAGTGACAAGAAAATAGGATTACCAACCCTTAATTTATAAGTTAATGCCTTAGCAGGATTAACTACTTGGAGATTTCATATTGTTTTTGATTAACGCTTTTGATTCGAGAGAACTAAAGTGAATTAGTCCTTGATGGTTGAGAAACACTAGGATTATGTTATTAAATACAATAGGTTTCTCTGTAAGCACGATGCATGTATGAATTCATAAAGCCCATAGTTAGTAAGTATTGAAAACTACAAGGTGGGCATAACCCTAGCTTGCTATGTCTCTGAATTTGAATACTACTACACATATTTCATCTTGTTAAACTGAAACCATTAATTTATGAACTGAATCAAATTCCCCTATTTAGTTTACGGAAATGAATGATTAAAAGTCAAGTAATCTGCATACAACTTAATTAGAACCATATTCCTTGTGGGATTCGACCCCACCGTAGTTGGGTTATATATTTGACAATGACCATTTAATCTCTCATAAAAGAGGTGTAATTTGAGCGAGATGTACCAGTTAAGGATGTCTTTTGTGGAGACCATAGCTGGTTTTGTTGAACTTACAAGCAAGGATGTGAGTGAATTCAAAGTGGTTGGACTAGGAATAAAGCATTGTCTTGATCCAACAAATGAGGTACAAATGGTATCATCGATGTATCTTGACGAACTCTCAGTTGGCAAAATAATCGAGTCATGCCGCGACGTTAAATCAGGCGCTATATGGGAGGCAACCCATGATTTTATTTTCCCTTTATCATGTTAAACAAAAATGCAAAAAGAAGAGTCCAACCACGATCGAAACTACGATGCTTGGTGGGAGGAAACCCATTCTTCTAATCATTTTTGTTGTTTTTGAGTAAGTGTAGGTGCATGAAGTACTAAGGAGGAGATTAGTACAAAATTTGATTTGGAATTGAGTTATGTCAATGGTGGTAAGTTTAGGAGTGATGGGAACATTACAGGTAAGTTGGAGTGGTCAAATGTGTAAGGCTCAAGTATGATTTGCATTAGAGTCGTGCCTTGAATTATGTTAATCCAACCCAAAAAGTTTTGTGGTGCGACTTTATTTTGTGACTTTTAATGAGGTCTGTGGTAGTCCTGATCTTAAAGCCCACCATTGACCTCGATGGGGGTGCGGGGGAGAAGCCCCCTATGGTATGGACCTTTTCGACCAGGAGTGCACCACACATCCCATTGCACATGCTCACTGGACCAACTATGCAATGCATAATGCGCCGCACACCTTGATGTGTGCGATAACATATGCGTCGCATACTTTAACATGTACGATAAGATATGCGTCGCCCACTTCTCCGCATATGCTCACTGCCTCAAGTGTGCGATACCCTATGCACTGCACTCTTAAATCTGTGCGATAGGGTATGTGTCACACACTTCTTCGCAAATGCCTACTGCCTCAACAATGCCATGAATAATGCACCGCACACTTAAGTATGTGTGAATAGGAATGCGTCACACACTTATCCAAATACACTTAGAATTTGTTTGGGTCAACCCGACCAAGATTTCATTCTTTAAATAGACTTCACACCTTAAATTCTCAAATTCATCCTTATTTCACCCTTAAGCCGTACAATACTGAGCTCTCACTATTCTTTTTGTCTTTTATTGATATTTCATCTTCAAGGTAAGTTTTACTTTCTTAATCCTTAGTTATTGTGACTCTATGTTATTGTTAATTGATTTCTTAAGGATTACGAATTAAATTCTTGCCATGGCGATGTTTTGAAAGTGAAGGTGTTTTGTATATTTTGTATGGATGAAAGTGTAGAGCATGATTATGTTCAAAAAGTGTTTCATTGAAATAGAATTGGGGGAATTGAAGTGAATGAATTGAATTGTGACTAATGTTGATGCACCATGTCAAAGTGTATGTAGGAAAAGTCTGAGTACCTGATAAAAACACTTATTTGGTTGATACTAACAAATTAAGTGTGGGGTGGTGACTTCACCATCTCCATCTTAATTATAGTTACTTTCATTATTTGTGGCTGACATGGATGATTGGATGAATACAGAAAAAATGGCTCCAATGATGATCTCCATGCAGGTGGCATGACTCCGAATGTGGATGAGGAGTACAACTAGCCAGGTTCTTTATCTTGTTATTTGCACTAGGGACAATGTTGAGCTTAAGTGTGGGGTGGATGGATACTTTGCTACTTGTTTTGTAAGAAAATTGGACCTTCTCCTTAGCATTCTTCTGTGATAGGATTAATTATTTTGTTTATTTTGTTAGTTATGTAGTCATAATTAGGTGCTTTTCTCGATGACGGATGGATGAAGACCGTCTTAATAGAAAACTAGTCATTTAATTACATGTAACTATTCTTGTGGGTCACATGACATGATAACATAAATATGTGATGGATCATTCATTTGAAACACCTAGGCTCTAGTTGTGACTCTTGTTGTGATTGTTGGTTTTATTTGAATTCATGTAATTATTGGGTTGAGAATCTATAATGCTCTTAATTGAGTTGACCATGTGCCATGAGTGTGTAAGACTGTTGTATGTTCCTTGTTGTAACTGATGTTAAAACTTGCTTGGTATGTGTGCAAAGCGAAATAAAGATTGTGAGTTTAGGAGATGATTCAGGCATTTCATTGATAGCCATTGTTCATACCTTCTTTTGACCTACCTTTGTACATTATCTTAGCTATCCCCGTTGAGACTTTATCATGTTCTTTTGTTAGCCTCATATGTAGCCTATTCCATTCTTTAATAGACCGTAATTTGATCGAAAATCTCCTAAACGCTTTAATGTAAAATCAATTTGAGTTAAGAGTTTGACAATTAGAGGGAAAAGGTGAAATTGATGCCCCAAAGTCTAGTTATTGGCATGTGAAATTGATGTGGTTGGGAGTGGCAAATATTGTTGAAAAAGTTTCAAATTTTATCCCGGACATGTTACAATGAACCTGTTTTGGCTCTGGTCCTTCTTGGACATTGTGCACCTCAACTAAAGCAAATCTCTTAAGTTGAGGGTGGCTATTATAGTAGTGCGTAACATGAAAAGGGTGCAAAATAAAACATATTGGAAAGGGTTGCATACTCCCACCATAGTGTTATTAATTAAGCTTAACGAGTTGGGGTGAAAAGAAAATTTGTAAAGATAGAAGAATTGGAAATTGGTTGCTAGAGATTGGTCTTAATTGTATAATGAAGTGTATTAAAGCGCTTAGGGAAGATAGTAACTATTTCTTGCCAAAATAGTTCCTACCCATCCTTTATCCTGCATTACAACCCATAAAAGACCTATTTGATCCTAATCTTAGCATTCTTATATTAGTGGAGTATTACACTAAGGGAAAACATATGGTCATCAGTTGTAATTTGAGTATTCTTTGTGAGAGTGAGCGCAACTTGATTCTTGTATCCATTTTGTAAGAAATTGCATGATTGTGAGTGATTATGGGTAACTCTTTTGTTGTGAGGGCACATGGTTGATGAAGGTTGGGTAATTTATATGATTTCTTTACTTAAATGATATGCATGAAATTGCCAACTTAATGAGTCTATTCTTGAGGGTAGGTTGTCTCTAGTAATGATCTATGAATCTACTTCTTCTTCATAATTGTTGTGTGAGCCTATTTGAGCATCTTGTCATCCTTTGTGGGTGCTAAGGCTTGTGTAGTATACATAAATAGATATGTTGTTCGAGGACGAACAAAGATTTAAGTGTGGGGTGGTGATCTTGGGTGTATTTATACGCCTAAGCACCATAATTTATCCATATTTTAGCTATGTTTAGAGAACAAAGTGCCTAGTTTCTTATGTTTCTACTCTACTTCTATGTAATTGAGCTAACCGATGTGATTAGCATGATTTCAGGTATTAATGAGGTAGATGAAGACATTATGGGACTATGGAATGCGGATGGCATACGAAACAAGAGAGAGTAGCAATTCTGACCAAATGTCTTGCCTAGAAACTATGTCCAAGACTAGTTTATCATTTATAATTAGTTCAGGGACTAAGAAGGCAATTATGAGAGAAAAGATTATTAAAAGGCTTAATGCTGAATTTTTATTCATTATTGAATTATTCTGTAGTATTCTGAGAAGGGAATAACGGCTTAGGGTGGAGAGAGAAAAATGTTTCTCTATTGTTTCACTATTCGCACACCAAGATCGTCTTCTAATTTTTGGTATGATGAATAGATTTATAATGTTTTTCGTTTTATTGATGAGTAGCTAAGTTTATTCGTTAGGGTTATGGAAGCCTTGTAGCATACAATCTATCACTTTGGGTTTAGAATTCATTATGCATTGATTTGTTTACATCATACACTCTTCGCTTATCTTGAATTCTCGTGGTTGCAAACATAGAAGATATGCCTTAAAACGCAACTTGTTCGAAAGAAAGGTTGATGTTCAGAAAAGAGAGTAGTGACAAGAAAATAGGATTACCAACCCTTAATTTATAAGTTAATGCCTTAGCAGGATTAACTACTTGGAGATTTCATATTGTTTTTGATTAACGCTTTTGATTCGAGAGAACTAAAGTGAATTAGTCCTTGATGGTTGAGAAACACTAGGATTATGTTATTAAATACAATACGTTTCTCTGTAAGCACGATGCATGTATGAATTCATAAAGCCCATAGTTAGTAAGTATTGAAAACTACAAGGTGGACATAACCCTAGCTTGCTATGTCTCTGAATTTGAATAGTACTACACATATTTCATCTTGTTAAACTGAAACCATTAATTTGTGAACTGAATAAAATCCCCCCATATAGTTTACGGAAACGAACGATTAAAAGTCAACTAATCTGCATACAACTTAATTAGCACCATATTCCCTGTGGAATTCGACCCCAACCTAGTTGGGTTATATATTTGGCAACTACCGCTTACACTCTCGTAAGAGAAGTGTAATTTGAGCGTTATCACAAACATATTGGAAACACGATAGCTCCACATCTCATCACCGTGCAATTTCCCATTTGTCATTTTCTAGTGATTTGGTACGATAGTGGCGCATCGCGCCAAAGATGAATATTGGGAAATTTACACAAAATTAAAATATGCATCCAGGGGTTAAAATGTTCAATTTTCCACCCCTATATATATCCAATAACACGTGATTCAACCATATTTCACTCAAAATATATTGTTTCTTTCAAGTTTCTCTCAAGAACAAGCTAGGGTTTTCAATTGGGGATTCAAATCCAAGACCTAAATTCAAGAATCTCTCCGCCAATCTTCATAGAATCAATAACTAAGGTATGTAGAGTGTTGATTCATGGACTTCTTTCGGCCATGAAGCTCAAGAACCCTATTTTAAACTATATGTCATGATGTTCTTTTTTTAAATTGATTATATTCATGTTGTTATTGTTGTATGACTATCGAGATTGCATCCTTATCACGTTTTCAAAAAAATACGTAACTATAGGGTTGAAACTCATGCAATTGAGTTAAAATGTGGAACCATGTTGTGATAAATTGATGATCATTCCTATGCCCAAAGTGTGCATGCAAGGTGTTTGATAATATGCTCCAATGAATGAATGATGATCAAGTATTTAGTTTTCTTTTGTCAACATCATGTCATGCCTCTTAAGTTATGCTATACATACTTGATTAAGATGATTCCCACACAAAACCTATGCATTGTGGCTGCTGGATGAGATATTCGTAAGATTAGAAGTATGAAATTATGCAATGTTTATACGCATTACTATCCATGTACAACACTATCATGATCATGTACTTTATGAAATCCCCAACTATTAAATTATGAATTGTTGATATTGGCCATGTGATCAAAAGTGTAGTCTCTTCAAGAAATATGAAAAATCTCAGTGATATCAGTATTCCCCAAAACTTTCAGTGACTTTAGTACCCTCAGTCGGTCCTCAGATATCAGTAGCATTCCGTCAGTCAATAGAACTAAGCGAACTCAGTTTAGCCCCGCTAAATAATACCATCAGTAAATGTTAAGTTCAGTATAATCAATCTAGTGTCTATTTAGTTGGGAGTAGGATTCAGCACCAAGTGAACCCAAGGATGGGGACTCACCTGTTATTTACTGGAGGGTGTGTTCCCTAGAAGAAATCCTAGCATTCCAGAACTACGTAGATAGCGTAGGTTGATATGTAACCCTATGCATAGGGCTACTAATACATCTCTATTGGGGTTATTCCTACAGGAGGGTTGACAGAATATCTTCCCATCAGTCTTTACCCGTGGTACGGTACTGACACACCTCCATCTCGGGTTATAGGTTGGAACCCACCAATTAGTTCTGGGGCATGTCGGTTAGATGATTACCTCCTACAGGCTCAGTTTCTGATCTAGTCTCAAAAATAAAACTCAATTCAGTTCTACAGAAATCTAGTGCAGTCAGGTACAGTCAACTCAGTACAGTACGGAACTCAGCTAGTTCCATCAGTATCGGGACTGTCAGATACAGTCACTCATGTTATCAGTACTCATACTCAGTAATATTTTCATTACAAACCCAGTTAATAGTATATTTATGCGAAACTCATGTTATAAGTATTTAGTTTCAAGACTATCATAGACAGTTCTTCATAATTAGAACTGTCTGAAATAGTCATTTATTTATCAGTAATATGATATCAGTTCCTCATTACTCAATAGACTCAATCATTCAGAATCCCAGTATTAGTACTTAGATATCAGTAAATCCTTGTTATCAGTAGACTTAGTAGTTAGAACACAGTATTCAGTTCTATCACGATGTCAGTCATAGTTATGTATTCATGCATGTATTCTTTTGTTCTTATTAGTTAGTCAGTTAGTATTGTTCATGCATATGAACCCCTTGCATTCATCCTAACTCACTTGCATACCAGTATATTCCAATGTACTGACATATTTACGCTATGGTATTTTACTTTACGCCATAGGTTCAGAAGCATGTGCTCCAGAACATAAATAGCATTTCAGATTCCAACAGCAGTAGATTTGTAGTGATTCCTCATCATTCAAGCATAATATGATTTTTTATTATTATTTATTATCTCAGTTCCATATCATTAGATGGAGTTAGTTGGAGACATGTTCCTTCAACTCCTTTTTCAGTTCAGTTTAGAGGCCTTCAGAATATAGCATGCCAGACAGTTACTTCAGATTTTTTTTTGTATTTGTTATATCATTTTCATACACTCTTTTATTAGATGTTTAGTCAGGTTTGAACCTTATGGCCTTACAACTTTTACATATTCTACATAATTTCAGTATATTATCATGTGCTCAGTTACAGATATCAGTTATGCGTTAACTTGTGATCTTTCAAGGTCATAGGCACCGTGTAGAATTCCGAGTACCAGATTTGGGGTGTTACAAACTTGATATTAGAGACTAGGGTTCAACAGCGTCCTAGTAAGTTTGAAAAACCGCATCTAGTAGAGTCTTGTACATCGGTGTGCTGTGCACCACACTTATGTGCAGGAGGCTATGAGATGTTTTAGGAACAATATCCCTTCTTTCAGTATTCATGCCGTGCCAGTAAGCATAGGCTCAAAGTTAAACTCTTATTTTAATCCGCTTTAGCCCTTGATTTACATATCATGCCTCCCAAAAGAAATAACGAACGATGAACTGAAAATCAGTCAGTGCCTTAGCCCGTCCAGCTAGATTCTCTCGATAAGCATGTCTCTCATGCATAATTCAGGAATGTATTTACTACTCTAGCCTGTTAAGTCACAACTCAGAATGAACGGCCAGTTTCTATTCTAGATAACCCAATGGAAAATTCTGTAGCAGCCAGGATTCGGGACTTTGCCTGAATGAATCGTCCCCTATTCTCCGATTCTAAGTTAGGAGAGGATCCATAGAAGTTCTTCGATTGGTTTCAGAAAGTCACAGACATCATGGGAGTGACTTCCAGTGACAGTGTTAAGTTAGCCACCTATGATCCAAAAGATGTAGCCGATACATGGTTCAAATAGTGGAAGGTAGACCGGGGTACAGATGTAGATCCCATAGATTGGGAAGAGTTGCTACAACCTTCTTAGATAGATTCTTTCCCCTAGAGAAGAAAAAAGAAAAAGTATTAGAGTTCATCAACCTCATACAAGATAGCATGAGTGTAAAAGAGTATTCCCTCAAGTTTAGTCAATTAGCCAGGTACGCTCCCCATGTAGTAGCAGACAACATATCTAAAATACGTAAGTTTGTATGAGGGGTGTCAGGTAGATTAGTTAAGGAGTGCAAGACTGTGATATTGGTTAAGGAGATATATATATCTAGTAGTATGGTCCATGCTCAATAAATTGAGGAGAAAAAACTTAAGAAGAAGGAGAGAGAAAAGAAGAGAGCTAGGACAGGTAGTTATAGTGTTGATCAGTCAGGGTGGAAGGGTGGTAATCATGTTTAGTTATGTCAGAAATGTTCAAACCCATTTCACCTTTCAGCTAGTGCACTTGTACAAAAGATTAGAAATGACCATAGGGATGGGGCATCAGGCTCCAAGGCCTAGGGTAGTGAGAGCATAATTCTTACTTATCCACTTTACGAAGAGTGTACTAAACATCATAAGGGGGTGTGTAGAGCTGGCAGTAATGTGTGTTTCGAATATGGAAAAGTGGGTCACATAGTCTGAGTTTCCTAAACTCGGTCCTCGAAGTCAGCATGGTTATTCTTCAGCTCAGTTCGATCGCTCTAAATGGCAGGGCAATAATTCCAGCATTATCGGAGGGTAATGCCCAAATAGAATTTATGCACTTCAGTCTCGACCTAATCAAGAAAGTTCTCTTAATGTAGTTACTAGTATGTTACAGATCTCATATTTACATGTTCATGCTTCTTCAGATTCATCAGTTTTTTTTTAAATGTTGCCTATCAGTTATACTTTGGGGTCAGCAAGTCAAGCCTTCAGATTCTAGTTATAGTTCCAGTATGTTTAGATAATCAATAAGGGAAGGCGATTCCAGACCCTTTCCTGTCTTCTTGCAAATTTTTGTACTATAGTCATCATGATTTTTACACATGCTATCCATTCCAGTTCCATGAATATAGCTTGTATCCTTATACTTCTCACAGAATAGTGTGTGTTCCAAGTTCCTAGTATAGGAATTCCGGTTCACTTAGTGTCACAAATCATGTCCCGTGAAATGCCAAAATTCCAGACTCAGGTCATGCAGCTCATGACTCATGTACTCATGTCAAGATTTACAGTATGCTTAGCCCATATGACTCACGTTCCACTTCTAGTGAGAAGCTAAACTCAGTAGTGTCATGTACACCCTCAGCTTAAATCCCTTGATAAATCTATAATTTGGCATTCTATTCCTTAGGCCTCAGTTAAGTTTTAAATTCGATATTTCCTTGGCGTATGTCAGTTGTCCGTAAGCAATTATCAAAACTCCATTACTGCTTTAGTGTTCAGTTTCAGTAATCAACAATCAGTCCTAGAATCAAATTCTTTAGTTATCAGTCCTTCAGTGTATTTGATAAGTCAATACGGTGATGCATTCATTCTCAGCACCCACGTGAATTTTTTGTAGTAGTATTAGTTACAATGCATGAGGATTAGTTACTTGATCTTAGATGATGTTCAAAGGTCTCAACTCATCTTACAGAATCTCAATCATGTAATGATCTTATTACTCAGCTATCTTATATAGACAACTTCGTACAGTTTGGTTTCCATGTCCCACACTTTACGCTCTATCCAAAATCTCATGATAGAATGTAACCATTCTAAGATAAACCAATCAGATAGATGCAAGATCATCTCAGTTCGTATATCATGCCTTAGTTTCAAATCTCACATAAGTATCTATGACTCAATTCATAGGTAACTTATGCATCGCCTTAGTTTTCCTCAATAAATCAGCTCAGCCAGTATTCCTCAAGGGACATAGTGTCCTAAGGGGGAGATACACTATATTCCCCCAAACTTTTATGACATAACCATGCATCTCTCTTCTCGTAACCAATCCAATTTAGAGTAGTGAGTACCTATAAGTTGACCATCTATCTCTAATTGTGTTCGTACTCCATGTACTCAAGGTAATCAGTCTCATTCGAGAATGAATATTCCCAAGGGGTAAATATTGTAATACCCCGTACTTCTATCTAGCTTAAAATCATCCCACAAATGTTAAAGACTTGTTTCAAAGATGAATCCACTTTTATACATGTGGTATTTTCAAGATTTTCACTTTTTATCAAGTGGGAAATTTAATAAAATTTCCAACGATACCAAATTTACCCAAATCCGACACCCAGGCGAAGAGTTAGACCCTTTTTAGTAAGACAGTGTATCACATGAGCCATCAACGCGTCGTAGAGATAGCTTAAATGACAATTGTCGATTTGCAGCGTTTCTCAGTGATAGTGGCATGTCTCACCAAACTTCAAGGTCGCAAACAAATTGACAAGGTAATAGCTCTGCGTCGCGCCACCGTGTAATTTCCCATTTGTCACTTTCTAGTGACTTGGCACAATAGTGGTGCATCGCGCCAAGGATGAAAATTGAGAAATTTACACACAATTAAAATATGCATCCAAGGGTTAAAAGGATCAATTTTACACCCCTATATATACCTAATAACACGTGATTCAACCATATTTCACTCAAAATATATTGTTTCTTTAAAGTTTTTCTCAAGAACAAGCTAGGGTTTTCAATTGGGGATTCAAATCCAAGACCCAAATTCAAGAATCTCTCCACCAATCTTCTTAGAATCAAGAACTAAGGTATGCACAGTGTTGATTCATGGATTCCTTTTGGCCATGAAGATCAAGAACCCTATTTTAAACTATATGTCATGATGTTCTTGTTTTAAATTGATTATGTTCATGTTTTTATAATTATATGACTGCTAAGATTGCATCCTTATTATGTTTTCATAAAACTATGTAAGTATAGGGTTGAAAGTCATGCAAATTGAGTTAAATTGTGGAACCATGTTGTGTTAAATTGATGATCATGCCTATGCTCTAAGTGTGCATGCTAGGTGTTTGTTAATATGCCCCAATGAATGAATGATGATCAAGTATTTAGTTTTCTTGTGTCAAAATCATGTCATGCCTCTTAAGTTATGCTATACATACTTGATTAAGATGATTCCCATACAAAACTTATGCATTGTGACTGCTTGATGAGATGTTCGTAATATTAGAAGTAGGAAATAATGCCATGTTTATACGCATTACTAACCATGTACAACACTATGATGATCATGTGCTTCATGACATCCCCAACTATGAAATTATGAATTGTTGATATTGGTCATGTGATCAAAAGTGTAGTCTCTTCAAGAAATCTCAGAAATCTTAGTAATCTTAGTGATCTCAGTATTCCCTAAAACTCTCAGTAACTTCAGTACCCTCAGTCGTTCCTCAGATATCAGTAGCATTCCATCAGTCAACGAAACTCAGTGAACTCAGTTTAGCCCTGCTAAACAATACCATCAGAAAAATTTAAGTTTAGTGTAATCAATCTAGTGTCTATTTAGTTAGGAGTAGGATTCAGCACCACGTGAACTCAAGGATGGGGACTCACCTGTTATTCAGTGGAGGGTGTGATCCCTAGAAGCAATCCTTGCATTCCAGAACTACGTAGCCAGCGTAGGTTGATATGTAACCCTATGCGTAGGGCTACTAATACATCTCTTTTGGGTTTATTCCTACAGAAGGGTTAACAAAAGAGCTTCCCATCAGAGAGGGTTACCTCACAACACGGTACTGACACACTACCATCTAGGGTTATAGGTTGGACCCCAATAATTAGTTTTAGGGCACATCAGTTAGATAATTACCTCCCACAGTCTTAGTTTCTGATCCATTCTCAACAACAGAACTCAGTTAAGTTCTACAGAAATCTAGTATAGTCAGGTACAGTCAACTCAGTACAGTATGAAACTCAGCTAGTTCCATCAGTATGAGGACTGTCAGATACAGTCACTTATGTTATCAGTACTCATACTCAGTAATCTTGTTATTACAAACCCAGTTAATAGTATAATTAAAAGAAACTCATGTTATCAGTATTCAGTTTCAAGAATGTCATATACAGTCAATCAGACAGTTCTTCATAATTAGAACTGTCTGAAATAGTCATTTCTTTATAAGTAATATGATATAAGTTCCTCAGTACTCAATAGACTCAGTCATTTTATATCCCAGTATTAGTACTTAGATATCAGTAAATCCCTGTTATTAGTAGACTCAGTAGTTAGAACACAGTATTGAGTTCTATCATGATGTCAATCACAGTTACGTATTCATGCATGTATTCTTTCATTCATATTAGTTAGTCAGTTAGTATTTTTCATGAATATGAACCCATTGCATTAAGCCTACCTCAGTTGCATACCAGTACATTCCAATGTACTGACGCATTTACGCTATGGTATTTTACTTTACACCATAGGTTCATAAGCATGTGCTCCAGAAGATTAATAGCATTTCAGATTCCAGCAGCAGTAGATTTGTAGTGATTCCTCATCATTCAAGCATGATATGATTTTTTTATTACTATTTATTATTTCAGTTCCATATCTGTAGATGGAGTTAGTTGGAGACATGTTCCTTCAACTCTTTTTTCAGTTCAGTTTAGAGGCCTTCATACTATAGCATTCCAGACAGTTACTTTAGATTTTTTTTGTATTTTTCTATCATTTTCAGATACTGTTTTATCAGATGTTTAGTCAGGTTTGAAACTTATGGCCTTACAGATTTTATGTATTCTGTATAATTTTAGTATATTATCCAATGCTCAGTTACAGATATCAGTTATGCGTTAGCTTGTGGTCCTTCAAGGTCATAGGCACCGTGTAGAATTTTGAGTACCAGATTAGGTGTTTTACAAACTTGGTATCAGAGCCTAGGGTGAAGCAGTGTCCTAGTAAGTCTGAAAAATTGCATCTAGTAGAGTCTTATACATGGGTGTGCTGTGCGCCACACTTATGTGCAGGAGGCTATGCGATGTTTTAGGAACAATTTCCCTTCTTTCAGTATTCATGTCGTGCCAGTGAGCATAGGATCAAAGTTAAACTCTTATTCTAATCCACTTTATCTCTTTATTTACATATCATGCCTCCCAAAAGGACTAACGAATGGGGAACCAAAAATTAGCCATTGCCTTAGCCCATCCAGCCAGACTCTATCGATGAGCATGTCTCTCATACAAAATTTAGGACCACATTTACTTCTCTAGCCTATTCAGAATGAACGGTGAGTTGTTGTTCCAGTCAACTCAATGGAAAATTCTGTTGCAGCTAGGATTCAGGACTTCACCTAAATGAATCATCCCCTATTCTCCGATTCTAAGTTAGGAGAGGATCCACAGAAGTTCCTTTATTAGGTTCAGAAAGTCACAGACATCATGGGAGTGACTTCCAGTGAGAATGCCGAGTTATCCACCTATGATCCAAAAGATGTAGCCGATATGTGGTTTAAATAGTAGAAGGTAGACCGGGGTACAGATGCAGATCCCATAGATTGAGAAGAGTTCTCTACAACCTTCTTAGGTAGATTCTTTCCCCTAGAGAAGAAATAAGCCAAAGTATTAGAGTTCATCAACCTCAGAGAAGGTAGCATGAGTGTAAAAGAGTATTCCCTCAAGTTTACTCAGTTAGCCAGGTACGCTTCCCATGCAGTAGCAGACAGTAGATCTAAAATGAGTAAGTTTGTATCAAGGGTATCAGGTAGATTATTTAAGGAGTGCAAGACTGTGATGTTGGTTAAGGAGATATACATATCTAGGCTTATGGTCCATGCTCAACAGATTGAGGAGCAAAAACTTAGGAAGAAGGAGAGAGAAAATAAGATAGCCAGGACAGGTAGTTATAGTTTTGCTCAGTCAGGGTGGCAGGGTGGTAATCATGTTTAGTTATGTCATAAATGTTCAATACCAGTTCACCCTTTAGCTAGTGCATTAGTACCAAAGTTAATAAATGACCATAGGGATGGGGTATCAGGCTCCAAGGCCTAGGGTAGTGAGAACAGGATGCTTATTTATCCACTTTGCGAAGAGTGTAGTAAGCATCATAAGGGGGTGTAGAGCTGGCAGTAATGTGCATGTCGAATGTGGTGAAGTAGGTCTCATAGATCTAGATTATCCTAAACCCGATCCTCGAAGTCAGCATGGTTATTCTTCAGCTCAGTTCGATCGCTCGAAATGGTAGGGCAACAATTCTAGCATTATCAGAGGGTAACGCCCAAACAGATTTTATGCACTTCAGTCTTGACCTAATCAATAAAGTCCTCTTAATACAGTTACTAGTATGTTACAGATCTCTTATTTACATGTTCACGCTTCTTCAGATTCATGAGTTTCTTTTCTTTTGAAATGTTGCCTATCAGTTAAACTTTGGGGTCAGAAAGTCAAGCCTTCAGATTCTAGTTATAGATCTTATATGTTTAGATAATCAATAAGGGAAGACGATTCCCGACCCTTTCCTATCTTATTGCAAAGTTTCGTATTGTAGTCATCATGATATTTACACATGCTTCCCATTTTAGTCCACAAATACAGCCTGTATCTGTATTCTTCTCATTGAATAGTGTGTATTCCAAGTTTCTAGTATATGAATTCTGGTTCACTTAGTGTCATGAATCAGGTCCCGTGAAATGCCAAAATTCCAAACTTAGGTCATGCAGCTCATGACTCATGTACTCATGTCCAGCTTTATAGTATGCATAGACCATATGTCTCACGTTCCACTTCTAGTGAGTATCCAAACTCAGTAGTGTCATGTACATCCTCAGCTTAAAGCCCTTGATAAATCTATGATTTGGTATTCTATTCCTTAGGCCTTAGTTAAGTGTCAAATTTGATATATCCTTGGCGTATGTCAGTTGTTCGTAAGCAATTATCTGATCACCTTTACATCTTCAGTGTTCATTTTTAGTAATCAACAATCAGTCGTAGGATCAAATTCTTCAGTTATCAGTCTTTCAGTTAATTGGATAAGTCAATACGGCTATGCATTGGTGCTCAACACCTACGTGAATCTTTTCAGTAGTCTTAGTTATAGTGCATGAGGCTTAGTTACTTTATCTTAGATAATTTTCATAGGTCTCAACTCATCTTACCTAATCTCAATCAGGTTATGATCTTGTTACTCAGCTAACTTATACAAATAAATTCGTACAGTTTGGTTTCCATGTCCCCAACTATGCACTCTAGCCAAAATCTCATGAAAGAATGTAACTATTGTAAGATAAATCAATTAGATAAATGCAAGATCTACTCAGTTTGTGTATCATGCCTTAGTTTCAAATCTCAGATAATTAGCTATGACTCAATTCCTAGGTGCCTTATGCATCGCCTCAATTTTCCTCTGCAACTCATCTCAGCCAGTATTCCTCAAGGGACCTAGTGTACCTAGGGGAGATACGTTATATTCCCCTAAACATTCATGACATAACAATGCATATCTCTTCTTATTACAAATCCAGTTTGGAGTAGTAAGTACCTATAAGTTGACCATCTAGCTCCAATTATCGTCGTACGCCATGTACTCAAGGTACTAAGTTTAGATCACAATATTCAGCTCATGTATCACGTTCCATACCCATTTACGTTATCATTTTTTTCCTCATGCATATATAGTAATTAATCTTAGACTCAACAAAAGGTAATAGCTTTTTTTAAGCTTATCCAGTTTAATGTTCATATTTTAGTTACAAATGTGGTATTCAGTTGTATGCTCAGTTTACATTTCAAACATGGTATCTTTACCCTTGCATGTTTAGTCACATGTTCATGAGTCATTTTATTTATGTATTCACGCATAAGATATTGTGATAAACTTGTCAGTACTCTCACTTATGCAGAAATGCATCAACTCAGTTATAAAATCTTGCATCAGATATGAATGATCAGTATGAATTACAGTAATGTCAGTCAAGTAGTCATGTTTCAATTGTTAATGTTCAGTATGTACTTCAGCTTATCATTTCTCCCATCTCAATCAGTCTCATTCAAGGATGAATATTCCCAAGGGGGAGCTATTGTAATACCCCATACTTCTATCTAGATTAAAATCATCCCAAAAATCTTAAAGACTTGTTTCAAAGATGAATACACTTTTATACATGTGATATTTTCAATATTTTAACTTTTTATCATGTGGAAAATTGAATAACATTTCCATCGATACCAAATTCGCCCAAATCTAACACCCAGGCAAAGTGATAGATTCTTTTTAGTGAAACAGTGTCTCACTTGAGCCATCAGCCCATCGCGGAGCTAGCTTAAATGACAATTGTCAATTTCCAGTGTTGCTCAGTGATAGTAGCGCGTCGCGCCAAACTTCCTGGTCGCAAATATATTGGCAACATGATAGCTCTGCGTCGCGCCACAGTGCAATTTCCCATTTGTTACTTTATAGTGACTTGGCACGATAGTGGTGCATCGTGCCAAGGATGAAAATAGGAAAATTTTCACAGAATTAAAATATATGTCCAAGGGTTAAAAGGTTCAATTTTCCACCCCTATATATACCCAATAACACTTGATTCAACCATATTTCACTCAAAATATATTGTTTCTCTAAAGTTTCTGTCAAGAACAAGCAAGGGTTTTCAATTAGGGAATCAAATCCAAGACCCAAATTCAAGAATCTCTCTGCCAATCTTCGTAGAATAAAGAACTAAGGTATGCACAGTGTTGATTCATGGACTTCATTCATCCATGAAGCTCAAGAACCCTATTTTAAACAATATGTCATGATGTTCTTGTTTTAAATTGATTATGTTCATGTTGTTATTATTGTATGACTGCCAAGATTGCATCCTTATCATGTTTTCATGAAACTATGTTAGTATAGGGTTGAAACTCATGCAATTGAGTTAAATTTTGGAACCATGTTGTGTTAAACTAATGATCATGCCTATGACCTAAGTGAGCATGCAAGGTGTTTGATAATATGCCCTAATGAATGAATGATGATCAAGTATTTAGTTTCCATGTGTCAAGATCATGTCATACCTCTTAAGTTATGCTATAAATACTTGATTAAGATGATTACCATACAAAACCTACGCATCGTAACTGCTTGATGAGATTTTCGTAAGATTAGAAGTTTGAAATTATGCCATGTTTATACGCATTACTATCCATGTACAATACTTTGATGCTCATGTGCTTAATGAAATCCCCAAGTATGAAATTATGAATTGTTGAAATTGGTCTTGTGATCAAAAGTGTAGTCTCTTCAAGAAATCTCAGAAATCTCAGTAATCTCAGTGATCTCAGTATTCCCCAAAAATCTCATTGACTTCAGTACCCTCAGTCGGTCCTCAGATCTCAGTAGCATTCCGTCTGTCAATGGAACTAAGCAAACTCAGTTTAGCTCCGCTAAACAATACCATAAGTAAAAGTTTAGTTCAGTATAATCAATCTAGTGTCTATTTAGTTGGGAGTAAGATTCAGTACCAAGTGAACCCAAGGATGGGTACTCACCTATTATTCAATGGAGGGTGTGATCCCTAGAAGCAATCCATGAATTCCAAAACATCATAGCCAGCGTAGGTTGATATGTAACCCTATGGATAGGGCTATTAATATATCTTGTCTGGGGTTATTCCTACAGGATGGTTAACTGAAGAGCTTTCAATTATAGTGGGTTACCTCACTACTTATTTTTACCCATGGCACGGTACTGACACACTTCCAGCTGGGGTTACAGGTTGGACCCCACCAATCAGTTCTATGGCATATCGGTTAGTTAATTATCTCCCACAATCTCAGTTTCCAATCTAGTCTCAAAAATAGAACTCAGTTTAATTCTACAGAAGTCTAGGACAGTCAGGTACAGTCAACTCAGTATAGTACAGAACGCAGCTAGTTTCATCAGTATCAGGATTGTCAGATACAATCACTCATGTTATCAGTACTCATACTTAGCAATCATGTTATTACTAACCCAGTTAATAGTATATTAATTATAAGAAACTCATGTTATCAGTATTCAGTTTCAGAACTGTCATATATAGTCAATCAGACTAGTTCTTCATAATTAGAACAGTCTAAAATAGTCATTTCTTTATCAGTAATATGATATCATCTCCTCAGTACTCAATAGACTCAGTCATTCAGTTTATAAATCTTAGTACTTAGATATCAGTAAATCCCTATTATCAGTAGACTCAGTAGTTTGAACACAATATTTAGTCCTATCATGATGTCAGTCACAGTTACATATTTATTCATGTATTCTTTCGTTCATATTAGTTAGTCAGTTAGTATTGTTCATGCATATGAACCCTTTGCATTCAACCTACCTCACTTGCATACCAGTACATTCCAACGTACCAACATATTTGCGCTGTGGTGTTTTACTTTACGCCATAGGTTCAGAAGCATGCGCTCCAGAGCATCAATAATATTTCAGATTCTAGCAACAGTAGATTTGTAGTGATTCCTCATCATTCAAGGGTGATATGATTTATTTATTATTATTTATTATCTCAGATCTGTATCAGTATATAGAGTTAGATGGAGACGTGTTCCTTCAACTCTTTTTTCAATTCAGTTTAGAGGACTTCAGACTATAGCATGCCAGACAATTAATTCAGATTTTTTTTGGTATTTGTTATATCATTTTCAGACACTGTTTTATCATATGTTTAGTTAGGTTTGAACCTTATGGCCTCTTAGCTTTTATGTATTCATCATATTTTCAGTATATTATCCAGTGCTCAGTTACAGATATCAGTTATGCATTAGCTTGTGGTCCTTCGAGGTCATAAGCATCATGTAGCATTTAGAGTAATAGGTTTGGGGTGTTACAAACATGGTATCAGAGCCTAGTGTTCAACAGTGTCCTAGTAATTCTGAAAAAATGCATCTAGTTGAGTCTTGTACCTGGGTGTACTATGCGCCACACTTATGTGCAGGAGGCTATGAGTTGTTTTAGGAATAATTTCTCTTCTTTCAGTATTCATTTCGTGCCAATGAGCGTAGGCTCAAAGTTAAAATACAAGTCTTATCTTCTTTCTCCCTTCATTTACAGAACATGCCTCCCAAAAGGACTAACGGACGGGGAATTGAAAATCAGTCAGTGCCTCAGCCCGTCCAGCCAGATTATCTTGATGAGCATGTCTCTCATGCATAATTTAGGACTACATTTACTACTCTTGCCAGTTCAGTAGTAGCTCAGAATGAATGGACAATTGTTGTTCCAGCTAACCCAATGGAAAATTCTACTGCAACTAGGATTTGGGACTTCACCCGAATGAATCCTCCCCTATTCTCTAATTCTAAGTTAGGAGAGGATCCACAAGAGCTTCTTGATCAGGTTCAGAAAGTCACAGACATCATGGCAGTGACTTCCAGCAAGAGTGCGAATTAGCCATCTATCAGCTAAAAGATTTAGCCAATACGTGGTTCAACTAGTGAAAGGTAGATCGGGGTACAGATGCAGATCCCATAGATTGGGAAGAGTTTACTACAACCTTCTTAGATAGATTATTTCCCTTAGATAATAAAGAAGCCAAAGTATTAGAGTTCATCAACCTTAGAGAAGGTAGCATAAGTGTAAAAGTGTATTGCCTCAAGTTTACTCAGTTATCCAAGTACGATACCCATGTAGAAATAAACAATAGATCCAGAATGAGTAAATTTGTATCAGGGGTGTCAGGGAGATTAGTTAAGGAGTGAAAGATTGTGATGTTGGTTAAGGAGATATACATATCTAAGCTTATGGTACATGCTCAACAGATTAAGGAGCAAAAACTTAAGAAGAAAGAGAGAAAATAAAAAAGCCAGGACAGGTAGTTATAATTTTGCTCAATCAGGGTGGCAGGGTGGTAATTATGTTTAGTTATGTCAGAAATATTCAACCCCAGTTCAACCTTCAGCCAATGCACTAGTACCAAATTTCATAAATGACCATAGGGATGGGGTATCAGGCTCCAAGTCCTAGGGTAGTTAAAGCAGGATTCTTACTTATCCACTTTGTGAAGAGTGAAGTAAGCATCATAAAGAGGTGTGTAGAGCTAGCAGTAATGTGTGTTTTTAATGTTGCAAAGTAGGTGAAAAAGTCTGAGATTGTCCTAAACCCGGTCCTTGAAGTTAGTATGGTTATTCTTAAGCTCAGTCTGATCGCTCGCAATGGCAGGGCAACAATTCCAGCATTACCGGAGGGTATTGCCCAAATAGACTTTATGAACTTAAGACCCGACCTAATCAGGAAAGTCCTCTTAATGCAGTTACTAGTATGTTATAGATCTCTTATTTACATGTTCACGCTTCTGCAGATTCATGAGTATTTTTTTTGTTGAAATGTTCCCTATCAGTTAAATTTTGGGGTCAAAAAGTCAAGCCTTAGAAATCTAGTTATAGTTCCAGTATGTTTAGATAATCAATAAGGGAAGACGATTCCAGACCCTTTCCTTTCTTATTGCAAAGTTTTGTACTATAGTCATTATGATATTTACACATGCTAACCGTTTCAGTTCCACAAATATAGCTTGTATCCGTATGTTTCTCACAGAATAGTGTGTGTTCCAAGTTCCTAGTATAAGAATTCCAGTTAACTTAGTGTCACAAATCATGTTCCGTGAAATGCCAAAATTCCAGACTCAGGTCATGCAGCTCATGACTCATGTACTCATGTCAAGCTTTACAGTATGCTTAGCCCATATGAATTACATTCTACTTCTAGTCAGTAGCCAAATTTAGTAGTTTCATGTACACCCTCAGCTTAAATCCCTTGATAAATCTATGATTTGGAATTCTATTCCTTAGGTCTCAGTTAAGTCTCAAATTCGATATATCCTTGGCGTATGTCAGTTGTCCGCAAGCAATTATCAGAACTCCATTATAGCTTTAGTGTTCAGTTTCAATAATCAACAATCAGTCCTAGATTCAAATTCTTCAGTTATCAGTCCTTCAGTTAATTGGATATGTAAATACGGTTATGCATTCGTGCTCAGCGCCCACGTTAATCTTTTCAGTAGTCTTTGTTATAGAGCATGAGGCTTAATAACTTTATCCTAGATGATGTTCATAGGTCTCAACTTTTCTTATCAAATCTTAATCAGGTTATGATCTTCTTACTCAGCTATCTTATAGAGACAAATTCGTACAATTTGGTTTCTATGTCCCCAACTATGCGATCTATCCAAAATTTCTTGAAATAATGTTACCATTCTAAGATGAACCAATCAGATAGATGCAATATCATCTCAATTCGTGTATCATGCCTTAGTTTTAAATCTCAGATAATTAGCTATGACTTAATTCCTAGGTGCCTTATACATCGCCTCAGTTTCCTCAGCAACTCAGCCCAGCAAGTATTTCTCAAGGGACCTAGTGTCCCAAGGGAGAGATACACTATATTCCCCCAAACTTTCATGACATAACCATGCATCTCTCTTCTCATAAAAAATCCAGTTTGGAGTAGTGAGTACCTATAAGTTGACCATCTAGCTCCAATTATGGTCGTATGCCATGCACTCAAGGTACTCAGTTTAGATCATAATATTCAGCTCATGTATTACATTTCATACACAGTTACGTTCTCATATTTCTGCTCATTCATATTTAGTAATTAAGCTCAAACTCAGCCAAAGGTAATAGCTTTTTTTAAGCTTATCTAGTTTTATGTTCACATTTTAGTTACAAATGCATTATTCAGTTCCATGCCCAGTTTACATTTCAAACTTGGTATCTTTACCCTTGGATTTTCAGTCACATGTTCATGAGTCAGTTTATTTATGTATTCATGCATAACATATGCATGATTAACTTATCATTACTCTCAGTTATGCAGTCATGCATCAACTCAGTCATAAAATCTTGTATCAGATATGCATGCTCAGTACGAATCAAAGTAATGTCAGTCAAGTAGTCATGATTCAATTGTTCATGTTTAGTATTTACTTTAGCTTATCATTTTTCACATCTCAATCAGTCTCATTCAAGAATGAATATTCCCAAGGGGAAGATATTGTAATACCCCGTACTTCTATCTAGCCTAAAATCATCCTAAAAATGTTAAAGACTTGTTCAGAAATGACTATAGGGATGGGGCATCAGTCTCCAAGGCCTAGGGTAGTGAGAGAAGGATTCTTACTTATCCACTTTGTGAAGAGTGTAGTAAGTATCATAAGAGGAGGTGTAGAGCTGGCAGTAATGAGTGTTTCAAATGTGCCGAAGTAGGTCACAAAGTTCGAGATTGTCCTAAACTTGGTCCTCAAAGTAAGCATGGTTATTCTACAGCTCAGTCCGATCACTTGAAATGGAAAGTCCTGATAAAGATGGAATTGTTGCCTTGTCATTTCAAGTGATCGGACTGAGCTGTAGAATACCCAAATTTGATATATCCTTGGCGTATGTTAGTTGTCCGTAAGAAATTATCAATACTTCGTTATAGCTTCAGTGTTCCGTTTCTGTTATCAACAATAAGTCCCAGAATCAAATTCTTCAATTATTAGTCCTTCAGTTAATTGGATAAGTCAATACAGTAATGCATTCGTAATCAACGCCTAATTACATTCTTATGTTTCTGCTCATGCATATTTAGTAATTAAGCTGAGACTCAACCAAAGGTAATAGCTTTTTTAAGCTTATGCAGTTTTATGTTATGATTTCAGTTACAAATATGGTATTCAGTCACATGCTTAGTTTACATTTCAAACTTGGTATCTTTACCCTTACATGTTCAGTCACATATTCATGAGTCAATTCATTTATGTATTCACAAATAAGATATGCATGATCAACTTATCAGTACTCTCAGTTATGCAGTCATACATCAACTCAGTCATAAAATCTTGCATCAGATATGCATGCTTAGTATGAATCGCAGTAATGTCAGTCAAGTAGTCATGTTTCAATTGTTAATGTTTAATATGTATTTCATCTTATCATTTATCCCATCTCATTCAGTCTCATTCGAGGATGAATTTTCCCAAGTGGGAGATATTTCAATACTCCGTAGTTATATCTAGCTTAAAATTATCCCAAAAATGTTAACGGCTTATTTTCATTTATACCAAATTTTCCCAAATCCGACCCTCGACCGAAGACTTAGTTCATTTTTAGTGAGACAGTGTATCACTTGAGCCATCAGCGCATCCTGGAGCCAGCTAAAATAACAATTATCAATTTCTAGTATTTCTCAGCGATAGTGGCGCAACGCGCTAAAACTTCCAGGTCATAAATAGATTGGCAACGCGATGGATCTGTGTCGCTCCTCCGTGCAATTTCCCATTTGTCACTTTCTTGTGACGTGGTACGATAGTGGCGCATTGCGCCAAGGATGAAAATTGAGAAATTTGTACAAAATTAAAATATGAATCCAAGGGTTAAAAGGTTCAATTTTCCACCTCTATAAATACCCAATAACATGTGATTCAACCATATTTCACTAAAAATATATTGTTTCTTTCACGTTTCTCTCAATAAAAAGATAGGGTTTTTAATTGGGGATTTTAATCCAAGACACAAATTCATAAATCTCTCTGTCAATCTTCATAGAATCAAGAACTAATGTATTCACAGTGTTGATTCATGGACTACTTTTGGTCATAAATCTCAAGGAACCTATTTTAAACTATATGTCATAATGTTCTTGTTTTAAATTGATTATGTTCATGTTGTTATTGTTGTATGACTGCCAAGATTGCATCCTTATCATGTTTTGATGAAACTATGTTAGTATAGAGTTGAAACTCATGCAATTTAGTTAAATTGTGGAACCATGTTGTGTTAAATTGATGATCATGCCTATGACCTAAGTGTGCATGCAAGGTGTCTGATAATATGCCCCAATGAATGAATGATGATCAAGTATTTAGTTTCCATGTGTCAAGATCATGTCATGACTCTTAAGTTATGCTATACATACTTGATTAAGATGATTCCCATAGAAAACCTATGCATTGTGACTTCTTGATGAGATGTTCATAATATTAGAAGTATGAAATTATGCCATGTTTATATGCATTACTATCCATGTACAATATTATGATGATCATGTGCTTCATGAAATCCCCAACTATGAAATTATGAATTGTTGATATTGGTTATGTGATCAAAAGTGTAATATCTTCAAGAAATCTCATAAATCTTAGTAATTACAATGATATCAGTATTCCTCAAAACCTCAGTGACTTCAGTACCCTCAGTCGGTCCTCAGATCTCAGTAGCATTCCGTTTGTCAATAAAACTCAGCGAACTCAGTTTTGCTCCGCTAAACAATACCATCAGTAAAATTTCAGCTCAGTATAATCAATCTCGTGTCTATTCAGTAGGGAGTAGGATTCTGCACCAAGTGAACCCAAGCATGGGGACTTGTTATTCATTAGAAGGTGTGATCCCTAAAAGCAATCATTGCATTCCAGAACAACATAGTCAACGTATGTTGATATGTAACCCTATGCGTAGGGCTACTAGTACATGTCATTTGGGGTTATTCTAAATGGAGGGTTGACGTAAGATATTCCCATTAGAAAGGGTTACCTCACAACTTGTTTTTACCCATGGCACGGTACTGACACACTTCAAGCTAGGGTTATAGTTTGGACCCCACAAATCAGTTTCGGGCATGTCGGTTAGATGAATACCTCCCAAAGTCTTAGTTTCCGGTCTATTCTCAGAAATAGCACTCAGTTCAGTTCTATAGAAATTTTGGACAGTCAGTTATAGTCAACTCAGTACAGTACAGAACTCAGCTAGTTCCATCAGTATCAAGATTATCAGATACGGTCACTCAGGTTATTAGTACTCATACTCAGTAATCATGTTATTACAAACCCAGTTAATAGTATATTAATTATACGAAACTCATGTTATCATTATTCAGTTTAAGGACTGTAATATACGGTCTATCAAAATAGTTCTTCATAATTAGAACTATCAGAAATAGTCATTCCTTTATCCGTAATATGATATCAGTTCCTCAGTACTCAATAGACTCAGTCATTCAGTATCCCAGTATTAGTACTTAGATATCAGTAAATCCCTATTATCAGTACACTCAGTAGTTAGAACTCGGTATTCAGTCCTATCACGATATCAGTCATAGTTATGTATTCATACATGTATTCTTTCGTTAATATTAGTGAGTCAATTATTATAGTTCATGCATATGAACCCCTTTCATTCAGCATACCTAACTTGCATACCAGTATATTCTAATGTACTGATGCATTTGCACTATGGTGTTTTACTTTACGCCATAGGTTCAGAAGTATGCGCTCCAGAGTATCAATAGAATTTCAGATTCCAGTAGCAGTAGATTTGTAGTGATTCCTCATCATTCAAGGATGATATGATTTATTTATTATTAATTAATATCTTAGTTCTGTATCAGTAGATGGGTTAGTTGGAGACATGTTCCTTCAAACCCTTTTTCAATTCAGTTTAGAGGCTTTCAGACTATAGCATGCCAAACAATTACTTCAAATTTGTTTTGGTATTTGATATATCATTTTCAGACAATGTTTTATCAGATGTTTAGTCAGGTTTGAACCTTATAGCCTTACAAATTTTATGTATTCTACATAATTTCAGTATATTATCTAGTGGTCAGTTACAGATATCAGTTATGGGTTAGCTTGTGGTCCTTCGAGGTCATAGCCACCGTGTAGCATTCCAAGTACTAGATTTGGGATGTTAAAAACTTGGTATTAGAGAATAGGTTTCAACAGTGTCCTAGTAAGTCTAAAAAATTGCATCTAGTAGAGTTTTGTACATGGGTATGTTGTGCACCACACTTATGTGCAGGAGGCTATGAGATGTTTTAGGAATAATTTACCTTCTTTCAGTATTTATGTCATGCCAGTGAGCATAGGATCAAAGTTAAACTCTCATTCTAATCCGCTTTCTCCCTTTATTTACAGATCATGCCTCCCAAAAGGACTAACGAACGGGGCACTGAAAATCAGTCTGTGCCTCAGCCCGTCTAGCCAAATTCTCTCGATGAGCATGTCTCTCATGCAGAATTTAGGACTATATTTACTATACTATCCAGTTCAGTCACAGCTTAGAATAAATAGCCAGTTGTTGTTCTAGCCAACCCAATGGTAAATTCTGTGGCAGCAAAGATTCGGGACTTCACCCGAATGAATCCTCCCTTATTCTCCAATTCTAGGTTTGGAGAGGATCCACAGGAGTTTCGTGATCAGGTTTAGAAAGCGACAGACATCATGGGTGTGACTTCCAGTGAGAGTGCTGAGTTAGACATCGATCATCTAAAAGATGTAGACGATACATGGTTTAAACAAAGGAAGGTAGACCGGGTACAGATGCAGATCCCATAGATTGGGAAAAGTTTTCTATAACCTTCTTAGATAGATTTTTTCCCCTAAAGAAGAAAGAAGCCAAAGTATTAGAGTTCATCTACCTCAGAAAAGGTAGCATGAGTGTAAAAGAGTATTCCCTCAAGTTTACTCAGTTAGCCAGGTACGATCCCCATGTAGTAGCAGACAGTAGATCCAGAATGAGTAAGTTTGTATCAGGGGTGTTAGGTAGATTAGTTAAGGAGTGCAAGACTACGATGTTGGTTAATTAGATATATATATCTAGGCTTTTGGTCCATGCTCAACAGATTGAGGAGCAAAAACTTAAGAAGAAGGAGAGAGAAAAGAAGAGAGCTAGGACAGGTAGTTATAGTGTTGATCAGTCAGGGTGGAAGGGTGGTAATCATGTTTAGTTATGTTTGAAATGTTCAAAACCATTTCACCTTTCAGCTAGTGCACTAGTACCAAAGTTTATAAATGACCATAGGGATGGGGCATCAGGCTCCAAGGCCTAGGGTAGTGAGAGCATGATTCTTACTTATCCACTTTACGAAGAGTGTAGTAAGCATCATAAGGGGGTGTGTAGAGCTGGCAGTAATGTGTGTTTTGAATCTAGATAGGTAGGTCACAATGTACGAGATTGTCCTAAACCCGGTCCTCAAAGTCAGCATGGTTATTCGTCAGCTTAGTCCAATCGCCCGAAATGGCAGGGCAATAATTCCAGCATTATCGGAGGGTAACGCCCAAATATACTTTATTCACTTTAGTCCCGACCTAATCAGGAAAGTCCTCTTGATGCAGTTACTAGTATGTTAGAGATCTGTCATTTATATATTCACGCTTCTTCATATTCTTGAGTTTCTTTTCTTTTGAAATGTTACCTAACAGTTAATCTTTGGGGTCAAAAAGTTAAGCCTTCAGATTCTAGTTATAATTCCAGTATGTTTAAATAATCAATAAGGGAAGACAATTCATGACCCTTTCCTATCTTATTGCAAAGTTTCATACTATAGTCATCATGATATTTACACATGTTACCTATTTTAGTTCCACGAATACAACTTGTATCTGTATACTTCTCACAAAATAGTGTGTTCTCCAAGTTCCTAATATAGGAATTCCAGTTCACTTAGTGTTACGAATCATGTCCCGTGAAATGCCGAAAATCCAAACTCAGGTCATGCAGCTCATGACTCATGTACTCATGTCAAGATTTACAGTATGCTTAGCCCATATGACTCACGTTCCACTTCTAGTGACCATCCAAACGAAGTAGTGTCATGTACACCCTCAGCTTAAAGCCCTTTATAAATCCATGATTTTGGTATTCTATTCCTTAGGCCTCAGTTGAGTGTCAAATATGATATATCCTTGGCGTATGTCAGTTGTTCATAAGAAATTACCAGAACTCCGTTACAGCTTCAATATTCAGTTTTAGTAATCAACAATCAGTCTCAGAATCAAATTCTTTAGTTACCAGTCCTTCAGTTAATTAGATAAGTCAATACGGTTATTCATTCGTGGTTTACACCCACGTGAATCTTTGTAGTAGTCTTAGTTATAGTGCATGAGGCTTATTTACTTCATCTTAGATGATGTTCATAGGTCTCAACTCATCTTACAGAATCTTAATTAGGTTATGATCTTCTTACTCAGCTATCTTATACAGACAAATTCGTATAGTTTGGTTTCCATGTCCCCAACTATGTGCTCTAGCAAAAATCTCATAAAAGAATATAACCTTTCTAAGATGAACAAATAATATAGATGCAAGATCAGTTCAGTTCGTGTATCATGCCTTAGTTTCAAATCTCAGATAATTAGCTATGACTCAATTCCTAGGTGTCTTATGCATCGCCTTAGTTTTCCTCAGCAACACAACCCAGCCAGTATTCCTTAAGGGACCTAGTGTCCCAAGGGGGAGATACACTATATTTCCCCAAACATTCATGAAATAAACAGGCATCTCTCTTCTCGTAACAAATCCAGTTTAGAGAAGTAAGTACCTATAAGTTTACACTCTAGCTCCAATCGTGGATGTACGCCATGTACTCAGTTTAGATCACAATATTCAGCTCATGTATCACGTTTAATACCCAGTTACGTTCACATGTTTCCACTCATGCATATTTAGTAATTAAGCTCAGACTTAGACAAAGGTGATAGCTTTTTTTAAGATTATCTAGTCTTATGTTCAGATTTCAGTAACGGATGTGGTATTCAGTTCCATGCTCAGTTTACATTTCAAATTTGGTATCCTTACCCTTGCATGTTTACTCACATGTTCATGAGTCAGTTCATTTATGTATTCACGCATAAGATATGCTTGATCAACTTATGAGTAATCTCAGTCATGCAGTCATGCATCAACATAGTTATAAAATCATGCATCAGATATGCATGCTCAGTATGAATCGCAGTAATGTCAGTAAAGTAGTCATGTTTCAATTGTTAAATTTTAATATGTACTTCATCTTATCATTTCTCCCATCCCAATCAGTCTAATTCGAGGATGAATATTCCTAAGGGGGAGATATTGTAATACCCTGTACTTCTATCTAGCTTAAAATCATTCCAAAAATGTTAAAGACTTGTTTAAAAGATTAATCCACTTTATACATGTTTTATTTTCAATATTTTCACTTTTTATCATGTGGGAAATTGAATAAGCATTCCATCGATACAAAATTTACCAAAATCCGACACTCGGCAAAGAGTTAGAGCCTTTTTTGTGAGATAGTGTACCACTTGAGCCATCAGCATGTCGCGGAGCCAGCTTAACTGAAAATTTTCAATTTCAAGTATTTCTCAGTGATAGTGGCACGTCGCATCAAACTTTTAGGTCATAATAGTGGCACGTCACATCAAACTTTTAGGTCATAAAAATATTGGCAACGAGATAGCTCCGCATTGCGCCACCGTGCAATTTCCCATTTGTCACTTTCTAGTGACTAGGAACGATAGTGACGCATCGCGCCATGGATGAAAATTAGAAAATTTGCATAGAATTAAAATATGCATCCAAGGTTTAAAAGGTTCAATTTTCCACCCCTATATATACCCAATAACACGTGATTCAACCATATTTCACTCAAGGTATATTGTTTCTCTCAAGTTTCTCTCAAGAACAAGCTAGGGTTTTCAATTGGGGATTCAAATCCAAGACCCAAATTCAAGAGTCTCTCTACCAATCTTTGTAGAATCAAGAACTAAGGTATGCACATTGTTGATTCATGGACTCTTTTTGTCCATGAAGCTCAAGAACTTTATTTCAAACTATATGTGATGATGTTCTTATTTTAAATTGATTAGGTTCACATTGTTATTGTTGTATGACTGCCAAGATTGCATCCTTATCATGTTTTCATGAAACTATGTTAGTATAGGGTTGAAACTCATGTAATTGAGTTAAATTGTGGAACCATGTTGTGTTAAATTGATGATCATCCCAATGCCCTAAGTGTGCATGTAAGGTGTTTGATAATATGCCCCAATGAATGAATGATGATCAAGTATTTAGTTTCCATGTGTCAAGATCATGCCATGCCTCTTAAGTTATGCTATGCATTGTGACTGCTTGATGAGATGTTCGTAAGATTAGAAGTATGAAATTATGCCATGTTTATATGCATTATTATCCATGTATAACATTATGATGATCATGCGCTTCATGAAATCCCCAACTATGAAATTATGAATTATTGATATTGGTCAAGTGATCAAAAGTGTCAAGCCTTGTCAGTTTCATTCTATCGAGTCCTGGGGGTACTTATACCCAATAATTTAGTTGTGTTCCTAGAGCCATGTCATGTTTTCACGATAATCTGAGTCAAGCCATGATCAGTAGAATTTAGTCAGTCTCATGACTCAGTAAAACTTAGCAAATTCTGTATCGATCCACTCTTTTCAAGAAATCTTAGAAATCTCAGTAATCTGAGTGATCTCAGTATTCCCCAAAAATCTCAGTGACTTCAGTACCCTCAGTCAGTCCTTAGATCTCAGTAGCATTACGTTAGTCAACGGAACTCAGCGAACTCAGTTTAGCTTTGCTAAATAATACCATCAGTAACAATTCAGTTCAGTATACTTAATCTAGTGTCAATTTAGTTGGGAGTAGGATTCAACACCAAGTAAACCCAGGGATGGAGACTCACCTGTTATTCAGTGGAGGGTGTGATCCCTAAAAGAAATCCTTACATTCCAGAACTACGTATCCAGCGTAGGTTGAGATGTACCCCTATGTGTAGGGATACTAATACATCTCATTTAGGGTTATTCCTACAGGAGGGTTGACGGAAGAGCTTTCCATCTAAGAGGGTTACCTCACAGGTTGTCTTTACTCGTGGCACGACATTGACACCCTTCCAGCTGGGGTTATAGTTTGGACCCCACCAACTAGTTTTGGGGCATGTCGGTTAGATAATTACCTCCCACAGTCTCAGTTTCAGATCCAGTCTCAGAAATAGAACTAAGTTCAGTTCTATAGAAATCCAGGACTGTCCGATACAGTCAATCCAGTACAGTATGGATCTCAGCTAGTTCCATTAGTATCAGGACTGTTAGATAGAGTCAATCATTTTATCAGTACTCATACATAGTAATCGTGTTATCACAAACCCAGTTAATAGTATATTAATTATATGAAACTCATGTTACCAGTATTTTATTTTAGGACTATCTTATACAGTTAATCAGACCAGTTCTTCATAATCAGAACTATCAGGAATAGTCATTCCTTTATAAATGATATTAGTTCCTCAGTACTCAATAAACTCAGTCATTCAGTATCCCAGCATTCATACTTAGATATCAGTAAATCCCTGTTATCAGTAGACTCAGTAGTCAGAACTCAGTATTCAATCCTATCACGATGTCAGTTATAGTTACGTATTCGTGCATGTATTGTTTTATTCATGTTAGTCAGCCAGTTAGTATTGTTCATGCATATGAACCCCTTGCATTCAGCCTGCCTCACTTGCATACCAGTATATTCCAATATACTGAGGTATTTATGCTATGGTGTTTTACTTTATGGCATAGGTTCAGAAAAACACACTCCAGAGGATCAGTAGCATTTCAGATTCCAAAAGAAGTAGATTTGCGGTGATTCCTCATCATTCGAGGAATATATGATTTATTGATTATTATTTATTATCTCAGTTGATTATCAGTAGATGGATTTTGTTTGAGACATTTTCCTTCAACTTCTTTTTTAGTTCAGTTTAGAGGCTTTCAAACTATAGCTTGCTAGACAGTTACTTCAGACTTGTTTTTGTATTTGTTATATCATTTTCAGACATTGTTTTATCAGATGTTTATTCTATTTTGAACCTTATGGCCTTACAACTTTTATGTATTCCGCATAATTTCACTATATTATTCAGTATTCAGTTATAGATATCAGTCATGGGTTAGCTTGTGTTCCATCACGGTCTTAGGCACCGTGTAGCATTTCGGGTACCAGATTCGGGGCATTATAAATGACTATACTAAATGATGCTTAGTTGCTAAAATATAGGTTAGTGATAAATATAGCCTAGTTACTAAATATAGACTAGTTGGAGAATAATGTCTAGATGATAACCCATGAATAGTGGTTGTGTGGTGAATAGTTATTAAATAACCACTCGAGGTCGTAAAATAGCTATTACATAAATGGATTAGTTAATGAGATATGGCTACATAGTTGCGGTGATTAGTGTATGTTGATGCTAATATAGTTACATGATGGTAATATTATGTTATGTGGGTATACGGTTGATGTTAGTAATGAATGAAAGTTTTGTAAAAATAATAGATTGATGATAATTGTGGGAGCTTTTGAATTATGATGAGGTTTGGATATGTTGTTTGTTAAATTCCTTTATACTTCTCTTGGGTTTACTCTCAAATAGTATAGGATGCTGTGATGAGTTCTTTACTTTATGTACTAGTTGGAGTGTAGGAGAAAACTTTGTACGTGAGATTTCTTATGTTGATGCTTTATGATGTGTTGTGATTTTGAATTATCCATTTCTTATGCATTGCAACATTGGCATGCATTGATTTCTTATTTTATACTATTATTTCAATTTAATGTACAGTGATGACAAAGATCATTCAGATTTGATTGTGTACCTTGACTTAATTATGATTATCTTACATTATATCATCTTTATATCATAATTTAACTTAATCGGCTGATGATGCCTACAAAGTATCCATTATTTTGGTACTCGTACTACACTTGTGTACCTTTTTGGTGTAGATCTGAGTACTACCTATTGCTTTTCAACATTGTTCGTGCCGAGTTGATCTTTTAATGATAGGGTGAGCTCTTAGAGTTTTGATTTGCCCATTTTTTCTATCTTTTTTACGTAATCTTTTGTATTGAGAAAAATTTATTATTTATATTCTAAATCTTTTGGTTTTTATTATTGATATTAATAATAATATCGCTTTTCAACATTGTTCGTGCCGAGTTGATCTTTTAATGATAGGGTGAGCTCTTAGAGTTTTGATTTGCCCATTTTTTCTATCTTTTTTACGTAATCTTTTGTATTGAGAAAAATTTATTATTTATATTCTAAATCTTTTGGTTTTTATTATTGATATTAGATGCTCTTGTATTGGCTCTACCAGGCTGTGGGATTGGTACCATGTATTGTCTATGTTATCTATTTAGAATACATATCTATTTTACATGATTGTGTTCTTGAAACTTAGCCTATGCTGGGAATTTCCTACTGGATTAACCCATTGTGTTAGCTTTGGGTTATAGTTTGGCTTACTTACTAGAAGAATTTTGTATGTTCTATCATGACTCGTAAATCAAGTCATGACAAATTGGTATCTGAGATGAGGTTTCATGGGTATTATTAGTACAAGAGCAAGTGTCTTGTAGAGTCATGTGCATTGGGATGATGACATTTGTTTCCTATCTTTAGGAGGCTATCAAATTTTCTTAGTAGTTCTTCTCTTCTTTCACTGAAATCATTCTAAAAGTCTAAGTTGATTTGTCTTGTATTCCTTTGATTTTACTCTTTCGCTGATAGATAGGATATGTACTATCACTACATGAGATGAGGGACTTGAGATCAAGTTGGGGATCCTAGTCCTATTTATGCATGACCTAGTGGTCGTGGACAACCTCGTGATGTGTACCCTTCTAGGGCTAAGATAGAACTATTTCCCTAAGTCATATTCCCTCTCTTGAGTAGAAGATATTCTACCATAGCTAGTAATAGACTAAAGACTAACCCAGGATCCACCAGGATTTATTCTTTCTCCATTGATCAAATTTGCATTGATTTAAATTCTGGGGATAGTTGGTGGTGTGTTGTATAAGGGTGCACCAGTATTTGCTCAATTAATAGTTGCTCAGCCAGTGGTTGCTCAGCCTGCTATGTCATTTAAGAAGCAGAAGATATTAGTTAGATTATTGAGATTGGCTCCGCTTAGGTTTTCTGGTTCTCTAGTTGAGGATGCATTTGAGTTTCTAATTGTTTTATGAGGATATGATTCATTGTTTAGGCCTTATTGAGAATTATGGTGTAGATTACACCATATTTTGGTTTGACTTATTTGCTCTTCATTGTTGGGGAGGTTATATGGATTCTAGACTAGCTGGATCATCTCTATAGTCATAGATTAAGTTCACCGAGATGTTCTTAGAGAAGTATATGACTCGCAGCCTTAGAGATCATTGAGGGATTATTTCTATAGGATTGAAGCAGGGCTCCATGAAAGTTTTGGAGTATGAGGCGTATTTTCATGAGTTGGCTAGGCATTCTTCTTCTATGTTTGACACAGAGTATGAAAGAGTTTACTTCTTTGTTAGAGGGTTAAGAAACCCCATTCGTATGTCTACTTAGAGTTTATTTATTGCGGGTAGGTTTTTTTACTGAGGTTTCAGATCAAGCTAGGGTGATGGAGGAGATGCATTATGGGTTCATGATAAGAGGACTAGGTTCCAAGATAAATTCAATGAGTGACATCATAGTTTTCAACCCATAGATGGTAGTTCTCAGAGTTGGTATCCTATGCATCAATCCTTTCAACCTTTGAGTCAGCCTAGACCACCTATTCAGGCAGCTCTTTAGATAACTGATAGAGGCTAGTCTAGTAATAGTGATCGCTCGGGTACGGGAAGTGGTCAGTCTTTAAGGAATTTATCTTTGGGTTATTCTAGTTGTGGTGGTTACTTCAGGTCAGCCAAATCTTTTGGTTCTTGTTCAACTCATGTTTCCTATTTTACATATGGACTTTCTTGTCAATATTTGCATGATTTTCCTAGTCGTGGGAGATTGATTCTTCAGCTTAGATTGTTCCACCTATTAGAGAAGTTCATCCCTTAGATAGAAGTAGTTTTTATGGTCATAGAGGTGGTTCCCAGGATACTCAAGGAGGTTCTCAGGAAGGCAGGATAAAAGGTCGGTTAAGTGCCCAGCCAAGTGGCGGGCATGGTCAGTTGTCTGCAGTACTTGCTAGACCCGAGGCTGAGACTTCAGATATTTATGTTATAGGTACAATTTTTGTATGATTCTTGTAAAACCTTACTTTATTTGATCCAGGTTCCACTTATTCTTATATTTCTACTTATTATGCACCGCTATTTGAGTTGACTAGTGACTTATTATTTGTGCCAATATGTGTAACTACTTCCATGGGTGATTCCTTAGTAGTGGATTGAGTAATCAGATCATATGTAGTGAAATTTAGTGATATTGATACTTATGTTGATCTTATTATTCTAGATATGATGGGCTTCGATATAAGTCTAGGTATGGACTGGTTATCCCACTATCATACGGTCATTTCTTGATTTGCCAAGACCGTTACCTTAGCCTTTCCCGATGTCCCACAACTCGTATGGCAGGGAGTTTTCATCCACAAGAAGATAGGTATTATTTTGTATTTGTGTTCTAGTAGAACATTATCGAGGGGTTGCTAATCTTAAATCCCTTATATTTGTGATACTAGTGTGGAGAGTCCGTCGGTAAACTTTGTCCTTGATGTTTGTGAGTTTCCTGATGAGTTCCCTGCCGACCTACCTTGTATCCCCCCTGTTTGTGAGATTAAATTATCATTGATCTCGAGCCTTGCACTTGACCAATTTTTGTGGCACCTTACCATATAGAACCTACTGAGCTTAAGAAGATGAATTCTCAACATTAGGATCTTTATGGTAAAGGTTTTATTAGACTAAGTGTGTCCCCATGGGGAGCTTCTGTATTGTTTGTAAAGAATAAAGATGGTTCCATGCGTATGTGCATTGTTTATAGGCAGCTTAATAAGGTGACGGTGAAGAACCAATATCCTATGCCTCACATTGATGATTTATTTGCCCATCTTCAGGTGCAACCATCTTTTCTAAGATTGATTTGAGGTCTAGTTACCATCAGTTGTGTATTTGGGCTAAGGATGTCCCAAAGACAACTTTTAGTACCAGTTATGGTCATTATGAGTTCTCGATGATGTATTTTGGTTTACTAATGCCCCAACTGCGTTCATGGATTTGATTAATCGAGTATTCAGGCCTTATTTGGACTCAACCATGATCGTATTTATTGATTTCATCCTGGTGTATTTGAGGAGTAGTGAGGAGCATGTTTAGCATTTGAGTATCATACTCCAAACTTTGAGAGATCATGTGATTTTCACCAAGTTCTCCAAGTGTTACATTTGGCTTAAGTCGGTGACATTCCTTGGGCAAGTTATTTCTAAGGAACGCATTATGGTAGACCCAACAAAGATTGGGGTGCTTCGTGATTGGGATAAACCTACATCTTTGACCTAAGTTCATAGCGTCATTGCTTTGGTCGGTTATTATAGGCATTTCATCAAGGGTTTTTCTACTATTTCAGTCTCTATGACCCGATTGACTCGAAATGAGGTTCCTTTCTAATGGTTCAAGGACCGTGAGTCGAGCTTTTGAAAGCTCAAGGACTTTCTTACTTCACCTATTGTGTTAGCTTTCCCTGTTCAGGGTGAGGGACTGATACTGTTTTGTGATGCATCTGCAGTTGGTCTAGGTTGTATCCTAATGCAGCAGGGTCATGTTATTGCTTATGCTTCTACACAGTTTAAGGTGTACGAGCATAACACCCCACTCATGATTTGGAGTTGGCAATGATAGTTTTTGTGCTTAACATTTGAAGGAATTATTTTTATGGTTGATTAATGATCATCTATACCATTGCATTAGGTAGAGGACAACCGTTGTCAATAAAGCTTAACTTATGTTGAGGTGAAATCCTCAAGGAGTTGAATTAGACTTCTAATCTTATGGGTATTAATATTTACTAAAATGATACCTATAATGTCAATAAAGTAAAATACATGATTTAAAATGGAGGGTTGGTTTGGAAAGTGGTTTTATAAAAGACTATTCAAGTTAACACACTAAAGGTAAAAATTATGATTTTAAACTCAATATGACAGAGATCTTGGGATTATGTCTACCTAAGGGCAAGTTATATATAGGAGAATAACGACTGGGTGCAAATTCTAGTCATCAATGACATGGTAGTCTAGGTTGAAGTTTCTTGGGGCTGATTTGTCAAAAGAACCTTAAGATTATCACCCATGCACCCTTTCGGGTACTTCACAAGTGTAGCAATTAAAACAACCTGATACCTCAATTGGGCATTCCTATTTGTAGGAAGATTATCAAGACATAGATAACTCTATTTTTACCCTTATTTCTAAGATAGTGAAAAGAGAATAAACTACATCTACTATTGTCCACTTTTGCCTTGTCACCCATATCCCTCTTTCAAAGATGATGTCAACCCTAAAAGTTCACCCACATTTCTTTTTCAAGGATGATGTGATCTTTTAAGTACTTGGGATTTTCACCCACAAATCCATTTAGGTCATTTAGGGTTTTCACCCACAAACCCTAACTACTTCAAGCAAGCAATAGTGAAACCCATCATAAACAAACTAGAATATACACAAATATATCACAACCCACACATGATTACACTTTAGTTTAACATAAATTCAAGACAAGAAAATTTAGCTACTCATAAAGTTTAAGAGAAGACATATGCCAAAAGGTTCATTCAAAGCATCCATGGAAATGGAAAATAAGAAGTTTATTCAATTTAACTTCTATCTCACCAAACTCAAATTGGAAAATTCAAACACAAAAATTTCCCCAATTAGTAAGATTACAAATTATTCAAAATCCAATTCTTCAAAGTGTAAAATCCAAATGGGAAAGGGTTATAACATTATAAGGTATTTTGGGTCGGTTGTGTACAATGATAGAATTTCCCTTGGAGATAATCCCACTAAGACACGATCACTGTAGAATGTTCGCGATCGCAGCCACCGTGAACGCCGTCAGATCTTCACGATAGATGAGACTAACCAAAGTTCATTTTCCGCGATCACGGCCCTCAGATCGCGGTCGTGTTAACTGATCCTTGTATTGTGTAGGTTTTTTTGCAACTGTCCATTTTTTTTCACTTTTGGGTTCCTTTTCAGTTCAAATCCACACCTTTCTTTTTCTTCACCTGTATGCCTGCAAATTGTTGAAATTAGGGAATTCAACTAACAAACTTGTCTCCTTTATAACTTCAAATCATAATAGTGTGCACTAATTTTTGGATGTAAATGAGTGGTAAATTCACCACTCATCAACATCCCAAATTAAACCACTACTTTTCCTCAAGCAATACTACCCCTTTATTCAATGCGACAATGAAAATTTATGCCCGTTTATACACCTCAATGATCACAATGGCTTCAAACTTGATTACTACCACAAGCAACTCTACAAACATGGGAAAACCTATTCTCATGACACCCCTCAACATGAAATGCAATTTCAAAGATGCAAAGGACTTTAAAGAAAAACAATGCAAAAATAGCTAACACTCTAGAAATGACTCTCTTTTGACCTCAACTCTACTATACACCTTTTGCCACATTTTTAGAAAGATGGAAATATCACTCACCCTAATTTTTTCACATGCCTCCTCACAAAAAGGGAAATCTCACACACACCTAATTATCAAATATACAACAAAGGATTTAAGTATGAATCTCTCTCTCACACACACAAAGACTCTCGATTCTAACAAGTACCATACAGTAGGCTTTCCCTTATTTTCAATCGCCCCTACTATGAATATACTTGGTTGGAGATCTTGAAGGGCTTTTGAGCTTGTAATGTAGGTTTGGGGAAGGGTAGGATAACATTTAGGAACAAATTGGCTACACCTTCCTTGTAAATCTACATCACACTATTCCATCCAACTTTTTACCATGGACTACTTTTTTTGTTTTCACACTTTACACAAGCCTATTTTAGCTCTCTTGGTTTACCCATCTTTATGAAGACATCTTTAATTTACTTACTTCATTTGCAATCTATGCCTCATTCTTATTTTCCTCATTCCTTGCTTTTTCACTTTTTCATTGCTTAGCTCACACGAATCCACTCACATTACCTTTTCCCAAGGTAATATCTTAAAAACTTACCACCCCTAACTTAGGTATTTGGCCTTAATTTTTTATTTTTCATGTTCAAGGAGGGTAGGAATCAAGAGAGGGAAAAACTTTGAATAGTTTAAGGCTTGTAATATGGTTTCCAAAGAAAGGCTTCCAGGCTTGAATTGGGTAGCTAAGGGTACCATTTTATGCATGGGTATGCTATTTAGGTTTAAAATGGGTTCCTATGTTCACAAAGATGCCCTAGGATCATTTCAGCAACCACGCTTATAAAAATTAGCCCCGAGAGACTAACAGGGAAATTCTAGATGGTACAAGTATGCATGAGATGTAGATAAATATGCTCACTGCACACGGCATGGAAACTCTTCAAGGAGGCTCAATTTCACTTCCCAATAGAGACAAAAAAGAATACTTATCAACCTCTACAGGCTAAGAGCTTTCGAGTAACAAAAAGAGGTATAGTATTGTTAAAAAAATTTCCACGTCCATGCCCTTTGTTTTCAAAAATTTTTAGATGTAGGGGGTTTTTGCTTCAAATTTGCACCACACACAATGTTCTATTAATGGAACCAAACCAATCCATCATCTCACATTTCATCTTTCATGAGGCTAAACCATATGACAACTCAGACTTCATCATAGGTATCCGTGTGATCCCAAACCCAAAATGCCACAAGTGCTTAGACTTCCCATGAATTTGTAACTCCGATGCTATGGGTACTCAAACTTCCCTTGCATCTATGGATTAAAACCCAATCATGACAGCTTCCACTTAAAAATGTCGTCACTCAATCTATCATAGGGAAAGGTTCATCCGATATCACCATGAACAAAATAAATATAAAGTAAAAATATAAAAATAAAACAAACAACTAATCTATGAAATATGGGCACCATCGGAGTTCTTGAATATTACAGCCCATAAAAATAAGAATCATCCAAATGACATAAAAAATCTAGAAATTTCTCAAGAATATAAGCCCAAATAAATAAATATGGAGACAAGAACCCCCAAATAAAAATCTTCCAGTGACCTCTCTGCATATATAATAATGCATAAAGAGAATAAAGGGTGCTCCCTGAAACCGCATCAATAGTTTTTTTTCCCTAGACTCAGCATCATAAGAATTGAACCTCCCAACTATGGACTCATCATAACTCTCCACTCTAGAGGATGGAAGTTTGTCTCAGGATTTAAGGACCTTCCAAAGTCCCTTCACCCTCATTCACATCTTGCTGAAGAAATTGTCCCTCTTCTTCTCCCTTTTCTTCATCTTCTCATTTGAGTCCCTGATCTCTTTGTCAGATTTTTCCAAATATGAGTAGGACCTCTCAAGACTAGAAATGGTGGATCCCTACATCTTCTAATCCTCTAAGTACTCATCATAATTAGATCGGGCGACATAGAATTTACGGGTGGTGGAAGGCTCTCCTGATCCCTGAGTCAACCCTGCTACGATATCCTTAATCGCTCTTATATCTACTAAATTCTCATCAATAGGCCCTACTTTAGATGGCCTACATGATTTGGTCTCGTCACATGTCAACTAATCCAAGTATATCTTCCTCTTCTTGTTTTTGCTTGTGCTCTCTCACCTCAAATCTTGAGTAGGCAAATGGGGGTACTTAGATGCACCTAAGTGATCTGGGGTATACCTCCACCCTGTCTCTCTTGGGTAACTCAGTAATTAGATAAGGAATAAGATATTTATGCCACCGAGTCTTAACGAACTTCATGTCTGAGATAACAAGCTGACCAATATTGAAAGAAATGTCATCTAGTATACAAGGAATCATTTGGCCTCTCATGAATGGAACACAGTTATGTGTGTACATATGGAGACTGGGATAAAAATTATGTATAGCCATATCCTCACCTTTAATGTGAAGTCATTCATGTATATCCCATTCATGATGGCCGCCCATGAAGCCTCCCTACTAGGACGCAACTTCTTTGACATCCATCTCCCCATTTTACATCACTTTACCTCAAATTAAGTCATATCTGCATTCGGAAGCCCATATAAGTCATTGACCTCTCCAAAGTGTACCTCCTTCCCTCAGATCCTGATTATTGGGTCAAAAAGAGATATTATTCTAAGGTTAGTGTACAACTCCTATACCTATTGCTCATTTGCCTGAAAAGGATCTGGCACAACACATATACCCCCAGTGGATTTGAGCTTATCATGAAATGTCAAAAGCTTTTCCAAAACCTTTTCTAAACATATGGATCTCTCCAAAAGAAACATTGTCTTTGGGAGATGATCATAGCATTAGTTGTGGAACTCAAGAGCCTTAAAATGGAGTTAGTCATAATCTTCCATGATGTAAACCTAGGAATCATAAGAAAAACACAACAATATTCATCACTAGCATGTTCATGCAAAAACTATGCAATGTTATCAAATTTAAGCTAATAGGATGGTTACTTGGTGGTTTTTGGACAACAATTGGAAGCGCGGGATTTTTGGCCCATGCTAGGAATTGGCCTCAAGTATGGCGACCGCGAGTCAATGAGTCGCGATTGTGTATCCAATGATCGCGATCGCAGTAGCTGATGCAAAATTGGGCTAAATTTACAAAACATCAAATTTCCAATTTCAAGGTCATATCATGTTTCAAAACAAAAATTATCAATAAGAACATTTCACAAGGTTCCTAGGTACCCGATCATGCCCTTAGTATATGAAAACAACTAGCTATGAGTTTTTTTGGGTATTTGTTTGAGCACTTGGTGTGGACATTAGATTTTCTTTTAAATTTAAATGAAATTTGGGTACACAAGACTTCCCTAAACGTGTGCACACCAATTTAACAACGAACCATACCACACAAGTACAAACTATCAACAATTTAACAATGAAAAGTACAATATTAGTCCCTCCCTATTTCATGCATTCTAAATCCTACCTAAAAGCATTTAACAGAAAAACTCAAGGCACACACAAAAGTAAATATGCAAGGAGGATGCTAATTTCCTTTGGATACCTAAAATATGAAATCACAGAGGGTGAAATTTGAGAGAAATTTGAAATAGGAGTGTGAGGGAAATGGATATTGGGAGGATTTTTTAAAACCAATTGGGACCACAATATTGGTACAGGGGTTGCGGTTGTAGTAACCGAGACCATCTTTTGTCCTTTATTTTCCCCTGTTCAGTGTACTGCACTGAAATTTCACACTTTTCCCTATTCATCCTCATTCAAACACCCCAAATTTCCACAAATGCATGGATTAATCAACAACCAAATTAAAATCTACTCTAATAATTCAAAAAAAAAGAAAATGAGCCACTTTTGTGGCATTTGTGGGTTGACTCCTAGAAAGAGCCTTATTTATCATTGTGGCATGACGCTTTTCATCATCTTCAAGTTGGATCCTCAATGGATCAATCATTCACACCCGTGTCCTCAATATCAATGACAGACACTACTTGCCACTCCATGGGTTCTTTCTTTATTTTGCATACCTGGAATGACACTTCATTATCTTGGACCCAAAACTTTATTTTTCCTAACTCCATATCCATAATAGCTCTTCTGAATGTAAGAAAAGGTGGTCCAAGGATAATAGGGACCTCTTAGTTGATTTCACAATCAAGCACCATAAAATCTACTGGAAAGATGAAGCAGTCCATCTTTAATAGCATATTAAATGAAATCCCAACCTACCTCTTGATCTACCGGTCCGCCATAAAAAACACATTGTTGTTGGAGTTGGAGTGACCAACCCAATTTTATGATATATTACATAAATAATGATATTGATGCTTGAACCAAGGTCATATAAGTCTTTTTCAAAGTTGTGCGACCCTGTGGTGCAAGGGATTGTAAAGGCCTCGGGATCCTTTTTTTCTCCAATATAGCGCTTGTCATGATAGTGCTACACCCATGAGTGATTTCTATGCTTTCAATAACAACAAGACTATTTTTTTACATCATATTTTTCATAAGCTTAGCATACCCCGGGATCTCTTGAATCACCTCTAGAAATGGGATATTAATTGGTAGATTGCTAAGATTAGCAAGGAATGTTTTGAATTTAGCATTGTCCTTCTTCTTTATGAACCTTTGAGGGACCGGAGGGGGAACCGTCATGGTAGGCATCGATCACTGTGCACTTTATCATTCTTAACTACCTTTAGTTCTTTCTCTTTATCATCCACTTCTTCATTTAACACCGATTGTTTTTCATTTCCTTCTTGAGACTTAGGATTTTCCTTATTCAAATCATTCACATGCTTATTCATCATATTTTTTTTTAACATTGTTATCTTTTTCAACATCCACCATAAGATCACAGAGATTTTCTCCACTTCTAGTGAGAATAGACAATATTTGGGAATCATTTTTTGGATTCACAATGGTGTCACAAAGAAGGCATCTTTTTTTGTCTAGCATTAATTTAAGTAGAGATTTACCCAATTTGAGTCTCTAATTGCTTGATCTAGGCAGAATGTGATACACTAGTTTTATTGATTTACAAAAAATTGCCTTTCAATTAACGTACCATTATATATGTTGCCTCAACCCTTATTATAATTCTTTCTAACGCATCTTTGATCTTAAATTTTTTGCGATCAATGGAGTTGGATTATTTACCCTTTGTTCAGTCATAGCGTGGAACATATTAGTCATATTCTCTTTCCTTATCTCTCCAATCACGATCTCTATTAGGATTACACTAATCCCATTTTCTCTTTATTGATCCATCAAACCTTGATTCCCACCTTGCCTTTCATAGGCCGGATAGGAACTAATTGAATAGTTGCCCAATTACTGAATCTCCTCATCAAGCCTCTTTCCCTTTTCTTCATTATAGCTCTTGGATGCAACGATATTCACCATTTTTGTGGACGCACTCATCACATATTTTGTTAGCAACTCCAATTGTGTCATAATCTTTGCCATGTTCTCTTACCTCTCTTCATTTCTTTTACTTTGCACTTTATCAACATAGTAGATGGTAGGAGACTCTTTAGAAACCTTGGTGTCTCAAGTATGCCATCCCCAATTTTGTTTTATGATTTTTTCAAGAAAGTTTGTAGCCACATTATAAGACAATTGAACTAGTGAGCCCCCCGCCACATTATCCCATGATTTTATTTAGTTAATCAAAAACCCAGTAGAAGATTTAGAGAAGCATCTTCTATGGGACCTCATGGATGGGACATTGCAGTAGCTTCCCATTCAATTTGTCCCTCACCTCGTAGTGAGGCTCTTTATTCAATTGACATAAGATTGAGATTTTATTATGAAACTCTAGGATCTTTGGTGGTGGGAAGTATAAGTCTAAAAATGCCATAGTGAGCTAATCCCACAAAGTAATTCATCCATCCAGAAGATATTGGAGCCACAATATCACCTCTCCTATTAGAAAAAATAAGAAAAGACACAACCTTATTAATTCTTCGGGCACAAACTTCTACGAAGTTATTCAAATTTAAATTAGGGTCCTCATGGTCTTGCCCCCCGAACAGTCCCTTAAATTGTAGCATATGAAATATGATGCTCGTAATGTGGAATATCCCATTCCCTTGATTAAGTGGTATACTGATGGCGCACACATGTCCTACATCATGGAGTTAGTCCTCATCATCAAGGGGACCTTCAAAAGTCCCGACATTACTTGTATGATCGCTTATAGTGTCTACACCTATAAAAAAGAACAACAAACAAAGTAAATCAAAATCACCAAGGGTATATCTAAATCTACAACCACCACCGTACAAGTGAAAACAAAGTCTAACTCCCAGGAAACAATGTCATTTTGATTAATGCTCAACTATACCATTTAATTAGGCATAGGACGATTGTTGTCAATAAAGCTTAACTTATGTTAAGGTCGAATCCTCGAGGAGTGGAATTAAACTTCTAATCTTATGGGTGTTAATAGTTACTAAAAAGATACCCCTAATGTAAATAAAGTAAAATACATGATTTAAAATGGGGTTTGGTTTGGAATGTGTTTTTATCAAAGTCTATTCAAGTTAACACACTAAAGGTAACAATTGTGATTTAAAACTTAATATGAGAGAGAACTTGGGATTATGTCTACCTAATGTCGAGTTATAAATAGATGTATGATGATTAAGTGCAAATTCTATTCATCAATGACATGGTAGGGTAGGTTGAAGTTTCTTGAGGCTAGTTTGTCAACAAAACCTCAATATTATCACCCATTTACCCTTTTGAGTACTTCACAGGTGTAGCAATTAAAACCATCTAATACCTTATTTGGGCAACCCTATTTCTAGGAAGTTGCCCAAAACATAGCTAACTCTCGTTTCACCCTTATTTCTAATATAGTGAAAAGAGAACAAAATATATCTACTATTGACCAGTATTGCCTTGTCACCCATATCCCACTTTCAAAGATAATATAAGCCACAAAACTTCACCCATATTTCTTTTTCAAGGATGATGTATTTTCACCCATAAATCCATTTAGGGAATTTAGGGTTTTTCACCCACTAACCCCAACTAGTCCAATCAAGCAACAGTGAAATCCATCATTAAAACACTAGAATCTACACAAATAAATCACAACCCACACATGATTTCACCTTTGTTCCACTTAATCCCAAGATAAGAAAATTTAATTACTCATAAAGTTAAAGAGAAGAGATATACCAATAGGTTCATTTAAATCATCCATGGCAATGGAAATAAGAAGATTCTTTAATTTAACTTCAATTTCACTAAACTCAAATTGGAAAATTTAAACACAAAAGTTTCCCCAATTAGTAGCATTAAAAATTATCCAAAATTAAATTCTTCAAAGTGTAAGATTTAATGGAAAAGGGTTTTAACATTATAAGGGATTTGGGGTCGATTGTGTACAATGAACAAATTTACCCTTAGCATAAACCCAACAAGCCACGATTATGACCACCGCGAACATTGTTAGATCCTCGAGATCGCTTAGTCTAATAAAAGTTGATTGGCTATGATCTCAACCCTCAGACCCCGATTACAGAACATAGCCTTGTCCTTTAAAGGTTTTTCCAGCTATGCACTTTTCTTCTTTTTTTGGTTTCTTTTTAGCTTAAATCCATATCTTTTTTGTCATCTCCTGTATTCCTGTATAATGTAGAAAATAGTTCATTTAACTAAGAAAATTGTCTCCTTCATACCTTTAAATCATAGTAGTGTGCATGAAATTTTGGACGTAAATAAGTGGTAAATTCACACTTACCAACGGTGTACATTATGAGATTTTCACCAATTATCGCAACCTTTAATATCTTATGACATAGAGAGAGCTTAATTCTTGACAATTTAGATAGATTGAGTTGCCTAAGGAATATGACATTTCCATCTTGTATCATCAAGGCTAATACGGTTACAGATGCCTTGAGTTGCAAGGTAGTGAGTATGGGTATCTTGTCTTGTATTTTGTTTTCTCAGAGGCTATTAGCGTGGAATATTCAGTCCTTTTCTAACTTGATGGTTTGCCTTGATATTTCTAATCCTTGGTGGATTTTTACTAGTGTGAAGGCGAGGTCCTCACTATTTGAGAAGATTTGGGATCATCAGTTTGAGGATAGCAAGATTTGTTTCCTTTATTATTAGGTGTTGAGTGGTGGGTCCAAGAGGCGTACATTTATTCTAAGGGTATCTTGATATTTTATAGTTGTATTTATGTTCCTCATCTTGATGAATTGGTTCAAATAATTTTGCATAAGGCTCATAGCCCAAGATATTCTATTCAATATGGTACGACTAAGATGTATAGAGATTTGAGATAACACGATTGGTGGAGAGTTATGAAGAGGGATATGGTAGGTTTTGCAACTCTCTTCCTTAACTATCAGCATGTAAATACCAAATATCAATGACCAGGTAGTTTGGCTCTGAAGTTACACATTCCCGAGTGGAAATAGGAATAGATTACTATGTATTTTGTTAGTGGTTTGCCTCATTCTTCCTATGGTTCCTGTGTTATATGGGTCATTATAGATTGTTTGACCAAGTCAGCATATTTTATTCCTATTCAAATATTTTTCAATGCTAAGAGATTAGCCATATCAATGTTTGGGAGATATCTATTAGCACGGTGTGCCTATTTCTATCATTTTAGATAGTGTTTTTGTGCTCACTTTGAGATTTTGAAGAGAATTTTAGTAGGAGTTAGGCACTCAGGCGGATTTGAGTACAACTTTTCACCTACAGACTAATGGTAAGTCTATGTGGATTATTCAGGTTCTTGAGGATATGCACTAGCTTTTGTAATTTATTTTGGAGGCTAGTGGGAGGAGACCTTAGCCTTAGCATAGTTCACATACAACAACTGTTATTATTCAACTATTGAGATAGAGCCTTTTGAGGCTTTGTATAGTAGGAGATGTAATTCTCTGATAGTATAGTTTGAGATATTTGAGGTTAAGCCCCGTGGTAAAGATATGCTTCAGGAGTCATTGGATAGAATCAGGGTGATTCAAGATAGATTGAGAGCAGCTCAGAGTATGCAGATGGCCTATGCAGATCGTAGGCTTTGTTCCTTTAGATATATAGATGGTCAACGTGTATTACTTTGTGTATCACCCATGAATGGTGTAACAAGGTTCGGGAGGAAGGGTAAGGTTAGTCCAAGATATGTTAGACCTTTTGAGATTCATCGTGCAGTTGGTGTGGTAGCCTATGAGTTAGCTTTTCCTCAAGAATTTGTTATTGTTCATCAGGTTTTCTAGGCTGCTATGTTGCTGCGATACATTCCTGATGCCTTTCATATGCTTAGGTGGGACTCAAACCAGTTGGATGAGCATTTGAACTTCCTAAAAAAGTTGTTGTAAATTTTTGCTAGTGATGTGAGATGATTTCATACTAGAGTGATTATCGTAGTTATGGTTTAGTGGAGACACTGCAATACCTCATATTTATAAAGCTTAACTTAACACTAAGTTCATGAGTTATCAAATATCAAAAAAATGAAATGCTCAGTATTTTTTTAGTTTACAGCCTGCCATTCCGTCGAAAATTGAATTAGCTTTACAACGATATAAAATTCACCTAAATCTGATAACCGGGTAAGAAGTTATGGCTATTTTAAGTTTTAGTCATTAAACACCATTATTCAGGCCAGTTGCGCGTCACAAAGTATGTCAAAATGGCAATTATCAGTTTTTAGTGAGGTACCGCGATACCGGTGCATCCCGCCACAACTTATTTTCACAATTATCCATTTCCACTGTACTAACATGATTCCACTGCATCATGTTGAACTTCCAGGTCCCAACCTAAGTGGCAACGCGATACCACCGCATCGTGCTACCATGCATTTTCCCAGTTAACAATTTCCAGAGACATGGGCGATAATGTCGTGTTTCTCCATATGCCTATTTCAGAAAATTTTGATGGAAATTAAATGTTTTGTCCAGGGTTAAAACATTCTTTTCCCATTATTTTACCATGCCCAGATACAAGATTTAATCCCTAAAAACATTTAAAGTCATTACTCACTCAATTTATCCCCAAATGAAAAGTATTCAATCTCAAAACTACAAACCCTAGCTACAAGAAACCAAGAGAAATCTCAAAGGATTCACCAACAATTTCAAGAAACTCACAAATTAAGGTATGTTAGGTGTTTATCTATGGGTTCCTTTCACCCATAGAGTCCACAAATCCAATTTTAAAAAGATTGTTGAATTATGAACTTCCATGCTTGAATTGGATTGAATTCATGTTCATATTATTATTGGGTTTTAGTCCATGAATAAATTACATCTTTTATTAAATTAATCATTGAATGTATTGAATTACATGATCTTTATGATAAACCCTTCAATTTTCAAGTTGATTGATATATCCATGATAACTATATGTTTTGATTATTGTATAACCTAAGAATGCTCCCCATGTGTTTGTTAAAATGCATATGTGAATGAAATAGTGTCATTATAACATGATAGCATGTATTCCCCATTTATGTATAAGTAGATTCACTACAAATGTTTGATTAAATGCCTGGATGAGTGAACTATGGATAAGTATACATTATTATGATTTTCATGGGTATATTATGCTTTATTTTTTATGCTATCGAGTCCTGTGGGTATTTAATACCCGATAATTTAGTTGTGTACCTAAAGCCAGTGTCAGTTATAGAATCTTAATTATGTCGCAATTAGTAGTGCTCTCAGTCAGTTACAGAACTCAGTAGAACTCAGTCAGTTACCAAACTCAGGAAAACTCAGTAAACTAATATTCAATACAGTCTTGTTCAGTATACTCAGTTCAGTGTCTTTCAGTTGGGAGAATGATTTAGCACCGAGTAAACCCAAAGATGAGGGCTCACCTGCTAGTAGAGGGTGTGATCTCTAGAAGAAATCCTTGTATTCCAAAACTATACAGTCAACATAGGTTAAGGCATCAAACCTGCCAGTTGAGGGTTGATGAGGTGTTTTAACCTACCAGATGAGGGTTCCACCATTCTCATTAGAGTACCTACCAGATGAGGGTAACTCTTCAGTGTCTTTACCCGTGGCATTGTACTAACACCCTTCCAACTGGGGTCACAGATTGGAACCCAACTCAGTTATCTTATCTTTTTTTGTTGCATGTCAGTTAGATGATTACCTCTCACAGTCTCAGTCTCAGTCTTCAGAATAGAACTCAGTTCAATTTTACAGAATCAGGACTGTCAGATACAGTCAATCAGTATAGTAACTCAGTTATCAGTAACTTTATATATCAGAAATCAGGACGAATCTTCAAACAAGCTTAGTCATGGTATTTATTTATATGTAAATAGTTTCATACTAAGTTTTTATAGAAGGATCAGTTTTCAATGTACTCTCATGTTCAGTTACACTATATCATGCAATCAGTTATTATTCATGCATATGAACCCTTGAATTTAGCCTTACCTCATCTAGCATACCAGTACATTCCACGTACTAACACATACTCTTTCTTTACACTATGATGTCTCATATTATAGGATCGTACACTCAGGTTCCCGACTCTTCATAGATAGACTCAGATTCAACTAGCAGTAGTATATTAGCAGTGAGTCTTTATCATTCATGGATATTTTTTATTTCATTATTTCAGTTGACTTAGTATTTCAGTAAATGGAGTTAGTTGGAGGAATGTCCCATCAACTCCACTTTTAGACAGTTTCAGTTAGAGGCTTTTCAGACTAGTTTTTAGACAGTGTTCAGTTTTATAGATTGTTATTTCAAACTATATAATTTATCAGTATTTCAGATTTTTTGAACCTTATGGAATTTTAGTCTATTATTCTGTATTTATTATAGAATCATATTTTAGTGCTCACAGGAGATATCAGTCATCGGTTAGCTTATGGTCCTTCGGGGTCATAAGCATCGTGTAGCATTCGGGGTACATACTCGGGGTGTTAAAAACCTGGTATCAAAGCCTAAGGATCAATAGTGTCCTAGGAATTGTAAAATCTGCATTTGGTAGACTCTTGTGCATGGGTGTGTAGCGCACCACGCCTATGGATAGGAGGCTATGAGATGCTTTAGGAAACTATTTCCCTTATTTTAGTATTCAGGTTGTGCGAGTGATCATAAGATCGAGTAAAAGTCTCTGTCTAATCTATTTCTTCCTTTCGTTTATAGAACATGCCTCCACAAAGGACTAACAAAAGGAGAACCAGAAATTAGTCAGAACCTCAGCCCGTTCAGGCAGATTCCATGGTTGAGTATGTCTCCCATGCAGAATTCAGAGTTGCATTCACTACTCTAGCCAACTCTGTAGCAGCTCAGAATGAATGAACAACTACTATTCTGGCCAATCCAGTGGCCAATACTGCTGCATCCAAGATTTGAGGCTTCATCTAAATTAATCCTCCCATATTGTTAGGATCTAAGCCAGAAGAGGATCCACAGGAGTTTCTCAATCAAGTTTAGAAAGTCACAGATATTATGGGAGTGACTTCCAGTGAGAGTGTTGAATTAGCCTTCTATCCGCTACAAGATGTGGCTCATACATGGTTTAAGCAGTAGAAGGTAGACAGGGGCACAGATACAGGATGTATAGAGTGAGAAGAGTTTACTACTACTTTCCTAGTGAGATTTTTTCCTTTAGAGCCTAGAAAATCCAAGGTGTTAGAGTTTTTCAACCTCAGGCAAGGCAATATAAGTGTTAATGAGTATTCCCTCAAGTTTACTTAGTTATCCAAGTATTCTACCCATGTAGTAGCAGGTAGTAGGTCCAGAATAAGCAAGTTCGTATCTAGGGTGTCAGATAGTGTGGTTAAGGAGTGAAGAACAACGATGTTGATTAAAGAGATGGACATATCAAGGTTCATGGTCCTTTCTTAGTATATAGAAGAGGCTATGATCTGAGAGAGAGAGGCAGACCAAGAAATCTAGAATAGGTAGCTTGAATTTTAATCAACCTAAGTCAGAGGGCAGTAACTGTGCCCAGTTTTGCCCAAAATCTTCAGTTCCAGCACCGTCCTCATCCTGTACTCCAGTACCTAAGTTTAGAAATAGTAACAATGATAGGGCTCCAGGTTCTAAATCTCAGGGTAGTGTCATCAGTGCTCGCACAAATCCTTTTTGCCAGACATGTGGCAAAAACCACAAGGTTGTCTGCAGAGTTGGCAGTGATATTTGTTTCAGGTGTGGTAAGCCAGGCCACAGAGTCAGATATTTTCCTTAGTCAGGTTCTCAAGGTCATAATGCTCGTTCTTCAGCTCAGAAAGGTCACCTAAATCAGTAGGGTTCCACTTCTAGTGCCACCAGTGGGCAACACCTAAATAGGCTTTATGCACTTCAATCCCGACAAGATCAAGAAAATTCTCCTGATGTTGTCACTGGTATGTTACAGATCTTCCATTTACATATTTATGCCTTGCTAGATCCAGGAGATTCTTTATCATTCGTAACTCCATATATAGTCGTATCTTTGGAGTTAGTCCAGAAATCCTACCAGAGCCTTTCTTAGTTTCTATCCCAGTGGGTAAATCTATCATAGTCCAACGGGTATACATGAACTGTCTAGTTATGATATCTCAAAAAGTTACTTCAACAGACCTTGTAGAGCTAAAGATGGAAGATTTTGATATCATTCCTAGCATAGATTGGCTCCATTCATGCTATGTCTCAGTTGATTGTTGAAATAGAATAGTTCATTTCCAGTTTTAAATTGAACCAGTCCTTGAATGAAGGGGTAGTACCACAACACTTAAGGGTCTGTTGATTTCATACCTTAGAGCGAGAAAAATGATATCCAAGGGTTGTGTCTACCATCTTGTGCGAGTCAAAGACTATAACTCAGAAACTCCCAGTCTTGAATCAGTTCTAGTTGTAAATAAATTCTAAGATGTTTCTCCTGAAGATCTTCCTAGGGTTCCTCCCATTAGGGAAATTGACTTTGGAATAGACCTTCTTCCAAATACTCAGCCCATATATATTCCGCCATACAAAATGGATCCAGCATAACTCTTAGAGTTGAAAGAATAGTTGAAAGATCTTCTAGATAACTTGTTCTTCAGACACAATATCTCTCCTTGGGGCACACCAGTTCTATTCATACATAAGAAAGACGGTTCTCTTAGAAAGTGTATAGACTACCGTCTATTGAACAGAGTCATGGTCAAGAATAAATATCCACTTCCCAGAATCGATGACTTATTTGACCAACTTCAGGGTGCCAATTACTTTTCTAAGATAGACCTGCGATCACGCTATCATCAGCTCAGAGTTAGAGAATGTGACATTCCAAAAATAGCTTTCAGAACTCGATATGGTCAGTTTGAGTTTCTAGTCATGCCCTTTGGTCTTACTAATATGCCAGCAGCCTTCATGGACTTAATAAATTGCATGTTAAATAGTACTTGTACATGTTCATTATAGTCTTTATAGATGAGATTCTTGTCTATTCTCATAGAGAGAATGATCACGCAGATCACCTCAGAATCGTACTTCAGACTGTTAGAACTCATCAATTGTTCGCCAAATTCAGTAAGTGTGAATTTTTTCTAAGGTTAGTAGCATTCCATGGTCATATTTTTTCCGGTGATGGCATTAGAGTTGATCCTCAAAAGACCAAAGCGGTGAGAAACTAGCCTAGACCTATCTCTCCATCAGATAAAAGGAGTTTCTTGGGCTTAGCTGGCTATTACCATTAGTTTGTTGAAGGGTTTTCATCTATTGCATCCCCTATGTCCAAAATGACTCAGAAGAAAGTCTAATTTCAGTGGTCAGATTCTTGCGAGAACAGTTTTCAGCAGTTAAAGACTCGAATCACCTCAGCCTCAATTTTGACTCAACCAGATGGTTTAGATGGGTTTGTTGTGTACTATGATTCATCTAGACTATGTTTGGGTTGTGTCTTTATGCATAGAGTTAAGGTCATAGCCTACGCCTCTAGATAGCTTAAGCCCCATGAGAAGAATTATCTGACTCATGACCTTGAGTTAGAAGCGGTAGTGTTTGCCTTAAAGATTTGATGACACTATTTGTATAGGGTGCATGTAAATGTATTCACAGATCACAAGAGCTTGCAGTATGTCTTTTATAATAAAGATTTAAATTTACGTCAGAGAACGTGGTTAGAATTATTGAAAGATTTTGACATGAGTGTTCTTTATCATTTGGGCAAAGTCAATGTAGTGGATAATGCTCTTCGTATATTGTCTATGGGTAGTGTTTCTCATGTTGAGGTCAGTAAGAAGAATTTATTTTAGGAAGTTCATCATCTTGCCCGACTAGATGTCCGCTTAGTCGATTCAGTAGAAGGTAGTGTGTGGGTTTAGTCAGAGATCAGAAAGTAGTGGTTTTCTCCTAAGGGTGAGATGGTGTGTTGTGTTTCCAAGGTCATTTATATGTGCCAGGTGTAGATGACTAAAGGCAATGAATTTTTGCAGAAGTGCATGGTGTGCGTTACTCTATTCATCTAGGTGTCACTAAGATATACCGTGATCTGCAGGAGATCTATTGATGGAGTGGAATTAAGAGGGATATTGTAAAATTTGTAGCTAAATACTCTATATTTTAGCAAGTTAAGATTGAGCACTAGAAGCCTAGTGGGTCCATGCAGGAGTTTGGTATTCCCACATTGAAATAGGAAAAAGTAAACATGGACTTTATGACGGGTTTATCTCGTACTATTCGTCATCTTAATTCTATTTGGGTTATCATAGACAGGATGACCAAATCAACTCATTTCTTGCCATTTCATACTTCCTATTCAGTCTAGGACTATGCCAAACTCTATATCAGAGTGTTGGTCAGGTTATACGGAGTTCCAGTATGCATTATCTCAGATAGAGGTACCAAGTTTACCTCTCATTTCTGGAAAGCATTCCAAAAGGGTCATGGTACCCAAGTTTATCTCAGCACAGCCTTCCACCCTCAAACAGATGGTCAAGTAGAAATGACCATTCATACTCTAGAAGGTATGCTAAGAGCATGCGTTGTCGATTTTAAGGGTAGTTGAGATGACCAATTTTCTTTGATTGAGTTTGTATACAATAACAACTATCATTCCAGTATTCAGATGGATCCATTTGAATATCTTTATGGTAGGAGATGCAGAACTCTGATTGGTTGGTTTGAGGTAGGTAAGGCCACAATAGTAGGGTCTGACCTAGTGTTTGATGCCTTAGAGAAGGTTCAATTAATCAGAGAAAGACTTAGGGCTTCCCAGAGCTGATAGAAATCTTATGCAAATGTGAGGAGAAAGGATCTCGAGTTTGAGATCAATGATTTTATGTTCTTGAAAATCTCACCCATGAAAGGAGTAAAGAGGTTCGGCAAGAAGGGAAAGCTCAGTCCCCGATATGTCGGCCCTTATAGAATTTTAAGCTATTTTTGAAAGGTAGCTTATGATCTTTAGTTGCCTTCAAATCTAGCCTCAGTGCATCCAGTATTCCACGTCCTATTGCTAAAAAAATGCATTGGTGACCCAGAAGTCATAATTCCTTTAAAGGATGTAAATGTTCAGAATGATCTCTCTTAAAAAGAGGTTCCAGTCTAGATCCTCGATCATTAAATTTTCAGGATGAGGAACAAAAAAGTCCCCTTAGTCAAATTTCATTGGCGGAATCAGTACGCGGAGAGAGCTACTTGGGAATCAGAAGCAGATATACGGACCAAGTATCTTCACCACTTCTCTTCAACCTCAAATCCAGCATATCAAAGAGTCCACCAAGAACCCTTATGCTGGATCAAAGAATTCAACAAGAACTAAAAGAAACTCACAAATTAAGGTATGTTAGGTGTTCATCTATGGGATTCATTCACCCATAGAGTCCACCAATCCATTTTCTAAATACAAGATTGTTGAATTATGAACTTTCATGCTTGAATTGAATTGAATTCATGTTCATGTTATTGTTGGGTTTTAGTCCATGATTAAATTACATGATTTTATGAAATTAATCATTGTGTGTGTTGAATTTCATGATCTTCATGATAAACCCTTCAATTTTCAAGTTGATTGATGCAGCCATGATAACTTTATGTTTTGATTATTTCATAACCTAAGCATGCTCCCCATGTGTTTGATAAAATGCCTATGTGAATGAAATAGTTCCATTATAACATGATAGCATGTATTCCCCATCCATGTAGAAGTAGATATGTTACAAGTGTTTGATTAAATGCCTCTATGAGTGAACTATGGTCAAGTATACATTGTTATGATTTTCAGGGGTATATTATGCTTTATTTTTCATGATATGAAGTCCTGGGGGTATTTAATACCTGATAATTTAGTTGTGTGCCTAAAGCCAGTGTCAGTTATAGAATCTCAACCATGTCATGATCAGTAGTACTCTCAGCCAGTTACAAAACTCTGTTGAACTTAGTCAGTTGTTGAACCCAGGAAAAACTCAGTAAACTCATATTCAATCAGAATTCATTTCAGTATACTCAGTTCAGTATCTTTTAGTTGGGAGAATGATTCAGCATCGAGTGAACCCAAGGATGGGGCTTACCTACCAGTAGAGGGTGTGATCTCTAGAAGCAATATTTGCATCGCACAACTACGTAGCCAGCATAAGTTGATGCATCAAACATTCCAGATGAGGGTTGATGAGGTATTTTAACCTGCCAGATAAGGGTTTTATAGTTCACATTAAACTACCTGCCAGATAAGGGTAACTCGCCAGTGTATTTACACGTGGCATGGTACTGAGACCCTTCCAACTAGGGTCACAGGTTGGACCCCAACTCAGTTATCTTATCTTATTTAGGGTATGTCTGTTAGATGATTACCTTCTATAGTCTCAGTCTCAGTTCTACATAATCAAGACTATCAGATACAGTTAATCAGTATCAGTAACTCAGTTATCAGTATCTTCAGATATCAGTAACTCAGTTATCAGTATCTTCAGATATCAGTTACTCTATATCAGAACTCAGTACTTAGCTTCAGATAAGCTTAGTCACAGTATTTATTTATACGTACATTTGTGCATGCTCAACTTTTACAGTAGGATCAGTTATCTAAGTACTCATATGTTCAGTTACTTTATATTATGCAGTCAGTTATAATTCATGCATATAAACCCTTGCATTCAGCTTAACTCATCTAGCATACCAGTAAATTCCACGTACTGATGCATACTCTTTATTTGCACTATGATGTCTCATATAATAGGTTCGGATGCTTAGGTTCCCAAGAACATATAGATAGACTCAGATTCAGTGAGCAGCTGTAGATTAGCAGTCAGTCTTCATCATTCATGGATATTCTTTTATTTTATTATTTCAGTAGACTCAGCATTTCAGTAGATAGAGTTAGTTCGGGGATTGTCCCATCAACTCCACTTTCAGATAGTTTTAGTTAAGAGGCTTTTTAGACTAGTTTTCAGACAGTGTTCAATTTTACAGATTGCTATTTCAGATGATATAATTTATAAGTATTTCAGATATTTTGCACCTTATGGTATTTCAGCCTATTATTCTGCATTTATTATAGTATCATGTTTCAGTGCTCACAGCAGATATCAGTCATGGGTTAGATTGTGGTCCTTCGGGGTTGTAAAAATCATGTAGTATTCGGGGTATAGACTCGGGGCATTACAGACACTGCCTAGTAGAGTAGGCTCCTTGGGAGATCAAAGTGAGATACGTGCTAAGTATCCTCACCAATTCTAGACTTTAGGTATTTTCTAACCTTTAACTTTCGAGGATGAAATTCCTTTAGTAGTGGATATTATAATGACCTTTCAGTTCATATTACATATTTTTTCTTATCTTCGTTGTTAGATCTTTTCCATAGCTAACCCAAGTCAGTTATGACTTTTCAAAACTAATAATTCAGTAATCCAACAAGTTGTTTGGTGTTTAGAGTCAATTCACTATGAAGAAGTCTTCGTTAGTTCCAAATAGCCACAGGATAAGAACTTCAGAAAAACAATCACGAATGCAAATTGTGACTACACCAGTAGCTCTGGAATATCAATTGTAGAGTAGGAAGAATTTTGGTTTGGGTCTCGATGTCGCCGATCTCATTTTGTCCTAATGGTAATAAAGTTGGAAAATTAAAAATTATGATGTGGGACCCACATTTTGTCGAAATGACCTCAGATGGAAAATTTGACTTTGCCATTACATCCAAAATATCGACATTAGTGTGGTTGCATAGTTCATTTGTCTATATCATATTTCAAATAATCCCAAGGCCTCGGTGGAAACTTGGAAATTTTTTAAGTTTTCGCTATCTTCTGGTGTGCCCGCGATCGCATCTCATGTGCAGAGGGTAGTGCAAGCGCACTATTTTTTGTGGAAACCACATTATCTGGTTCTAGCTCTAGCTAGTTCAATTGTTGCATCTGAGGACCTGGAAGGGGTATAAAAGGGCCCCTTAGTTCGTAATTTTACTTATTTTCCACCTCCCTCTTGGGAGCAAAAACCCTAAATAGTGTGCTATCTTAAAATTGAGTATTTAGGTGACTTCAAAGTATTATTAACATATATTTTCACAAATATCTTTGGACTTAAGGTACGAATCCTTCAAATTCATGCTTGAATTTCTAGAAAGTTTGACCAAAGCCCTATATCCTTTAGGGCTTGATTTAGCACCAAACATAGTTTGGTTTTCACCATTTTTGAGGGTTTTGATTTGATGATCTTTATATCATGTTGGGTTGGTATCGGAAATGTGATTTTCCATGAGTGGGACCCATATGGGGTTCTAAGCATGATTTTTGCATCTGATGCACAAGGGTGCAATATGGGTATCGATATTCTTACATTGATATATAAAATGTGTTTTTGATAGCATGGAATCTTGAAAAGGCTTCTCAGAAGGGAAAAGCAATAGTTTAGAAATTTTTTATGCTTTCTTCAGCGTTGAGGTTAGGTTTATCCCATGTTAGATTGAGCTTTGTCATAGTATAATTGTGATATCTTACTAGATTGGTATGGGTTTTAGGTTTTGGACTGATGATATGCAAGAAATGGGATTATTTGAATCTTTTAGTTCATTTGGACCCATAGCATGAAAGCGTAGCTTGTCTCCTTAAACCTTAATAGGCTAAACTTAATATCCCGCATTTAGAATAAGGATTCTTAGAATGACTCGAGTTAGATAGGAGTGACCTTGTCACTCATGCTTAGCATAAAATTATCCTTAGTTGCTTACTCTGATGAGTTTGGCTTAGTTCCAATGGGCTTAATGGTAGTATTTGAGTAAAATCCTTACCTTGGATTTAATTATGGCTTGCTATACATGTAATAGTTGATTTAGAGACATTATCCTCGTTTGGGGTAGAAATAAACTTTGAGTGTATTTTGGGAATTTATAAGTGGGCCACCTTGTCCTACCTTAAGCTAAGACTTGATGTAGTTCCCTTGAAACTCTGATATATTATTAAATTCTTAGAGAATACCCTTTAGATGAAACATTCAGGAATCCTTAGTAATATTTTGATATGATGAAGCATGTTAGAATAATATCTTATCAATTGTTCCTTACATGTCAGTTATTGGCTAAACTCATGATAAGGTTTTGATTATGCTATTGTTTGGCTATTGATTGGGCTTTCTAATATACTATTGAATGAGACCTTGGCTAGGATATTGCCTAAGCCTTAATTTATTATAATCACTATGTTATGAGTAAGCTATGGATTATACTATAGATTAGCTATTGCTCAAGTTATTGATAGACTATTATTTGCTAATGATAGGTCATTAAGTATACTACTAATGGGTCATTGCTCATGATATTGATTATGCTAAGAAAGTATGCCAGAAATCATTCTTGAAAACTTTCCTTATAAAAATTTTAAATGATGTCATAAATAATGATTAAAAATCATGCTTATGATTTATGGGAAGTTATGTTACTAATTTTTCTTGAAATCATGTTTATCGTGCGAATTTGTTTCATATCTTATGTTATAAGTTATCTTTTACTCTTTTATACACAAATGGTATTGATGAGGTACTGTAGGAGTAGAAATGAAGAGCCTTTATCTAGAGGGAAATCCTTGAGTCATGGATGGACTCAAGAGAGAGGATGGGCTTGTGGATAAGCCCCATCTAGGAGAAGTGCTAGGGGACTCTCCCCTAAGACTCATGTAGAGCGTGTTGGGGGTGTAGGTTTAGTTCTAGTTTCTCATAGTTTGTCTACCCCAGTTTTGAAGGTATTGTTGGCGCATTAGCTAACCCATTTAGAGGGTTTCTCCTTTGGTTATGCAGGGTGTTCCTCTAATTTAGAGTGTCGATCCTCCAGTGGCACCTACTTTTGTTTTGGGTACTTCTCAGACCCCAAGTTCTATTCTTCCATCAGCAACGACATTTGAGTATGTTTCTTTGAGATCAGGAGTTCAACCTTCATTTTTGTTACCTCCCCAAATGGGATCTCAGCCCACCAAATTCTCTATGCCTACTCTTAATACGAGTACAATTATGATTTTTGATGATCAAAGGTGGTTGAGAGATTTACTTATTTGGGCCCTCCTAGATTCAGTGGTCCAGTGGGCAAGGATGCCTATGAGTTCCTGATTGATTTTTGATAGAATTTTAATAATTTTAGTTTACTTGAGTCGCATGGGGTTGCATATACTACCTATTAGTTAAGAGATGTTGCTAGAGATTGGTGGAGGTCACGTGTTGGTTGTAGACCTCTTAATTCTTCTAAGATCACTTGGGATTAGTTTGTCGATGTCTTTTTAGATAGATTTATGCCTTATAGTCTGATGACTTGAATGAGAGATGAGTTTGATTGCCTGGAGCAAGTCTCCATGACTGTTGCAGAGTATTAGGCATGCTTCCAAGCCTTGTCCATATATTTCTATGCCAGTTTTTCCATCGAGTCTGAGAAGATTTAGAAGTTTGTAAAGGATTTGGATGTCTTCCTTCAGTTGGCTACATCCTAGATTGTTGTATTTGGGGCATATTTTTGGAGTATAGTGGATTATGCTAAGAATATTGAGGGTATTTGTCGAGTATCTCAGGGAGGTACCAAGAAAGTGTGTCATTTTAGTGACTTTAGAGGTCAGACTTCTCGATGCAAAGATTTCAGAGGTTCTCGTGGATATCATTATAGACCATTGCAGGTAGCTTTGTAGATTTCTGGTAGTTGATCTTCTAATCAAATATTTTAGGATGGCCGTTTGGGCTCAGTAGTACCTTCTCCTATTGCATCAGGCCACAAGGGTTGCTTTGTGTGTGATGAGATTGGACATTTTGTCAAGGACTATCCTCGTCTTGTAATTAAAGCTACTCTTATTTTATCTATAAGAGGTAGGGGTTCTAACAGAGGTGCAGGGGGTAGAGGTAGTGGAGCCCATTATGGTGGTCGTGGGGCTACTCATCCAGTTGGTGGTCATAAATAGTTTTATGCTATTCCAACTAGACTTGCGATAGAGGCTTCAGATATTGTGATCATAGGTATCATCCCCGTTTGTTTTAGATTTGCATTTGTGTTATTTGATCGTGGATCGACTTTTTCCTACATGTTTACACATTTTACTTTGGGTTTTGATTTTGTTAGTAATTCTCTTGCCATGCCTATTCTGTATCTATGCCTGTAGGATATTCTTTAGTGGTAGATCGGGAGTAATGATATTGTGTTGTGACTTTTTTTGGGTATGAGAGTTGGGTTGATTTTCTTATGTTAGATATGGTTGATTTTGATGTTATTTTTGGTATGGATTAGCTTGATTCTTATCATGCTATCTTAGATTGTTTTGCTAAGGCCATGACTTTAGCCTTGTAAGGTGTGTAAAATATATCTTAGAAGGGTGCTCTTCATTCAGGTCCTAAGAGGATCATATCTTATGTTTAGGCTCGTAGATTGGTTGAGAAGAGATGTTTATCTTTCTTGGCTCGTATTCATGATATTAGTGTTGGTTCACCTTTTTTTTTGGATTCTATTAATGTTGTCCGTGAGTTCATAGATGAATTCCTTATGGATTTACCTGGTATGCCTACGGATTATGATATTGATTTTTCTATTGATGTTGAGACGGACACCAAGCCCATTTCTATTCCTCCTTATAGATAGCCTAATTGAGTTGAAGAAATTAAAGGATCAGTTGCAGGAGTTATTGGATAAGGGATTTATCCGACATAGTATATCACCTTAGGGTGTGTCTATCTTGTTTGTTAAGAAGAAGGATGGGTCTATGCATATGTGTATTGATTATGGGAAGTTGAACAAGGTAATAGTTTAGAATAAGTATCCATTTTCCTATATTGATGATTTATTTGATCAACTTTAGGGTGACGTGGTGTTTTCAAAGATTGATTTGAGATTCAGGTATCACTAGTTGAGGATTAGAGCTTTGGATATTCCGAAGATAGCCTTTTGGGCTCGATATGGTCATTATGAGTTCTTGGTCATGTCCTTTGGGTTGACCATTGCCCCATTGGTGTTCATGGAGATTAATAAACCGAGTGTTTCAACTTTATCTCAAATTCTTTTTTATTTTATATATGATATCTAGTTTATTCCAAGAGTGAGGCTAAGCATGAGGAGCATTTGCGAATTATGCTTCAGAAATTAAGGGATAAGAAGTTATATGCCAAATTCTCCAAGTGTGAGTTTTAGTTAGAGTCTATTTCTTTCATGGGTCACGTGGTAACTAAGGAAGGTATTATGGTTGATCCAACCAAGGTTGCAGCGGTTCGTGATTGAGTTAGATCTACTATGCCTATCGAGATTCAAATTTTTATCAATTTGGCAAGTTATTCTTAGCATTTTGTTGAGGGTTTCTCATCTATTGCAGCTTCATTGATCAAGTTGACCCAGAAGAAGATTTATTTCTAGTGGTCTGATGCTTGTGAGGAGAGATTTCAAAAACTCAAGGATTTATTTACTTTAGCTCCTATCTTGACCTTTCCCAAGGAGGTCATGGGTTTTACCATCTTTTGTAATGCTTTGGATGTTAGGTTAGGTGTTGTGTTGATGTAGAAGGGTAAGGTGATTGATTAAGCATCCCGACAGTTGAAGCCCCATAAGAAAACTTACCCTACATATGATTTAGAGTTATGCACGATTATTTTTTCTTTGAAGTTGTGGAGGCACTACTGGTATGGAGTTCGTTGTGAGATTTTCTTGGATTATCATAGCCTTCAGTACTTCTTCACCCAGTGATATCTTAATATGAGGAAACGTCATTGACTTGAGTTGCTTAAGGATTATGAATTGATAATTCTCTATCATCCGGGCAAGGCTAATGTTGTTGTAGATGCCTTGAGCAAGAAGTCGACTAGCATTTGCAAATTGGCACATCTTTTGACCCAGAACAGGACTTTGGACTTAGAGGTTTTGTCTTTAGCTAACCAGATAGTTAGGCTTGATATTTCGACACATGGGTGTGTTTTGGCATTTGTGGAGGCTAGGTCTTCTTTGATGGAGCAGATTCGAGGTTATCAAATTGATGATGTTGGATTGAGGGTGATTTGAGATAAGGTATTAAGTGGCGAGGCTAAGGAAGCTTCACTTGATTCAGATGTAGTTTTGAGGATTGGGGGTCGATTTTGTGTTCCAAGAGTGGGTGATTGGATTAGATTGATTTTGGAGGAGGACCATTATTCCAGGTATTCTATCCATTCAAGAGTAACTAAGATGTATCATGAATTGAGGAAGCATTATTTGTGAGGTGGTATGAGAAAGGATGTAGAAGATTTTGTAGCCCATTGCCTTTGTTTCCAGCAAGTGAAAGTCGAGCCTATGAGACCTGGTGGATTGCTTCAAAGATTACCCATTCTCTGGTGGAAGCGGGAGTAGATCACTACGGACTTTGTAATCGGGTTGTCTTGCACTTCCCATAGATCTGATAGTGTTTGTGTCATCCTAGATCGATTGACCAAGTTTGCACATTTCCTTCCGATGCAGGTCTCCTTCAGTGTCGAGAGGTTGACATGTATCAATATTCGTGAGATTATGCAACTTTATAGTATATTGATGCCTATTATTATGATTGAGGATCTGTGTTCACTGCTTGCTTTTGGAAGACCTTTCAGGATAAGTTGGGTACACAGGATGACCTTAGCACAATATTTCACCCCCAGACTGATGGCCTGTCAGAGAGGACTATTAAGGTTTGGGAGGATATGCTCCGTGCTTGTGTCATGGATTTTTGTGGCCATTGGGAGCAACATTTGGCTTTAATAGAGTTTTCCTTGAATAATAGCTACCATTCCAGTATCGATATGGCTCTTTTTGAGGCATTGTATAGTACGCGTTATCACTTTGTAGTTGGCTGGTTTGACGTTTCTGAGGTTAGACCTCGAGGCTCAAACTTGCTTTATGAGTCCTTAGATAGAGTCCGAATCATCCAGTTAGGCTTCGAGCAGTTCAAAGTAGGCAGAGTGATATGCAGACCGTGAACTTAGTGCCTTAAGATTTGGTGTTGGTGATTGTATTTTCCTTTGAGTCTCACCCATGAAGGGTGTGATGAGGTTTCAAAATAAGGGCAAGCTTAGCCCTAGGTATATTAGTTCATTTGAGATTCCTTGGACTATTGGTGATGTGGCTTATGAGTTACCTTTTCCCCTATATTTATCAGTTGTTCACCCAAGTTTTTATGTTTCCATGCTTTGCCATTGCATTCTGGATGAGTCTCATATCATTCATTGGGAGTCGATTAAGTTAGATGAGAGGTTGTTTTTATTATGGAGTCGATCTCCATGTTAGATGGTTTCACTCTAGAGTTATCACTCTTGTTAAGGTTTAGTGGTGGCATCGACCTGCAGATGAGGCTACTTGGGAGGTCAAGTTTGATATGCGTGATTTTTATCCCCATCTCTTTGTTAATTTAGGTATTTCTCTTGCCTTTAGTTTGAGGACGAACTAGATTTTTAGTGGTGGATTATGTAACAACTTGCATTTAGATGAAATATGTGAAATATATGTTTTTGCATGATTTAACTATTTTACCCCTCCTCGTAGTTGCATTGTGGTATTTCAGGGGTATGGGGTTAATTGAAAAGGTTCCCAATGAATTTTGGTGCCATTTGTGTGATACTGTGGATTTTTGTGGCTTTTAGAGCCTTATATTTGATTTCAATTGATATTTTTTTATCTGTGTGGTAGATGGAAGAACAGACTATGCTAGCAGATCCGAAACATCGATTTTAGAATGCTAACATGTTTGGTCTGGTTATATGGCTTTTAATCTCATTTCGACCATCGATTTGGAAAATTGTGATTTTGGGGGGCAAGTTTGTGAAAATGATATTTTTTTAAAATCTGATATCACCATTGAGTCTGAAGAGTTGAATTTGATAGGGTAGCATAGGTTGTTTGCATTCATGGGATTCCAGATGAATCTCGAGGGGCCTACGGGGACTCGAAATGATCCAAAATCCCAAGCCTACTCAACGATCGTGAAATGGTGCCACGATTGTGATAAGGTCATTAGTCAAAATGTTATGATCTCGACCCTTGCCTGTGATCGCTTTACACATGATAGACGAGATACAACGATTGCAACTCGTGGTCTGCGATTGTGGTTACTGAGTTTAAATACCTATGTTTCATTATTTTTCACAATTTTTGAGACTTGGACCTTAGGGTTTTGTTGTTTTGAGTAATTTTTTCCATTTCTAAGCTTGGGTAAGCCTATTACACTCATTTCAACTAATTTCTTCTATCTCTAACATTAAATTTTTGTTTTAATTCAAATTTAAAAGTGGAAATTGGGGATTTTGGCCCTGAAGTCCCAAAATTGTGTTTCTTCAAATAAGCCCCAATTCCACACCTTTTCACTTGAATAATGTTCCTAATCCTATAACTACTAGTTTTTCCTCAATTTCATCTTCAAAACAACTTCGATTCTTGATTATTAAACGGATTTCAAAGATTTTACCTCGTAAATCTTAAAAATGGTTTTTCTTTGATTGAACCTAATTTTAAACTTATGTTTGCTTGGGTTTTGAGCTATAGGTTCCTAAAAACATGGGGAACATATTTTTGAAACAAAGTTATGATTTTGTTCTTCTTTTTTAAAAATTTATTTTGGGGGTTCCATTTTGACCCCGACTTGAAACAAGGCAATATGGGCGTCGTTGGCTTTCTTTTGACACGTAGATTATTTATTTTGATGTTTTAGTTGATTTTGGGTCCGTTCGTGAAGAGTAGGCTTTTGGATTGAAGTGTAGCAGACCGATTTTGTTATAATAATAATCATGATAATACATTTACTGAAGCATTTCATCAAAGATGTGATAGGCATAAGTTTGTACGTACTGGGGATTTCATGATATCATGCTAATTAGACACTTTCCCTTCATCAAGGCACTCACCCAAACACATAGTAGGCATAGGATATGTAAACAACATCATACAACAATTAACTGTCATGATTCAATTCCAATTTAATCATTTAAGGGTTTAGTCCTAGGGTTTCATGAATCTATACCATTACAAATCAACCCATGTGGAATTTAACACTCATTCATGGAATACAATTCAATTACTCATTATCAACATGAACAAAAGATCCCAATCATGAACTTCATAAGAAAATCCATTACTTGAATTTAGAAAAGGGGTTCATGGGCTTCATGGACGAAAGGAGTCCATGAACACTATGCATAACTTAGTTCATGATTTCATGAAGATTGATGGTGAAACCTTCTTGAATTTGAATCCCCAGTAGAAACCCTAGCTTGTTCTTGAGAGAAAATTGAGAGAAAATAGTATATTTTGGGTGTAGAATAGTTAAATCACGTGTTATTGGGTTTAAATAGGGGTAGAAAATTGACCCTTTTAACCCTGGATGCGTCATTTAATTTTACTAAATTTTTTCTGAACTGAGCCCCTAGAGTTATGTGGCGTTATCGCGTCATGTCACTGGAAATTAACAATTGAGAAATTGAGGGATGTCACGACGCGGAGCCATCGTGTTGCCCCTTCCTTCGTGACCTGAAACTTTTGCGTGACGCGGGGGAAATCGCGCTGAGACACTGGAAAAATGAAAATTCTAAATTTAAGTGCTGGCGTGATGCGCCATAATCGCGGACACCTCTGAAAATTGCCAAATGTCATTTCCTCTTGTGGCGCGGCGTGCCACTGACTAATATTGTGTACTTTTACGACGAGAACTTGAAATAGTCATAACTTCTTACGCGGTTATCAGATTTAAGCGAATCATATATCGATGGAAAGCTTATTTAATTTTCCACGTGAAAAAGAAAGTTAAAATCTTGAAAAATCCTCATGGAATAATTATCCTTAACTTTAGAAGATAATACTAGGCATTCTTGGGATGAAATTTTCTAGAAATCTTTGGGGTATTACAACTAGCAACACCTTTATAGGACATAAAATTTGACATCATATAAAAACCTCCCTGTGGGATGTGGTGGGGAGGTTATATCGTATATGGATTGTATATGGGTTGACAAACCCCCCATAGGTACTACGTCAGGAAGCTTTATTTGTAGGTTTATAGAAACACTATACAACGGCCTCTGAGGTCGTGCGACAACCTCGGGCATCATCCTTATCATCGTCACCATCATCATTCTCATTATTTCTACTTCATTATGATTATGATGTGATTGTATTTCAGTTTTGATTTGTTACTTATCTAATTTTTATCTTCCTATACTTTTACTTAATGATCTTGTGTCTCTCTCTTTCTTTCTCTCTCTCTCTATATATATATATATACATATCGCTTCCTTCCTTGTTCAACCTATATGTGATATATTGTATACTTGTGATCCTTTTAGGTTTGTTGTAATATATGTGATATTATAAAACTGTTAGTGCAAGTGGCGTGGGCTACCATTGTGGGAGACATTTTTTAATTGCAGGTGACGTGCCCTTAGTGTGTATTTTGTATGCTTTATTTTCTACTTTTCTCGATCGGCCTATGATACCTACTAAGTAGAAGTGGACCATACTCACTCCTATTGTACCCTTTCGGTGTTGATTCAGGTTTGAATGTACCCTATGTTGCTTGATTCGAGAAGTATTTGGATCTCTCAAGGTAGTAGGTCATTTTCAGGTGTCTGGATGTCTTCTACTACCTTTATATATATACTATGGCTTTACTTTTATTTCAAAGATAGAGTTTCTCTTGTATTTTGGACATCTTATGTATTTCATTTGGATTTGAGTTGTATTAGATATGTTTTTACACTATTGACATCAGGTTTTAGGGAGTTATGGTATTGTTATAGGTTAAAACCTGAACTATAAGACCCAAATTGTTCTATAAGACTTACCTTGTGATTTGAGTATTATTTCAATTTGTATCGATTTATGTGATAAGCTTACTTGCCAATGCTCGCCGCGACAAGTGCCATCATGAACCTTTACATTTTTGGGTTGTGACACTCTACTACTATCAGAATACCAATGCTTAGGATCAAGTAGGACTTTATAGGTTGTAATGTAGGCTGTGAGACAGGTAGGAACTATTCTGGGCAAAATAGTGACTATCTTCCCTAAGTGCTTTCATACATCACACTTGTTTACCAAACCGCTCTCCAATCACCCTATTTTTCACCAATTTTGTGTTACCCTCTACTTCTTCATGTTTTTCCCGCCCTATCTCCTTAATCTATCTTACTGATTGTATGCTCACTTCTCCCTCCTATCATATATAAACTATACAACACCAAAAGCTAATTTTGTTAGGGGGTATTACTTTTACTTTTTTCCCTTTTTTTTTCTCACTCTCAAACAACTCAATTTTTTCAATTGAAGTGCTTAGGAGTTTTGGGATAAACTTGGGGCAAATTAACAAAAAAGAATTAAGCTACTTATAAGGCTACCAAAGAATACGCTTAAAGATCAAAGGGGTTGACAAGGGTCATGCAGTAAGGGTAGAAAAAGAAGGTACAAAATACGACTATCAAAGAAATGCCTATATCATCTCCTAAATTCAATACACTTTATTTCCCTTTGTAAGAACACCGGGAAATTTCTAGACATCACTATACATATGGAATATATATAAAACCTCACTTACTCTTGGCGTATGCTACATTCAAGAAGGATCCCTATAGACTCTTGACCAAAACATTGCACAAATTCAAAATTAAGCCAACACTAACAAAGAGTCTCCTAATGAAGCCTAGGGGTCTCAAAAATAGCAACCCACTTTAGTTTGACATGCTTTTTCATATAAAAAATATTTTTTATGTCGCATGGTCATATGGCCCAACACAAAGTACACATCGGGTTCTCCCACATATTCACTCTCTAAGACTAATTCCCCTTAGGACGATCATCATCCATCCATCATCAAGAAACGAACCTAGACTATGATGAGTTATTGGCATGCATCCTAAAAGTATGAAAAATTTACTCCTAAATCTAACATGAGAATAACTAAGAAACTAAAATGATGAAACTAGGAATAGTAAAATGATGAAACTACTACTATCTACTGCACAGATGGATTTAAAAAATAAAATAATAACTAAATACTACAGACCAAATGTACTAGAATGACTTTCTAAGCAGAGAAATAAAAAATAATGATAACATCCAATAAAATAACATCCATAAAAACAATCCAGCCAAAATAGATAATAGAAGAATGAGAATAATCAGCACCACAGACTTAAAATGTATCACTGTCCTCTGTGCTTGCAGATACAAAACAAAACAAAGATATGAGGTGATGTAAGAACTCCATGGTCGCTCCTCGTCCATGCCATCATCAATATCCTGGCATAAAGTCTCATTGCCTAAGTTTGGATCTACATCATAATTATCCTTTTACTCAATATCTGAATCTCACAAGCGCCTATCCTCATCAATTGGGATGTTATCATCCACTGGCTCAACAAATTCTGGGTTATTCCATAACAAAGTTCTGGCATGGTGACTAAGAAGGTAGTCAAGCTCTACCCCATGAATTTCCTCTCTGGTGGCAGCCTGGGCTTCCACGTTTAACTATAACATCTGTAGCTCGTACATACGGGTTCTGATCTCATCATCCAAAGCATGATGCTCAGGTAGTGTCAGCACTGGACCATGAGAAATATCAAGACCTCACATATGGGTCACATCTACTGAACGTGTGTCTAACACCGGTATGTAGTCTAGGGCCCTTCTTTATATCATATCTCCTCAGAAACTGTGTCAGTAGCCCACCAAAACCATATTTGCATCCCTAATTAAAGTAAGCCTTCTTCATTGCTAAATTGATCACTGCACCTATGTTTATCGCGAAGCTCTCCTACATCAATTCATAAATTAAGAAAACCCAATCCCGAGTGACCTCTTTCGTATGCTTCCCAAGAATGAGGCAGTGATAGATGACCTTTAACCATACTCTATCTTCCCTATTCATCTATGCATAGGGAAACGTTAGATCATACCCTCTCTATCAGTGGTGAATCGACTTTGCTTTTTATATGTCACCACATAATAAGTGTCAAATGTCGGCATAAGGTGGAGTGATGTTCAGTTTCCTCATCTAAAGTGATCTGCCTCAGGATTTCCCAATAGGATATTCAGGTCATGTGCATTAAATGCCATCACTTGCCCGCAAATCATAACTTTTGAATCGGTATCTCTTAGGTCCTAGTTGGTGTAGAATTCCCTAATTAAGTTCAGGTTTCACTAAGTAGGCTTCTCAAAAATGAAGTTCATCTAGAGCTCCTCAATTCTTTGAACCATGCTCGGGAACTCTCTCCTTAAACTCTGTCAGTCAATGAACTCATCTGAGGCATATTTTGATTATGTGTGATTGTTATACCATTTATTTTTGGCTTCCTCAACCCACTGAGACCCATATCTATGAGGCTTACCTTGTGGAACAGCTGTGGCTCTAGGTACATGAACTGATGGATAAACTCTCTTATTTGATGCCTCTAAAGGTCCAACAATATCTTTCCCTTTTTTGTGATATTCTTACCATAATTCCTGGCAAACACCACATGGGAAAGACAAATCAAATCCAATTGTAAATAGCGAGCTAACACCAAGTGTAGAAGGCTTAATAGGTCACCCCATACTTAGTTGATAGTGTAAGTGCATGAAATTGGAGCTGAGGTACTCAGACTTCCACCATTTAAAATTTCAGCCACATAGTACCACTACATATTCAGGTATTCATCCATTTTGTAATTCTAATTATTGTTCACCCTCACTTCTTACTTCACAATATTTACATATTCGACAATATAATAGAACAATATTACAAACGAGCCATGAACTCACAGAACTCATAGAACTCATAGGGTATATTTGGGCAGGAAACACTATTAAACATCATTATACGACTACCTTGACTTCCCTGTGTGCAACCACAACACCACACAATAGTACTCTTGACATCAAAATAGTAAATTTTCAATGAAAGCCCATGATTTTTTCAGTTTAAATGATATCAAAAAAGAGCCACACAGTGGAACACACCAACATACATTCATATACACACAAATGCATCAGATCTATCAACTCACACACTACAATTCATACACCTAAAGAAGCAAACTCACAATGACACCTCATAATTATGCCTAACACAATCAGGATTCAAATAAGAGAAAGATAAATAAATAAGAAATTACCTGGGTTTAAGTCGTGGAGGGGAAAGAAGAAAACTTGATGTGGATTGGTGGCATGACACACTTCTAAGATTGAGAGAATTCAGAGGGCGGCACGCTAGGTTATGAGGGATTGAAAATTTTTGGGGATTTTATGTGTTTTAAATGAGATATAGGGAGCAGAAAGGGTGAAAATTTTGCGTCAATTTGGGAATTTAATTAAAATGGCCGCATTTAATAGCATCCATGCTATGCCCTTATCGTGTAATATAGGGAGCGTTGCACACTATTATAATTGAGGATTACTAGAATGTCCCCCTTGAATTATTTCTCATGGAGTGACACTCCCTTATCACGGAGGAAAGGGAGCGTGGCACCCTCCTATCACGGAGGCCCACTAGAAGCTCCCTTGGGAGAATTTTTGGTCCCCAATGCTTGGCTTGATTTTTTTTAGTAACTAAGAGTATTTCCATACCTGGTAGCTTCCCAAAAACACATTTTACTCACTATATTCCTTCCTCATGGCAATGAATCCCTCAATCCTGGAATGATCACCAAAAACACAAAAAAATTAAAAGGTATCGGTTGCCTCCCACCTAGCTTCTTAGTTTTAGTCGTGGCTCGATATGTCTTTTTGTATGTTTATTTTTCCTCTTTTTTTCAAATAAAATGAAAAAACTACACTATTACATTACATTCGTGAGTTTCCTCCCAAGTAGTGCTTGATTTAGTGTCACGGCTCGACCATGCTCAACATCATTCATCCACAAATATGATAGGCGTCTTCTGTCTGTCCACACGATCTTCCCAATAATGCTTGAACCTCTGTCCATTCACCAAAAATATATGATCTTGTGTTTTCACCAAATCTCAACAGTCCTGTGAGGGGTAATTCTCACTACTTCAAACAACCCAGACCACTTGGACCTCAACTTACTCGAAAACAGTTTCAACCTAAAGATGAATAACAAAACATTCTAGCCAGGCTTAAAGATTTGGGTCAGGATATGCTTATCATGCAATCGTTTGGTCTTTCCTTTGTACAATTTTGCATTGTCATATGCATGTAAATGAAACTCATCAAGCTTAAGTAATTGAAATGTCCTTTTCTTCCCTAAAATCTCTGGATCATGATTCAACTTCTTGACTACCCAACAAGCTTGATGCTCCATCTCTCTGGGAAGGTGACAAACTTTTCCATACACCAATAGATATAAAAAAGTCCTAAAAAGAATTTTATAGGTTGTCCTATACACCTATAGTGCATTATCCAGTTTAACCAACCAATCTTTGAGCTGACTATTCGCCAATTTTTGTAGAATCTGCTAAATCTTATAGTTGGATACCTCCACTTGGCCACTCATCTGTGGATGATACGCTATGGACACTTTATGTCTGACCCCATATTTTGCTAGCAAGTTCTTGAACCAATGGCTTACAATGTGAGTCCCGCCATCACTAATGATTTCCCTGGGTGTGCCAAAATGAGAGAATGTATTCTTCTTGACAAACTACATCACTAATTTTGCATCATTAGTGGGGAGAGTTGCAGCCTTCACCCACTTAGACACATAATCCACCACAACCAAAATATATAAATCACCAAATAAGGATAAAAATAGGCTAATGAAATCTATCCCCCACACATCGGAAACCTCCATCTCAAGAATATATTTAGGGCATCTCATGATGCCTTAATGTAGTGCCCATTCTATGGAATTGATCACATTCTTTCACAAAAGCAAAGGTGTCTTTGAATAGTATAGGCCAAAAAAACTAGATTGTAATACTATATATGCTATTGTTCACCTCCATGATGACCTCCATAAGCTGATGAATGGAAACTCTCAAGTACTTATTTAGTTTCAACTCTTGGAACACATCTTCTAACTACACGATCAACGCCCTACTTGAACAGATAAGGCTCACTATAAGCAAGTTCACTATATCAGCATACCATAGGAGCTCTACTATTCTTAGAATCATCAACCATTCATCCAAGAACTTATCCCAAATACAGAAGGTATCATCAACTTTATACGCTCAACTTCTTGCCTCGATAAGTGGTTAGCCCCTTTATTTTTATCTCATTTTCTATCACGTACCTCCAAATCAAATTCTTGTGGAAAAAGAATCCATTTGATTAATCACAACTTTACATCTTTCTTATTAAATATATATCGGATGGCAGCATGATTTGTCTGAACTATCACCTTTGTTCCCACTAAATATGCTTTGAATTTGTGGAATGCATTAACTAGAGCCAACATCTCTTTCTTTGGGAGAATGTAATTTATTTGAGCAGCATTCATAGCCTTACTACCATAATAGAGAGAGAGTGAAAAACCTTTACATTGCATTTCCCCAGCTCTGCTACTATAGCTACATCACTAGTGTCGCACATAAGCTCAAATAGTAAATCCCAATCAGGAGCAATCAATATGGGAGCTTTTGTTAATCTTTTCCTTAATTACTCAAATAATTTTTGACAATCAGTCCTACATTCAAATTTTAACTCTTTCTCATGTAGCTTACACACTGAACATGCAATCTTTGAGAAGTTATTAATGAACCTTCTATAAAACCCAATATGTCTAAGGAAACTACACACACCTTTAACTGAGACTGGTCGTGGCAACTCTCTATCACCTCCACTTTTTCTCTTTCAACTTCTAGCCCTTTTTGTGACACTTTAAGGACAAGAACAATGCCTTCCTTAACCATAAAATGGCATATATCCTAGTTTAACACCAAGTTAGTTTCCTGACACCTCGCCAAGACCCTATCTAAGTTCTACAAACACCTATAAAATGAGTTACCAAATACAAGAAAGTCGTCCATAAATACCTCCACAAAATCTTCCACCATGTCATAGAAAATTTCCATCATGCACCTTTAAAAATTAGAAGGTACATTGCATAATCCAAAAGGCATACGCCTGAAAGAATAGGTTCCATACGCCAGATGAATGTTGTCTTCTTCTAGTCTTTTTGCACTATGGCTATCCGATTATAACCAGAATATCCATCAAGGAAGAAGTACTATTTTTGTCCAGCAAGTCTATGAAAGGTTTTATCAATAAAAGGGATGGGATAATACTCCTTCTGGGTGGCCTCATTGATCTTTCTATAGTGCATACAGATTCTCCACCCGGTCACAGAATGAGTCAAGATCAACTCATTATGATCATTTGTCACAACTGTTACACCTTTCTTCTTTGGAATGCACTGAACGAGACTGATCTATTTGTTATATGATATGGCATAAACTATCTCTGCATCGAGCCACTTGATCACTTCTTTCTTGACTACTTTTATCACTGGGTTTAATCTTAACTGATGTTGCACCCTCGACTTGTGATCTTCTTTCATAAAAATCTTATGCATGTAGAAAGAAGGATTAATTCCTAAGATGCATGATATTTTCCATCCAATAACTTTATTTTTAATTCTAAGCTCTGCCAATGCCTCATTTACCTGTACATTGGAGAAACCTGCAGAGAGAAATACATGTAAAGCGTTATCATCACAAAAAAGGCATATATGAGATTGTAAGGTAGAGCCTTAAGCTCCAATTTAGGGGCGTCATCAATGGAAGGCCTGGGAGAAGGACCAAGGGGCCTGTTCAAAGGCTCAAATTCACCCTTACGCATAAAGACACTTGTAGTATTTAGAAGCTCAACCATTTCATATACTTCAGCATCATAAAAAATACCCTATCCCATCAATGATCTCTCTAGTTGATCCTTGGAAATAATAAGGTCAAGCTCAGATTCAAGGTCTAAAACTGTGATAGCAAACAATTCCACATATATTGCTGGTAACTTTATCTCCTTGTACATATCAAAGACCTCGACCTTATCGTGAGCTGTTATTGTCAACTGCCATACATCCACATTAATTAAAGTATGTCTTATTGCTAAGAAGGTACATCCCAAAATAAATTGGACTTTTGGATCAACATCAAAATCTAAAATAATGAAGTCGATCAAAAATATGAGAGAACCCACTTGAACTAGCATATCTTCAACCATCTCGCCTGGTCTGGCAAGTGAATGGTCCGCCAACTGTAAAATCAATGTGGTGGGTCTCGAGATACCAAACCCTATATTCTTGACCAATAATGTAGGCATGAGGTTTATACTCTCCCCAAGATCATATAAGCCTCAAGTATAGACAAACTACCCAATAGTGATCTGAATGGTGAAATTGTCTGGATCTTTGAGCTTCATGGTCAACCTATTCTATATTCTTGAGGTACACTCCTTATTAAGTGTAATAGTGACATATTCGATTAGCCAGTTCTTATTTTCCATAATATCTTTAATGTAACCATATTTTGGAACACCCTGTAAAAAACATCAACAAGAGAAAGGTTAATGTGAACCTATTTCAATAAGTCAATAAATTTCTAATAGCATACTTTTTATTTCCTATTTATTAGCCTCTTAAGAATGGTTGAGGTGTCTTTACACTTTCCACATTGGTTTCAATGCTCTCAACATTGTCATTCTCAACCTTCTTTTCATCCATAAAAATAACTTTGTGAGTTACCTTCCTTGGTTGTAACTTTTTTAATTGCAACCTACTGTGAGTGGACACTGCATTCACTTACTTGGGATTTGGATCAGTATCACTCGGTAAACCTCCCTGAAGCCTAATATTCTATGCTCCTGTAAGATGACTTAACTGAACCTTTAGTGTCTTAGTTGCCAACTGCTGATTCTTTATATCAAATTCCATTTTTTCTTGCATAACGCTAATCTATTTTAGCATTTCTTCATTATTTTTTGATTGAGTATTGACCTGATTCCCCAGAGCTTGTTGCTACTTATTCTGATTATCTACCCCCAATACTGATTTGTATTTTATCCCTGATTTCTACCCTATGAGACGTTGGGGTGATTCCACTAGTTAATATTATATGTATTGCCAAAATTTTGATTCCCCTAACATTGTGCATTACCCACATAATTGATAGATTTTGGATTTGCTGCATAAGCATCTGATGCATGGTCACTACTATTGCATACCTCGCACCAAGTCAGAGTTTTATGTACTGTATTTTCTGTAGTTGGAGTGTTACCCAAAATTAAATTGCTGAACTAGGTATTCATCTAATTTTGTAGCAAAGCAATTTGCACTGTGGTAGTCGTCAACTAGTCAACTACTAGCACTTCTACAACTTTCTTTAGAGTTTTCCTCCATATATCTGCATTTCACTTGGGATTCTTCAATGAAATCCGATTCATCAGCGTGTACACTTCATCATAAGTCTTTTCTATTGTCGTCCACCTATAGATAAATCCAGGAGAATCTTCGTAGTTGGCTTGAGACCCTCAATAAAAGTATGAACCAATATGTCATTGGTCTGATGATGGTGAGCATAATCACAGAGCATAGACTTAAATCTTTTCCAAGCTTAGTAAGATTCTCTCCATCTTTCTGCTTGAAACTCAAAATTTCAATTCTCAATTATGCGGTCTTTCTAGATGGAAAGAACCAAATAAGAAATTTTTTGGCCAAGTTGTCCCAGGAAATGATGGAATTTGGTGGCTCCACCTTCAGTCACCTCTTTGCTTCCCCAACTGAGAAAAGGAAAAGAGAGTAAGTCTAACATACTCAGTAGATACTCTTGTGAGAATGTACGTATCACTAAGCTCAAGGAAGTTCTGTAAATGTTGTTAAGTGTCCTCATGAGATAAACCAGTGAATTGCCCACTAGTGTGCAAGAGTTGAACTATATTTTGTTTTAGTTCAAACCAACCACCCACAGCTGGTTTGTGAATGCTATTAGTAACATTATTTGCGAGTGGTATTGCCAATTCATGAATAGGCCTAGCTGCTGGTGCATTAGAAGGATCATTATTTGTCGGATCTACCTTATGTAGTTGTTGAATTGGGTATTTGAGTGTAACCACCCTACGCTGCTGATGAAATACTCACTTAGGGTTCAAATATGACTCAACCAATTCTCTTTTCCTTACCAGTCTGACGTATCAATTATACATACAAAAGTCAACCGCTAAGATCAAGTTGTCAACAATCAAATATTATTATTAAAAAAAATAGAAAATTAAAAATTAATTGAGTCCCAAAAAACGACGCCAAAAACTTGTTGCATCCTACCACACATGCAAGTGTATGTGGTCGAACAAGTACTATAGCAACTCTAAAGAGCCGAATGTCGAGCCCATAGGGACTACTTATTTAGTAATTTACTTACCTTTAGTTTTCAACATTATTTCAATCAAGTGGTGGAAACACCAAAGAGATTTTTGAAAGTATACTAATTAATTAAAAGTAAGAGAATAATGAAATGTAGAAATCGCAACGTAGGAAAAGATGTAATCACTATAAGGGTAAATTCAAAGGCTAGGGCACTCTTAATAATCATGTAAATCGTTATCCTTCTTGTTAGTTAGGTCGGTTATCGGGTTGTTGACCCAAAGGGTTAATAATCTGATTATGAACTTTCAAACCTCTAATTATCTACCTAAAAGGATATCACACCTACATTTTTTAGTGGGGATGTAACAATCCATTTTAGATACTTTACGCTATCTTCCTGTAGTTGAATCAACCAAGGCGTTCTAGGTATATTTCTATCCTATCCACGAATTCAAATCTTTTGTTATTCAAATGATAAGAACCTACTCTTTAAACCCTTCGATCTATCCTATTTATTCTACTTCCGGGTTCACAAGAGGATTAAACATGTATTTTAATGGTGGCCAATCATCAAAATAGTAAAAATAAGGGGTTAAGAACAACCCATATGAAAAAACAACATTCAGAATAATAAAGTACAATCATGAGTTCGGCCTCAACACCAGAACAAGGGAATTTAGCCACTCATGTTCATAACCAACATCCATGAAATATAAATAATCATACCAACTTAAAAGTAAGAAAGTTGAATGATGAAATAACCCTAAAACAAACCCCTCATACGTTTTTCCTTTCCTAGACGTATGCAACAGATAAACTAAAATATTATAAGTTTTCCTTTTACACTTGGATTAAACCCTTGATTTTTTCACATTAGTGTACTTTGCCCTTATCGCGAAGGATAAGTGGCGTAGCATGCCAATATCATGGAGGCTTACTGGAATGTGCCATCCGCTTTGACACAGCCTAAGTGCCATGCCCTTATCGTTGAGGATAGGGAGATTGGCATGATACTATCATATATGCCTTTTAGAATTTACAACTCGATAATAAACCACCAATATACCAAACCCTTATCACAATGACAAAGGGGCGTGACACGCTTCTGTGTTAGCTTCTTTCTTTCCAGTTCAATGTGTGTCCTCCTTCTTCTGGACTTTGTCCCATTCTTTGCAAGCCTTGTTCCACTCTCTTTATGCTCACCATGTTGCTACTAACATTTTTTATGATCCATAGATAGGCGTTTATGTCCAATCATGTTTATTTTCACCAAGTTCAAGCCTTGTAACACTAATCATATCCATTAGCTTGAGATACAATTTTAGCTAAAACATAAAGCATTTTACAAGATTTATCTCATAGAACAAGTACATATATGGGTCATAATTAGAACTTAGACGTATAAATATGTTCAAGATCAGTAGCAGAAAAAATAACCTCTGCAGTGGTAATAGGTACCGTAACGGCAGACCTTAATTTAAAGGCATGAATCACTGTAGTGGAACATAACCTTTGTAGTGGTTCATTAACCACTATAGTGGTTACACCCATAATTTGACAATTTTAAAAACCAAAAAACATTTTCATTCCCTAATTTTTTGAAAAATGCAAGGAAGCTTTGGGAAAGGCGATATTCATAGGGTTTTAAAGATTTTTCATCTTTCGAGGTAAATTATTACATTATAGATTTGAAATTACTTCTTATAACCTTAGAAAATCACTATAAATAAATTAATAGTAGAAAATTAGGGTTAGTCCTAGTTTAAGAAATTAAGAAAATTGTGGTAATGTGTATAAATTTAGTGTAGACCGATTCTAGGATGTTGAAAGTATTAATGGGGGTAAAATTGCAGTAGTTTATGCTAATTCAAGTAAAATCCATGTGGTTAAGATATAGAAAGCCCTAAGATGATGAAATAAGATGAATATATGACTAAAATTAGTTGTTTTGATCCCTAGTAGTAAAGAGGAGGCAAATTATTGAAATAGGTATATATTTTTATTCTTACAGATAAAGAATGAGTTAACAAAGATAGAAAAGGAAAAGTATGGCTTAAAGGTGACTTGAGCAAGGAATTGAGGTAGGCTATAGTTTTATTGTAGCACTTAGACTTTCTTACATTGTGATTTTTTGTAAACTAAACATCCATGATTGCTTTCTAGCATGACTTGTGAATTATGGGATGCATTTTATTTCATATGCATTATGATGATGTTGGGTGATGAAGGATCGGGTACCACACTGGTATGGATATGATAAGTTGTGATGAAGGGTTGGGTACCATGCTGGTAAGATATGTGTTGTTGATGATAATGATGAGAAGAGTAAAAGATGATGTGCACATCTTGCATATATGCACTTATTCATATGAATTGGATGTTTTTATGATGGTTTTATATGTTGATAAATTATTGATGAGAGTGACTAAGTATAAAAGCTTGTGAACGTAGGATTTTCAATTATATCTGTATGATGTATTTAGCTATTGATGTCTTTGATTATGAGTTCTGTTATGATCACTTTTATACTTGTCTGGCTTATTTGTGTCACGACCCGACCCAAGCCTAGTCGTGATGGGTATCTCAATCCCACCATGGATCATGGATCACCCCCTTAGCCTAACCTCAATAGCATAATAATCATAAAGATAATCGGAAGAAAAATCAAGATAGTAATGAAAGATAAATAAGCCAACTAAAAACTCTAAGAGTCAAACCAACAATCCAACCCATACTTGTCCACAAAAGCTTCTAAACTGGAATATCAAATTAAGTCAGGACATGCCCCCGACTATAGCCAAAATAAAGAGTCCAAATCAATAACCTAAATATGGAAGAAACCTAGAGAAATGACAAAGCTTTTCGAAAGATGGAAGCTCACCACTTCACAACAAACTCGACAATCCACCGCACCACCTAATGTTGCACAGAGGTAACAAAAGTTTCTTCAGGCTCTACATCATGAAACGATGTAGTGTCCTAGGACGGTCAGTGGGATAAGCACTGGCTTGAAACTTAGGAAATGCGATAAAATAATGCCATGTCCAAAATCAGTCCAAAACCATATGCACACATTCATATATACATATATATAGGATATCGGGACAGGGTAAAAGAGTTTAATATGAGATTTAAAACCATTAGCCTAGATTGTACAGCTCTAACCGTCCTAAGGCCACCCACAGGCTATATGGGTCCAGCTCCCATTACTGAAAGGGCCCTAGAACATGTTGGCAGCATGAATCGAGGAAATACTAGGAAGGGATAGGAAATCCTCAACCCTAGCCATTCCAAAATATGTATAAAGTGTGAACTATGCACATGGTCATAAATACCACCGCACCGTCAAACACAATTCCAGTATCAACCTCCTCAGGACCTCTAACTTCCACGATGATCTACACAACCCCCTTTAAGCCCAAATTAAAACCATTTACACATATTACAATCCATTAACCAAAGAGTCTTTTAATTAGGCATTTACCGTTGGTATCATCATACCAAATAAAGTTTAAGCTTGCAATCCAATCCCATTATGCCATTGCAAAACCAATCACCCAAATTGACTCCTAAGTGTCCAATCCAAAATTAATCCATGGCCACTAAGGCCTTTCAAAACTAATTTATGTTCCATTATCCTTTTAAACAGTGCAAGGATTCAAAAGTGAAGTAGATTATGTATATATCCATGTTTCAAAACCAATTTCACAAATTGGGTTGAGGTTAAATCTAATTCTAAACCATTAAACCGTAAAATTTGATGAAACCCATGTTCCCCATTCCCATTCCCACACCTATGCATTTATTTAGTTCAAAATCACGAGAATAAAGCATAAACAACTAATTAAAAACTATGGGAACTCAATTAATTTAACAACTATTCCAAATCCCTGAACACATATTCAAGACCCAACAATTAAACCACATGGATAATAATTAAACATATGTTTTTGTATACAATTATTTTATGGAAGAGATACATGCCTTAATTGAAGAGAAACCCTTGAAGAAGATAGGAAAATTTGAACCCACAAACCTTGGAATTGGGAAATCCTTCTTGATGTTCTTGGGAGGAAGAGGATGATGAATTTTTGAGATCCTTCCACTCATTTTGAACGACATTAGAGTTATAAAATGATTGGGGGAGTTATGGGTGGAAAATGACCCGTTTTTCCTTGATTTAACGTGGGGAAAACATGTTTTCATGCCTGGAAAGGGAGACTTCCGAAACCCTATAACAGGGGTTATGCAGGCCCATTTAAGCTAGTTTTGGTCCCTATAACACCCAAGGTGTTACAAACTCATCGCTCTTGCTTCAACTCTATTCCTCATATATATACACATCATAATATCCTACTATAGTATTACATAAGTAATCAACCTAAGATCTTACACACATTATATCGAGCCTACTAATTCACTTTCACTAATCTAGCAACAATATCCTCGAGCTAACATCCTTATCACCGCAATTAATGTTTAAAGTTCAAACTTTGTGTCTATCATCAATAATGTACCACTGATGAAATATCCCACACACTATACTAGTCCATCAAATTGGGGAAATCAACCTAAATTCGTTACTTCACTTAACTACGACCTACAACCACATCTTCTACACAACATTACTACTACAACTTAAAAATTTACTACATGTCTTCCTCCTTCTAAACTATCTTATAATCACTAGATAAAAGTAAAGGGACCATCATTGTAGTAAAATCACATAGTAAGTATAGTCGATGTTAATCTTATAACGTAATCCATTATGCTCTATAGAACATTCACCTCTATCACATTGCATCCACTTACCCATGCGTACATCCAATCTACCTTCAAAAATGCTATAAATGTCACTAAGTCCCTCTTGTCAAGGTTTTCCCTAAGCAAATACTAAATTTATAAGGTAGTAGCCAATTTATCCTTCTATTCACAACCTATGACTAATTTTACTATTACAATAACTATCTATCATAAGATCCTTCCCTATTTAAAATAGATCCTAAATCATCATAACTAATCACTTCCTCTACTAACTATCATAAAACTACAAATTTTCTATAACCATAACTGATCACCATAATAGCACACCACCCCCTTCACTCACTCAAAGTTATGCAAACATAACTACCTCTTTTCATTGAAGAGTTACACTCACTTTGACTTCTAAACTTAAGACTTTATATTACTAACTTTGGGATCATCTTACTACTCATAGGTTATAGTACCCCAATTTATGGTATATCCAGGATGGAATTACAATCCCAATATTCGGATACATATCTTTTTTCTGAAGCGAGATATCCATAATAAAGTCTTTGAAAGGGACTAAATACACATCTTACCTCAGGCTTGAAAGCATGATTTATGAAGCTAGAGGTATACACTTGAATCAACACACCTTAATGCATCCATAGACTCCTTTCAAGTCCTTGTGCTATTTCATAACCCTTTTGATGACTCAATTGGAAAGGACCACATTGTTAGGAACCTACGCCCTTGAACCTGTATCACCTCAATAATGAGATATCGCCAACAAGATTAGATCAAGGAATAAAGTTGGATAACCTTTATATGGATAACATTATTGCATGATCTAGAGTATGAAAGAATCAGAAACATTTCCTAAATTCCTAATATCCTCCCCCTTATACGTGTGGTGTGCTACACACACATAAAAGGGACTCTACTCGACACAGCTTTGTGGACACCCAAAGACCCTGAACATGGATTTGATACCAATCTTGTCAGGACCCGGCCCCGATCCAGGCCGTGATGCATATCTCAAGACAGCCATGGACCCTAGACCACCTCCTTAGACTAACCTCAAGATCACAATAATCATAAAGATAAGGGAAGCCAAATCAAGATAGTAATGAAAGATAAATAAGCCAACTAAGAACTCTAAGAGTCAAACCAATAATCCAACTCACACTTGTCCACAAAAGCCTCTAAATTTGAATAAAAAATTAAGTCAGGACATGCCCCCGACTATAGACAAATAAAGAGTCCAAAACAATATCCAAAATATGGAATAAACCTAGTGAAATAACTAAGATTTTCGGAAGATGAAAGATCACTACTTTATAGGAAACTCAACAATCCACCGCACCACTTAACATTGCACAAGGGTAACAAAAGTGTCTTCAAACTCTACATCATGAAATAATAAGCGTCCTAGGATGGTCAGTGGGATGACCACTGTCATGTAACTCAGGGAATATGATAAAATAATGATATGTCTAAAATCATTTCAAAACTATATGTACACATTCGTAAATATATATTTATATATATATATAGGATGTCGGGATTGGGTACAAAGGTTTGGCATGAGATTTAAAACCATTAGCCTGGACTATGTAGCTAACACAACCCGATCGGGGTCCTTATCGTAATGGGTGTCCCAAGTCCAACCGAGATCAGAGACCACCCCCGTTACCCAACCTAACCTCCAGCCGCCTGCCCTGAGTTTGCTGAATTTCGAGCATGTAGAAAGATAGTGCTATAACTCACATGAAGACTCTGGGATAAGATCACAATAATGATTGACCCAACCGAGTCCAACCATTCCACGCCAACAATCCAACCACACCAAACCAATATCGAAACAAGGGTCATAAACCAGGCCATAACCAAAAATGTTCCAAAACATAATATAATCAATCCCAAAATAAAATATGATAGAACAACCAACAATATTGTTCAATGATGTTATCCCTTCAGCTTATTATAATGCCAAGGCCGACACCAATACCAATGCCGCCTATTCCAACTTATAGAAGTACCAAAAAGCCTCTAACCAAAGAAGTAATAAAATTTGATTGGGACATGCCCCCAACCATAGCCTAAACCAATATCCAGAATAAAAATCAAAGTGTCTTGAAATATCCCTAACATGAAATAGAGCCTTCCCAAAGGATGGAAGCTTACCACTTCAGTCCAAATGTTGTCCCTGATTCAATCAATTTGTAGGAGGAGTATAACGATTGGTTCCTGCGTAGCGTGGGTATACAGCTGCCAGTAGATAGGTTAGCGGGTAAACGCTAGCATGATCTTAGAATAAGGATAAAATAATGCCATTTATAAAACCAAGTAAAACCATCTATATGCACACAACCATACATATATATAAACATGCTGAAAAAGTACTTCGGATTTAGCATGCCTTTAAAACCCTTATATGGGTTGTGTATCTTTTTCGTCCTAAACCACCCAAAGGCTATATGGGTTCAGCTCCTCCTGCTGAAAGGGCCCCAGTACATGTAGTTGCATGACCAATGATAAAAACTGGGATGACTAGTACATCTCCCAAAATATAGTGTGACATTATGCACATGGTCACCAAGACCAACCTCACATCGGCAAATATGAATTTCTAGTTTTAGTCCCCCCGGGACCTCCACCTTCCATTACTTTACTATGCATCCCGCCATTATTGTTCAATTAAAACTAATTTCCCAATAACCAAACAATTATCCATTTATTAACCAAGGCCATCAATATTGGTATCATCATACCAATCCTTACTTGCAAGTATTATCCATAGCCAACCATATATAGGTTTAAAGGGACTTTCAAGTGCCCTTCCATTTACCATATTAAACTACTTGGGAATTCCATGTAACCCTCAAGCATAACCATTAGCCATTTACCATTCCAAATAATTTAAACCATGCATAATTTCTTTACCAAGTTTTAAAACAAGAAAGAGTTCCATTGAAAGTAGTCAATGCAATGAACATATTTTTATAAGCATTTTGTCAAACACATTGGGGCATAATATGATCAAAACCAATTTGAATTACCCTTAAACCATTCCTATGCAATCCAATTCTCCAAAATCACCATTAATGAGTATAAAAGCATATTTAAAACCATGGGAAACCATAACCAAACATTTAATATTAAAACCCCCAATTCATATTTTAAAAACCAAAATCATACAATCAATGAAATTATGAAAACATTCATAAAAACCATGCCTTTTGATAGAATTAACAATGATGGAAGAGAACATGCCTTAAACCAAGATAATGATGGAAAGAAAACACCACGACAAGCCCCAAATCAATCCTCAAGTTGAAACCCTAGCTTCCCTTGCCCAAAAGATTTTGAGAGAATTTTACAGTGTTCAGAAGAGTTTCTTAGAGTTAATGAATGGAATAATAGGGTAAATAACCTCCTAAGTAGGTTAGAAGTCATGGGACCTTATTTGCATAAGTGGGGAAATATCCAGAATACCTTCACTTAAGTTGCACAGAAATCCCATCATTGGGGTACGACTAACCCTCACTAGTGGTACCCTTCCAATACGAGTTGTACCCTCCACTCATATCCTACCCTCAAACTTTGGATCCAACGTTGTCAAATAAATGACTCATCCAACCAAGTCCGATCCAAAACATACGATCCATACCTTTCACACGTATCCCTGGCAGATTTAAACCAAAGGAAGACTTAGACATTGTCCACTATACGAGTACTGGGTATGACTCGTACCCTGGTTTATGGCTCATAGTGATCCACTCATACTTAGATCCAACCTAAGTGACCAAGACTAAGATTAAGTTAAGGAACCAACCAATCCATAACCACCGATAGGACTCATACCCCAAAGTCGTACCCATTCCAGTAACCAAAATACATCTCACCAACCAACGCTGGTTGGCATACGACTAGACCATACCATCCGTACCTTACCATATGGCTTGTAACCATAAGTCATATTAGGTCCAGAGATCAGAATTCCAGGAAATTTTCTAAGGTATAGAAACCAAGGTGTTTCAGTAGCTCTGACCATCCTAAAGACACCCACGGGCTATATGGATCCAGCTTCCCCTGATGAAAGATCCCCAATGCATGTTAGCTACATGAATCGAGGAAATCGGAGAAAGGACCAGGGAATCCACGACCCCATCCATTACAAAATATATAGAAAGTATCAACTATGTACACGATCATAAAGACCCCACGTTAGGAAATGTGGTTTCCAGTTTCAGTCCCTCGGGACCTCTAACTTTCATGGCAAGCTACACAACCCCCTTTAAGCCCAAATTAAAACCATTTACACATATTCTCATTCATTAACCAAGGAGTCTTTTAATTAGGCATTTACTATTGATATCTTCATACCAATTAAAGTTTAAGCTTTCAAGCCAATTCCATTATGCCATTCTAAAACCAATTTTCCAAATTTACTCCAAAGTGTCCAATATAAAACCATTCCTGACAGGACCCAAATTCGATCCATGTAATGGTAACCCCAAGCTAACATGAATGAGAGGTCTCCCCAATAACCCAACCAAACCATTAATATAAATCACAAGGGTCAGATGGAATCTGACTATATGGTAAGATAGTGGGAAAACATAATATAAGTCATAACTGAAATAGGCCTAAGAACTTCATTAGATTCATCAACTAACCAAATATTCCCAAGTCCAAAGTCATCCATAATACCTCTATACAAACCGATGTTTAGAAATGTATATGTCGGGATAAGCCCCCAAAAATATCCAAACCAAGTCAAATGACTATGTTTAAAGATAGGAGACCAAGGATGAACGTCTTTCAAAGAAAGAAAGCTCACCACTCCAAAGTCAATGCATGAACCGATTCGATCACCTAATCACTACACGGGAATAGAAAATGAGACTCCGACCCCTATGCTGTGTGGGGAAATAGCGTCCAAAGACAGTTAGCAGTTGGAATGCTAGCATGTAACTCAGGGATAAGGATTAAAATAGCATCATCATTTAACAACAAGTCAATATATCATATTCGATAACGTTATCCATGCATATAGATATATCACATGCCAAACAAGTACTCAAGGCTCAACATTATTCTCAAATCATTCATACATTTTTCACAAAATGGGGGACTCTAACCCACCACACTTTAGATTCAACAATTCTCATCAAACATAGGACATTCAATAATATTCACATATAATTAAGACCAAGGACTTTAACGTTATGCACACTTATCAAGTAAAGGACTCTAACCACATACATACCCATTAAAGAAAGGGACTCTAACCGCATGCTCTCACATTCAATTAGGCATAGGACTCTAACCACATATTCACACATTAGGCAAGGGACTCTAATATCATGCCTAGTTTGATAGGGGGCTCTAACCCTAAGCCAAATTATTTTGTGAGGTACATTAACCTGATAAGATCTCATTGCGCAAGGGACTTTAACCACAAGTGATTTCATTAGGAAAGGGACTATAAACTCAAGCCATTTCATAAGGCAAGGAACTTTAACCTCAAACTATTTCATAAGGCAAGGGACTCTAACTTGAAGCTATTTCATAAGGCAATGGAATCTAATCTCAAGTCGTCACAACCATCATAGTCAACATTGGGACTCTAAACTTTTGCTCATACATCACCATGCATTCAATACAATATTTAAGGACTTTAACTCATTTAGCCAATTCAACACTTTACATGACCACATGGTCCTCATGGGAGCCTTCACTGCTCAACCATTTCAGTAGGCCAATTTTTCAATTCATTTTATCATGCCCTACATTTCATGGTCATCAAAATCCTCACATTATATTTATATTCCATTAGCAAACATACATCACATTCTTACCACATCTTAGATTAACACATAATTTAAATTCCTTTTTCATATTTAGGGACTTTAACCCCTTATTAGCCATTAACCAACAAGGTCATTGATTCACACTACATGGTTCACAATACCTGCAACATATCATATATCAATCACTCATGCTCATTGGGACATTTCCCTAGTTTAATACCTCACCAACATATTACTAGACAATTCACTTAGATATTTTCACAAACACCTTATGGGCATACCTTCAACAAAGTTATTTTCAAGCTAGAAATCATCAATATTAGGGTTACTCAAGACCCTCATGCTAAACCACATACAAACACCCTCATATGAATTCTACCATTAATAACATGTATAAACATAAGTATAAGCAAGAATCATTGTTATTCATTATTAAGTAATAAAACTCTTTTCATTTGATTCAAAACCACCAAGTACACTTACTAATCCAAGTGTGAAATACATGGATTTTAGTGTTATTAAACTAGGGGAAGAGGTACATGCCTTAAAAAGATGAATCACCAAGAATATTGACTTCGCTTTGCCTCTTGAATATCACCCTTGAAACCCTAGCCTTCAATTCTTCAAAGATGAACTTCAGAGAGTATTTAGGGTGTTTTATCCATCCAAATAGATGTTTAAGAGGATACACACACTTATATAGTGAAGGGGTTTAGGGTTTTAGGTATGGAAAATAACCACAAGGCCCATAGTTAAAAGATGACAATGACCTCGTCCAGAGGTACGACTCCCCCATATGACTCATTAAGTAGTCATACCCTAGGGTATGAGTGGTACCCTGACTCAAACTCTAGGATCTTCCTAGGTCATCTACAGTGTTAAGGGTATGAGTGGACACCCTTGAGTCAAAACAAAAGGGTACAACTAAACCCCTAACTAGTATAGACCAATTGAGTAGGAAACAGTCCACTCAAGTTAGGTCCTCACTCCATACGATCATGTAGGGTACGACTCGTATACTTTGGATACAACCAAGGGAAGACCATGTCGTATAGTGGAAAGTATGTCACCATTATAGACTACCCAAGGTATGAGATAGGGAGGGAAAGATGGGTATGACCCATATCCATGGGTACGACTCAAGCTCCTAATCACACCCAACTTAGAGACATAAAAAATGAAGTTGTTTTTGAATGATTTAAGACCTAGGTGTTTCACTTCTCCCCCACTTGGATCATTCATTCACAAATGAGGGGTAAGGCTAGCATAAACATTAGTTAACACGTCAACATGCATCTAACCAACCCTTACACAAGTTAGAAATTAGCACACAACAACGATACAACACAACACATATCATGATCATCATCAATCAACCATTTTATTTCATTGGTTTTGGGACTCAAACCCATTACTTATCGATCACTTACTCATTTTACAACTTAGGGAATTCAACCCATCGACTTTCAAGGATATAAAGCAACTCAAAGCACTATGGACTTAAACCCATAGTCTAACAAGATATAATTAATTCAAACTCGAGGAGTTTAACCCATAATCCAAACAAGACATAACTCAATTTCAAATATTGGGGACTTCAACCTGTTGTCTATCAGAGGCATAATTCAAGTAAGGAAACTTAACACATACCTCCATCACAAGCTTTCAAAATGGGAAAAAAATGTGGGTACTTGGACTTTATGTTTTCTTTCACCTCCCAAGTAGCTTCCTTGGACTTTTGGTTCCTCCATAGAACCTTCACTGAAGACACTTATTTCGTTAGCAACCGGTGAACTTGCCAATCTAAGATCCTCATTGGGATCTCCTCATAGGACAAAGATTCCAAAATACTGACATCATTATAAGAAACAACCAATGAAAGGTCACCCATACATTTCTGCAACATGGACACATGGAAAACAGGGTGAATGGAGTTCAATGTCTCCTACCATACAAAACTCAAAAGGAACCATGCCAATACTAGAGTGGTAACTATTATTATAGGCAAACTCAATCAAAGGCAAGTGGTCATACAAACTACCACCATAATCAATCACATAAGCCCAGAATATGTCCTCCAATATTTAGAGGGTCCTTTCCATTTTCCCATACATTTATGGGTGGAAAGCGGTATTAAGGAAAACTCTAGTACACAAACCCTTTTGGAATGACTTACTAAAGTGTGATGTAAATGGGGGACCATGATCCAAAATAATAGAGACCAGAGCACCATGCAACTTTACGAACTCCACAAGATACAACTTAGCATAATCTTCTGTCGAGAAATTAGTCCTTATGGGCAAAAAGTGAGCGGACTTGGTCGTTCTATCAATAATGACCCAAATAGAATCACCTTTATTCTGGGATCTAGGAAGACCAGTAATGAAATCCAATTAATTTTCTCCCACTTCTATTTGGGTAATGGGATCTCTTGATGCAAGACCCCAAGCCTCATATGCTCAACTTTTACTTGTTGACACACCATACACTTGGATACATAACTAGCCACATCACGCTTCATATTATCCCACCAATAAAAATCTCAAAGATCATGATACATCTTGGTAGAACCGAGATGAATAGCATAACGGGATCCATGTGCCTCGGCCATGACCCTTTCTCTCAATCCATCGATGTCATGAACACATAGCATACCCTGGTATCTTACTATACCATCACCACTAATCATAAAGTTTGCAACTTTTTGTTTACCCATATTACTCTTAATCTTCATCAATTCGGGGTCTAATGCTTTCTTTTCCTTTATCTCAACAACAAGCGACGACTGAGACACTAGAAGCATAAATACACCACCATCCTCGAAGTCTGTAAGTCGAACTCTAAGACTAGTCAAACGGTGAATATCCTTCACCAATTCGCGTTTATCCTCATTTACACCGGCCTAACTCCTCATGGACAATCTACTAAGATCATCGGCGATTATATTCTCCTTACCGGGATGGTAATGATGACTCATATCATAGTCTTTCAACACTCGAGCCACCTTTTTTGCTGGAGATTTAACTCTTTTTGAGTAAACACATATTAGAGGCTCTTATGATTAGAAAAGATAAAACCATGACTAACAACTCTAAGTCATGGGTAGGGTTGTTCTTCTCATTAAATTTCAATTGCCTAGAAGCATAGGCCACCACCCTACCATGTTGCATCAACACACAACCCAAACCAACATGAGAAGCATCACAATAAACCAAAAAACCATTACTACCCTCGGGCAAGGTTAAAACCAAAGTCAAAGTCAATTTATAATTCAACTTATCGAAACTACCCTCACACATATCTGACCATAAGAACTTGACCTTTTTTGGGTCAACTTGGTCAATGAGGCAGCGATGGTAGAGAAACTCTCCACAAACCTTCTATAATAACCGGCTAGACCTAAGATGTTTTGAATATTGGTTGGAGTCGTAGGTCTAGGACACTTCTTAACCATTGTGACCTTTTAGGCGTTTACAATGATCCCTTCACTAGAAATGACATGACCAAGAAAATATAAGGCCTTCAACCAAAACTCACTCTGGAAAACTTAGCATACAAATGATGATCCTTCAAATTTTGCAATATGGCACGGAGGTGATCTACTTGATCTGCTTCACTCTTAGAATACACCATGATATCATCAATGAAGACAATGAAAAACATGTCCAATAACAGACATAAGACCTTATTCATCAAGTCCATAAATGCCGCTGGGGAATTGGTCAACCCAGAAGACATGAAAAAAAACTCATAGTTACCATACCGGGTTCTAAAGGCTGTCTTAGGGATATTCGCATCCCTAATCTTAAGCTGATGATAACCCGATCATAGATCAATCTTAGAAAAACACTTCGCACCCTGAAGTTTATCAAACAAATCATCGATCCTAGGAAGAGAATATTTATTTGTTCCGATCACTTTGTTCAACTGACGATAATCAATGCACATACGAAGGGAATCATCCCTTTTGCACATGAACAACATGGGAGCACCCCATGGAGACCTAATGGGGTGGTTAAAACCTTTATCTAAGAGGTATTTCAATTACTCCTTAAGATCTTTTAGCTTCTTCAAAGCCATTTTATAAGGAGGGATAGAAATCGAATGAGTGTCCGGGACAAGATCAATCCCAAAATCAATTTCCCTATCGAGAGGAACACAATCTTGAGATGTCACACGGTGCTCAAGGCTACGAGTATCCCCAAGCTAACCCTTTGAGCCTGCTACTAGATTTAAACCTTACTTTAAGATAATCTAATCAAGAAATAATGTTGTATTATACCAAAAACTAAACCAAAAAATTGTAGATACTGTCTGAATAACAAATGCTGAAAGTCTATAAATAAACTAGTATCCTGACAAGCCTCTACTACTAAAGTACTAGAGAGCCACTGGGACAGACCCACAACTAACTCGGGCTAAACTGAAAATGATAACTCAATTACTATGAAAGCTGGAAATCTAAAGAAGTAGGCCCTCAAATCATGAGGACTCACCAACTATGGGAGCATAGATAGATATGCTTAAACTACTCACGCTACTGATACTGAGCATTTGAACCTACATTATGAGACAATATAGAACATAGACATATATGTGGATCAACACTTTGAGGATGTACTGAGTATATGGGGGTGTAATGCATAAGTAAACATCATCATAATTAGAAAGTAAATGTATGTGGATGTATATGACTCACATAAGCTTGATTATCTAAAATATAAAATATAAAATCATGTATAACAAATCATACTTGTAAATCTAGTGAGTCATAACACTTAGTCTTCTAAAAGCTTTTCTATCATCCTTTTCTTTTGAAACTTAAAAGCTTTGGGAGCTTTGGAAATCTTGAAACTTTGGGACTAAGGGACTTTGGGACTTAGGGACTCAGAAACTATCCAACACCATGACATCCCTAAGGAGGAAGATATAGTGTGTCACAACCCGAGGCTACCCCCTAGTCGCGACAATGGTGCTTACGGTCACAAGTGACCACAAGTTTGTCCATGAACTGGTACCTGTTGTGAACACTGAATAAAATAGTAATACAACGCATGTGTAGAAGATAACTTGATAAGATACTATAATACTGACATATCTAAAACAACTGATAAAATACTGAAAGAACTAATTGGCTAGCTACCTGATTATCTGAATGCCTCAAAACATTATGAGAAGTTGATGGGACAGACCCCAACTAAATCTAACTAACTAAACATAAGAAAGTACTGAAACGAAGCATCCAAATCTATGTTAAAGACAACATAGTGCAAAGAAAAGTATGCGGTCAGTAATTTGAATGTACTATTAAATGAGATAAGGACTAAATAAAATACATGAGATAAATGAGCTTGAATGCATGAACATGTATTATCTGAGAATGCAAGACCAAGCATAAACATGTTTCTGAGATAATTTTTAATCTAAAAGACTGAATTCTATGCAACAGAATAACTAAAAATATATATGTTTTGGTCAAACAAACCTGAGCTAAGGCATACTGAATACTGACTGAACTGTGGGAGGTATCATGTAACCAATATGCTGCAATCTGAGCTAATCGGAGTCAAACCTATAACCCAGTTGGAAGGGAGTCAGTACCGTGCCACGGGTACTAATTCTGGCTATGTGGATCCACTAAATTGGTGTCTCAAAGGACTAAAGAGTCACCTTATACTGGTAGGTTCTCTCATGAGATATACATCAACCATCAATTAACGGGTATACATATCAAACCTACGCTGGCTTTGTAGTTCTACAAATCAGGGATTGCTACTAAGGCTCACACTCTCTACTGGTAGGTGAGCCCTCACCCTTGGTTTCGCTCAATGCTAAGTCCTACTCCCAACAGAACTAACACTAGTACAGTGCTAAACTAAATTCAATTGAACATAACAACTGACATTTCTCATCATGATCATAAAAACTGGGTAAATGGTAATATTCATGATTTAACTGAATATATTACTTGAAAGATCTAAAATGTATGTAAACACATAGGTACCATGTGTTCATAACCCGCCAACACTGAATGATCAAAAAATATAATATTAAAGCTTAAATATTTTGTATGGGATCATGGTTCAAAGACCCATAACATAAGCACCCCACTAATTAAGTGAAAAATATGGGCTTGAACATGGGGATGTCTTAAAACATGAGAAAACAACATGACTTCATGGCTAAATTCATAATTCGATTGTATGACATGAAATTCAACTGACTACGACATGGGAAATCAAAACTTGAAACATAAGATAACCTAACTTTCCATAGAATCATACTAGGACATGAATTGAGTCAAACTACTAGGGAAAAACATGATTTAAACTCATCTTGAACATATGCAAGTTCATAATAAAGGAAAAACTCATATTTTAATCAAAGAAGAGGTTTTTCAGCTCCATGGGTTAAAAGGACCCATGGATGAACACCCCACATACCTTAATAGCTAGTTCCTTTAGGATTTCTTGAGGGTTTCTTGATTTTAGAAGTTTGAACTCTTGATTTCTTGAGAAAGAGCTTGGGTTTTGATTTTAGGAAAAAAGGAGGGTTTCTTGAGAACAATTTGGAGTTAAAGGGGTAAATAATACCCTTTTAGAAGTCCCAAATTATGTTAAAGACGAATTGGGTTTAGGGGAAATAACTCAAATACCCCTTGTTCACTTAAATCAAGTAGCTGGGTGGGATACTCTTGGTGCGTTGCGAACCTTGCTTGGGTCAAGAGGATATCGTACCATGGCCCTTGCTTGGGTCAAGCCCCCATCATGACACCAACCCCCTCACCTATGGAGCCACTCTCGCACAGTGGGGTTATCACAAGGCTTCACTATTTTAGCCATCCAAACACATCTGAAAATTCCAAACTCTCTCAAGACATACGTTTAACCTTCCTAGACAAGAACCAACTTAAAAACTAATACTTTGGGGTCGGGAAGACCAAAATAAAAATATGTAAAGTTTAAGGGTCTTGAAAATGACTAAGTCCTCAACACTTAGTGAAATTTTCAAGCCATGGACCCCTTAAGCATGCAACTAAGAGTTGAATCAAGATTAGAATATTTTGAGGTATTACAATATCCCCCCTTTGGGAATATTCGTCCTCGAATGAAACTGGTTAGACTGAGAATACTAAGGTAACTGAGGTCATATACTGAATATGCATGTCTTGGAACATGATTACTTAACTTAGTCTGAAGAATGATACATGAACTGAACTTATTTCGTGAATGCATGCAATGACAAGAGAATGGTTACATAGCTGAAACTAAGAACAAAAAAGAGTCGATCTATGGAAAATCATTACCTCAAGTTGAATCTGAATTTGTGGAGAAAATATGAGGATATTTGTCTCGTATATCGAATTCTACTTCTGAAGTAGATCCCTCAATAGACTAATTCCTCCATTGAACTTTAACCAAGGGAACTTCTTTATTCCTTAGCCTACAAATCAGATAATCAAGGACCTCAACTGGAACTTCTTCGTAGGAAAGGCTATCCTGAACATTTATGCTTTCTAATGGAACAACAACAACTGAATCACTGATGCATTTCTTTAACAAAGAAACATGGAACACCAGATGTACTGATGCCAAATCTGTAGGAAACTCTAGCTCATAAGCAACTTTTCTAAAATAATTCAAGATCCTCTAAGGCCCAACATAGCGGGGACTCGGTTTCCCCTTTTTGCCAAACCTCTTCACTTCTTTTCATAGGAGAAATCTTTAAATAGACCATATTACCACCCTCAAACTCAAGATCCCTTATTTTTATGTCTGCATAGGATTTTTGATGGCTTTGGGCTATTTTCAGCCTTTCCCAAAGCAACTGAACCTTCTTCATTGCCTCAAACACTGACTCTGGCCCTATTAAGGTAGCCTCACCTACTTCAAACAAACAAATGGGAGATCTATATCTCCTTCTATAGAGATCCTCAAAGGGAGCCATTTGAATACTGAAGTGGTAACTATTGTTATAGGCAAACTCAATCAAAGGTAAGTCGTCATCCCAACTACCTTTAAAGTAAATAACACAGGCTCTCAACATGTCCTCTAATGTCTGGATGGTCCATTCTTCCTTACTATCTTTCTGAAGATGAAAAGTTTTATTAAGATAAACTTGGGTACCAAGACCCTTCTGAAATGCCTTCAAAAAATAAGAGGTAAACTGAGTACCTTTATTTGAAATGATAGACAACGAAATCCTATAAAACTTCACGAACTCCCTAAGATAGAGCCTGGCATAATCCTCAGCTGAGTACGGTGTATGGAAAGGAAAGAAATGGGTTAATTTGGTCATTTTATCCATAATGACCCATATCAAATAATTCTAACGATGCGTACGAGGCAACCCTGTAACAAAATCCATGTTCACCACTTTCCACTTCTAAATGGGAATGTTGAACTCCTGTAATGTGCCACTAGGACTTTGGTGCTCAACTTTAACCTTCTCACAATTTGAACACTTAGCCATAAATTCTGCAATATCTTTCTTCATACCATTCACCAATACATTTTTCACAAATCACGGTACATCTTAGTGGCTCCTGGATAGATAGAGTATCACGCACCATGCACTTCTGCAAGTATTTTCTATCGCAAACCATCAACACACGAAACACATAACCTACCCTAATAAAGAAGCACACCATCTCCCCCTTGGGAGAAAATCTCTACTTTCTAATCTCTAACGGCCTTCTTTAACTAACCCAAACTAGGATCCCTATCTTGTTTTTCTTTTACTTTGGCAACCAATGAATATTTTGAACCATTCTGAACTATACTACCTTCAGCTAAATCAACTAACCAAACACCTAATCTAGCAAGCTAATGAACCTCATTAACTAACTTTTTCTTATCTCCCTCAACATGAGCAACACTACCCATGGAGAACCTACTAAGGGCATCTTCCACTCCATTAGCCTTGCCCTGATGATACAACATACTCATATCATAATCTTTTAACAACTCAAGCTACCTTCTCTGACAAAGATTCAGATCTTTTTACGTGAACAGATACTGTAAGCTCTGATGGTCTATGAACACATTAACATGAACCCCATAAAGATAATGCCTCTAAATTTTCAAGGCAAAAATAACAACTGCCAACTCATGATCATGGGTAGGATAATTCTTTTCATGGGGTATAAGTTGTCTAGAGGCGTAGGCTATGACCTTACCTCTCTGCATCAATAAAAAACCAATACCAACTCTAAAAGCATCACAATATACAATGAACCCTTCTATACCATCTGGAAGAGTCAAAACTAGGGAAAAAGTGATTCAAGTCTTCAACTCCTGAAAGCTCTTCTCACATGAATCTAACCACTGAAAGTTGACTTTCTTCTGAGTCAATCAAGACATGGAGAAAGCAATAGAAGAAAACCCTTCAACAAACCATCTATAATGGCCAGCTAAACCCAAGAAACTCCTTATATTTGATAGAGAGATAGGTCTAGGCTAGTTTCTCACTGCATCAATATTTTGAGGGTTAACTCAGATGCCATTACCGAAAACTATATGGCCAAAAAAAGCTACTAATCTTAGCCAAAATTTTCACTTACTAAATTTAACGAAAATTATGATCTCTAAAGGTTTTTAGCATAATTCTTAGATAATTTACATGATCATTCTCATTACGAGAATAGACAATGATGTCATCAATAAAGACTATGACAAACATGTCCACATGCTGCTTGAACACCCTGTTCATCAAGTCCATGAAATCTGCAGGGGAATTTATTAGTCTAAAGGAAATAACTAAGAATTAGAAGTGACCATATCGAGTTCTGAAAGTTGTCTTTAGGATGTCATATTCTTTGAATCTGAGCTGATGATAGCCGGATCTGAGGTCTATCTTAGAGAAATAACTGGCACCCTGAAGTTAGTCGAACAAGTAATCAATTCTGGGGTGGATACATATTCTTGATTGTGACTTTATTCAACTGACAGTAATCGATGCACAATCTATGAGAACCATTTTTCTTATGCATGAACAGGACTGGAGCGCCCCATAGAGAAACACTAGGCCTTATGAAATCCTTATCTAAGAGGTCTTTTAATTGTTCCGTCAATTCCTTAAGATCAGCTGGATCCATTCGATAGGGTGGAATAGAGATAGGCTGGGTATTTGGGAGGAGATCTATTTCAAAGTCTATTTCTCTCTCAAGAAAAACTGTGAAAAGATCTTCAAGGAATACATCTGGAAATTCCCTTACTACTAAAATCGAATCAAGACTCAAAGTCTTATAATTTGAATCTTTAACTTGGATAAGATGGTAAACACACCCCTTAGATATCATCTTTCTAGCTTTAAGATATGAAATAATCTGACCCCTAAGCACTGAAGTACTACCCATCTATTTAATGACTGGTTCTTTGGGAAACTAAAATTGAATGACTCTAGCTCTACAATCAATGAAGGAATAGCATGAGTGGAGCCAATCCATGCCAAGACTTATATCAAAATCAGCCTTTCTAAGATATTGTGACCGGGCAATTTTTATATACCTATCTAGCTATAATAGATTTACCCACTAGGGTAGACACTGAGAAAGGCTCTACTAATATTTTGGGACTGATATCAAAATTGATGGCTATATAAGGGGTCACAAAAGAAAGCAAAGCTCTGGGGTCCAATAAAACATAAACATGAAGATGGAAAACCTATAACATACCCATACCATATCAGGAGAACATTCCTGATTATGCCGAGCCTGGAGAGCATATAATCTATTCTGGCATTGCCCACTAGCTGTATTAGAAGTGGCACCCTATTGGGTCGGGCGACCTACTGGATCTAAAGGACGATTGGAATAACCCTGTTATCCAACCCTGAGGCAATCCCTAAAATTATTGCCTGGCTTGCCATATCAAAAACACACATCACTACCAGCCCTACACTTACCCCGATGATTCCTACCATATTTCTGTCAAAGTGGATTAGTGAAATAACTATTCTCAATACCCTGGGACTTAGATCCTAGCACTTTATATTGACTGTCTTGCCTGAACTTAGGCACTGGAGGACTAGATGAAGATGGATTTGTGGCAAAAAAATGATAATGGAACTAAGAATATTTACCGTCTTCTGACCTTGGCTGAGAAAAGTTAAAACTACTTGTTTTGGCCCTCTTATTCTCTCTCTCCTTCTCTTTACAATTCTCCTCCTCAATCTACTTAGCATGAACCATAATTCTAGATGGATCTATCTCCCTAATCAACATAGTAGTCCTACACTTCTTAACCACACTATCAGCTACACCCCTACACTCCTTAACCATACTATCAACTACACCAGATACAAACTAACTCATTCTAGACCTATTATCCGCCACCATAGTAGGAGCATTCCTTGACAACTGAGTAAACTTAAGTGAGTACTCCTTCACACTCATATTACCCTGATTTAAGTTGATGAACACCTGGACCTTATCTTCCTTCGAATCTAAGGGAAAGAACCTATCTAAGAAATTTGTGGCAAACTCCTCCCACTCTATAGGCCCTATATTAATACCTGGGTCCCCTTTCCACTGCTCAAACTAGGTGTGATTTGCATCCTACAACTGATATACAACTAACTCTGCACTCTAAATCAAAGTGACGCCCATGATATCTCTCACTTTATGCACCATGTCCAGAATTTCCTTTGGATCCTCCTCAGACTTATTTCCTAAAAATAGTGGGGGATTTATCCAAGTGAAATCCTGAATCCTAACTGCAATTGTATTTGCCACTAGATTGGATGGAGAAATAGCCTGATAGTTATTCTTAGCATCTACAGAATGGGCTAAGGTCGTGAAAGTATCCCTGAATTCAACATAAAAGACATGCCCATTCAGGGGATCTTCCTGAATAGATGGTGGTGCGGGATGATCCCCATTTCTTATTATGGGAGACAATGTCTGTAAATACAATGAATGATAAGTTATGAAGAGAAATTTTACTGAGCTCAGGCTCCTTCGCATGACATGAATAATGAAAAAAGGGAAACTTTCCTAGAACATCTCATTTCCCCTTGTCCATAAGTGTAGCGCACATCATACCCATGCACAAAAATTTACTCAATGTGGCTTTTAGACTCCCTAGGAAACTTTAAAACCTAGCTCTGATATCAAGTTTTGTAATGACCCGAGCCTACCCCTAGTTGCGATAAGGGTGCTTATGGTCACAAGTTACCACAAGCTAACCCATGAACTAGTACTTCTTGTGAGAACTAAATAAAATAGTAATACAATGCATGTGCGAAAGATAAAATAATGCTGACATGTCTGAAACAACAAATAAAATACTAAAAGAACTGACTGACTAGCAAACTGATTGTCTAAAAGCATCTAAGCATCATAAGTAGTTAATGGGATAGACCCTTAACTAACTCTGACTAACGAAACATAAGAAAGTACAAAAATAACTGAGAAAAACACATCATGTCCTCAAAGGATGAGGACTCACCACTACTACTACTGGGTAACACTAAGCTATCTAAGAATGGGCGAGAAACTATGCATCTAAACCTATGTTATAAGACAATATAGCGCAAAGAAAAGTATGTGGTCAGTGTTTTGAATGTACTATATATAATATAAGGATTTGATGAAATACGTGAGATAAATAAGTATGAATGCATGAACATGTAATATCTGAGAATACAAGACCAAGTATAATCATATTTTTGAGATAATATGTAATCTGAAAGACTGAATTCTGTGCAACTGAATAACTAAAAATTGGTATGCTTTAGTCAAACAAACCTGAGCTAAGCCATAATTAATACTGATTGAAAATATGGGAGGTATCATGTAACCGACATATCCCAATCTGTGATAATCAGGGTCCAACGTGTAACCCTAGTTGGAAGGATGTTAGTACCATCCCACGGGTACCAACATTGATGTGTGAACCCACTAAAATAGGGTCTCGATGGACTAAGGTGTCTCTCTATACTGGCAGGTTCTCTCATAAGATATACGTCAAAGATCAACTGGTAGGTATACATCTCAAACCTACACTGGGTGTGTAGTTCTATAACTCAGGAATTGCTACTAAGGGTGAGCCCCCACCCCTAGGTTTGCTCGGTACTAAGTCCTACTCCCAACTGAATTGACACTGGTATTGTGCTGAACTAAATTCAACTGAACACAACAACTGACATTGCTCATCATGATCATAACAATGGAGTAAATGGTAATAATCATGATTTAACTGAAATCATTACTTGAAAGATCTGAAATGTAAGTAAACACGTAGGTACCAGGTGTTCATAACCCGCCAGCACTAGATAATCAAAAAATACAATATTAAAGCTTAAAATTTTAGTATGGGATCATGGCTCAAAGACCCAAAACATAAAAACCCCACCAATTAAGTTAAAAGCATGGGCTTGAACATGGGGATCTCTTAAAATGTGAGAAAATAACATGACTTCAGGGCTAAATTTTACAATTCAATATATGACATGAAATTCAATTAAAAACGACATGGTAAATTGAAACTTTAAACAAAAGATAACCTAACTTTTCTTGGAATCATACTAGGACATGAATTGAGCAAAACTACTAGGGAAAAACATGAATTAAACTCATCTAGAACATATGCAACTTCATAATGAAGGAAAAACTCATATTTTAATTAAAAAAGAGGTTTTTAGGCTCCATGGGTGAACAGGACCTATGGATGAACACCCCACATACCTTAACTGCAAGTTCCTTGAGGATTTCTTAAGGCTTTATAGAACTTAGAAGCTTGAACTCTTGATTTCTTGAGAAAGAGCTTGGGTTTTGTTCTTGGGAAAAGAGAAGGGTTTCTTAAGAGCAATTTGGAGTGAAAGGGGAAAATAATGCCCTTTTGGAAGTCCTAAATCATGTTAAAGATGAATTGGGTTGAGGATAAATGACTTAAATACCCCTTAGTGACTTAAATCAATAAGCTGGGTGGGATACCCTTGGCTCGCCGCGACCCTTACTGGGGTCAAGCGGCCATCGCGCCATGAACATTACTTGGGTCAAGCCATCATCACCCTGCGAACTCCGTCACCTGTGGAGGCACCCTCACGTTACGGGGTTATCCCGAGAGTTCATTATTTCAGCCATCCAAGCACATCCCAAACCTCATTCGAAAGTCTCAAAACTCTCCCGAGATATACTTTTAACCTCCATAAACATGAACCAACTTGAAAACCAATATTTCAGGGTTGTGAAGACTAAAATAAAAATCCATAAAGTTTAGGGGTCTTGAAAATGATTAAGTCCTCAACACTTAGTGAGATTTTCAAGTCTTAGACCCCTTAAGAATGAAACTAAGAGCTAAATCGAGCTTAGAATATTACTGGTATTACATAGTGTAGAGGAGCAGTTTTGAGAAATAGATGACTCGAATAAAGTATATCTTACTAACAACTCTGCCATATTATGGTTTATACTTAATCTACATATGAAACAAAGAAAATAAGTAGTTCTAAAACTAAGATCGAGTAGTTAATTTAAGAAGATCGATTAACTATATAGCAGGATTCTTGAATGAATAGTAAATAAGTAATAAATTACGTAGTAAACTAGACGATGCAATAAGATGATTCATCTTTAAACAAACCCCACAAATTTTGTCATATCTTTTCAATGGGAGAACTTTGAGATCAATTTGTTAACATGAATTATGATATCATCTATGCGAGGCCGAACTATCACTTGAGGCTAGAGCATCCATATCACGAATTGGTGGAGGCCTTCTGGATATAGAGGTATAGGTCATGCTAGCCACTTTATCCGTGCATTTACAATAGCCAATCGTAGACTTCCACTAGATTCCCCAAGTGTATACTCAAATGGAGATACTCCATACTTTCTAAAAGATGGTGCAAATATTTTGTTACTTGGTTAAGAGATATCTCCATCCTTTGAAATACCAATGTTCTAGAATAACTCAACTAATTTATTTCATGTAAAAAAAACAAGAAATGAAAATTAAACTTGGTCCATCTTGATTAAAAAGGCACCTCGGCATGGTAAAGTAGTCTCTTTGGAAAAAGTAGAGAGCTCTATTTGTTGTGTAAGACCAGCCACTTTTACTTAACAAAACTTGTTATTTACTATATAATTTTTCCACTGATTTATACTTCAGAATATCTTCTCCAAGTAAGGTTCATTTGCATGAGACTACAACATAGTACAAGCACCAAAATACTAATGCTACATATATGAGTAGCAGGTGTAAGAAATAGGATAGTTGAACCAACTTTGTAGAACCTTGATGCAACTATCAATTCTGTACTGGACAGAGAATTCTCATTCTTCTATAGAGAGCTAGCTTCAAGTATTAAAAAATTTAAGAGAATTCTTACATTATTGCATATAACGTACAACTTAATTTCTTATGTAATGTAACAAATTCAAGAATCCATAGTTTTTCATAAGAAAGAAAAATTAGAAACCTAAAACTAAGTAAACTTGAAAATATCATTTGTTACAGTGACACCTTTCTTGTGCAATGCAGCAGTAGCGTCAGCATCCATGGTAATAGCACTACCAACATTCTGTCAAGTATAGGTTCAAAAATAGAAGGTGTAAGCATGTATTCTGAACTTGTGAAGGCAGAATTCATAAGATGATTTCTTGATTGAGTACAACTACCGATGTAACCTGGAAACATGAGTATAATCTAGCACATCACTTCATAAGTCGTTTTTCAGCTATAACCTATTTACTTACAAAATCATGCAACAAAACATTTCCACTACTACTTCTTAGTATACAAAGAATAGGCAACGTTTATAGAAATGGACATTTTCTGTTTTTAGATACTGGTCACTTTTCTTTACACAATAAATGAGTAATATTACTTTATATGGTAGTGAAAAGTAAATCCATTCTACTTATGTTTTTCTACAATAATCTTTCCTTAAAATACTATCAAATCAGCATCAACAACATAGCTAGAGTGGTGTTGTCTGAATGAATCACCATGAATTAAACAAAACTAACATTGTAATACTACTGTAATGATAGCTAACTGAAACACTATAAAAACATTCAAGATTTCACATTACAATTTCAAGAAAATTATAAGGTGTGTCTAGTGAGCTAAAGTTGTGAGTATTTGGCTAAATAGGAGTTAAGATCTATATACCCAAACAGTAACTACTCCTCAGCCCCAAACAAATAGAGATCAGCTATATGAATCCCCAGGACTCAGTTCCAAACAAAGTTGAGGTTGGTTATATGAATCTGCACTACACACAAGCAATAATAATAGCAATATTTGTTTTAATATTTGTTATAAAACAATACCCAATATTATAAAATAAAGGCCACCAGAAGCATATAGAATACCATAATGACAATTGAGTAGGTTATACTAACAAACGTTCCAGTAAAAGAGCACAATTTTAGTATAGCACGATTGACTAACAAAGATCAAACAAATATTCATATTATTTTTAACAAAAAAAAAATTGAGGCTACTATGAACTTGAAAGACTCAAGCTAAACCTAATCAAGAACAGTTCCATAGATCATATCCCCTGCCACCTCTTTTGACTCAGCAACAACATCCAACTCGTCAGCAATCCACTTTGTTCCACTTGGTGGACTTACCACTGTTGCAAATCTCTAGAGATTTGTAATCTCTTTTTGTAATGTCTTGGTTAATTTCTTATTATCCACATCAACAACCACATGATCCATTGAATCATTATTCATAGACACTTTAAATATTATCTCATTTTTATTAGGAACCACTAAATTATACAACCTCGATATCAAATCATGCCGACTTTTTAGCTCCATCGTAGCCAGCAAACCCTGAAAAAATCTCCTCCTACTAGCATAAAATTTGAACATATTTTGTCCTTCTTATAACAACAATGGAGAATCTTTCATTTCCACAACACCCAATAAATAAAAATTCTAGTCAAATATCAAATCATTCATTACGAATTTACTCGCCCAATCTAACACTAAGTTATTATTCTCCTTCTTCTCAGTAAATTAGTTTATTACAAACATAATCAAGAAATAAAAACTATCTCAATAGTATAGTCCAATATCAATCTTGATCTTTCAATGTCAAGCTCCAGTTCAGGTTTCAAATATAGATCTGATTTGGCAAAAGTTGAAGTCATAGTGGTAGATTTCATAATTAAAGAGGAATCATAGGGCAAAGATTAAGGAATACTTTCTACTCATCTTCATCTCATTCCTCAAAGGAAATAAATATAGGCTTCGAGTCGAATGACTAAGATGTAACTTGAGTGGCAGGATCAGATGGAGGAGAAGGAGGTAGACTACGATGAGATTTAATAAGGTCAGAGATGGAAAGAGTAGTGGTAGATGAAGGAGGAGGAAGGTGTTGTGCGATAGAGATGGGTTCATCAGGGTCAATAAAGTCATTTATATCATCAGCATCGAAACCCTTAAAGTGGTGGTGCTCGACGCAGATAGGAGAAAGGTGGTGGATGAAAAGGAGAGGATAGATAAAAGAGAAATAAGGTAAAATAGAGTATTACCTATAGAGAGGATGAAAGAGGAAAGAAGGGAAAGGGAAAAGAAGTTTTTAGCCATTAGAGAAAGAAAGAAGTGTTTGGATTTGGTTTCTTTCTCTATGCTTCTGATAAAATAAATAGTATAACAAGTGGAATAATCTTCAATGTGTGGAGGGGAAAGATCAAAACCGATGAAATAATTTTTTTTCTAATAAAGTGTTGCCATAGGTGACTTTACGGCAATGTTTTATGCAATTGTTGTGTTAAGGAACACTATTGCAATGGTTATAGAACCAACTAGTTCTTCTTGGATAATTTTTTTACAACGGTTGGAACCGTTGCAATAGACTTTCCATATCAATGCTTTTGGAACCATTGCCAAAGGTCTGTTACAATAGTGGTAATTTCAAGTAGTCTGTATTAGGCCTCATTATGATAGGTACCAAACAAAAGTTGATAACTAAATTTGTAAAAATGAAACATCCTCATTTCATGGTTCTAATAGTGAGGATGTATTTGGGTTTATCATTGATTTATATGAGAGGCTACATAAGTTAGGGATTGTGCAACAACATAGTCTTGAGTTTGTGATTTTCCAAAGAGTTGCCACGTAGTGATGCAGAGCCTATGTGGAGTATCGGTCACTAGTTTTCCCTTTATTGACTTAGGTCAGTTTCATGCCCTATTTTTAAAGAAGTATGTACCCCGTACTCTTCGTTAAGGATGATATTTTAGCCCTTGATCAGGGTAGTATATTAGTTATAGCCTACAAAGATAATTTCCTGGACTTATCTTATTATACTACTTAGTTGGTTGGCATGGAAGAGAAGAGGATCTAATTATTTATTAAAGGTTTTAACATAGATCTTATATTATTTATTCACATGACTTCTGTAGGAAAAAGTTCAATGAGGTGTATGTCTATGTAAAGAATCTTGAGCTATTAAAACATGTAGGTCAATCTTAGAATTATCCAAGAAGTCCCAAAATATAGGTAACTTCAGCGGTTTTTATTCCACGGGTCACAATTTGTAGGATTATCTAGCTCGCCTATAATGACCCTTTAGGTCAATTTCTATATTTTTCCTTATTTTTTCTTTTAAAGCTTCTCTATAGCTTTCCCAAGTCATTTGTTACTTGTTGTAACTGACAGTTCCGTTACCGGGTAGTTTGTTTGGTTTTTAGAGCCAATTCTCTCTTTTGAAGTCTTTGCTGGTTCAAATTGGATATTGGGAAAAAACTTTAGCCAAAATATCTCATATGCAAATTTTGATTGTTCTAGTAGCTCTAGAATGTCAATTTTAGGTTAGGTAGACTTTTGGTTTGGGTCCCAAGGCACCCGATCTCACTTTGAGTTATTGGTCTGAAAGTTAAGAAAATGAAGTATGGGTGTGGGACCCACCTTATTGTCAAAACGACGTCGGATGGATATTTAATTGTGCCATTTAGTCTAAAACATTGAGCTTGGTATGTTAGCATAGTACGTTTGTGTATACGGTATTCGCAATGAATCCCAAGGGGTTGACAGAGTTTTGGAAAATTCCAAGTCTCAGTTGTATCTGGTGCACTCACTAATAGAGAGACAGGGGTCGCGATCGTGATATCCTTGGCAGGCCAGCATGTTCTATAATCATGGGAACATGTGCAAATGTGACTCACCTAGAAGACACCATTAATGGTAATCGCGAGGTCCCCATCGTAATAGCGATACCCGAACACCTAGAAAGGGTATAAATATCTTCTTTAAGCCCCTTTTTGCCCATTCTTCATCTATTCCAAGAGAGATAAAACCTTAAAGAGTGTTATAGCTTAGGATTCAAGTTTGTGGGTGATTTGGGAAGCTTTATTAATGCTTATTTATTGATTGTCATTTAGATTTGAGGTAAGATTCCTCTAATTTCATGGTTGATTTTTTCTTTTCTTATCCCAAATCCCTATAACTTGAGGGTTTAATTTTATCCCTAATGTTTCTTGGATTTTACCCACTTTTGAGGGTAACTTAATCCTTGAGCATGTGGGAATGTTAGGTTGAACTCAAAACTGCAATTTCGGTAAATGGGACCCACATAGGGTTTTGGTGTGATTTTTGGACCTGAAGCACAATGATGCAATATGGGTATCATTATACTCGTAATGATGAGTAGAATATAATTTTTATAGAGTGGCATCTTGTGAAAGCTTCTCAAAAGGGAAAAATGGTGATTTTACAGATCTTTTGAGCTTTCTTCGATGCCTAGGTAGGCTAGGCTTACCCTTCTTATAGATTTAGATAGTTCATAGTATGTTTATGACATTGTGTTGGATTTGGGATGAGTTTTAGGGGTTGGCATAACGAATTGCAAGACGTGGGTTAGTAGGAACGTTTGGGCTACGTTGAAACCATAAACTTGGAGTACTTGGATTATTTCCTTGTCTTAGGTCAATTGGGCTTCATGGCTAATGTGTAGAATAAGAATACCCTAGTTACTCAAGTTAGGTGAAATTTCCTTAGTCAATCATGTCTAGGGTGAAATTGGCCTTAGATTCTTAAGATAAGAAAGATTTCCCTAGTTACTAGAATGATATTTGGGGTTGATTTAGTTGTTCGTGTTTGGGAAGGATTAATATCATAGGGATAGTTACGGTTTACTATACATCTATAAATGGATTTAGATACCTTAGCTTAGTCCAGGGTAGAATTTTTCTTAGAAGGTATTTTTGGGATTAAAAGTGTACCCTTTGACCCACCTTAGGCCAAGACTTGTGTTAGTTCTCAAAAGCCTTTATATGTTTGTTATACACATTAGAAATGCTTATTGATGAATTTTGAGAAACATTGGAACTTGATAGTTACGATGGTTGATATTGAGAGTTCATACGTAGTGATTATACTAATTATCACACTTAGTAATTATCTTAATGATCATACTAATGATTATGCTATTGATCATACTATTGATTGTGCTATTGATTATGTTAACCATTATTGTTAGTGATTATGTTAATGATTATGCGTATTGACTATGATAGTAGTTATGGTCTAGCGATCATATTTATTGCCTATGCTAGTGATCATGCTTATTGATAATGCTAAGCGATTCATGCTATCAATTATGCTAGTAATTATGCTCTCTATAAAGCTATGGACTAGAGAATTACTGGTTCAAGTCCAAATATTGATGATTATTTTTATTATACACATATATACCCGGTTAAAGATAGAAAGACAATAATGATAATGATTATATACCCGATTCATGTTCGAAGAATGACTATGATGATGAACATATATTTCTGGATTAAGATCGGAGGATGGTTATGAGGTGGATGATATATATGTATATACATTTACCGATTCAAGTCTAGATACTCCCTATGATATGATTATATATATAATTACGGGATCGATTTGAAATATTGGGGTGTGATGTTGATAATAGGGATATTGGTTTGAGCTCGAAAGTGAAAAATAATTATATTATAGCATGGCATGAATAGATTCTAGTGGTATCATGATAGTGATAAATGAGGATTAGTTGATAAATAATGCTTATCTGATAAATGAGGATTAGTTGATAAATGAGGTTGAGAAATAATGCTTAGCTAATAAATAAGGATTAGTTGATAAATAATGCTTAGCTGATAAATAAGGATTAGTTAGCGAATAATGCTTAGTGGATAAATGATGTCTAGTTGAAATTTAATGGCTAGTTAATAAATGGTGATTAGTGGATGAATGATGGTAAATTGATGAGCCATGGTTAGATGGAGATGATGGCTAGTTGGTAAACTATGGGTGGTTGAATTATTTTATCTTTGATTGTACTCTTCAGGTTTATGAGGGCATGCATTGAGTTATTTACCTTTTTATACCAATTGGCTTATGAGGGCCAATTTTGTAGTTACAACTGTTTGTTTTAATTCTTTAAGCTAAGTTATTACTCTGGTTTACTTACTTATTTATGCACAGCGACACTGGAGTTATTTCAGGTTCATTTCTGTACCTTGACTTAGTTATCATATCTTGCACTTTATCATATTTATATGATGCTTTGGCTCAGTAAGCCAATGATTCCTACTGAGTACCCATCGTTTTGGTACTCATACTATACTTCTATACCTTTTTGGTGCAGATTCGAGTACTAGTTGTCATGTGGTTGATCGACGATCGTGTTGTGTAGATTTTTGGAGACAGGGTGAGCTGTTGGAGTTATAGTTTCCTATTTTCTTCTATCTTTTATGTCTAGTCCTTAGTTTTGAGACAAGATTATGTTGACTGCTTTAATACTTGAGTTGTATTTAGAGTTACTCTTGTATTGGCTCTACCAGGTTTTGGGATGGATTTCTAAATTGTTGGATTAATCCTTATCTATTTCCTTTACATTGTTTATTTACAAGTTGCATATATCGTTTTCTGCCTTATGTTGGGCATTTTCAACCAAGTTAACCTATTTTATTCAGCTCCAGGTTACAGTTCAGCTTACCTAGTGGTAGGGTTTAGTAGCTTCCATTATGACTCGCAAATCAGGTTGTGATATCTCCCTACTTAGTTAGCTCTACCAACCTCAACAGAAGGTCATTCAGGGGATATTTAGCAACCCTTAGTTGGTAAAAGTCAAATGGCTTCTTATTCTTCAGTCAATAGTCCTTCTCTTGAGTGAGGTTGTTAATATTGTAGTGTTGTAGGGAACTTCAAGAGAAAGTGTCCTTTTGAAGTAGGTAGGCAATCAGGCACAATACTAGGCCAGCCCATAGTTCCAGTAGGTAGAGGTAGAGGTGCTAACCATAAGGGTCGTCCACATGGTGGATCAGATAATTAGGGAGGTCATGGTGGCTACAAAAGTTCTGGTAATGTAGGGAAGGGAAAAACATAACCTACTAGAAAGGTTTCCCAGATTGATGATAAAGCTTAATGTTATGCCTTTTGAGGAAAAACTGAGGTTGAGGCATAGTTCATTTGTGTATACGGGATTCCAAATAAATCTCGAGGGGTTGATAGAGACTTGGAAAAATTCCAAGTCTTCAGCTGGTGCATTAGCTTAGGCGCATTCGCTTAAGCGACCAGCCGGTCACTTCAGTTACCAGGCTTGCCCAGCCGAGGTCCTCTTAAGCGAAATATGATCCACTTAAGTGATTGGTGTATAGGTAGCAGGTACTGCTAAAGCGATGCCTTGATACTTAAGAGGTTACCACATAAGTGGTCCAATGTCTGATTAAACGGCACTTGAGTATCCTTAAATGCCCAACTATTCTGAGTTTCTCCCATTTTCCATACATGTTCAAATGTGTAGAACTCTAGAAATAGTGAAAACTTGTGAGAAACATTAGTAGGTGGTTTTGGGGAGTTTGTAAGCTAAAATTACTTATTTTTTCTTCGAGTTCTTCATAAATTTTCTTTAGTTACATGGTCGATTTCTCTATTATTTCCCAAAACTTCTAGATTACTAGTGGGTTGATTTTTGCACCATTAGAGCTTGAAATTTGCTTATTTTTAGGGGTAAATATTCCTCAAGCATAGAGGGACACATTGACGATTTTGAAAAGGCAATTTTGCAAGTGAGCCCTACATAGGATTTTACGTAATTTTCGATCCAAAGCATAAAAATGAAATATGGATACCATTTTTTTCATTTTGATGAGTATATTATCATTTTTATAGCATGGCATCACGTGGAAGTTTCTCAAAAGGGAAAATCAATTTAGCAGATTTCACCGAGCTTTCTTCAGCATCCAGGTAGATGAGGTTTATCTCTCTTATAGGTTGGGCTAATTTGTAGTATATTTATAATAATGTGCTAGATATGTGTTGGGAATTAGGTCTAAGAGGCATATTTGGTATTATTTGGGTTATTTAGCCTATTAAAGAATCATAGATTAGGCATAATTGACTTAGTTGATCATTATTTTGGTAGAATAGCTATCTTAGTTCTAAATATGGATTATTTAATATCTAAAAGTAATAATTAGATACCATAGCCAAGTTTGGGGTAGGATTTACCTTTGAATGGGTTTTGGTAATTAGAAGTGAGCCCCTCCGACCCACCGTAGGCCAAGACTATCATTAGCTCCTTGTAGACCTTTTAGATATATTATACCCTTAAAATTATATATTGAGGAGCTTTAATAGGTTGGATACATGATATATATGTTAAATTAGTATTTCAGAGTTGAGATTGAGTTACGATTCATATTCAGCAATTTATGATTTTGAGTTTCAACTCAGGTCCATCAATTGATGATACATGTCTCGATTCAAGTTCAACAAATGATGATTATCTTGATATTTGATTTGAGTCTATCTTTGAGTTGTTAGTTATTCTATGTTGTGGTATGGATGAATTCACAGGTATGTCTTGAGATATGGTTTAGTTAATATAATTTTGGTTATTTACTTTCTTGATTGCACCATTCGGGCTTATGGGAGCCTGCATTAGGTTTTACTTTTCTATAGATACTGGCTTATAGGGGGTCAATTTTGTAGTACTAGTTATGCTTTCCTTTCTATTATATTTTTTTCAATTATTTATTTACAGTATTTGGAGCATTATTACAGGTTTCCCTTTTACCTTAACTTATTTATCTTTCATCTCTATTGTACTTGATTTATGATTTAGTTTAATCAACTGATGATGCCTATTAAGTACCCATGGCTTTAGTACTCATAGTACATTTTTGTATTATTTTGGTACAGATTCAAGTACTAATGGTCGTTGTTGATGCTACGATTGTGCTAACTTAAGTTTGAGGATAGGGTGAGCTCTCAGAGCTAGAGTTTCCCTTTCCTCATTCTTATATTTATGTTTAGTATTTCCCTATTTTGGGACTAATGTATATTTTACTTAATTGTACTAGGTATTCTTTTGTATTAGAGTCTCTGTACCGACATTACAAGGTCATAGTATTCTTAGTTCTCTTATTTTATCTTTTGTCTAATTACTATTTTTATTGTTTTATTGCTTGCAAGCTTTTTACTTGCAACTTTCCAATATTAATGTTAGTTTCCACTAAATTAGCCCATTACTAACAACTTTGGACTATGATTTGGCTTATCTACTAGTGAGATAATCTAGGTGCCATCATGACTCGTAAATTCAATCTTGACAAATTAGTATCAGAGCACTAGGTTTGCCAGAATTATTGGTACAAGAGCAAGTCTCTAGTAGAATTCGATGGATCAGAACTATGGCGCTTGTTTCTTATCTTTGGGAGGCTATAGGACATTCTTAGGAGATCTTTACTTTTTCACTTATTTTTTGCTAAGAGTCTAAGTTGGTTTCTAATGATACCTTTGATTTCACTCTTTCACAAATTGTTAGGGTGTATGCTACTGCTACACAAGATGAGGGCCCTGTGTCCAAAACTAGGGACCCTGTCATACTTAGTAGATGGCCTAGAGGTCCAAGACAATCGAGAGATGTATCCCCAGTTGGTGACCAAGATAGGGCATCTTTACCCTACCCTATTCCTACTCATGTGCTAAGGATTCATCCACGCCAGCTAGTGGTAGGTCAAGAATAAGCTTAGGCCTCACTGGGATTTATTTATTCATTACTACTCTAGGATGCATTGATTAAAATCTTAGTATTAGTTTGTGGTTCCCCATTTGATAGTGTACAATCTGCGGATTAGAGTGGTACTAAGGAGGGGGTATAGCCTGTAGCTGGAACTCATATAGTTGAGGTTCTTCCTACACCAGTGGTTTCTCAATTGGTAGTTTCCCAGCCAGCTATGTCTGCTGAGGAGAAAAAGATGTTGGGTAGATTCTTGATATTAGCTCTGCATAGGTTTTTTGGTGCACTGGGTGAGTATGCTTATGAGTTCTTAGTTTCTTATGAGGATAGGCTTTATAATTTAGGCTTAATTAAGACTCGTGGTTCGTATTACACTATCTTTCAATTGGATTTGGTAGCTCGACACTGCTGAAGAGGTTATCTTGATTCCAGATGAGTTAGATCTCCTTCTTTAACATAGAATCATTTCTACGAGGTCTTTTTGGAAAATTATTTGAGGGATCAATTATTGAGGTTGGAGTAGAGCTCCATAGCTGTTGTGGAGTATAACGCTCAATTTCACAAGTTGTCTAGGCATGATACATCTATTTTACTGACTGAGGATGAGTAGGTTTAGTGTTTTGTTCAAGAATTGAGACTTTCTCTTTGCATGGCCACTTAAATTTTGGTTGCTACTGGTAAATCATTTGCTGAGGTTTTTTATCATGTACAGGTTATTAAGGAGATGTATTATAATGCTTAAGGGGTTAGTGATAAGAGTTCATAATACTAGGGTAACTTTAGTGGGAGTCATACTAGCTCATAATTCATAGGCAGTGGTTCTCAGGGTAGGGACCCTCCATGTTAGCCTTATCAGTATTAGGCCAGTCTAGTAGGCCCATTCAGGCCGCACTTCAGATCACTGATGGAGGTTAGTCTAGTTACAATGATCATCATAGTCAGAGTAGTGGTCAGCCTCTGAGGGATTCGTATTCTAGTTATTTTAGTCGTGCTGGTTAATCTGGGTTAGCTAAAACATCTTGTTTTGGTATAACGATAGGGTTATGTTATAGTTGTAGGGCCTTTGGCCATTTCTCAAAAGAATGCCCTAGTCATTGAGTAGTGGTTACTGCAGCTTAAAGTTTTCCACTGATTAGGGCAGTACCTTCCCCAGCTAGAGGTGGTATGTATGGTTGTTGGGTGGTCTCCAGGGTACTCGTGGAGGTCCTCGGACGGGTAGGAAAGGAGATTGGTTAGGAGCCCAGTAAGGTGTAGGGTATCATCAGTTGTATGTGGTACTTGTTATACCCGAGGTAGAATCTTTAAATGATGTCATTAAAAGTATTATTTTAGTGTGTCTTCAACTGGTTTTTGCTTTATTTGTTACAAAATCCTTGTATTCTTATGTATCTGCTTATTGTGCCCCTCGGTTAGAGTTGTCTTGGGATTCTTAATTTATTTTGTTAAGTGTATCAGCTCTAGTAGGTGATTCTTTAGTAGTGGATTGGGTTTATAGATCATGTTTTATGACTGTTCGAGAGTCATATTGATCTTATTATATTAGATATGGTGGATTTTGATGTGATTCTTGGCATGGACTTATTATCTCTCTATCATGCTATCTTGGATTGTTTTGTCAAGACTATTATCTTAGCCATGCCTGGCATACCCCCCAGTTATGTGGAAGAGATCTACTAACCACGAATCGACAGAGATTATTTCTTATGTTCGATCTAAGAGACTTATTTTCAAGAGGTTATAAGTCTTATCTCGTTCATATGCATAATGTTAGTTGGAGAATCTCTCACTTGACTCTGTTCCCATAGTCCGTGAGTTTTGTGACATTTTCCCTATTGATCTACTTAGTCTTTCTCTTGAGCATGATATTGAGTTAGTTATTGATCTTGAGTCGAGTACTTGACCTATTTCTATGTCACCTTACCATATGGCTCCTATCGAGCTTAAAAAGTTGAGATATGGTTTAGTTAATATAATTTTGGTTATTTACTTTCTTGATTGCACCCTTCGGGCTTATGGGAGCCTGCAGTGGGTTTTACTTTTCAATAATACTGGCTTATGGGGGATCAATTTTATAGTACTAGTTATGCTTTCCTTCCTATTATATTTGTTTCGATTATTTATCTAGTATTTGGAGCATTATTACAGGTTTCCCTCTTACCTTAACTTATTTATCTTTTATCTCTATTGTACTTATATTATGATTTAGTTTAATCAACATATGATTCCTATTAAGTACCCATGGCTTTGGTACTCATACTAAATTTTTGTATTATTTTGGTACAAATTCAAGTACTAATAGCCTTTTTGATGCTACGATTGTGCTGACTTAAGTTTGGGGATAGGGTGAGATCTTAGAGCTGAAGTTGTCCTTATCTCATTCTTATATTTATATTTAGTATTTCCTTATTTTGGGACTAATGTATATTTTACTTAATTGTACTATGTATTTCTTTGTATTAGAGTCTTTGTACCGACATTACTAGGTCATAGTATTGTTAGTTCTCTTAATTTATCTTTTGTCTAATTACGATTGTTATTGGTTTATTGCTTGCAAGCTTTTTACTTGCAACTTTCCAATATTTATGTTAGTTTCCACCAAATTAGCCCAATACTAACAACTTTGGACTATGATTTGGCTTACCTACTAGAGGGTTAATCTACCATCATGACTCATAAATTCAATCTTGACAAATTAGTATCAGAGTCCTAGGTTCGCCAGTATTATTGGTCCAAGAGAAAGTCTCTAGTAGAGTTTAATGGATCAGAACTATGGCATTTATTTCTTATCTTCGAGAGGTTATAGGACATTCTTAGGAGAACTTTACTTTTTCACTTATTTTCCGCTAAGAGTCTAAGTTGGTTTCTAATGATACCTTTGATTTCACTTTTTCACAAATGGTTAGGGTGCATTCTAGTATTACACAAGATGAGGGCCCTGAGTACGAAACAAGGGACCCTATCGCAGTTACTAGAAGACCTATAGGTCTAGGACAATTAGGAGATGTATCCCCAGTTGGAGACCAAGATAGGTTGCCTTTACTAGACCCTATTCTTACTCTTGAGCTAAGGATTCCTACACCTCAGCTAGTTGTAGGTCAAGAACTAGCTTAGGCCCCACTAGGGTTTATTTATTATTTACTGCTCCAGGATGCATTGATTCAAATCTTGGGATTAGTTGGTAGTGCACCATTTGACGGTGGACAATCAGCGACTTAGAGTGGTACTAAAGCGGGACCATAGTCTGTAACTGTAGATCTTATAGTTGAGGTCCCTCCTACACCGGTTGTTTCTCAATTGGTAGTTTCCCAGCTAGCTATGTCTGTTGAGGAGAAAAAGATGCTTGGTAGATTCTTGAGATTAGCTCTGCATAGGTTTTTTGGTGCACTGGGTGAGTATGCTTATGAGTTCTTAGTTGCTTATGAAGATAGGCTTCATAATTTGGTCTTAATTAAGACTCGTGGTGTGGATTACACTATCTTTCAATTGCATTTAGTAGCTCAACACTGTTGAAGAGGTTATCTTGATTCCAGACTAGTTAGATGTCCTTCTTTAACATGGACTCATTTCTACAAGGTTTTTTTTGGAAAAGTATGTACTTCGTAGTCTTAGACATTATTTGAGGGATCAATTATTGAGGCTAGAGTGGAGCTCCATAGCTGTTGTGGAGTACATAGCTCAATTTCACAAGTTGTCTAGGCATGCTACATCTATTTTGCTGACTGGGGATGAGCGGGTTTAGTCTTTTGTTCAGGAATTGAGACTTTCTCTTTTCATGGCCACTTATATTTTGGTTGCTGCTGATAAATCTTTTGCTGAGGTTTCTGATCATGCTCAAGTTATTATGGAGATGCATTGTGAGTCCTAAGGGGTTGGTGATAAGAGTTCATAATACTAGGGTAACTTTATTGGTAGTCATACTGGCTCACAATTCATAGGCTGTGGTTCTTAGGGTGGGGACCCTCTGTGTTAGCCTTGTCAGTATTAGGCTAGTCTAGTTGGCCCGTTCAGGCTACACTTCAGATCACTAATGGAGATTAGTCTAGTTACAGTAATTATCATGGTCAGAGTAGTGGTCAGTCTCTAAGGGATTCATATTCTAGTTATTTTAGTAGTGTTGGTTACTCCAGGTTAGTCGAATCTTCTGGTTTTGGTATAGCAGCAGGGGTATGTTATGGTTGTAGGGCCTTTGGCCATTTCTCAAAAGAGTTCCCTAGTTATTGAGTAATGGTTACTGCAGCTTAAAGTTTTCCACTGATTAGGGCAGTACCTTCCCCAGCTAGAGGTGGTATGTATGGTCATTGAGGTGGTCTCCATGGTTCTCATGGAGGTCCTCTAGTAAGTAGGATGGGAGATTGGTTAGGAGCTCAGTAAGGTGTAGGGCATCGTTAGTTTTATGTGGTACCTGTTATACCCAAGGTAGAATCTTCAAATGATGTCATTAAAAGTATTATTTTAGAGTGTCTTCACTTGGGTTTTTGCTTAATTTGATACAGAATCTATGTATTCTTATGTATCTGCTTATTGTGTCCCTCGGTTAGAGTTATCTTAGGATTCTTTTTTTTATTTTTTTATGTGTATCAGCTTTAGTCGGTGATTCTTTAGTTGTGGATTGGGTTTATATATCATGTTTTATGACTGTTCGAGAGTCGTGTTGATCTTATTATTTAGATATGGTGGATTTTGATGTGATTCTTGGCATGTACTTATTATCCCCCCATCATGCTATCTTGGATTGTTTCGTCAAGACTGATATCTTAGTCATGCCTAGCATACCCCCAGTTTTGTGGAAGAGATATACTAACCACAAGTCCACACAGATTATTTCTTATGTTCTATCTAAGAGACTTATTTCAAGAGTTTATGAGTCTTATCTCATTCATATGCATAATGTTAGTTGGAGAATCTTTTACTTGACTCTATTCCCATAGTCCGTGAGTTTCCTGATATTTTCCCTATTGATCTACTTAGTCTTTCTCTTGAGCGTGATATTGAGTTAGTTATTGATCTTGAACTGAGTACTTGAACTATTTCTATGGAACGTTACCATATGGCTCCTGCCGAGCTTAAAAAGTTGAATTCTTAACTTTAGGATCTTTTATGAAAGGGTTTCATTAGACCTAGTGTGTCAATTTGGGGTGTTCCTATCTTGATCATAAAAAATAAGGATAGTTCCTTGTGTATGTGTATTGACCACAAGCATCTTAATAAGGTTATTGTTAAGAATAGGTATTGATACCTCGCATTGATGATTTGTTTAACCAGTTTTGGGAGAAGCGATGTTCTCTAAGATTGACTTGAGGTCCGATTACTATCAGTTGAGGATTCGAGCTGAGAACATCCTAAAGGCAACCTTTAGGACTTGCTATGGTCATTATGAGTTTTTGATGATATCTTTTGGGTTGACCAATTCCCTAACAACTTTCTAGGATTTGATGAACCGCGTGCTCAGAACTTATTTGGATTTCATCATTATTATGTTCAATGATGGTATCCTTGTTTATTTGAGGAATAGAGGGGAGCATGTGCAATATTTACAGATTGTTCTCCAAACCTTGAGAGATCATAAGGCTTTTTTCAAATTCTCTAAGTGTGAGTTCTAGCTTGAATTGGTGATATTCCGAGGACATACGGTGTCTATGTACAGGATTATGGTGGATCTAGCAAAGAATGAGGCTATTCATGATTGGGCCTAACCTACATCTCCGTCTGAGGTAATAGGTTTATTGTTTTCGCAGGTTACTCTAGGCAATTCATTGATGTTGTTGCTATTATTGCAGTGTTGATGACCAGATTGATCCAAAAAGATATTCCTTTCCAGTGGTCCAAGGGGTGTGAGTTGAGCTTTTTGAAGATCAAGGGACTTCTCACTTCAGCTCCTACTTTGGCACTTCCTATTGAGGGTGAGGGATTCAAAATATTTTGTGATGCTTCTATAGTTGGTTTGGGTAGTGTGTTGATGCATCAGGATTGAATTATCGCTTATGTATTGAGGCAGCTGAAGGTGCAGGAGCCTAACTACCTTATCATGACTTGGAGTTGGCATTGGTAGGTTTTAAACTTATGATTTGTAGGCATTATCTTTATGTCGTGCATTGTGAGAACTACACGGATCATTGTAGTCTTCAACATCTTATGACCTGAAAGATAATTCTAGGAAGAAAAGATGGATGGATTTTCTTAAAGATTATGACACCTCTAATTTATATCATTAGAGCCATCGAACGTAGTAGTAGATGTCTTGAGATGAAAGGTGGTAAGTATGTGGACCTTGGCTTCTATATCAATTTCTCAGAAGTCGTTGGCACTGGACATCCATTCCTTAGCCAACTCGATAGTATGACTGGATATTTATAACCCAAGAGGATTCTTGCTAGTGTTGAGATGATGTCTTCCTTATTTTGACAGATTTAGAGTCGCTAGATGAGGATTGAGACTTTGTATTATCCGTGATCAGGTGTTGAATGGTGAGTCCAAGAGGGCTACCATTAATTCTAAGGGTATTCTGAGGTTTGATGACCATATTTATGTTCTGAGGGTTGGAGACTTGATTCAGTCAATTTTGTGTAAGGCTTACATCTCCAGATATTCTATTTACCCAAGTACAACTAAGAATTATAGGGACTTGAGGAAACATTATTGGTGGAGTGGCATGAAGAGAGATGTGGTAGACTTTGTAGCTCATTGCCTATGTTGTCAGAAGGTGAAGTCCTAGCATCAGAGACTTGGTGTCTTGATTCAGAGATTGCCTATTCCTGAGTGGAAGTGGAAGCAGATCACCATGGAATTTTTAGTAGTTTGCCTTGCACTTCTCATAAATCTTATGGTATTTAGGCCATTGTGGATCGGTTGAACAAATCGGCATATTTCATTCCTATTCAGATGTCCTTTATTTCTGAGAGGTTATCATACATCTATGTTAGTGAGATAGTCCATTTGCATGGAGTGCATATATCTATCATCTTAGATTGGGCTCAGTGTTAACTTCTAGCTTCTGCAGAGCTTTTACGGAGGATTTGGGTACTTAGGTGGATCTTAGCACAACCTTTCACCCTTAGACTGACAGGCAGTCAGAGCGGACTATTCAAGTACTTGAGGATATGCTCAGGACCTATGTTATGGATTTTGGAAGTCAGTGGCAGAAGAACTTGGCTTTGGCAAAGTTTGTGTATGGTAACAACTACCATTCAAGTATTGAGATGGCACAATTTGAGAAATTATATGTTAGGCATTGTCATTTTCCGACTAGATTGAGACCTCTTAGATTAGACCTTGTGGTACTAAATTGCTTCAGGAGTCATTGGATAGGGTCCGACTGATTCAGGATAGGTTGAGGGCATCTTAGGGCAGGCAAAAGGCTTATGCATATCATACACTTAGTTCTTTAAGATTTGGAGTTGGTGATCGGGTATTCGTGTATCGCCTATAAATGGTGTGATGAGGTTCAGAAGAAAAGAAAAGATTAGGCCCAAATATATTAGAACTTTCGAGATCCTTCATATAGTTGAAGAAGTGGCATGAGAGTTAGCCTTACCCCCAGATTTTTATTTTGTCCATTCAAGTTTCCATGTTACAAAGTTGTGGTAGTACATTCCTGATGAGACTTATGAGCTTTGGTAGGACTCGATTATATTGGATGAGCAGTTGACCTTCGCGGAAGATCCTGTGTTCATATTAGCTGGAGATGTTAGGCGGTTGCGCTAGAGAGTGATTCATGTGGTTAAGGTTCAGCGAAGACACCACCCATTTGATGAGGCTACTTGGGAGATTGACAGAGAGATGCGACCGCAGTATCCTCACTTGTTCGAGGCTTCAGGTACATCCTAATCCTTTACTTTCGTGGATGAAAGTTCATTTAGTAATGAATGTTATAATGACCCCCCCAGGTCATTTTCTACATTTCCATGTATTTTTTTTTTGTTTAGATCTTCCTATTGCTACCCCAAGTCATTTATCACTTGTTGGAGCTGAAAGTTTGATTATCGGGTAGTTTATTTGTTTTTTTGAGCCAATTCCCTATTATGACGTCTTTGCTGGTCAGGATTGACTACCGAGAAAAAACTTCATCCAAATGACCTCATATGCAAATTCTAACAGTTCCAACATCTCCAAAATTTAGACTTTAGGCTCGGAGGACCTTTGGTTCGGTCCAAATGTTTTCGGACTCATTTTGGCAATTGGCTAGAAATCAAGAAAAATGGCACTTGGGTTTGGGACCCATTTTTCATCGAAATGATCTCGGATGGAAATTTTGACTAGGAGATTAAGTCCAAAATGTAAAACTTGATAGGGTAGCATAGTTTATTTATGTATACAATGTTCCGAATGAATCCCGAATGTCTAACATAGCATAGCATAGCATAGCATAGCATAGCATAATTGGTGCATTCCCTTACGTGCCAATTGGGTCGCTTAAGCGAACAGCTGGTCGATTGAGCAACCAAGCTTTCCCAGATGAGGTTCGCTTAAGCAAAGTCTTTATCGATTAAGTGAACGCCGCTTAAGCAGCATGTGCACTGCTTAAGCAATAGGCATGTAGGTAGAAGGTACCATAACACCAGCACCTGGGTAGCCTTAAATTCCCAACTAGTCTGTTTTTCTCATATTTTCCACATATGTTCAAGAGTGTAGAACCCTAGAAAGAGTGGAAACTTGGGAGAAATATTATTAGGTAATTTTAGGGATTTTGTGAGCTTCAATTACTCGTTTCTTCTCCAAATTCTTCGTAAGTTTTCTTTAATTACATGTTTAATTTCTCTATTATTTTCAAAAATCCCTAGATTATTGGTGGGTTGATTTTAGCACCATTTGAGCTCGGAAATTGCCAATTTTTAGGGTAAATATTCCATGAACATAGAGGGATGCATTAATGATTTTGAAAGTGAGATTTTGCATGTGAGCCCCACATGAGATTTTTACGTAATTTTGGACTTGAAGTATAAAAATGCAATATGAGTACCTTTGTTTCATTTTTATGAGTAAATTATTATTTCGATATTATGGCATCATGTGAAAGTTTCTTGAAAGGAAATATCGATGATTTAATGGATTTCACTGGGCTTTATTCGGCGTCCAGATAGGCTAGGTTTTCCTCTCTATTAGATTGGGCTAACTTTGAGTATATGTATGATAATATGCTAGATATGGGTTTAGAATTAAGTTTGGGAGGCAGGTTTAGTATTATTTGATCATTTAGCCTATTAAGGAACCATAAATTAGGCGTAATTGACTTAGTTTCTCATGCTTTAGGTAGAATTGCTATCTTAGGTCAAAATGTGGCTTAAATAGTATCTAGTAGTATTAAATACCTTAGCCTCATTCATGGTAGGATTTACCTCAAAATGGATTTTGAGAATTAGAAGTGGGCCCCTCCGGTCCACCGTAGTCCAGGACTATTATTACCTTTTTATAGACCATGTAGGTGTATTATACCCTCAAAATAGTATATTTAAGATCTTGAAGATGTTGGATACATGATACTACACTTCTGTACATTAATGGTGCAGATCCGAGTACTAGTAGTCGTCATTGATGCGGCAATCATGTTGATATAAGTTTGGGGATAGGGTGAGCTCTTGTAGCCAGAGTTTACCTTTTCTCTCTCTTTGATCTATGTTTATTATTTTGTTATTTTGAGACCTACATATATTTTACTTTATTGTACTATGTATTCTTTTGTATTAGAGGCTCTGTACCGATATTACTAGGTCATGGGATTGTTATTTCTCCTATTTTATCTTTCATCTTATTACTATTGTTTTTGGCTTTTGTTTGCAAGATTTTCACTTGCAACTTTTTGGCAGTTATATCATTTTCCACCAAATTAGTCCTACATCTCTAGGCTATTGTTTGGCTTACCTACTAGCGGAATAAAGTAGGTCCCATTACGACTCATAAATTATATTGTGACAAGTTTTGATGTCATATTTTTTGTTTAGATATTGATTATTATATTGTTAGTAGTTGTACGACTTGTTATTGGAAAATTTTTTGTAAGCAGGTGATAGCATTGCTCATAGTTTCCTTTATATTTTTAGTTATCGACTTTGCTTATTTGGCCTATGATTCCTACTGAGTACAAGTAGACTGTACTCACTCCTACTTTCCTATACACTTTTGGTGTAGATCCCAATCCGAATCTTTGACCCATGGAACCTGATTTAGTGTTGAGTTCAGAGTAATCAAGTCATGGTGATTTCCCCAGCTAGAGCATATTCTAGACTTCCTCTTTATTACCCTGTTGTCTTTATTTCAACTCTAAGGCATATAAATATTTGTGTTATGTATTTTTGATATAGTTAGAGTTGTTAAATACTTATGACACTAATTTTTAGGGGTTGTTGAGATGTTTATTATGAGATTTTCTCGATATCATATGATGTTTGACTTTATTCCAAAGTCTCATATTTATTCTCTTGTTTATTGTCTTGTCCATATTATCTCCTTTTTGGTTTTGGCCTTACCCACCAATATTGGGACAAAGTAAGTGCTATTATGTAATGACCTAATTTTTGGTGATTTATGAGAAATATATATTTTTGTGTCATTTGACCATTTTACCCTCCCTCATGGTTGCATTGTTGTATTTATGGGGTGTTAAAATGGCTGGCATAGTTCTCGATGCCTACCGGTGTGATTTGTGTGAGATTATGGTTTTTGATGGCCTTAAAGGGTTATTAGTTGACTTCGGCCAACATCTTTTGATCTGTTTGTCGGATGAAAAAACAGACTATGCCAGCAGATCTAGAACATCAACTTTAGGTTGGTAACATGGTTGGTGTGGTTTTATGGCTTTTATATCTCACTTCGATCCTCCATTAGAATGTTGTAAAAATAGGTCTCGGGGGTCAATTTTGTGAAAACAACATTTTTCTGAAAATCTAATACCGCTATTGAAATTGGAGCATCAAATTTGATAGGCTAGCATATTGCATTTGCATTCATAAGAATTCAAATGAATTTTGAGGAGTTCATAGAGCTTAGAATTTTCCAAGTCTCCACTTCTAGTGCATCACTCAGCTGGTGTAGCCGCTAAAGGGCCACCTTGGCCACTTTAGTAGCAGGCGCTAAAACGTCACTTAACTGCTTTAGTGGTCAGCTCCACCTGATCAAGGGCGCTTTAGCGGTGCCCTGTCTAATTTTTCGGCAGTCACTAAAGCGGCCCTTGTCTGATTTAACTAATTGGCTCGCATTGGAGGGTATCTCCAAAGCGGTACTTGATCACTTTAGCGGCACCTAGGTATGTAAAATTCTTTTCACATTTCTTCTCCATTTTTTAGGCTTAAAGCTTGGTGCTTTGAGTTCTTAAGCTACTTCTTCCATTTTTAATCTTGGGTAAGCTCCAAATCTTTATTTTAATCATTTTCTTTTAATTTTTATCGTTAAACCATTGTTAATACATGAATGCAAAAATGAAAATTAGGGATTTTGGCTCGAAAGGCCTAAATTAAGAACTCTTCATTTTAAAAACCTAATTCCTAACCATTTTTTCTTGGGTTTTATCACATGAGTTCCTTTAATCATGAAACATATATTTTTGGACAAAAAATTCTATTTTCCCTTTTTTTTTGTGAAGCCATTTCGGGGGTCCATTTTGACCCCAATTGAGAAATGGTAAATATGGGTATCCTTGGCTTCCTTTTTACACAGAGATTCTATCTTTTTATATTTTTGTTGATTACGGGTCCGTTCATGAGGGGTAAGCTTAGGTTGAAGGCTTATTTGTACTGATTTTTGACATTTGAGGTAGGTCATGGATCAATTTCCTTTAGACTGGGATGGGTAGAAAATGTTATGGGTACGGGAACCAATCATAAAAATGATTTAGTTACTATTTTGTGCCCATGTGTGGGCTTGTATTGTTTTATTTGGTGGTTTTGAGACATTATCTATTATGTGTGACCATGTGGGGTCTTATATGATGATATTGGCTTGATATTTGAATAATCGGTTGTTATTCTTAGTGGGAAAATGTCTAAATTGGTAATTGTATGGTATCAAATATGGTATATATTACTTTATGGTATGTGGATTATGTGGACCATGAATAACTGGTTTATTGAGTGGATTTAGCTCACACACTTGGTATATTAGTTGGAATTAGAAATTCTTATTTGGTTGGTTGTGAGTATTGCCTCCCTATATCATATTCATTCTGGAAACATTGGTACCACTGTGGAAATATAAGAAACACTAATTTGTGATATCATCATAGACCCTCTCCAAGGGATGTATCGGAGTAGCATCATGGATATTGGTATTGTTTATTAGATTGTGTATGGGTTGAAAAAACTCCTATGGGTCCTTCCTGGGATCATAGCTCAATAGGTCATATGGAGGTTGTGCGACAACCTCGTGAATCATATTAGATCATTATTGTCATCATCATCATCATATTCATTGTATTTCCTACATATATTGTTCTTATTCTGTGTAGTAGTATTGTTTTTTATACTATATATATATATGTTTATGTCTTTCCATATTTGTAGGTGCTATATCTGTATACGTGTATTTCCTTTCTCGTATTTGCATGGGATATATATGGATACTGTAGAACTATTAGTGGAAATGGTGTGGAGTACTATTTGGGACATTTTCTAATAATAGGTGACGTGAACCTAGTGTGTATTTTGTATGCTATAATTTTTTCTTCTCAGTTTGCCTATGATACCACTATGTACAAGTGGATTATATCACCCCTACTATGCCCTTTCGATGCAAATCCAAGTACGAGCGGGTGCATGGTAGTTAATTCAATCAATACCTAGAGTTTATTAAAGGTATCAGTTGATCTATATATCCAGAGTTGACTATATCTTTTACTTATCTAGACTATATCTTTGTATTCAGAGATAGAGTTATTCCTTTTTGGACATGTTATGTATATTTTGACTTTGAGTTGTATTAGTTAGTTCTTATACTGTGACACCAGGTTTTGGGATTTGGTTTGGTATCTTGATTGTATTTTTTGCTATTATCATGTTTGTGTGGTTCAACTCTATTTTAAGATTATTGCCTTGGGTTTTGGTATTATTTTTTATTTCATATCAGTTTGGGTGATAGGCTTATGTGTCAAGGCTTTCTGCGAAGAGTCTCATCATAACCTTGGTTTTTGGGTCATGAAAAATTGGTATCAGATCAGCTAAGTTCATTGGTCTCAACAGTGTAAGAATGGGGTATCGAATAGAGTCTCACAGATTAATACATAGACATTCATGTATATCTTTGAGAGGCTATAAAATTTCATTAGGAAACTTTCCTTATATTTAATCATTATCAAGTGGATCTTTTATACCTTGTATTCTAAACTGAATTTCACTCTTTTCTGTGTAGATGGTAATGACTAGATCTTTTGAGGTTAGAGATGTAGAGTCGTCATCCAAGGAGAGAGCCCAATCTAGAGGGAGAGTTATGAGTCATAGATAGGCTCGAGGTAGTGGGTGGGCATGAGGATCATCCCTATTTAGAGGTTGTACTAGGGGACTTTCTCCTGAGCTGCAGGTTAAGTATGTTGGAGTTATGGGGCCTACCCCGATGCTATTGAGTTCTTCTACCCCAGTCTTGGAGGGGTTACTAATTTGCTTGTTGACCTGGTTGAAGGGTGCTTCTTTGAGTGCACTTAGTGTTCCTCTAGCTCTGAGTATTATACCTCCATCTATGCCAAAATCTTCTTATGGTTTTCTTCTGGTCACGAGTATTTATCCTATAGTGGCACCGACATCAGTGTATGGTACTCTACAAACTCTGAGTATTATTCCTCTTTTAGATCCTGTATCTGAGTATGGTATTTTTTGATCAGGAGTTCAACCTTCATCTATGTTTCCTCCTCAGATGGGAACTCTGCCAGCTAAATTCTCTATGTATCCTAATATTGTGATTACAGTTATGTCTTCTAAGGATCAGAAGAGGTTTGAGAGATTAACTCATTTGGGTTCTCTAAGGTTTAGTGGTGTTATAGGTGAGTATTCCCATGATTTCTTGATTAACTATCGTGATAAGTTGTATAACCTTTTTTGCTTGAGTCGCATGGAGTTGCTTATACTACTTATCAATTTAGAGATGAGACAAGAGATTAGTGGAGGTCAATTGTAAGTTAAAAACCTCTTGATTCTCTAGAGATGACTTGGAATCAGTTTGTTGAGGCCTTTTTGGAGAGGTTTGTGCCTTACAGTCTGAGGGATCAGATGAAAAATAAGTTTGATTACCTGGAGCAGGGGTCTATGACTATTATAGAGTATGAGGCATATTTCCATACCTTGTCTGGATATTTTTATGCTTGTATTACTACTGGGTTTGAGAATATTCAAAAGTTCATAATGGGTTGAATGTTTCTCATCAACTAGATACGACTCAGATGGTAGTGTATGGAGCCTCGTCTTGGAGTATAGTGGATCATGATAGGATGGTTGAGTCTATTCTTTGAGGATTTCAGGGTGGTGACAAGAAAGTGAACTATCAGGGTGACTTTAGTGGTCATACTTCTTAAGACAGAGATTCTAGAGGTTTCTATGGGTATAATGGTAGACCTATGTAGGTAACCTTGCAGAGTTTAGGTAGTAGGTCTTTTGGTTCATCATCTTTGGGTATCCATTCTAGCTTAGTCGTACCTTCTTCTTTTGAGTCAGGATATAGAGTTTGCTTTGTGTGTGATGAGGTTGGCCATGTGGCCAAGGTCTAGCCCCACCATGTTTTCAAAGTTATTTCTATCTCAGCTATAAGAGGTAGAGATTTTACTAAAGGTATGTAGGGTAGAGGTGGTGGTTCTTGTGGTGGTGGTCATGGGGCTACTCAATTAGGTGGAAATTATGAATAGTTCTATGTTGTACCCTCTATACTAGAGGTAGAGGCTTCCAATACCATTATCACATGTATCATCGCCTCTTGTTTCAGATTTGCACCTGTGCCATTTGATTTGGGATCTACTTTCTCGTATAAGTCTGCATATTTTGCTTTAGTTTTGATTTTTTTGTGGGCCTCTTATTGTTCCTATCCGTGTATCTACCCCTGTAGGAGACTCTTTATTGGTGGGTTGGGTGTACCGATACCGTGTTGTAACCTTCATTGGGTGTGAGACTTGGGTAGATCTAAATGTTCTTGATATGGTGGATTTTGATGTCATCTTGAGTATGGATTGGTTAGCTACTTATCATGCTATCCTAGATTGTTATACAAAGATTGTGACTTTAGCTCCACCGACTATGCCAAAGATAGCTTGGAAGGGTGTTCTTCATTTGGGTCCGAAGAGAGTTATATCTTTCCTTCATGCTCGTTGTTTGGTAGATAGGGGATGTTTGACTTATTTTGCCCATATTCATGATACTAGTGATGTTTCCCCTTCTTTTTTGGATTATATTCATGTTGTCTGTGAGTTCATGGATTTCTTCCCTATGAATTTTCCTAGTATGCCTCTGGATCATGATATTGACTTTGCTATTGATGTTAAGTCAGGAACTAAGCCTATTCTTATTCCTCCTTATAGGATGGCTCAGTAGAGTTGAAGGATTAGTTTCAAGAGTTGTTGTATAAGGGATTTATCTAACCTAGTGCATCACCTTGGGGTGCGCCTATCTTGTTTGTAAAGAAAAAGAATGGGTCTATACATATGTGTATTGATTATCGATAGTTGAATAAGGTGAAGATTAAGAATAAGTATCTTCTTCCTTGTATTAATGATTTGTTTGATCAACATAAGGGTGCTTCAGTGTTTTTAAAGATTTATTTGAGGTTTAGTTATCATCAGTTGAGGATTAGAGCTTTTGATATCCCAAAGATAGATTTTTGTACTCGGTACTGTTATTATAAGTTCTTGGTCATATCTTTTAGGTTGACCAGTGCTCCAGCCACATTCATGGAGTTAATAAATCTGGTGTTTCGATCATATCTTGACTTTTTTGTTATTGTACTTATAGATGATATCTTGGTTTACTCCAAGAGTGAGGCAGATTATGAAGAGGATTTGCAGGTTGTCCATTAGAGACTGAGGGATGAGAATGTATGTGCTAAGTTCTCCAATTGTGAGGTTTGGTTAGTGTCTGTCTCTTTTATGGGTCATGTGAGAATGGCATTATGTTCAATTCAGCAAAAATTGTTGCATTTTGTGATTGGGCTAGGACTATTTGTCCTATTGAGACTCAGAGTTTTATTGCTTTAGCAAGCTAATATCGGTGCTTTGCCGAGGGTTTTTTATCTATTGAATCTCTGTTGACCAAGTTGACTCTGAAAAAGATTTTCTTTTAATGGTTTGATGTTTGTGAGGTGAGCTTTCAAAAGCGCAAGGATTTGTTGACTTCAGCTCCTATCTTTACTTTTCCCAAAGAGAGGATGGGTTTTACCATCTTCTGTGATGTATCTGATATTGGATTAGGTTTTGTGTTATTATAAAAAGGTAAGGTGATTGCGATGCATCTCATCAATTAAAGCCCTATGATAGAAATTGCCATACCTATGATTTGGAAATAAGCACGGTAGTGTTTTCTATGAAGTTGTGGAGGCAGTACTTGTTTGAGGTTGTGAGATTTTCTCGGATCATCATAGCCTTCACTACTTCTTCACCCAGTGAGATCTTAATATGAGACATTATTGTTAGCTTGAGTTACTTAAGTATTTTGACTTGTCTTTTCTCTATTATCCAGTCAAGGCTAATATAGTTGGGGATGCCTTGAGCTAGAAGTCGATTAGCATGGGAGCTTGGCACATCTTTTGACTCAAGATAGACCTTTGGCCTTGAAGGATCAATATTTGGCTAAGCAGATAGTTAGGCTTACTACTTTGATACTTGGATATATTTTCACATTTGTTGAGGCTAGGTCTTCCTTGATGGAGCAAATTTAAGCTCATTAGTTTAATGATGTAGGTTTAAGAGTGATTCAGGATAAAGTGTTGAGTGGTGTAGATAAGAAAGTCTTGCTTGATCCAAATTATGTATTGTGGATTGGTGGTCAAGTTTGTGTACCGAGAGTGGGTGATTAGATTAGATTGATTTTGGAGGATGCTTATTGTTCCAGGTATTTCATCCATTTGGGAGTGACTAAGATGTATCATGATTTGAGATAGCATTACTAGTGGGGTGGTATGAGGAAAGATGTAGTGTACTTTGTGGCTCATTGCCCATATTTCCAGTAGGTAAAGAAGGCCAATATTTGAGGCCTGGTGTTTGCTTAAGTTGTTACCCATTCTCGAGTAGAAATAGGAAAGGATCACTATAGAATTCATGATTGGGTTGCCTCGTACATCTTATGGTTCAGATAGATTTTTGGTAAGTATGGATCGAATGACCAAATCTACCTATTTCATTTTGGTTCAGTTTTTTTTAGTGCTGAGAGATTGGTCTGTATCTATATTTATGGGATTATGTATCTTGATGGTGTGCTAGTGTCTATCATCTTTGATCAGGGTTTAATATTCAAATCTCACTTTTGGAAGTCTTCTTAGGAGAAGTTGGGTACCCAAGTTGATCTTAATACAATATTTTACCCTATACTGACAGTTAGTCGGAGTAGACTATTCAGGTTTTAGAGGATATGCTCCACGCATGTATGATGGACTTTGGAGTTCAGTGGGAGTAATATCTAGCTTTGATGGATTTTATGTATAGTAATAGCTACTCTTACAATATTGAGATAGCTCCTTTTAAGGCCTTGTTTGTCGCTCTTCAGTAGGTTGGTTTGAGGTTTCTAAGATTAGACCTTCAGGTACTAACTTTCTTCGTGAGTCCTTGGATAGAGTTTGGGTCATTCAGGATAGAATTTGAGTAGCTCAGAGTATGCATAAGTTCTATGTGTATCGTATAATTCATTCCTTGAGATTTAGTATTTGTGATTGTGTCTTCCTCTGTGTGTTGTTCATGAAGCATGCGATGAGGTTTGGGAAGAAGGGCAAGCTTAGCTCAAGGTATATCGGACCTTTTGATATCTTTTGAGTTGTTGAGGATGTGGCTTATGAGTTAGCATTACCTCCAGATTTATCAGTTGTCATCCATTATTTCATGTTTCTATGCTTCGAGGTTACATTTTAGATGAGCCACATGTCATTTTTTGGGATTCAGTTGAATTAGTTAAGCGATTGTGTTATGTTGAGGAGCATGCCTCTATTCTAGCCAAGAATGTTAGATGGTTGCATTCTAGAGTTATTCCTGCAGTTGAGGTCCAGTGGAGGCATCTACTTGTAGATGAGTCTACTTGGGAGGTCAAGTCTGATATGTGTTGTAGTTATCCCTAGCTTTACACTGATTTAGGTATTTCTATTGCCTTGAGTTTGAGAACGAACTAGATTCCTAGTGGTGGATGTTGTAATGACCTGATTTTTGGTGATTTGCGTGAAATATATTTCTATGTGATTTAACCATTTTACCCCTCCCAGTAGTTGCATTATGGTATTTATGGGGTGGGGAGATGGTTGGCATGGTTCCCAATGCCTACCAGTGTGCTTTGTGTGAGATTATGGTTTTTGACAGTCTTAAATGATTATTTGTTGACTTCAACCAACTTCTTTTAATCTGTGCATCGGATGGCAAAACATATTGCGCCAGCAGATCTATAACATCAAATTTTAGGTGGGTAACATGGTTGATGTGGTTTTACGAATTTTGTATCTTATTTCGATCCTCCATTTGAAAAGTTGAAAAGATAGGTCTCGGGGGTCAATTCAATGAAAAAAATGTTTTTTTCAAATATCTAATATCGCTATTGAGTTCGGAGCACCAAATTTGATGGATTAACATAGTTCATTTACTTTCTCAAGATCTTAGATGAATTCTGATGGGTTCACGGGGACTTGGAATTTCTAAGTCTCCATAGTTGGTGCACCACTCTACTAGTACAGCTGCTAAAGTGCTACTTTGGCCACTTTAGCGGCAAGAGCTAAGCCTCACTTGGTCATTTTAGTAGTCGACGACAGCTGATCAAGGGCGCTTTCGCGGTTCCCTATCCCCTTTAATGGTAGGCGCTAAAGCGGAAAATTAGCGGACTGGCTTGCATTGGCGAGTATCGCTAGAGCGGTACTTGACCGCTTTAGCGACACCTGTCGCCTAGGTATATAAAATTCTTTTCTCATTTTCTTTACCATTTTTGAGACTTAGAGCTTGGGGTTTCAAGTTTTTTGCGCTATTTCTTCCATGTTTAAGCTTGGGTAAGCTACAAATCCCTATTTTAATCATTTTCCTTCAATTTTTTTCTTTAAAACTTTGTTAAAACATGAATTGAAAAATGGAAATTGAGGATTTTGGCCTGGAAGACCTAAATTAATGATTCTTCAATTTAAACCCCAATTCCAAACCTTTTTTCTTGGGTTTTCTCATATGAGTTTGTTTAATCATGGAAAATATAATTTTTGACAAATATTTTGGTTTTACCTTTCTTTTTGTTAAACCCGTTTCGGGGGTCCATTTTGACCCCGACTTAAAAATAGGAAATATAGGTATTGTTGACTTTCTCTTGATGCGTAGATTCTATATTTGTATGTTTTAGTTGATTGAGGGTCCATTCATAAGGTGTAAACTCATGTTAAAGGCTCATTTGTATCGATTTTCGGCATTTGAGGTAGGTTATGGATTAACTTCCTTCAAACTGGGATGGGTAGCAAATATTGGTGTAAGATCATGTTTCGGGTATGTGAACCAATCATGAAAATGATGTTGTTGTAGTGTTGAGCCCGTGTGGGGGCTTTTATTGTTGTTATTCTGTGGTTTGAATACATTATCTGTTATGTGTGGCCGTGTGGGTCTTATATGATGATATTGTCTTGATTTTTGAATAATTATTTTTTATCCTTAGTGGAAATTATCTTAATTGTTAATTGTGTAGTATCAAATATGGTGTATCTTACTCTGTGTTGTGTCAATTATGTTGGACCAGGAATGACTGGCTTGTTTAGTGGATTTTGGCTAACACACTTGGTATATTGGTTGGATATGGAAATTCTCATTTGGTTGGTTGTGAGCATTGCATCACCATATCATATTCATTCATGAAACATTGGTACCACTGTGGAAATACTGGAAACACTAGTTTGTGACATCATTATAGATCATCTTCGAGGGATCTACTGGAGAGGAGTCATGGATATTGGTATTGGTTATTCGGTTGTATATGGGTTGATGAACCCCCCATGGGTCTTACCTGGGCACATAGCTTATTAGGTGTATACATAGGTTGGTATTAACCTCTTGCATCATATTATATCGTCATTGTAATCATCATCATCATATTCATTGCATTTCATATGTATATTATGCTCATTCTATGTAATATTATTGTCTTTGATATGATATCTCTATATGTGTTCGTATTCTGTAGGTGTTATATCTGTATTACCTGTATTTCCTTTCTCATAGTTACATATGGTATGTGTGAATGTGGTAGAACTGTGTGGGCTAGAATTTGGGACATTTTCTGATTGCAGTTGACGTGCCTCTAGTGTTTATTTTGTATGCTTTATTTTCTACTTTTCTCAGTCAGGCTATGATACCTACTGAGTACAAGTGAACCATACTCACCCCTACTACACCCTTTTGGTTGCAAATCTAGGTACAAGTACATCGCACAATAGTTGATTCAGGCGATACTTGGATTCTATTCGAGATAGTTGATCTATGCATCCAGAGTTTACTACTACCTTTTTCTTATCTAGACTATGTCCTTCTTATATTCAGAGACAAAGTTGTTCCTTTTTTAACATGTTATATATATTTTGACTTCGAGTTGTATTAGTTAGTTCTTATAATGTGACACTAGGTTTTGGGGATTTGGTTTGGTATCTTAATAGTATTTTTTTTGCTCTTATCATGTATGTGTGGTTCAACTCTGTTTTAAGAGTCGTGCCTTGGGTTTTGGTATTATATTTCATTTCATATCAGTTTGGGTGATAGACTTACTTGTCAAGGCTTGCCGCGACAAGTGCCATCATGACCCTTGATTTTGGGTTATGACATACTATGACCTCGCCTTTTTAGGTCATGATAAATTGGTATTAGAGTCCTGGTTCACTATTTTTTTGAGAAAAGGAATAAAATATCTAATAGAGTCCTTCGGATTGATATGATTATGTTTGTATCTATCTTTGGGTGGCTATGAGATGTTAGGAAAATTTCTCTATTTTGATACCTTACCATACATGTCATTCATACTTAGTATTCTTAACTTGTATCTCGTTTTTTGTTTATTGATAGTGAGAAGTTGATCAGGATCTACTGATAATGCTGAGCAATAACTCGATAAAGGTGTCCAGGGGATGAGGCAGGGGTTGTGGCTAAGACTGCGATAGAGGCAGGGCATAAGAAGCGACTCCAACTAAAGGATAGGATAGAGTGGTCTCTCTCGAGCTAGTGTTTTTTCATGTTGAGGCGGCTTATTATCTAAGGGTGAGGGACCATCTTATACCTCTCAGAGTTTTGTTACTACTCCAGTGTTACAGGATCTTCTAAGCCATTTGGATGGCATTCCTCAGGTAGGTACTCTACCTTGTACCCAAATGGTTTGCATATAAGTAAAGGTGCTTAGCTGCTAGGGTAGGTTTATATTTTGGGCTTTCAGACTCCCGAGGAACTACTAGATGTTGTTGTGGACCTATTCACTAAGGTGTTACCTACTCGACTTATTGTTCCACCAATGGTGCCTAGTTCAGTGATGTTTGCTGATGACCAGAAAAGTTTTGAGATATTCATGAGATTGCCATCTCTTATGTATAGTGGTTATATTGATGAGGATGCATATGAGTTCTTGATTTGTCATTGGGAAATGATGCATAACCTTAGTTTGCTTGAGTCTCGTGGTATTTATTGCACTACCTTCCAGTTGACTGATGCGGCTAGACAATGATGGAGATCATTTGTTGTTGTTAGCTAGTGAGTTCCCCTCTTTTGACTTAGACCCATTTTTGGAGATTTCTTGTGAGAGATATGTACCCTTCAGCTTAAGGGACAAACTTAGTTCAGGGATTCATAACCGTCGTAGAGTATTTTGATGCTTTGTTTTGGCATGCTATGTGTTGTATCGCTATAGAGGCTGAGAGGAACAAAAAGTTCGTGAAGAGATTGTCTATTTCTCTTTAGTTGGAAATGACCCAGTTAGTGACTTTAGGTGGCTCTTTCAGATTATTTTAGATTATGCCAAGTGTTCTCAGAGTGGTAGTGGTAAAAGGTACGCTGACTGGACAATTTTAATATTCATCTATCCTTGGGTAAGTATAGTTCAGGCAGAGGTTCTCATGGTTACTATAGTAGACCGGTACAAGTTACAAAGTTTTGATTGCGGGCTTGCGGGTTCTGAGGCATTGAGTGGTTAGAGATTAGGTCTTGTAGATAAGTGTCTTATTTTTATTCCCTTAAGTATAATGGATGTTCTATTTCCTCTCAGCGTAATTTTTCTAGAAGAGGATGCTATGTTTTTTATGTGTTTGGTCACTTAGCTAGAGACTGCCCCAAATACATGACAGGTCCTCTATAGTTGAGTGGACAACTTCAAATTTGTGCAGCTCCAGAGCCTTCGGCTAAAGGGGGTGTATAGGGATATAGAGGTGGATTACGAAGTACTAGGGGTGAAACATAAGGATCTCGATTCACAACCCAAACCAAGGCCAAGTCGTGGTGGGTATCTCAAGTCTGCTAAGGAACGGAGACCACCCCATTAGCCTAGCCAACCATATCACAATACAACTAACAGTCGATGAGTTCCTAACATATAACAAGATAGAACTGAGTTTCGAATATATAACAAGGGATGAGTTCCGAACATATAACAAGATAGATAAATCAATAGCAAGAGGGATCTAAGAATCCACAACACAATCCACCCATACATAAGTGTCTTCAAACCCTGTATTGTATGGGGATACAACATTCGAGGATGGTTAGAGGGGTGAACACTAGCATGTAAATCAGAGAAGGGATAAAATAATGACATGATCAATCAATCAATAAATCATTCCAAAACCATATGCACACAATCATATACAAATATATATATATATATATAATATATAGGGATAAGGTTCAAGGTTTAGCATGAAGTTTAAAACATTAGCCTAGACTATATAACTATCGCATCATCTAGGCACCCACGGGCTATATGGGTTCAACTCCTCCTACTGAAAAGGCCCTAGTGCGTGTTAGGCTCTCAAACTAGAGCTATCCAAGGAAGTTCAGGGAATGCCCCAACCCCATGTCATTCCATGATATATATATATACATATATATAAGTGTGAGCTATGCACACAGTTGTCAAGACCCCCATGCCAGCGAACATGGTTTCTAGTGTTCGTTCTCCCTAGGACGTACACCTTCAAGGTAAGATACACAATCCCCTAATAATGCTCAAACTACACCTCTCTTATGAGAGATTAAGAGGTCGGTGTCAAATATATAACCCAACTAGGTTGGGGTCGAATCCCACAGGGAATATGGTGTTAATTTGAGTTGTCTGTGAGTCAATCAACTGATAGTTAGCAGTTTCCTGTGAATGGGGGTTTTAGAAAGGGTAACAATTAATTATTTCTCAATTTAGTGTCAGTGTTCTTAATCAATATTATATGGAAAGCCAGAGTTGTGTTCACTATGAGTGTTGGTATTTGACAGACACTAGTAGCAGTTCAAGATTCTTGTGATAGGAAGGAACAACAGATTATCCTTGTCGAAGTAATGTCTAAATGTTTCTCAACCTATTTAGACATTTAATTACTTAATTCTTTCAAACTTAGGGAATTTATATTTCATAACAGGATGTTGTCTCAAATTAATTAACCTTGTTACAACGTTAATTATTAAATGAAAGTTTGATGCTTCCAAGTCCCTGTTGATAATTCACTTCCTACTAGGGTTAATTTCTTATTTCAAGCAAATCACTAGTAGGAATGACCTATCATTTGCAACCAATAAACAATATGTAAAACAGAGGAATTACCAAGGAGTTCCTACTACCTTTAGAATCTTGAACACCTATTTACTTTACAAAACCAAACCCATAGATCCCACAACTCGGGTTACAGGAATTAGCTACTCATAATGTAAAAAGAAACAAGACAATTTGTATTCATAATTCGATAAATGATAACTTACAGAATAATGAATATCCACAAGTTTTTCTCAGATTAGACCGCAGAAGAAATCCAAGGAAAATTATGATAACAATCACTCAAAAGTTAATTGTAAAGTTATAGAGAAAACTAGAGAGAAAATAGTGTAAGTTCGTGCAGTTCAAGATGAATGTTCTCCAGTTCAAGATGCCCTAGAAAACCCTCAACTTTGCCTCAAATACCAAGAGATAAATTAGAAATAAAATCACAGAATACAACTTTTTCTTGCACAGCTGACGACAAAGTGTGATGCCTTATCAAGAGTCTGACGACTTATCAGACATTGTCGTCAGCTCCTCCTCCAAGTTTGATGATTTTTGCCTTAGGCTGATGGATTATCAGGACTTTGACGACATATCAGACAATGTCTTCACTTCTTCACTTCAAATCTCATGTACTGCCTTAGGCTGACGGCATTCTTGACGGCTTATCAGACACCTAACGGCTTATCAGGGGATATCGTCACACTTCTGCTCTAACTTCCTCACACTGTCTATAGCTGATGATGAATCTGATAAATTATCACAAATTTGATGACTTATCATACAAGTCGTCAACTACACTTTCATGGACACTTGTTCCAAATTCACCACTTTTGCTCTTATTGTCTTTGGTTTTCTTGTATTTATACTTTTCTGCATTATAAAAGAGAAAACAATCAAAAATGACAAAAGTTTCTTAGGACTTTACAATGATTTCTAGTTAAAAGCCTCAAATATGTTAACATTCGCTCACAGATCAACACCCTCAACTTAAAACAATTACTTATCCTCAAGCAACTTAAACATAACTAAGAGGATACAAAGCACATTCGGCAGTCAATCATCCATTTTAGCTCAAAACATATTTACCATCTCCAAGGTCAATCATCTCAAACTCAACTGTGTATATTACTGAAAAGCATCAATGAAACACAAAGGAATCAAGATATGGCATCAACTTAACAACAACAACCATGCATGAACCAATATTACACTACCCAAATAAGTTAGAAACTAGCAACATAACCAGTGTGCCCTTACAACAAAGAAGTCCCTCCTCACTCATATAAGAAATAACATATGTAATTATGGGGACAATCAATAGACACTCACTCTCAAAAGTAAGTTCCAATCAATGTATGCCAAATACCATAAGCTTGCCCTTATTTTCATTACCAAGGTTTTTAGACAGGTAAGCTAGGATCACTATAGGTTTTTTTCTTCGTCTTGTAACGTAGGCTAAGGGCTGGTATGATACTTTATGATATTTAAGGTGACTAAGAATCCTTGGTACCACACTAACTTTTGGGGTCTCGCTTATTTACCTTTACCTAATTCTCTCTTTTCTTGATCACACATACTCCGGATGGGTGCGGTCTTTTTGATAATCATTTCTTTTTCTTACAACTTTTCTTTTCTTATTCTTTTTCCACTGCACCCAGCTTTTTATTCCTTTTTTTATTCTATCTTTATTCATACTCATTTTACATCACGCACCCCTATGGTAGACACCCTCAACTTAGGCTATTAGCCAAAGTCAAAGTGCACAATGTCCAAGGAGGACCAGGGACAAAACAGGTTTATTGTGATACAAATAGGAAGGTGATAGGTATTATAAAAGAATAGGCATTTGGGGTCAAAATGGGATCAAGGGATATCTTTCATATAGGGAAGGAAATTTAGGCTAGAAGTGGACTAATCTCAAAATGTCCTATGATCCTTTCCTAACCCCTATCCTACAACTAAGGCAAGACTAACCGGGAAAGTTCTAAATTTAACATACAAAGGAAACTAAGTAATATCTCACACGCACATGGCACACAGGTATATTACAAGATAATACCTATCTGGTTCATGCAATTATTTAGCAATGGTTATTATGACACTAGTACTAATGCCATAACAAGATGCACAGTGGTCCCAGATAAATGCATATCACACAGTTATAAAATAGACCATTGGAGAGGTATTCAAAAATCAACAAAAATATGTTAACTGCCTAAGGTACTTGTTTTTCTCCTAGTCAACTATAAGAATTTACAACAAATCACCCTACACCCTCAACTTAAAATCAAGCGTTGTCCTCAATGTACATGCAAAAAGAAACTGAACTAAGGGTTAGGGTATATCTAGAGTAGCTCAAGGCAGAGAGTTGCCTTATTTGAGCATATCTGACGGTCAAGCTTGACGGCTTATCAGAGTTGTGATATCCTATCACATTTTGTTGTCAGCTTTATCCAGAACATATCTCAAAATTTGCTTAGTCGATGACCTTGTGTGACAGATTATCACAAGTGCAATAGCCCATCAAGTGTTGTCGTTATCCCTAAACAGAACATAACTCAAGCTTGGATTCTCTGATGACCTGGTGTGACAGCTTATCACAAGTGTGATAGCTTATCATACTTAGTTGACAAGACACCTTGATCAAACATAAAAACTTTGGGTTTCCTCCCAATAATGCCTAATTTAGTGTCACGGCACGACTCAGTTATCTCGATTACTCAGACTTCATCGAGATATAATGTATCTATACATTTTATCAAGTCCATTGGACCAATGTATAGCTTCACTCGCTACCCATTTACCTTAAAGACGCTCCCATCCTTAATGTTGGGTTTATTTACATGCCTAAACACCATAATTTACCCATGTTATAGATAAGTTTTGAGGATAAAATATATAATTCCGGCACTTTTAGTCCATTTTCCTGTAAGTGAGCTAACCTACGTGATTAGCATGTTTTCAGGTATTAATGAACTGAATGTGATGCATGGAGAAATTGTCCCGGGAAAAAGCAGTATTTTTAAATACTTAGGGGTGCAGCAGTAACCTAGTAGGACTAGGACAAGGATGTTATAAAAACCATATTTTGCTGAAATTTTCAGCATTGATGAATTGATTCATTCGATCAATTTTTATTTATTCAGTTTACAGATTCTGTAAGTTGAGACAAAAAAAAATGCTACAAGAACGGCTAGAGAGGAAATCACGTCATTCTCATAGTGACGCCAATACATACCCATCGTGAGATTGTTATCATTTTGGTATGATGATGATGATGTGTTCGTTGTTTTCCTTTACAATCATGAGTAGCTAAACTTCTCTGTTAGGGTTATGGAAGCCTTTTGATATACTATCTATTACTATGAGTTTGTGAATTCTTGATGCGTATGCTACTTATATCATTACTCTCTTCATTTTAATTTAATTCTCGTGGTTGTAAACATAGAGAATAGGCCATTATAGCATTAACTTGTTCGAGAGAAAAGTTACATGTTTGGAAAAGAGAGTGTGACAAGAAAATAGGGCTACCAACCCCTATTTACACGTTAGTGCCGTAACTGGGTTAACCTCTTGGAGAGTTCGTACCATTAGTTATACGCTTTAATCTTGAGAGAGTTAAAGTGAAATAATCCTTGATGGTTGAGAAACACTAGGATTTACCATTAGAATACGAATCTCTATAAGTGCATGCATGTCTGAATTTCGCATTACTCATAGTTAATAGATACGTAGAACTCATAAGGTGGACATAACCCTAACTTATTTTTCTCTATGATTAAATCTTACTAAACAAAGAATTTTGTTGTTACTTTGATAGCATTAATTCACGCCACAATCCAATCCCCCCTTTTCTGTGGAATTTTCGATCAACAGTCTACTAATAATTGCAACACTTAGTGACCAAGTATTCCCTGTGGGATTCGACACCCAACCCAGTTGGGTTCTATATTTGACAGCGACCGCTTACACTCTTACGAGAGCTGTAGTTTGGGCGTTAGATCTTGAAGTGGTGTTGCTGATTTGAATGTGGTTGGTTTGTTATGATACATCTAGTTCAGTGAAAGAATATGTGTGGGTGTTCTTGACTTTGTTCCAACTTGTATTTGATTGTTATACACTGTCATAGTTTTATGAAGTCAAAATTGTGAAGTTAATACATAATCTTGTAAGTTGAAAGCTTGAATATTTGAATGACTCGTTCATCGAGATACCGATTATGATTGACCACAAGCATAAGATGGTGTGATTATTCCTATGCAATAACTTGTTTTTGTTTGTGATACGATCCTTATGTGGTAGTTTTGTTCAAAAAGTGCATTCATCCAAACATGAAAATATAGACAAGATTACATGAAATAGAATTGGAAAGGATAGTCAAGATGACATGAACGTATGACTGTGCTGAACATGTTGTTGGAACATATTGCCTAAATACATGTCGATGAAGTCTGAGTAATCGACATCACTCACTTAATTAGTCTGTGCCAACAAATTAAGTGTGGGGTGGCGCCACTACTGTTTGTTTTTCGATTGAATCTTTCGAGATAAAGCTAACATGACTCTATTTTAATCTCAGGTAGAATGGCCCCAAAAGGACGACAAGGAAAAGAAAAAGCGTCCACCTCACAGAAAGGACAGAAAAGGTCAAGAAAGGAGCAAGCTGAGTCCTCCTCTCTACAAATACCTCGACGCACTTTTGGGATCAAGTGGGGTATATTTTGAGGAAACTCTGAGGATGACGACTCTGATGATGATTCCGACGCAGGGGGTATGACCCCAGACATAGAAGAGGAGTCCGACTAATCAGGTTTTCCTTATTTATTTTCCACTGAGGGCAGTGTGTCCCGTCTAAGTGTGGGGTGCTGGTATTTGTATGCTTCTTGTACTTCTTTGCCTCTATTTATTTTAGTTCTTTTTTGTTTTAATTAGTCGTAATTAGTTAGTTTAATTTTAGATTTTTTAGATTTTGCATGAAATTGTTCTGATAGGCGGCATGGTATTATGACAAGAGTTTGTGCCAAAATCATTACTATTGAGATGTTTGGTCTCTAAGTGTGACTCACTGTGTGATAAGTGTGTGGTTTAATTCATTCATCTGTTGGGTCAAGAGTCTATACTGCTCCCAATAAAGTTGACCATGTGCCTTGTGTGTGTGAGGTTATAGTATATTCTGTGTTGTGACTGATGCTAGAACTTGCCTGGTGTGTGGGTAAAGCAAAATAAAGAGTGTGAATTTAGGAGATGATTTAGGCATTTCTTTGGCAGCCTGTGATTGTGTACCTTCTTTTTACCTACCCGTGGACATTATCCTAGTTAACACCATTTGAGCCTTTAGTTATTTTCTTTGACAGCCTCATATGTAGCCTAATCCATTTTTTTCAAGACCATAATTTGATCCAAATTCCTAAGCGCTTTAAATTGTAGAGTCATGTGACAAAATAAGAGGAAACTGGGTGAGAGTGATGCCTTAGAGTGTATTGGTACTTGAAATGGTTGTGAAAAGGAGTGGCTATCATAGAGGTGTTTTATAAAAAAAAAGAGAAAAGAAAAGAAAAAAAAAGAAATAGAAAAATAAAAAGATAGTTGTGTTTATAATTGAATAATAAAATAGGTGAGAAGGGGTGGTAGATGAAAGGAAAGTAGAGGGGTTGTTTAAAAGAGAGTGTTAATGACATAACGTAGTGTATTAAAGCGCTTAGGGAACATAGTCACTATTTCTGGCCAAAATAGTCCTACATGTCCCTTAGCCTACATTACAACCTGTAAGACCTACTTGATCCTAAGCTTAGCATTCTGCTATTAGTAGAGCATTACACTAAGGGCAAGCCTATGGTCATCAGTTGCAACATAAGAATTCCTTGTGAAAGTGAGAGCAAGGAGAATCTTATACCCATGTTCCGAAAAATGCAAAACTTGTGAGTGATTATGGGTGATATCTTGTGTGAGACACACATGGTTGATGATTGTTGGGTAGTTTTGTATGATTCTTGGTGCCTTAACTTGTGGATACGAATTAGCCATCATCACAAGTCTATGTTGGAGGTTGAATGGTTTCTAGTAGTGATCCAGAAAACTACTATTTGTTAATAATTGTCGTGCATGTCTTGATGAATATTTTGTGTTACTGCTGTGAAATCCTAGTTAGATGTTTGCATGGACATAATATTTTGTTCGAGGATGAACAAAGATGTAAGTGTGGGGTGTTGATTATGGGTGTATTTACACGCCTAAACACCATAATTTATCCATGTTATAGCTAAGTTTTGAGGATAAAATATATAATTCCTGCACTTTTAGTCCATTTTCCTGTAAGTGAGCTAACCTACATGATTAGCATGTTTTCAGGTATTAATGATGAAGATTTCATCACTTTGTGGACCATTGGGCAGCAAAGGAAAACTTCACAGAAGAGGGAAGGTAGCTTTTGGAAGCTTATGGACTGAATGTGACGCATGGAGAAATTGTCCCGGGCAAAAGCAGTATTTTTAAATACTTAGGGGTGCAGCAGTAACCTAGTAGGACTAGGACAAGGATGTTATAAAAACCCTATTTTGCTGAATTTTTCAGCATTGATGAATTGATTCATTCGATCACTTTTTATTTATTCAGTTAACAGATTCTGTAAGTTGAGACAGAAAAAAAAACGCTACAAGAACGGCTAGAGAGGAAATCACGTCATTCTCATAGTGACGCCAATACATACCTATCGTGAGATTGTTATCATTTTGGTATGATGATGATGATGTGTTCGTTGTTTTCCTTTACAATCATGAGTAGCTAAACTTCTCTGTTAGGGTTATGGAAGCCTTTTGATATACTATCTATTACTATGAGTTTGTGAATTCTTGATGCGTATGCTACTTATATCATTACTCTCTTCGTTTTAATTTAATTCTCGTGGTTACAAACATAGAGAATAGGACATTATAGCATTAACTTGTTCGAGAGAAAAGTTACATGTTTGAAAAAGAGAGTGTGACAAGGAAATAGGGCTACCAACCCCTATTTACACGTTAGTTCCGTAACTGGGTTAACCTCTTGGAGAGTTCGTACCAATAGTTATACTCTTTAAGATCGAGAGAGTTAAAGTGAAATAATCCTTGATGGTTGAGAAACACTAGGATTTACCATTAGAATACGAATCTCTATAAGTGCATGCATGTCTGAATTCCTCATTACTCATAGTTAATAGATACGTAGAACTCATAAGGTTGACATAACCCTAACTTATTTTTCTCTGTGATTAAATCTTACTAAACAAAGCATTCTGTTGTTACTTTGATAGCATTAATTCATGCTACAATCCAATCCCCCATTTTCCGTGGAATTTTCGATCAGCAGTCTACTAATAATTGCAACACTTAGTGACCAAGTATTCCCTGTGGGATTCGACACCCAACCCAGTTGGGTTCTATATTTGACAGCGACCGCTTACACTCTTACGAGAGCTATAGTTTGGGTGTTATCAATCCTCATTCTTGAATTCAACTACTCCAGATGAGTAGACTTGACTCACTTTGAATGGGCTGAACCACTTTGATTTCAACTTACCTGGGAATAGCTTCAGTCTGGAGTTGAAGAGGAGTACCAAATCACCTTTATGAAAGTTTCATTTTTCAATCCTTCGATCATGATACTTCTTCATATTCTCCTTGTATAAGTTTTATCTTTCATAAGCCCCGAGACGGAATTCATCCATCGCATTCAATTTCCCTACCCTTAGATCTGCTGCCACCTTCCAATTTAGATTTAACCTTTTTAGTTCCCATAAGGCCTTGTGCTCCAAATCTATCGGTAAATGACATGATTTCCCATAGACTAGATGATACGGTGACATCCCAATTGGTATCTTGAAAGCAGCCCGATACGCCCACAAAGTGTCATCTAGTTTTCGACACCAATCTTGCCTACTAGCGTTCACTGTTTTATCTAAGATGGCCTTAATCTCCCAATTCGAGACCTCTACTTTCCCACTGGTTTGTAGGTGATATGGGGTCGATACTCTATGTTTTTTCACTCTGTATTTCACCAAAGTCACCCGAAACACTTTGTTCCAAAAATGAGATCATCCATCACTTATAATAGTACGTGGTACTCCAAAGCGAGAGAAGATGTTCTTTTTTAGAAACACAACAACTCTCTTTCCTTTATTATCCGACAAGGCGATGGCTTTAACCTATGTTGATACATAATTAATAGCAACTATAATGTACTTCATCCCATACGAGCTTACAAACGGGCCAATGAAGTCGATGCTCCAAACTTCCAACAATTCTACTTCAAGCATCTTCGTCAAAGGCATCTCATGTCTCTTGTAGATTGACCCCTGCCTCTGGCATTGGTCACACTTTAGCATAAACTCATGAGCATCCTTGAATAGCGTTGGCCAATAGTAGCCACTGTACAACACCTTTCTAGTCGTTCGATCACCTGCAGGTGACCTCCAACTGGTGAAGCATGATATGCTTCTAATATACACAAAACATCCACTTCTGGCACACATATCCATATAATATTGTCATCACATCACCGAAAAAGATACGGCTCATCCAAGAAGTAGCGTGTCACATCATGGAAGAATTTCTTTCTTTGATGGAAAGGAAGATTTTCTAGAATTACTTCACTCACAATATAGTTTGCAAAATAAGAGTACCCAGGGATTTTATCCATAGCGACAAATAAGATCTCTTCATCAGGAAATGTATCATCTATCTCTATTTCATCACTAACTGATTGCTCACCTTCCATCCTAGAAAGATGATCTATAACTTGGTTTTCATAACCCTTCCTATCTTTGACTTCAAAGTCAAATTCTTGGAGCAACAAAACTCATCTAGTCAGTGTTGGTTTTGCATCCTTCTTATCCATCAAATAGCTCAAGGTTGAGTGGTCAAAGTGGACCACTACCTTGGTCCCTGGCAGATAATCCCTGAATTTCTCAAAAGAATAAACTACAGCAAGGAGTTCCTATTCGGTGACGGTGTAGTTCTTTTGAGCTCCATTCAGTTCTTTGCTGTCATAATAAATTGGATGAAACAATTTGTCCTTTTTTTGTCCTAACACAGCTCCAAGGGCAACACCACTTGCATCACATATGATCTCGAACGGTTTTGACCAGTCCGGTGCAATAATGATAGGGGCCTCTACCAGCTTCTTTTTAAGGCATTCAACTGCCTTCAAGTAATCATCATCAAAGAAGAACTTAACTTCTTTCTCCAAAAGCTTGCAAAGTAGATTTGCAACTTTTGAGAAATCCCTTATAAACCTTCGGTAAAATCCAGCATGTCCAAGAAAACTACGTACTCCCTTCACTAAAATGGGAGGTGGTAGCTTCTCAATAACCTCTACCTTGGCTCAATCTACCTCTATCCCTTTTGCTGAAATTTTGTTCACCATAAAGTGGCATTTTTTTCAATTAAGCACCAAATTGAATTCAACACATCATTGCAAGGCCATACTCAGGTTCACCAAACACTGCTCAAATGAATCTCCTACCATCAAAAAATTATCCATAAACACTTCCAAGGTGTCTTCAACCATATCTGAGAAAATAGACATCATACACCATTAGAAGGTGGCAGGTGAATTATATAACCCAAATGGCATCCGCTTGAATGCGAAAGTGCCATACGGGCATATAAATGTTGTATTCTACTGATCTTCAGGAGAAATACAGATATACTTATACCCAGAATAACCATCCAAGATGAAACACCACCCCCTTCCTACCAATCGATCAAGCATTTGATCTATAAAGGGCATCGAGAAGTGATCTTTCAAAGTCCATGAGTTTAGTTTGCGGTAGTCCAGCACACTCTCCACCTGGTCACAGGCCTAAGTAGAATAAACTCATTCCTTTCATTTGAAACAACAGCCATGCCCACTTTCTTGGACACACATTGAACTGGGCACACCCAGCCATTTAATAATTTTCTTCTTAACCACCTCTTACATCGGTAGGCTAAGACGATATTGGTGTTTGATGGTTGGAGTGCAGTCCTCTTCAAGCTGTATCTTATGAGTGCAAATGTCAGGGGGAATGCCAATAATATCTACAATAGTCCAGCCTATTACCCTTTTGTACCTTTGAAGTACCGCAATAAGAGCTTCCACATTTTGCTTGCCCAAATCAGCTGCAATAATAACGGGTAACGTGTTTCCGCTACCCAGAAACACGTACCTTAAATTCCCTGGTAGTTCTTTTAATTCCAACACCGGTGGCTCTTCGATGGATGGCTTAGTCGGTGGTGTTGGTCGATTGGCAAGATAAAGATTTAGATTCTTAGGAGCATAAGAGTATGAACCCATTCCTGACAATGCACAAACAGTCTCTTCATACTCCTCAATGCCTTCACGATCAAAACTCATCAGTACTGTAGCTAAAGGTTCGACAACAAGTTTCTCCTCTATTGACACCTCCTGCTCATCCTCATAATATACGTCAACAATTGAAAACACACTCATTTCTTTATGTTGCTTCATTGATTTGCACATATCAAATCGCACCACTTCATCATTCATCCTGAATAAGAGCTCATTAGCTCGTAAATCAATCAGCACACTACCGATTGCGAGGAAAGGTCGACCCAAGATTATGGGCACCTCAAAGACCACCTCACAATCCAGAATGATGAAATCCGTAGGAAATATGAAGCTCGACACTTTCACCATCACATAGTACAAAATACCAACAGGTCATTTTACCGACCTGTTCTCTATCACAAGTCGGATGTTGGTGGGTGTAGGATCTCCCAAACCTACCTTTTTATAGACAGCTAGTGGCATCATATTAATGTTTGCTCCTATATCACATAAGTCCTTAGAAAATTCCATAAACCTAATAGTATAAGGAATAGTGAATGCTCCTGGGTTTTCTTTCTTTTGCACCAAGGACCTAGTAGAAATAACACTACAATGATGGAGGTTATCCACCAGTTTGTACCTCACCTCTCTTTTCTTCGTCACAAGATCCTTCATAAATTTAGCATATCATGGCATTTGTTCAAGAGCCTTGACCAAAGGCACATTCACTGTTAGCTGCTTCAACATTGCCTTAAATTTACTAAACTTTGTATCATCGGCCTTCTTTTTCAATCTCTGAGGAATGGGTGGTGATGTTTTTGGGATAGTGGTAACCACAACCTCCTTCTCCTTCTCTTTTCCTTTTTCCAAATCATCAGTAGGACTATCCAGCTTCTCAGACTCCACAGGACAACTTTCTTAACGTTTATCATCTTTTTTTATCACCTTATCTTTAACAGCTTCGCCTAAAGAAGGGATAGGTAATATCTTACCACTCTGTGTGGTAATAGACATGCACGAACCATCATTTTGAGGGTTTTGAATTGTATTACTTGGAAGCGTTCAACTTTTCCTCTGATTCAATGCTACAGAAAGTTAGCTCATTTGTTGTTCCAACTGTTTGATCGAAGTGGAGTGTGAGTTTACCAACTGACTCATAGAAGACAAATTGGTCTTCATGGTAGTCACCCCAGAGTTGGTAGCATCAACTTCCTTTAATAATTTCTCCATCATGTCATCCATGGACATCTTACCAGAGCTAGTTGTTGTATTATCTCTGCTTCCGGGAGGTACATACAACGTACTTCTATCATTCTTCCTCTTCCAGTTTCCTTGATCCCGATCCTTATATCCAGCCTTGTCATAATATGTCCAACCTTGATTTCCTTGGCTATTGCCTTGGAAACCCCCTAGTTATTCAAATAGTTGGCTTCTTCTTCCAAATCAGAATTATCTTTACCTTGTGATGAAACGGCTTTCACTTTTTCAGTTTTTGCAGATAATAAGTTCTTGGTCAATAAATCCATCTACGTCTTCAAGTGTTCCATATCTTGATCACAGTCTTTCTCTTTCTTCCATTATTCTGCAGTCATGCCTACAGACATGGTAGGGCTTGCTACCATAGAATCCCTGGTATGCCAAGATCTACTTTGTTTGGTCATCTGATGAAGCATCGCAGAGGCCTCTTGAAAAGTAAGATCCACAAATGATCCCCCTTAGTATTATCAATAACTGGCTTCGTAATAGAGTTCAAATCTCGATAAAGAGTCAACCAATAGAAAATATGTAAAATAGAGGAATTACCAAGGAGTTCCTACTAGCTTTAGAATCTTGAACACCTAGTTACTTTACAAAACCAAACCCATAGATCCCACAACTCGGGTTATAGGAATTAGCTACTCATAATGTAAAAAGCAACAAGACAATTTGTATTCATAATTCAATAAATGATAACTTACTGAATAATAAATATCAATAAGTGTTTCTCAGATTAGATCGCAGTAGAAATCCCAATAAAATAATGATAACAATCTTTCAAAAGTTAATTGTAAAGTTACAGAGAAAACTATAGAGAAAATAGTGTAAGTTTGTGCAGTTCAAGATAAATGTACTCTAGTTCAGGATGCCCTATAAAACCCTCAACTTTACCTTCAATACCAAGAGCTAATTTAGGAATTAAATCACATAATACAACTTTTTCTCGCACAGCTGACGACAAAGTGTGATGCCTTATCAGGAGTCTGACGACTTATCAGACATTGTTGTCAGGTCCTCCTCCAAGTTTGATGATTTTTTCCTTAGGCTGATGGCAACTCCTGATGGCTTATCAGGACTTTGATGACATATTAGACAATGTCGTCACTTCTTCACTTTAAATCTCATGTACTGCCTTAGGCTGACGACATTTTTGACAGCTTATCAAACACCTGACGGCTTATTAGGGGATGTCATTATACTTCTTCTCCAACTTTCTCACACTGTCTATAGCTAATGATGACTCTGATAACTTATCAAAAATTTGATGACTTATCAGACAAGTCGTCAACTACACTTTCTTGGCCACTTGTTCCAAATTCATCTCTTTTGCTCTTATTGTCTTTGGTTTTCTTGTATCTCGACTTTCCTGCATTATCAAAGAGAAAACAATAAAAAATTACAAGAGTTGCTTAAGACTTTACAATTATTTCTTGTTAAGAGCCTCAAATATGTTAGCATTATCTCACACATCATCCCCAATTAAACCTATTTAAAACAGTTTACACGTTCCCATTTATTTACCAAGAATCATCCATAATGACATATACCATCGATATCGTCATACCAATTACACTTGCAAATTAATACCAGTGTGCCATTTAAATTATTAATCGTCTTAGGGGAATGCCCGAACCCCTATGATTTATCAAGTCAAATTTAGGGAAATACCTTTACCCCTGTAGTTTATAATTAATTCAACACATGACAACAAGGTCCTCCAAAACCATTTATTATCGTTTTAACAATTTATGCAATGCTATAGTTTAGGGTAGTAAGCCAAATAATGTGATTATCCATATTTCAAAGCCAATTATGTAATTGGATTAAGGGAAACACAGTTTCCAAAAGCAATTCCGAATAAAAATCATCAATTTTAGGGAATGGCACGAGTTTTTGTTGATATCACGACTAGACCCTTACGAGTCGTAAGGTGAGGTCACAAGTCATAGGGTGTGACTCGAGACCAAACTAGTTAAGTCTACCTTGAGTCTCTACCCAGACTACGAGTCTAGGAAACTAATCGTACCCAGTCATCATGAGTTGTGACGTGACCCATAACGACTAGCGACTAATTTCCTGCACTTTTAATTGAGGGTACTTTGGACATTTCCCTCTTTCCCCAATCATAATCAACAACCATAAAACATCTAAAAGGGGTTATTTTCATCACTTAGACAATCATAAGTTATTATTAAACTCTCTCTAATTCCAAGCAAGATCAACTAGGATTTTCAAGAGATTGAGCATCTAGGGGTCAATTTGTGTGGTTTCTTCTCCAAATCCATGATATTCTCGGGCATGTATCTCTTCCCTACAAATTTGTGTTCTATTCTTGGAATGCAATGTTGATATTCACATGGTTTTAAATATTGGTTTTAGAACTTGGATTGAGGGTTTTGGATGATTTTTGTTTGAATGGTGTTCCCATGATTTTATATGCATTATTTATGCTTTATAGATGGTTTTTTATATGATTGGGTGCATGGGTAAGGTAATATGGGATGGGGAGGAAATGATTTGCCTACAACTTAACCCCTATGGCTCATAATGAGTCTTCACGACTCATGAGGTCTATGTCGTACTCAGGTCAGACACTTTGTCTACTCCATTGGCTTGGTCATGAGTCCCTCCTTATGACTTGTGACCACAACTTATGACTCATAACGTGCCAATAGTAGCCTGTGCAATGAGCTCAAAACTTAGAAATTTCAGAGGCAAAAAATCTAGGGTGTTACATTCTCCCCCTACAATCATTAGTCCACGAATAATTAATAATCCACCAGCACGATTGTAAGACAGGAATGCAATCAAAAACCTATTAACAAAGTCAAAAAAACAAAAAGAGTAGGAAAACACATACGTTAAGCATAATTATCCAACATGGGAAATAAGAACGGATATTTTGACTTCATGTCCTCTTCATCTTCCCAAGTAGCTTATTTTACCTTATGGTCCCTCCAAAGAACCTTCACCGAAGCTACATCTTTATTCCTCAATCCATAGACTTACCTACCCAAAAACTTAACTGGAACTTCCTTATAAGACAAGGAATTTGAAATACCAACACTCTCAATAGGCACAACTAAAGAACGAACACCCACACACTTCTTCAACATTGATACATGGAAAACTGGATGAATGGAACCCAAACTCAAAGCTAAATCCAATTCATAAGCAACATTGCCCACTCTCCTCAGAATTAAGTATGGACCCACATAGCAAGGACTAAACTTTCTCTTCTTTATAAACCTTATCACTCCATTCATGGGAGATACCTTAAAGAACACTCAATTTCCAACCTCAAACTTCAACTCTCTTCGCCTCGCACCCAAGTAGAACTTTTGGCGACTTTGAGAAATCTTAAGCCTATCCCTGATCACCTTCACCATCTCCATGTCTTGGTGAACCAAGTTCAGACCAAACATTCTAGTCTCACCAACCTCAAACTACCTAATAGGAGATCTACACCTCATACCATACAGAGTTTCAAAATAAGCCATCATAATACTAGAGTGATAACTATTAGTGTAAGTGAACTCGATGAGAGGCAAATAATCCACCCAACTACCTCCAAAATCAATCACACAGGCCCTTAGCATATCCACCAAAGTTTGAATGGTCCTTTCCGCTTGTCCATCCATCTGAGGGTGGAATATGGTGCTAAGGTTCACCCATGTGCCAAAGCCTTTCTGAAATGAACACCAAAAGTTATAAGAAAACTTTGTACCTCTATCAGAAATGATGGAAACTTGAGCACCAAGCAACTTGACGATCTCCTAAATAAATAATTTAGCATAATCCCCTCTAGAGTAAGAAGTCCTCAAAGGCAAAAAGTGAGCAGACTTAGTCATCCTATCCATGATGACCCAAATCGAATCGTGCTAATTTCGAGATCGTGGAAGACTAATAATAAAATCCATGTTGATCATATCCCATTTTTCCATGGGCAAGTCAATCTCTTGAGACACACCACCAGACCTCAAGTACTAAACTTTCACTTACTGATACACCAAAAACTTAGCCATAAAGTTAGCCTCATCTCTCTTCATGTTGTTCTACCAATAGATATCCTTCAAGTCATGATACATCTTTGTCCAACTTGGATGAACTATATATCTTGACTCATGAGCCTCAACAAATATCCTTTCGCGTAGCCCATCAAAATCCAAAACATGCAACCTACCTTGGTACCTCAAGACACCATCACCCCCAATCTCAAAACCCATAATATTCTACTGACCCAAATCATCCTTAATCTGCATCAAGATAGGATCCAAAACTTGCTTCTTCTTTTCCTCAGAACCAACAGATGACTTCAGTACCTCTTAAAAATCACACCTCCATTCTCAGAATACTAAAGACAAACACCAAGATTAGCCAACCGATGGATATCCTTCACCAATCCTCGCTTCTCCTTCACAGCGCCCGAGCACACATGCAAGTGTATATGGTCTTATCAAGTAATATAGTGGCCTTTAAGAAAGATGAACATCGATCCCACAGAGATTTAATTTAACAATGATTTAATTCTAGTTCACAGTTTAGATTAATTTCGTGCAAGAGTAACCAAAAAGAGAGTTTCGAAATTAAAATTAAAGTAACAATGTGTAAATAAAAATAATTGGAACAATCAATGGAGTAAAACCCAGGGTTAAAGAACTTCGAACAATCATACTATGTTATTGAATTTCATTCGTTAACTTGCTTATCTTGGTTGTTGATTCATAGGGTTAATTGCATGATCATGGTTTCTCAACCTCTAATCTTTTACCTAATATGGACATTACAACTACATCGTTGACAGAGGATGTATGTATCAAGTAAGTGAATTAAAGATATCATCCTACGTTTGAATCAAGTAAGGCATCTAAGTACATTTCTATCCTAGACGCTAAGTTTAATTCTTTATTTTATAAAAGAATGAAAAATCAAACTTTGTTTATTCTGATATTCTATCTCCCTATTCCCTCTCCCGAGATCAAAAGGTCGGCAATATATGTATTCTAAGGATCACGAACCCTTAAAATAATTAAAATATGAATAAACAAACAACCAAATATGATAAGCAAAATTAATTGAAATTAATCTAAAATAATATTAATCATGTTCTTGATTTTAACCCCGGAAAAAGAGGATTTTAGCTGATAATATTCATAATCACAATCCAAATAATTGAATACATGATAGGAAAAATTAAAATCTAAATAAAGAATTAATAAAACCTACAAAAAATTCTAGTAGCAGTCACCACTTCAATTTTGCCCAAACTGTCCAAAAAATTGTTCCCCCAGGTAATTGTCCAAGTATTAATAATGTTGTGTCCAGCAGTCCTTTCCGTGTGCTTAAGGTGTAGTATATATATAGATATTTAATTACAAATCATCGTTGGATGAGTAAATGGACACCAGGTCCAAGATATGCCCACTAGCCGCCATTTATTTTTGTGCCATGCAATCAAAACAATAATGGGACAAGACACTGCCGTGTCGGCAGAAATTGTATTTGGCCATCGCGATGCGACTCTCAATGCGTTGGAAGTCGATGGGAATCGATGATATTGCATCGACTCACTAGAATTTGTGTTTAAAAATTTGGTTAAGTGTTGAGCGTCCCTACTTTTTTTCATGCCTTTTATAATGTATTTTCCATTGAATTTCCGATCTTTTTATCAACAATATACTACCATATTCACCTAACAAATCCATCTACAATATCACACACCACAAATTAAAGATCAAAACAACACAATATTCTCAACGACAAATCAAAACAAGAGCTAAGATAAGGCTAATTTACAATGATCTTTCACTTATTATTTCGACTCTTGACTTAATCAAATTGAACTTTGTCTATTACAAACAAGTTATTCCATATATAATTACACATTTAAACCATTTGGAATAAATTAAACACATTAGAATCCACCAAGACCAACTAGACACACACCTAGCTCAAGCTAGTAAAACTAGTTTTCTTAATTGAACTCTAAATGACTCAATTAAACACAAACTTGTTTGAAAAATACTTTGAACATTGTAATCACACACTTGGACACTTAAATACTTATGTATATCAATATTAAAACATAAAGAACACGAATTGATCTCAAAACAAGGCAAAATAAGCTAGAATAATGATACAAAAGTGTATAAAACCACCATAGATCACTCCTCATCCACATGAGAGAATAGACAACCTGCTAAATACATCAACAATTATATTAGCCTTACCTAGATAGTAGTGGAGACTTATATCATAGTCCTTGAGAAACTCAAGCCATCTTCTTTTTCCTAAGGTTCAACTCCTTCTGGGTGAACACATATTGTAAGATCTTATGGTCTGAATAAATATCAATATGCACTCCATACAACTAGTGACACCAAATCCTTAGCGCAAACACCACCGCCGACAACTCTAGACCATTAGTCAAATAATTCCTTACATGAACCTTAAGTTGCCTAAAAGCATAAGCAAAAACTTTTCCAAGATGCATCAAGACACAGCCTAGCCCCACACGAGATTCGTCATAGTAAACAAATAAACCATCAGTAACCTCGAGCAAGGTCAAAACTAGTGCAGAAGTCAACTTATCTTTCAACTTATGAAAACTACCCTTACAATCATTAGACCACAGAAACTTCATCTTTTTCTGAGTGAACTTAGTAAATGGAGCAGTAATAAAAGAGAAGATCTCCAAAAACCTCCTATAATACCCAACTAAACCCAAAAAGCTCTGAATGTTGGCTGGAGTCATGGGCCTAGGCCACTTCTTAACTTTCTCAACTTTTTTTGTGGATCTACTATGATCCCCTTGCTGGAAACCACATTACCCAAAATGGTCACAACATTAAAATAAAACTCATACTTTGAAAACTTGGCATACAATCGCCAATCCTTAAGAGTCTACAACACTACTCGGAGGTAATTGGAATGATCCTCCTCACTCTTTGACTATACACAGATTTCATCAATAAACACGATCACAAACAAATTCAAGAACTTTCTGAATACCTAGTTTATGAGATCCACAAACTCAGCTGGAGAATTATTCAAACCAAAGGACATGTCCAAAAACTCATAGTGACCATACCAGGTACGAAAAACAGTCTTTGGGATATCTACCTCCATAATCTTCAACTGATGATAACCTGATCGAAGATTAATCTTAGAGAAATATCTAGCACCCTGAAGTTGGTAAAAAAGGTCATCAATTCTCGAAAGAGGGTACTTATTCTTTACAGTTACCTTATTCATTTGCCAATACTCTATGCACATCCGAAGAGACCCATCCTTCTTATGCATAAAAAGAATAGGAGCACCCCATTAAGAGACACTAGGATGGATGAAACCCCTATTAAGAAGATCCCTTAACTTCTCCTTAAGTTCTTTCAACTCAATTAGAGACATTCTATATGGAGGTATAGAGATAGGATAGGTATTCAGTAGAAGTTCAATCCCAAAGTCTATTTCCCTATCGGGAGAAATGCTAGGAAGATAATCGAGAAACACCTCAAGAAATTCATTAACCACCAGGATAGATTGCAAGGAAGGACTTTCAGATAGTTTCCCTCTCATTGTTTTACTGGTTTATTAGGGAATTAGAAACAGACCTTACGGGCCCGACAATCTAGAAAAGTATAGCATGAATAAAACCAATCCATCCCCAAGATCACATCAAAATCCACCAATGTATCCTTATGAAAGATGGACACCATACAACCCCTATAGACTTTTCTAGCCACGACAGAATCACCCATCGGGGTAGACATAGAGAAGGGATCAAAATTCAGGATCAAAACCAAAATGAACAGACACATAAGGGGTCACATAAAAAAGGTGGACCCTGGTTCAAGCAAGAAATATACATCACGAGAGAAAACTATAACATACCAGTAACAACATCAGAAGATGCCTCAGATTTCTGATGGGTGGCACGAGCATAAAGATGATTTCGACCAGTGCCGGTATAAGAAGTAGAACCCTTTGGCATTAGAGCTAAAGAAGTAGCAAACAAAACCTTATTAGCTCAAAAAGCAACCTTAGCTAGACAGTTTTACTGTTGATGCCCCAATTAACCATAATTATAGCACCTATTCTTCCCCTTATCATACTAAACATGATTAAACTATCCATAGAAATGACAAAAAGGATAATATGGAGTTGACTGAGCTCCACTAGCTTAAGATTAGGCACTTTGTACCCTAAACCCACTATCAGTCTGTAAATGATGCTTATAAGATGTCTTAGGGTAAGGAGAACTAGCAGTAGAATATGAACCCAGTTTCCCAAGTCCTCTTCTTGCCCCATTTCCTACCATCTCTACCACTATCTGCTAGCCTCCACCCTCTTTTGAATACTAAACTTTTTATTCTACCCCTCTCTCATTTTTTTTTTTCATCTTTAACCTACTTTATATACACTACAAGTCTAGAGATATGTATGTGATTATTCAACATTATAGACTTACACTCTAGTACCAAGTCCCGAGACAAACTCAAAGCAATCTTTCTCATTCTCTCCCTCATACCAGACACACTCTTTGAGGCATAAGGAGATAGTTGGTGGAATTTCAAAGCATACTCCTTCACAGTCATTCTTTCCTGCTTCAAGTTCACAAACTTCTCAGCTTTAGCCTCTCTCAACTCCTAAAGAAAGAAATGATCAAGAAAGGCACTTGAAAACTCATCCCATACAGTCAGCTTACCATCATCACCCCTTAACTGCTCCCACTCCTTATACCACTAATATGCCACGTCCTTCAACTGATATGTAGAAAATTTCACACCTCCAGAATGAGAAGTGTGCATCACCTAAAAAATCTTTTCCATTTCATCCTCAAACCCTTGAGGATCTTCCTCAACCTTTGAGCCTATAAATATTGGGGGATTTAACCTTCTAAACTATCCAACTCTATTGACCTAAGAAGATGGAGCAACAGAACCAACAAGGTCATTCTAAAAAGACTGAAAAGTCACCAACTGAGTCAGCAGATGAATAGATCGATGGAACTCGACATTAAAAATATCTCCTTAGGTGATTGAGCATGAACATCATCAGCCTAAGAAGTATGAGGAGAACTGGTAGGGACCGGTGGAACTCTATGAGGGGCAGTACAATTAGGTGCAGGAATGCTAGATCGGGTCTGAACTTCATAAATAGGGCAAGATCCATAGACATTATCCTCAAGTGGGACAGAGGGGTTTCCACGAGCATTAGATCTTCAAGGAGGCATTTTCTAAAATGCGAACAAACAAAAATTAGAGGAGTTTTCAAGACCCTAGATTCTATAGCTCAAAATTATATCATAAGTAAAGGGAAACTTTCCTAAATGCCACGTAGCCTCTCCCTTATAAGTGTGGTATGATACATACCCATAAAAGAGACTCTACTTTACATACCTTTGTGCATACCTAATGACCATGAACCTAGGCTCTGATACCAAGCTTATCATGACCCGAACCAGGGCCTAGTCGTGATGGGTATCTAAAGTCTGCTAAGGACTGGAGACCACCCCCATTAGTCTAGCCAACCAAAACACAAGATAACTAGCAACGGGTGAGATTCAAACATATAATAAAATAGAGATAAGTTCCAAACATAAGAAAAAGATAGAGCTAAATTTCAAATATATAAGAAGATAGATTAATCAATAACAAGAAGGATCTAAGAATCTACAGCAATCCACCCATATTTTGTCCAACAAGACTCTACGAAACCAAATATCAACCTGTCGGGACATGCCCCCGACCATAGCCAAAAATCCACCAAAATAATCTAAGACATAAGTAAACATAAAACCATCAAATCAGGGTCTTTCAGAGAATAGAAGCTCACCACTTCAAAGTTGACTCTCGAACAATTCATAAATCACCTACCACTATGCAAGAAAATAGAAGTGTCTTTGGACCCTATATCGCATGGGGATACAATGTTAGGGAATGGTTAGCAGGGTGCATGCTAGCATGTAACTCAAGGAAGAGATAAAATAATGCCATGATCAATCAGGCCAAAAATAATTCCAAAACCATATACACACAATCATATACATATATATATAATATGTCGGGATAGGGGACAAGGTTTAGCATGATGTTTAAAACATTATTTTTGGACTACATTAATATCCCATCATCTAGGAAGCCACGTGTTATATGGGTTTTGCTCCCCCCACTGAAAGGACCCCAGTACATAATAGTTGCACGAATCAGAGATATCTAAGAAAGAACATGGAATGCCCCAACCCCAAGTTATTCCACAATACATATATATAAATGTGAACTATGCACATGGTAGTCAAGATCCCCATGCTGGAAAATATGGTTTCCAGTGTTCGTCCTCTCTGGGACTTACACCTCCACAGTAAGCTACATAATCCCCCATTAAGCCTAATTAAAATAGTTTGCACATTACCATTCATTAACAAAGAATCATCCATTACGACATATACCATTGGTGTAGTCATACCAATTATTCTTACAAATTAATATTATTATGCCATTCCCATTATTCATCACCTTGGGGAATGCCCTCACCCCCGTGATTTATCAAGTCAAATTTTGGGGAATGCCTCAACCCCCGTAGTTTATAATTAATTCAACACATGACCAATAAGGCCTTCCAAAACCATTTTTATCCATTTAACCACTTATACAATACAATAGTTTAGGGGAGTAAGCCAAATCATGTGATTATCCATATTTTAAAGCCATTTATGCAAGTGGTTTGAGGGAAACACAATTTCAAAAACCAATTCTAAACCAAAATCATCAATTTAGGGCAATGTCATGACCCCCATCCCATATTACCATACCCATGCACCCAATCAGTTCTAAACCATAAATATAGCATAAATAATGCATATAAAATCATGGGAACACCATTTGAACAACAATCATCCAAAACCTCAACCCAAGTTCCAAAAACAATATTTAAAACCACGTGAATATCAATATTTCATGCCATAAATAAAAGACAAGTTTGTAGGGAAGAGATACATTCTTGGGAATATCAAGGATTTGGAGAAGAAACAACATAATTTGACCCTTAGATTCCTAATCCCTTGAAAACCCTAGTTATTCTTGCTTGGAGAACTAGTGAGAGTTTAAGAGTAGTTTATGATTGTCTACGTGATGAAAATAACCCCCTTTAGATGTTTTATGATCATGGGTTAAGATTGGGGAAAAGGGAAATAACCAAAGTACCCTCAATTAAAATTGCAAAAAATTGGTCGCTAGTTATTATGGGTCATGTCATGACTCATAATGATTGGGTACGAGTCGTTTCCTAGACTCATAGTATGGGCAGTGAGTCAGGGCAACCTTCACTAGTTTGTTCATGAGTCACACCCTATGACTCATGACCTCACCTAATGACTCATATGAGTCCTGCCGTGATATCAACAAAAACTTTGGCATTCCTCACTAGTTTTTCTACAACATGATACCTATGGCTCGTAATGAATCTTTATGACTCATGAGGTTCATGTCGTACACAGGAAAGAAACTTTGGCTCCATTGGTTTGGTCACGTATCCCTCCCTACGACTCTTGATCACACCTTATGAATCATGAGGTGCTAGTTGTGGCCTAGGTAGTGATCTCAAAACTCAGAAATTTTAGAGGCAAAAAATCTAGGGTGTTACACGACCCAATTCCTTAGGTCATGATGGCACATACTATAACCCACTAGTTGACAAGCCAATTGTAGTATGAAAATGCTAGTAACGAACCACTAAGAGAAATAAAAGAAATAAAATATTGAAATACATATGTAGTCCCAAAAATTGGGGGGGTCGGTACAAAGCATTTAATATGATAAAATTAAAAAAATAAAGTACAGAAAGAGTATACAGATATAATTATCTCTGAAAACAACCTAGAGATAAGTCTAGAACATAAGAAGGACGAAAGTAATACTCTGAATGCCAGGAGCTCACCCTATATCTCTGAACCATAGTCGCTCCACATAAAGCACACAATAATGAAAATACCCCTACTATGACCTACAGGCTGCAGAAGGGAAATATGAGTACCAACACGTTGTACTCAGTAGGCAACTGTCGACTAAGCTCCAAGATAATGCTAACATACATAACATGCAAGTAAAAATGTAAATTACACCCAAATATCCAACAACTGCATAATAAAGCTAAAGAAATAATATAGATAAACTATCCTATTCACGTCCAAAAAACTAACATAATAAAGCTTAGAATGTATTACAGATGAAATATTCCTTTCTAGACATACTCAAGAACTTCAACACTACACCATATATCACTGGCCAATATAAGAATCAATAGTGAAAGAAGGATATATAATAGTATACAAGGCCAAGAAATGAATAAACAATTTGAATAAATGAAGGGACGAAGGGATGTACGGTAATATAATAGCTACACATAGACACACATACATATATATAAACATATATAAAATCAGGCCAACCCATGGTACAACCTAAGTCATCATACAAGCATCTTAAGGCATCAAAATCATAGTGGAAACTAGTGCTAATAAAATCAGGGTATCTAATCCATATGTCTAAACATAAGATAACTACCAAAATGAAGCTATAGTAAAAAAATAAATCAGAATATTAGGGTCTAAAACCATAATACCTAACCAATAAATAATCATGTATATAAATATAATTGCAATGTAAAAGATCCAAGATCGTACCTCAAATTGCTATACCAACCCAAATATTCAACCTGTCATGGACTAACCATAACAACAATGACAGTAATAATCCAAGTTAATCGGGTAGCCCAAAAAAACATTACCCAATCGGGCCTTTTATAAACCACCACCATCATAGGCTTGGAAGGTTCAATCAATACTCAGCAAATAATAGTCTGAACCTATACCTATGTAACCCCCCATAAGGCTGATAGATACAAGCTCCAAGCAATATATAATGCAAACAACACGCATGCATATACCTATGCAACCCCCACAAGGTTGATATATATAGGTGAATACTGTTGATAGGAAATGTGCATGCAATAATGAATTTGAAGACATAATTCATAATACTATAAAGTAACTCAATGTATAAACCCATCTCATTAATATCGCCACCAACTTGTAGATTTAATCTAGAACCTATATCATCAATATCATCATCACCCGTCAAACTTAATATATTACTCATATCATCAATATCATCATAAACTGTAGGACTTAATTCGAAACTCATAACATCAATATCACCATCAATCGCCGAACTCAAATTGGTATATATATATATATCAATAACATAATCCATCGACTATGAATTCAGTACCAGATTTAAATTTGTATATATATGTATAATTTCATGACTAATACCATGGATAAAAAGAATACAAGTTCATAAATCCATTACTCGGAGTACACTCCAGGACTAAACCATTATAAAGGTGTAGAAAGGTTCAGAATCTCGATCAAAATAAACAATAGTAACAAAATTATAGACCAAAATCTATATCAACCAAATCTTTAAAACACAATTTTCAATATCAATACACGTAAGTGATCCATTTATATGGTACGATTCCCGTTATGAAGAAATCTTTTTTTAGGCTAAAAAGTGGGCTGTAATCCCTTTTTAGGAAAACTAGTAGTAAAATTATATTTTAGTCGGAATCATACCATTTACCACAATTAGTGATCATGAATGTACCTAATCTATCATGCCATCACCAGTATTCAAACAATGAAATCATAAGCCTCAATATGTTGATAAACTACGACCATGTTCTTTACTAGGATAAATTATTTCCCGAAATACAACCTATATCATAACATGGCCTAAGCCTAATAATATGTCCAAAATAACTACAATATTATAATCATGGCCATAGGCCCACATATATATCTAAAATCCATATCAATAATCATGCCTATAAGCCATCTCACATCTATAAGCCATCTCATATCTATAAGGCATATCATATCGATAGGCAAACCATATCTATAAGCCATATCAAATCTATAAGCCAAATAATATCTATAAGGCATATCATGTCTATAAGCCAAACCATATCTACAAGGCATCTCATATCTATGAGGTATATCACATCTATGAAGCATATCACATATTTATAAGGCATAATCTTATCATTTATCACACCCATGACTATATAATTAAGAATGCTGATAGGCCATATCATTAATAAAATTTGAAAGCCATATCATGGTTATGAGCCATTAATCATAATTCAGAAAAATCATCACCATTCACTGAGTCACAAAGTAGACTCATACTAAAGACTCATTAGCCACAACTATGTCTAACATTCATAAATAAGTGCAAAAGGCTAACACAAGTCTTGGACTAAGGTGGGTTGGAGGAACCCACTTCTAATCCTCGAAATCCATATTTAGAAAGTTTCTACCCCCAACTAAGCTAAGGTATCTAGATTGACTTCTTGATGGTACATAAGACATAGTTAGTTCTATGTTAGGAATTCCATCAAAGACGAGCAATTAAGTCAGCTCCACCAAAATTATGATTTCAAGATAGCTACATAGTCCAAATAGGGTCGTCATACTAATCACTCTTCCAACACCTAAACCACATCCCAAATCTAGCATAATATCATAATCATTCTACGAATTAGATCAACCTATGAAGAAAGCAATAAGATCCTAGAAGTATAATAAGTATTTCACCATATGGGTCAAATCACTCATCTAATCCCCAAACATCAATATTCAAGACTAGTCACGGTGTTTACCCATAATCAATCTTAACATTCTCATTTACATGCTATATATAGAACACATCATCTTGTAAAGAAGAGCAGACGAAATCCTACCTTAATGCCAAATCGCAAATCCTTGAATCATCACTAAGCGTCTGTCTTCACTCTATGATCTTGGGTGTATTTATATGCCTAAGCACCATAATTTATCCATATTTTAGATATGTTTAGAGAACAAAGTTCCTAGTTTCTTATGTTTTTACTCTACTTCTATGTAATTGAGCTAACCGATGTGATTAGCATGATTTCAGGTATTAATGAGGTAGATAAAGACATTATGGGACTATAGAATGCGGATGGCATATGATACAAGAGAGAGTAGAAACCTGGACCAAATGTGGTGGCTAGAAACTACAATCTGGACCAAATGTGCCGCCTAGAAACTATGTCCAAGACTAGTTTGTTATTTATAATTAGTTCAGGGACATAGAAGGAAATTATGAGAGAAAAGATTATTAAAAGGGTTAAATTCTGAATTTTTATTCATTACCCATTATTCTGTATTATTCTGAGAGAGAAGAAAGGCGGATTAACTTAAGGAGAGAGAGGGAAACATTTTTCTTTCTTATTTTTAGTATTCGCACACCAAGATCGTCTTCTAGTTTTTGGTATGATGAATATATTTATGATGATTTTCGTTTTATTCATGAGTAGCTAAGTATATTAGTTAGGGTTATGGAAGCCTTGTATTATAGAATCTATTACTTTGGGTTTGGAATTCATTATGCATTGACTTATTTATATCATACTCTATTCGCTTATCTTTAATTCTCATGGTTGCAAACATAGAGGATATGCCTTAAAACTCAACTTGTTCGAAAGAAAGGTTGTTGTTTGGAAAAGAGAGTAGTGACAAGAAAATAGTATTACCAACCCCTATTTCATAAGTTAATGCCTTAGCAGGATTAACTACTTGGAGATTTCATATTGTTTTTGTTAAACGCTTTTGATTTGAGAGAACTAAAGTGAATTAGTCCTTGATGGTTGAGAAATACTTGGATTATGTTATTAAATACAATACATTTCTCTGTAAGCACGATGCATGTATGAATTCGTAAAGCCCATAGTTAGAAAGTATTAAAAACTACAAGGTGGACATAACCCTAGCTTGATATTTCTCTGAATTTGAATACTACTACACGTTTTTTACATTTTGTTAAACTGAAACCATTAATTTGTGAACTAAATCAAATCCCCCTTTTTTGTTTTATGGAAACAAATGATTAAAAGTCAAATAATCTGCATACAACTTAATTAGAATCATATTCCCTGTGGGATTCGACCCCAACCTAGTTGGGTTATATATTTGACAACGACCGCTTACTCTCTCGTAAGAGAGGTGTAATTTGAGCGTCATCAAAAATGGCACCGTTGCCGGGGAATACGTTTGTCGATTGAGTTTATGTGTGTTAACTGACTGTTAGTCAATTTTCTTAATTTTATGTTTAAGAGAGTTGGTTTGGAATTTTAGCCTACTTGCTTAAATTCAAACTTGTAAATATTTGTTTTTAGTTTTCTTTTATCTCTTGTGTTAGGTAGATTTTTATTTTAATTTACTTATTACTATGGCATCGTGGAATGAAAACGAGCTTGGTGGTTAGAATTCTTATCTTGATAATCCATATCCATATTGTGATAGACTTCACTTTTGGCAAGATTGTAGATATGCTCCCCGGAGAGAGATCTGTTCACCATCTCCATCCTACTGGGAGTCTGATTGTTCTTTATGTGGTGGTCAACATGGACATTGGAGTGATTTACCTAATTCACCCTCCCCCCATTGTGCTAACCCAAATTCTAGTTCTTCTTTTGAGTTTAGCAGGTCTTATGGTCAAGAAAAGGAAGAACGAAGCACCGAAATGAGTGACATTGAAGCTATGTTTTAATGAATGTTGGATCTCTAGGAAGAAACATATGATATCGTATATGATATACGTCAAGGCATGAGGCCAATCATTCATGGGGAGATGGATATAGAGGTCAATCATTTAAAGCACTATTCTACAATATACTTAGATGATATCTTGTCTGTGGAATCATTTAACATAATGGAGGAGTGTGAAGATGAGGAGATAAAACTCTATATTGATGTTGAGAAACCCTCAGTGACTTCCCAACCAACCGAACCAACAATTAGAGATGATGCCAAGATTGAGGACTTGGTGCTAGAGGCAAAAAAAGAAACCAAGAAAATCTCTAATAAAGACTCTAGCCCAATTCCAAGAGAAGGTGTCGAGAAGGTGGGTAAAAGTGAGTGTGTAGTAGATAGTGTAAATTTTGAAGTAGAATTAGTCGGGCCTCACTCAAAGCATTTTTCCACATTATGTTTAGATGATATCTTGTCCGTGGAATCATCTAAAATAGTGGAAGAGTGTGAAGATGAGGACCAAGAATCCTATATTCTTTATTTCACACTTGATAAGCAACATAAAAACACACCTCACTTTAAGACCGAGTTGTTTACCATGTATCATCCATTACTCGATTTCTTAATTTCTGCACCACCCCCGTATGAGCGAGGCAAAAAGATGGATGTGATGTTGGGGCTGAAATTCATATCCTCAAGGTGGAGGAAAAAGTTGATTGGGTCATGCTGCGATACTAAATTAGGCGCTTGGTGGGAGGCAACCCATACTTCTAATCATTTTTGTTGTTTTTTGATTAAGTGTAGGTGTATGAAGTACTAAGGAGGTGATTCGTACCAATTTTGATTTGGAAGTGAGCCATGTTAATGGTGGTAAGTTAAGGAGTGATGGGAACATTACAGGTAAGTTGGAGTGGTCAAATTTGTAAGGCTCAAGTATGATTCGCATTAGAGTCGCGCCTCGAATTATGTAAATCCAACCCAAAAAGTTTCGCGGTGCGACTTTATTTTATGACTTTCAGTGAGGTCTATGGTGGTAGCGTAGGGATCGTGCCGATAGGCACGATCCTAAAGCCCACCACTGACCTCGATGGGGGTGCGAGGGTGAAGCCCCCATGGTATAGACCTTTCCGACCAAGAATGCGCTGTATTTTTAATCATCTATGCTCACTGCCTCACTTAGGTGATAGGCTAGGTGCCTCCTATGTCAACATAGGCGATAACTCAGGCGTCGCCTATGTCAACATAGGAGATAGGTTAGGCGCCGCTTATACCATTGCCTATGCTCACTGCCTAACTTAGGTGATAGGTTAGGCGCCGCCTACTTATGCTTAGGCGATTTCATGGGCACCGCCTATCAGTGTAAGTTTTGCCTAATAATCCATTTTTATTGGATCAACTCGACCCAAATCTCACCCTTTAATAGAATCCACATCATGAATGCCCAAAGCCATCTTTATTTCACCCCTAACCTGTATAAGATTGCTCTCACCATTCTTTTTGTCTTTCCATATTAACTATCTCAAGAATTTTCCTTTTCTTTCACCAAACATTCATCTTCAAGGTAAGTTTTACATTTTTAATCATTAGTTATTTTGACTCTATGTTATATCTAAGTGATTTATTAAGAATTATGAATTAAATTCTTTCCATGGTGATGTTGTGAAAGTGATGGCGTTTTGTATCTCTTGATATGGTTGAAAGTGTACAGCATGATTCTGTTAAAAAAAGTGCTTCATTGAAATAGAATTGGGGGAATTGAAGTGAATGAATTGTATTGTGACTAATGTTGATGCACCATGTCAAAGTGTATGTTGGTGAAGTCTGAGTACCCGATAAAAAACACTTAATTGGTTGATACTAATAAATTAAGTGTGGGGTAGTGACTTCACCATCTCCATCTTAATTGAAGTTAATTTGATTATGTGTGACTGACATGGATGATATGGGTGATGTGATGAGTACCGGAAAAATAGTTCCAATGATGATCTCCATGCAGGTGGCATGACTCCTAATGTGGATGAGAAGTACTACTAGCCAGGTTCTTTATCTTGTTATTTGCACTGGGGACAGTGCTGAGCTTAAGTGTGGGGTGGCTGGGTACTTTGCTACTTGGTTTGTAAGAAAATAAAACCTTCTCCTTAGTATACTTCTTGATAGGATTAGTTATTTTGTTTATTTCATTTTGTTAGTTATTTAGTCATAATTAGGTGCTTTTCTCGATGATGGATGGATGACGAACGTCTTAAGAGAAAATTAGTCATTTAATTGCATGTAGCTATTTTTGTGGATCACATGACATTATAACATAAGTATATGATGGATCATTACGTTTGAAACACCTAGGCTCTAGTTGTGACTCTAGTTGTGATTGTTGATATTATTTGAATTCATGTAACTGCTAGGTTGAGAATCTATAATGCTCCTAATTGAGTTGACCATGTGCCATGAGTGTGTAAGACTGTTGTATATTCCTTATTGCAACTGATGCTAGAACTTGTCTGGTGTGTGTACAAAGAGAAATAAAGATTGTGAGTTTAGGAGATGATTTAGGCATTTCTTTGATAGCCATTGTTCATACCTTCTTTTGACCTACTTGTGTACATTATATTAGCTAGCCCCGTTGATCCATTAGCTTGTTCTTTTGTTAGCCTCATATGTAGCTTAATCCGTTCTTTAATAGACCGTAATTTGATCCAAAAATCTCCAAAGAGCTTTAATGTAAAATCAATATGAGTTAGGAGTTTGACAATTAGAGGAAAAAGATGAAATTAATGCCCCAAAGTCTAGTTATTGTCGTGTGAAATTGATGTGGTTGGGAGTAGCAAAAATTGTTAAAAAAGTTCCATATTTTATCTCGGACATATTATAATGAACCTATTTTGGCCCTGGTCCTTGTTGGACATTGTGCACCTCAACTAAGGAAAATCGCTTAAGTTGAGGATGGCTATTATAGGGGTGCGTACCATGAAAAGGGTGAAAAAAAAGAAAAAAAAAGTATTTGAAAGGGTTGCATACTCCCACCATAGTGTTATTAATTAAGCTTAATGAGTTGGGGTGAAAAGAAAATCTGTGAAGATAGAAGAAGTGGAAATTGGTTATTAGAGATTGGTCTTAATTGCATAATGTAGTGTATTAAAGTTCTTAGGGAAGATAGTCACTATTTCTGGCCAAAATAGTTCCTACCCATCCTTTAGCCTACATTACAACCCGTAAAAGACCTATATGATCCTAATCTTAGCATTCTAATATTAGTGGAGAATTACACTAAGGGAAAGCATATGGTCATCAGTTGTAATTTGAGAATTCTTTGTGAGAGTGAGCGCAACTTGATTCTTGTATCCATTTTGTTAGAAATTGCATGATTTTGAGTAATTATGGGTAACTTTATTGTTATGAGGGCACATGGTTGATGAAGGTTGGGTAATTTATATGATTTATATGCTTAAATGATATGCGTGAAATTGCCAACTTAATGAGTCTATTCTTGAGGGTAGGTTGTCTCTAGTAATGATTCCTGAATCTACTTCCTGTTCATAATTGTTATGTGAGCCTATTTGAGCATCTTGTCTTCCTTTGTGGGTGCTAAGGCTTGTGTAGTATGTATAAATGGATTTGTTGTTCGAGGACGAACAAAGCTTTAAGTGTGGGGTTGTGATCTTGGGTGTATTTATACACTTAAGAACGATAATTTATCCATATTTTAGCTATGTTTAGAGAACAAACTGCCTAGTTTCTTATGTTTTTACTCTACTTCTATGTAATTGAGCTAACCGATGTGATTAGCATGATTTCAGGTATTAATGAGGTATATGAAGACATTATGGGACTATGGAATGCGGATGGAATATGAAAAAAGAGAGAGTAGCAACCTGGACCAAATGTGGCGCCTAGAAACTACAATCTGGACCAATGTGGCGCCTAGAAACTATGTCTAAGACTAGTTTGTCATTTATAATTAGTTCAGGGACCTAGAAGGAAATTATGAGAGAAAATATTATTAAAAGGGTTAAATGCTGAATTTTTATTCATTATCCATTATTCTGTATTATTCTGAGAGAGGAGAAAGGCGGCTTAGCTTGAGGAGAGAGAGGGAAACATTTTTCTCTCTTATTTTTAGTATTCGCACACCAAGATCGTCTTCTAGTTTTTGGTATGATGAATATATTTATGATGATTTTTGTTTTATTCATGAGTAGCTAAGTTTATTAGTTAGGGTTATGGAAGCCTTGTAGCATAGAATCTATTACTTTGGGTTTTGAATTCATTATGCATTGACTTGCTTATATCATGCTCTCTTCGCTTATCTTTAATTCTCGTGGTTGCAAACATAGAGGATATGCCTTTAAACTCAACTTGTTCGAAAGAAAGGTTGTTGTTTGGAAAAGAGAGTCGTGACAAGAAAATAGGATTACCAACCCCTATTTCATAAGTTAATGCTTTAGCAGGATTAACTACTTGGAGATTTCATATTGTTTTTGTTAAACGCTTTTGATTCGAGAGAACTAAAGTGAATTAGTCCTTGATAGTTGAGAGACACTTGGATTATGTTATTAAATACAATATGTTTCTCTGTAAGCACGATGCATTTATGAATTCATAAAGCCCATAGTTAGAAAGTATTGAAAACTACAAGGTGGACATAACCCTAGCTTGCTATTTCTCTGAATTTGAATACTACTACACGTTTTTTCATTTTGTTAAACTGAAACCATTAATTTGCGAACAAAATCAAATCCCCCATTTTTGTTTTACGGAAACGAATGATTAAAAGTCAAATAATCTGCATACAACTTAATTAGCACCATATTCCCTGTGGGATTTTACCCCAACCTAGTTGGGTTATATATTTGACAACGACTGCTTACTCTCTCGTAAGAGAGGTGTAATTTGAGTGTTATCACTCCACAATCTCAAAATGCTTCTAAGGTATCAAAATTGTAATCTATGCATCATTATGTATCGAATGAGATCCATATTGTTGTATAATAGGTTGGGTAAAATTTTGGGTCAAGAATGGGCGCGCGGTCCCATAAATGGAATCTAAAATTAAGCTTTTCATGAGGTGCCTCAAAGGATAAAGAATGTGTACTCAAAATTTGAGCACAAACGGGACAAAAATTGGGTCTCAAATCAACCCTCAAAGTTTAGGAATTTAAATCCCTAATTTCTAAGAATTTATCATGAATAGGGACGGAAATAAAAGGGAAAATCAATGGGAAATGACCAAAAAGGATTAGTCTAACTTACCTTAGCTTATTTGGATGATTTCCAACTCTTTTACTCTCTTCGAGCTCTTAAAATGGAGTAAAATTGGTGGAAAGAATGTTGGAACATCGGGTGGAAGAATAGGGTTAATATGGGACTAGGAGACACTATTGCGACACAGAAATCAATTGCAACGTGCCAAGAGTAAAACTCATTTGGCGATCATGATTTACCCTTCGTGATCGCAATTTGGAAAAAAGGCATAAAATTCATATGGCGATTGCGATTTACTCATCCCGATCGCAGTAATACCATGCCTGATGCACTTGCTTTTCGTCTAAAATGGACATTGACCGGGTGTTCGAGATTTATTTTGGGACCCTGTGCGCCCAAAAAAATTATACTTCACTACCTAATTTGATGTTTTGGACTTAATGGAACCATGAAAACTTTCATTTGAGATCTTTTCGACTAAATATAGGACCCACACCTGTAGTTCTATTTTTTACATAATCCGCTCAATAGCCCAAAATGAGTCTGGATATCTCGAGACCTTAATCAAGGGTCCCCGTAGTCTAAAATCAATGTTTTGGATCTAATGGCACTGTCAGAATTCTCATCCAAGGTCATATACTAGGAGTTTTGGTCCGAGACCAAATCCTATACAGTAAAAGCTCCAAAACGGCGAAATGAGCCTAAAATCCAAATGAAATATCAGATCACCAAACCAACAATTCCAGCAAGTCATAAATGATTTATATCCACTGTGGGAAGCCTTGAAATGCTAGAAATGCATGCAAATCAAGGAAATGGCCTTGAGGTCATTACAATATACACTACCAAAAGGACTTTCGTCTGCGAAAGTTAATGGATTGAAGAATCTCAAAAGCTCAAAAGGATGAGGTACTGGGCCCGCATTCTCCGAGCATGACTTCTTATATAACCTCTAATGAGAGAGAATGCTTTCAAGGGATTTTGTGGCATGTATCCCTTTTTTAACCGTCTTCCGCCCTTTACTTCTTAAATAATAAAAACTTGACCTCAACCACTTACTGGCCTCCAACTGAACCGAGGAAGGTTGATGCACACAAGCCCGAACAACAGCACACTGATACCACACCGATACCAGTACAATCTAACAAAGGCTCACCCAAGACAAATGCAAATCAAGGAATGAGTCCTCCAACCAACTTCAAATCCATCTAACGTTATCTTGCATTTCCAAACCTTCTATCCACTCCAAACCAAATAGACACTCACCCAAGCTTTATCCACACAATATCATCATAGAAAATTCAAAGAACTGAAGTTGATACACAGAAAAATACATAAGGAAAACATGATAATAACCAATAAGGAGCTACCTAGGAACACAAATAGAGATAAGCAAGGTATGCAATCCATGCCAATACTACAACTGGTTCGAATGATAATCAAAACTGAAATCTAGGATTCCGAAGCACACTACTCATCACTGAACAATCCATTCCAAGATGTCCCATCAACCAAGAATAAAACCAAGATAAATTTAACTCAACATACTACTCTCGCTGAGTATATCATCCAAAAATTTTAACAAAAATTGAAAACCTGAATTCAAAGCTGAAGGAACCAATAACGTGTCCATGGGCTATTATTTGAACACTTATCCACCATAATCCATTCGAACTCAAGAAAACCAAATAGGTAACCAAATAGCAGGCTCAGTTAGCCTATAGATGAAAAAAAGAATGCACTCAAGTTGTACAACTCCAAGCTGAAAACTCAAGACCAAGGATAAACCGCTCAATCTCAACTACCCAAACCAAACCTGACGATGGGTAAGCATTTATACTCCAAATCTACCATAACTCCCACATCGTCATTCCAAGGTGTCAAATCTGAAACTGAGCCAACAAGTCTAAATTAAGGTCAAATACTCAAATAGACCATACTATTTAAATCAGACATATCTGTACTAAATCATGTCGAGCTGAATTTGAAACATAGATTGAGAATAATATCGTAATAAAGGATAAATTACTAGCTAAAAACACAAGAAATCAATTCCATGTCTACGGGAAGTCATGGACAACCAAAACATGTTCAAGAAATCCTTATAGCGCCTAAGCACACATACAAGTGTATGTGGTCTACAAAGTAATATAGTGGCCTTCAAGATAGCCGAGTTATAGATCCCACAGAGACTAGATTTGGCAATGATTTGATTTCAGTTCACACTATAGATTCAATTGATGCGAGAGTAACCAAATAAAGTGTTTTGAAATTGTAAATTAAAATTAAACAATGCAGAAAGTAAAGGTCTTGAGACAATCAATAGGAGAAAACCCAGGGTTGAAGCACTCTGAACAATCATATTATGCTATTGGATTTCATTCGTTAACTTGCTTATCATGGTTGTTGATTCGTAGGGTTAATTACACGATTATGGTTTACCAACCTCTAATCTTTTACCTAAGTTGAACCTTACAACTACATCATTGAGCGGGGATGTAATAGTTCACTTAATCTCTTAACAAATATCATCCTACATATGAATCGAGTAAGGTATTCACTTAAGCTCTTAACAAATATCATCCTACATATGAATCGAGTAAGGTATCAAAGTACATCCTCGTCCTATATAATAATTCAAGTTTCTTATTTTATAAAGAATCAACAAGAGTTGCAAATCCTTAAAATAGTTATAATAAGAATAAACAAAAAACTACTATTGATAAGAAAATTGAACGAAATTAATCCATAGCAATAATAATCATGTTCTTGGCTACAACCCCGAAAAGAGGGCGTTTAGCCACACATAGTCATAATCATAATCACAATGTTCTAATTAACGACTAAAAACATGAATAAACTAAATGAAATTAATATAAACCTAATTATGAAGTTTTAGGAGACCCTTGATCTCCAAAATATGTCTAAAGATATTTAAAAACGTGTTACAAGATGTATATCTAGCATAAGGGTAAGCCAAGTTTGTCTAGGAGTTGATTTAGCATGAAACACCCAAGTGTGGAGTGGAACATGAATCACACCCTCTATTCATATGGAATGGGACATGCGTCACACCCTATATCCCCATGGAATAGAGCATGCGATGCATGATAATTGCATGCACTCTCTGGAAGTTGTCGTCCAAATTTTGGTTAAGTGTTGGCCCTTCCTCCTTCTATCCCTAGTCTTGTGGTGTCTTTCCATTGATTTTCCAGCCTCTTTAACATCAAAGTATCATCATATTCAGCTCCAAAATAATTCTACATCATCATACCACACGAATTAGAAGCACAAACAACACTAAACCCATTACGATGAATAAAAAACAAGTGCTTAGACTAGGTTGAATTCCATGATCTTTCACTTCAAGTTCCCACTCTTTCTTTGACTCATATTAACTTTTTACACTCCTAAAAACTTGTTCCACATATCATAACATATTTAAAACCATAAGGAACATATGGAACTCAATAGAATCCAACAAGATAGACTAGGAAATCAAGACTAGTTTTCTCCATTGAACTCTAATTGACTCTTTTAAGTACAAACTCACTTGGACATCACTTGGAATCATATAAAAACATGCTTTAATACTTTTATATACATTTATCTCATTATCAACCCTTATAGAATAGAATTATCCTCAAAACAAGGCTAAATAGGCTAGAATAGTGATGCTAGAATGTATAAATACACCCAACATCAGCACCCCACACTTAATTCCTTGTTCGTCCTCGAACAACTCTTAACTATACTCATAATCAACTATGGAGACTCTACACTTCTACTAAATGCAAGACACTGAAGCTATCACTACAGTGACTACATAGAATGCAAGTTACTACACTAAACATGATATTTACACAATTGAAAGATCATGAACACTACTTCCAAAACACTCTAGCCTCAAGAATTGACTCACCTAGTGGAAAACTCATGCATATTTCTCAACCAAGGACATCATACAAATCACCCACATTCGTCAAACATATACCCTTACAACAAGAGAGTTACCCATAATCACTCATAATAATGTAATTAATAATATGATGGGTACAAGAATCAAATTATTCTCACTCTCACAAGGAATTCAGAAGTTACACACAATGAACTATAGGCTTGCCCTTAGTGTAATGCTCCACTAATAGTTGAATGTAAAGTTTAGGATCAATTAGGACTTTTTCGGGCTGTAATGTAGGCTAAAGGATGGGTAGGGAATAGTGACTAACCTCTCTAAGTGCTTTAATACACTACATTATACAATTAAAAACCAATCTTCAACAAGCAAGTTACACTTTTTCATCCTTCCTTCTCTTTTGTCTTGCCCCATCTCTTTTAGGCATTTTCACAAACACATGGTGGGCATATTGTTTATTCCTTCAAGATTCAATTTTTTTCTTTTTCTATAATTATGGGAATATTTCTAACATTATTTATATCACATCCATCCACCACACATCAAATATAAACATCAATAGCTCTTACCTTGGGGAATCAATTTCACCTTTTTCTTCTTTAATTTATCAACTCCTTATTAAATTAATTTCTCAATTAAAGAACTTAGGATCTTTTTGGATCAAATTATGCTCTATTAAAGAAGTGGATTAGGCTACATATAAGGCTACCAAAGAAAAAGATAAAGGCTCAATGGAGGTTAACTAGGGTAATGCACAAGGGAAGGCAAAAGAAAGTATAAAATTAGGCTATCACAGAAATGCCTATATCATCTCCTAAGCTCATACTCTTTATTTCACTTTACACACACACCGACAAAGTTCTAGACATCATATGCAACAAGGAATATAAAAAAACTCACATCACACATGGCACATGCTCAACTCCTATAAGTTATAATAGACTCCTAACCAAACAATAGCATAAATTCAAATTTAAGTCATCATGAACAAGAGTTATAAACTTGAGCCTAGGAGTCTCGAAAATAGTTATTCACATCAATCAACACGATTTTACAAACAAACCCACTTGCAACATGTAATAAAAAATAGCACCAACAAGAATATCTCACTTATTCCTAAATTAAAAAATTTTAATTGAACCAAAATTTGGGAATTTTCCCACCCCACACATAAAAATTGACTTTGTCCCCAAAGTAAATTTAAAAATAATAGGATAGAAATACTCTTTAAGGCCTCTAGGACTAGCTACTAGCATCTTCATACATAAAGGAAATCCATGGACCCCACACTCAATCTTCACCATGCTTCAATCTTAAGTTTATGGTACTCAGACTTCCCATTAACCTAATTAACTTGGGTTGCCTTCCAAGAAACGACTGATTTAGTGTTGCTGCATGACCCAGCTCAACTCAACCCTATTTCTTCATATTTTTCCTCATACTTGGAGGCCATCTTCTTATCCTTTTCACCTCTTTTGGGTATGAATTCTCAAGTGCAGCAAATTTTTCAACTATAGCCTTTTCAGGCTCATTAATTTCTATCATGTCAGGCTTAGGAGATAGAGTCTTAGGCTACTCAATTAGGTAGTTTGAAGAGGTATTTTGTGGATTAGACACCCCACACTTGTCCTTTTTAATAAAATTGATCATACACAAGTCTTTAACTTAGGACGTAATTGTGGGTGCCTTGTATACATCAAACACCACCTCTTCATCCTCTACCTTTATTTTGAGTGTGCCTTCTCTAACATCAATTAACACTCCTCCGATTGCTAAAAATGGTCTCCCCAAGATGATTGGCACCTGTTCATCTGCCTCAAAATCAAGAATAATTAAATCAGCAAGTATAATGAATTTACCAATCTTAATTAAGATATTCTCAATTATTCCATCAGGATGTATAAATGACCTGTCTGCCAATTGCAACACCATGTTGGTCGGTCTCAGCTCTCCCAAGCCCAATGTTTTAAATAGCGATAGGGGCATAAAGTTTATAGTCTCCCCTAAGTCACTCAGTACATGGACCGTTTTACCCCCTACTTGGATTAGGATAGTAAATTTCCCCTGATCTCTCAGTTTCTTGGGTATTTTATGAGTCATCACAGCACTACTCTCTTCAGTGAGTGTTATTGCTCCTATATCATGCAATTTCATCTTCTTCTCCACCACACCCCTCAAGTACTTTGCGTACTTAGGCATACTTTGCAAAATATCTAGCAAAGGTAAGTTACCATGAAGCTCTTTGAATGTATCAATGAACTTTTTGAATAGGGCATCCTCCTTCACTTTTATTTACCTTTGAGGGAAGGGCAATGGCAGTGTCTTCTTCACTTCAGGTTCAGCAACTTTTGGTTTCAAGTACTCAGACTTTCCTAAATTTTTAGCAACTTCTTTATTTACCTGTTGGGTCACCATATCAGCATCTACCTCCTTTGTTGCCTTGGGAGGTTCTCCTTGAAGCTCCTTACCACTCCTCAAGCTGATTGCCATGACTTGTTTTGGATTTTTTATGTCAGCTGGCAACCCACCTTGTGGCCTATTATTTATTGCTTGCTAAATTTTTTTCCACGTGCAACTCTAGACTTCTTATGGCCGCTTACAAATTTTTTAAGTCTTCTACAACTTTTTCTGATTAGCTAAGATCTGTTTTATCATCTCCTCCATATTGTTGTTTGACTAATTTGGTTGGGACTGTGGCTGTGAGGCGTTCCATGGCTGAGTCTGCCACTTAATGTTGTAGGCGTTACCATAATTTGGCCTTTGAGAATTACCTACATACATTACTGATTCTGTATTTGAAGCACACATGGCCTTAGAATGGATACTATTTCCATATATCTCATACCAGCCATTAATTTGTTGAACTGCGGCTACGGCAGGTTGTGGAGCTCCTAATTTTATGCTGCTGAACTGAATGGTGATCAAATTCTGTTATACAAACACCTGTGCTGATAGGGCTGTAAAATGGTCCACCTCTAGTACACCTGCAACTCTTTTTGTGGAACTTATGGAATCTGAATGCCACTCGGGATTTCCTTGTGCTATGCGATTCAACAATGTGTACAGCTCATTATAAGTCAACTCCAGTGCGTGACCACCTGCGGATGAATCTAGAAAAATCTTTATATTATGATCAAGAGCCTCTACAAAAGAATGAGCAAGTACCTCATTCGACTATTGGTGGTGAGGACAACCCCGAAAAAGGGCCTTGAAGCGTTCCCAAGCATGATATAGATTTTATCAGGCTTCTATTTGAAGCTCACTATCTCACTGTGAAGTCTCGTAATCTTGCCTAATAGAAAGAATCTGACGAGGAACCTTCTGGCTAAGTCATCCCAATATGTGATTGAATCGGCCGGCTCTGCATTCAACCATTTTTTAGCTTCCCCAATAAATGAATAAGGGAAGAGGGTGAGCCTCACATAATTAGTATGTATACCTGTCGGAATAAATGTAGTAGTGAGCTCAATGAAATTCTGTAAGTGAACCTGTGGGTCCTCGTATGAAAGCCCTGCAAATTGTCCAATGCTAATCAATAGTTGTACCATGTTGTGCTTAAGCTCAAAATTTTCCCCAGTAGCCGGTCTTTGAATGGGGAAAGTCAAATTTGTTGGAAGTGGGACTGGCACTTACCAAACAGTCTTGCGCGCTACTTATTGTTCCTCAGCCATTTGCGCAGGATTTTCTTGGTCTTCTTGGATTTAAGGAATTCGTGGGAGAAGGATTGTTTCTCTCCTTCGTTGATGGTAAAGTTTCTCGGGTTCGAAGCTTGGTTCAACTAACTCCTTATCCCTTGCCAACTTACCACTTTAAAAACCTGTTTCCTGCAATAACAAAACCAAGACCAAGAGTAAAAACACCAAATAAATCTAAAAGTAAAACTAAAATAAATAATTGCCAAAATACAAGTCCCCAACAATAGCGCCAAAAAATTGACAGTGCCCAAGCTCACACGCAAGTGTACGTGGTCTACCAAGTAATATAGTGGCCTTCAAGAAGATTGAGTTATCGATCCCATAGAGACTAGATTTGGGAACGATTTGATTTTAGTTCACTCTATAGATTCAATTGATGCGAGAGTAACAAAATAAAGAGTTTGGAAATTCTAAATTAAAATTAAACAATGCAAAAAGTAAAAGTCTTGAGACAATCAATAGGAGAAAATCTAGAGTTGAAGCACTCTGAACAATCATATTATGCTATTGGATTTCATTTATTAACATTCTTATCGTGGTTGTTGATTCATAGGGTTAATTGTAAGATTTCCCAACCGCTAATCTTTTACCTAAGTTGAACCTTACAACTACATCGTTGAGCGGGGATGTAATAGTTCACTTAAGTTCTTAACAAAAATCATCCTACATATGAATAGAGTAAGGTATCTAAGTACATCCTCGTCCTAGATACTAATTCAAGTTTCTTATTTTAAAAAGAATCAAGAACCATACTCTGCTTATTCCTTATAGCATAGAATCATCCTCAAAACAAGGCTAAATAGGCTAGAATAGTGATTCTAGAATACATAAATACACCCAACATCAAATCCCCAAGGCTCCAAACTACACTAATATTAGCAAAGACTTTAGCAACTTGAAGAAATGCAACTTTACCCAAAAACTAATCAATCCAACCCTCTATCTCGGCAAAGAATATCCATAGACACATATCGCAAATGAGAAGCACTCCTCCATGTCTTAGTAGGCCGAACAAATTCTAAAATGGGGATTTTCTGAATCCACCTAAGTAGGATCTCGACGAAGAATAAAGTACCAAGCTCGACACCAATGTCAAGGTCAGGACCACTACCAAAATATAAACCAAGCAACTCAAGATAAAGAATTTTCAATTTTCCAACTTAAGAAGCGGTCATAGGAATATCACCTATCTCTAACTCTCTTAACTCCTCGAGAACCAAGAACCACATCATGGTAACAGCATAGTATCCAACTCTACACCAATACCAAGAGATAACCCATCACTAGGAGATGAACCCAGCAAACCAGAGGACAATCCAAGACCACTTGACATCAACACCAAAACCACTATTAGGCTTTGAACTAGCCAAATCAGAAGAACAAACCCCAAACTGGTCAACCTCAGAAATGGGTTACATAGAGAGGGATAGCCAAAGCGAAAGCCTTCGCAACCCATGAGTCAAATCAAAAAATCTTAAACTCAAGAACAGGAAATATAACCAAGTTGCCAACTCTAGAACCACAATAAAATCATAGAAGGTCAACTTACTCAATACTATTATCCACTACACAATCAATTTGACATAGCTAACAAAAGAGGAAAATGACCAACTTCCCCTTGCTAGAGAAATTAAATCATCCAACCAGGCTATAGCAGCTCGAGCCAACAAATAAGAACCGTATAGAAGGAAAAATTCTAACTAGATGCCAATAGTTTAGCCATATACCAAGAGAGAATCAATTACATGAATTAATAACAATAATAACAATAATATAAATATTAATATAATGAATAGGTGGTACCAAAATGAAAATCAATAGCAAACACCACTCAAAGGCAACAATAAGGCCAATGTGCCTAGGTAAATGGGACTTAAACCCAAAGGCTCCACCTCCAAGTAAATATCAACATTGATCTACTCCATCCATTACTAAAAGAAAGAATCTACGGGGGTAGTCATATAATCATGAAGTCAATAACTAGGTAAACAATAACCAATATGAACTTATTAAGGCATATAATCATCGATGGATATGAAAACCCCAATACACTTAAATAAAAATGTAAATATTGGAAATAAAAGCACACATTCATAGTGAAATCTATAATCACATACTTGACAGGTCTAAGAAAGAATAAATCTGAACAAGTCAAAACTCGGATCGACCAACTGAATCATCAACTGAGGTGCAAAGCACATTATCTCTAACTGAAAGAGCCACAACACTATAAGGCTGATCCAAATGAGTTAAATGACCAATAACCTAATGTCGGAGACACTCTCTAGACTAGTGACTGATCTTTTTGCGGTCATAGCAAACCTCTGAAGCCCTAACCTAGTGAGAAATATCAATTGAACCCAAATGACTGGCTAACTAACATTGAGATCACTCTCTGCTATCATGATAATCCTTTCATAGTCAAAGCCTACATCAAGAACTTTAGGTGGCGGGGAATACATACTAACTCTTTCTGAACAACCAACTCACATCTGGGGCACTATTTAGACCAATGTCCTATCTCCCCATAAACAAAATAAGCCCCTAGAATACTCTAAAATATTGCCCTTGTTGATCCAGAATGGCCACCATGACCTGAAGACCCATACCAAATACTCTGCAGGGTTTGAAGAGAACTCAGCCTGCTATGATCACCATGACCAACCTGTGAACCACCCATAGACTGAAACACCACTTGCGTAGAATCTATATGCTGTAAGAGAAGCTGACCTTCACCAAAAGAATCGTCACTCCCAGATGAAATATTAATAGCACTATACAGATGGCATGGACTCTTACCACCACCTCTAAAAGTCTCAATGTATGCTCTCTCTATGGCCCTCACATAATCAATAACTCAAAAAAAGGAGGACCCAACTTCTATTAAGGGCTCCAATGCCAAATAAAGTGGCAATCTTAATCCTCTAATAAATCCATGCACCATGTCCTATTCTAAAGGATATAGAATAGGAATATGCCTAGCCCACTCAAAAAATTCAATCTTGTACTGCAAAATCAATAAGGAACCTTAATGAACACCAACAAATCTGACTCTTTCCTGAAAACTGCTTGATGAACCAAATGCCATCCATGGCAGCGACGGATCTGTAAAAAGACTTGGGATCCCCAATGCTAAACCTTGAAGGGCTAAAGTAGTCATGAGCTCTACTGGAGCCTAAGCTGGCCCTAAATCCTTTGGCTAACACTGAAGAACTTTGATACCTATCATTGAATCCTTAGTCTGATGTTATACTGAAGCTCTAAAAATACGTGTTAAATTCTCATCAACATCTATGGAAAACCTTGCATCGTCTTTCTGGGATAGAGTAGAGTCAAAGAATTTTCTTAAGGCTCATAACAATATGGATGTACGATAATGTGTCAAGAAATGAATTTCCTAAGAAGGCCCTGTATTCTCTCAAAGATAGGTTACAGACGTCTTTTCACCGATCCATGGGGACTCTACTAAATACTTAACACTTGTACCAATACATCGGTGAGTCTAGGCTTTGTTACCAATTTATCACAACCTAATTCCTCAGGTCATGATAGCACCTACTATAACCCATAGTAGATAAGCCAATCCATAGTCTGAAACTGCTAGTAATGGACTACCAAGAGAAATGAAAAAAGAATGCGGAATAAAAGAAATGAAAGACTAAAATATATAATGTAGTCCAAAAACCTAGTGGAATTAGTACAAGAGCTTCCAATGTGATAAGATTACAAAAAAGTACAAAATGAGTACAGATAGAACCATCGCTGAACTATCCTATTTATGTCTAAGAAACTAACATATTAAGGCTAAGGAGGTACTAAGGATGAACTATTCCATTCTATCCATACTCAGGAACTTTAATACTATACCGTATATCACCGTCCAATATAAGAATAAAGGGCAAAAAGGATATTTAATAGTATACAAGTATAAGAAATTAATTTACAATCTGAATAAATAGAGGAAGGGATATACGGTAATACCATAGCGACATATATATAGATATGCATATATAAAACCAGGTCAACTCATGTTAAAACCTAAGTCATCATAAAATCATGTTAAGGACTCATAATTATAATGAAGACTAGTGCTAATATAATCATGGTCTCTAATCCATACATCTAAACATGAGATAACTACTGAAATAAAGTAATAGTAAAGAAAGAAAACAGAATATCAGGGTCTAAATTCATAATGCCTAACGAATGGATAATCATGCATATAAATATAACCACAATGTAAAAGAGCCAAGATCATACCTCAAATCTCAATACCAACCCAAATATTCAACTTGTCACAGACTAACCATAACAACAATAATAGTAACAATCCAAGGTAATAGGTAAGCGCAGACAAATAATACATAATTGGGCCTTTCATAAAACACTATCATCATAGGATTAGAAGGTTCTATCAACACATAGTAAACAACAATCTAAGCCTATACCTATACAACTCCCCAGGGCTGATCGATACATGCTCTACACAATAAACTACAAGTAGCACTTGTACCTATACCTATGCAACCCTCATAAGGCTAATAGATATAGGCGCATACTGATGATAGGTAATGCACATGCAATAATGAATTCCAAGACATAATAAATAATACCATAAAGTAACTTAATGTATAAACTCATCTCGTCAATATCTTCATCAATCACCAGACTTGATCCGGAACCTATATCATCAACATCATCATCACCCACCAGACTTAATCCAAAACTCATATCATTAATATTATCATTAACCACTGAACTTAATCTGTAACTTATATCATCAATATTATCATCAACCGCTAGACTTAAATTGGTCTCTCTATATATCTATCTATAAATATATCAATACTATAATCCATCGACTATGTATTTAGTACAAACTTTACATATATATACAATTGTACATAATTGCATAGCTAAGACCGTGGATAAATAGAGAGTAAATTTGTAAATCCATTGCTTGGGGTATACTTCAGGACGAAATAATCATAAAGGTATAGAAAGGGTTTGAATCTCCCTTGACCAAAATAAATAGTAGTAATAAAATCATGGATCAAAATCTATCTTGGCCAAATTTTTAAAACACCATTTTCTATCTTAATGCATAAGTCATCTATTTAGATGGTACGATTTCCATTATGAAGAAATCCATTTTTAGGGTGAAAAGTAGGCTTTAATCCCCTTTTAGGAAAAACAATAGTAAACTCATATTTTAGTCAGAATCTTTATTTATCGTAATTAGTGATCATGAACGCAACGAATCTATGCATGCCATAACTAGTATTAAAATAATAAAATCATAAGCCTCAGTATGTCGATAAACTACGACCACATCCTTTACCAGGATAAACCATTCCCCAAAATCTAACCCATATCATAACATGGCCTTAGGCTCAATAATATGTCCAGAATAACTACAATATTAATTACTATTTTAGGCCCACATACATATTTAAATCCATATCAATAATCATTTCTATAAGCCATCTCACATCTATAATCTGTCTCATATCTAGAAGGTATATCATATTTGTAGGCCAAATCATATTTATAAGGCATATCATATCTATAAGCCAAATCATATCTATAAGGCATATCGTGTCTATAAGACAAATCATATCTATAAGGCATACCACATATATAAGGCATATCACATATTTATAAGGAATAATCATATGATTTATCACATCCATGGCTATATCATTAAGTATGCCGATAGGCCATATCATTAATCAAATCCAAAAGACATATCATGGATATGAGCCCTTAATCATAATTTAGAAAAATCATCACCATTCACTAAGTCACAAAGTTGTCTCATTAGTCACAACTATGTCTTACATGCATAAATAAGTCCACAAGTCTTGGCCTAAGATTGACTGGAGGAACCCACTTCTAATCTTTGAAATCCATATTTAGATAGTTTCTATCCCTAAATAGGTTGAGGTATCTAGATTGAATTCTAGATGGTATATGAGCCATAGTTAGCCATAATATAGGAATTTCATCTAGGACAAGAGCAATTAAGTCAACTCTACCTAAATTATGATTTTAAGATAACAACATAGTCCAAATAAGGCTAATCATGGTAATCATACTTCCAACACCTAAACCACATCCTAAATCAAGAATAATATTATAATCATTCTAGGAATTAGCTCAATCTATGATGAAAGTAATAGGATCCTAGAAGTATAATAAGTATTTCACCTTATGGGTCAAATCACTCATCTAATCCCCAAACTTTAATATTCAATACTAAGTCATGGTATTCTACCCATAATTAATCTTAACATTCTCATTCACATGCAATATATAGAACATATCATATTGTGAAGAAGAGTAGATAAAAGCCTAACTTGATGTCCAACCGCAAATCCTTAAATTATCACCAAATATTTGTCTTCACTCCACAATCCAAAAATTCTTCCATTCTATCGAAATCATAATAAATTCATCATTAGGAGTCAAATGATACTCATATTTCCATAAAATAGGTCGGGTCAAATTTTGGGTCAAGAACGGGCTCGCGGGGCTCGTAAATGGAATCCAAAATTCAACCCATCACAAGGTTCCTCAAAGGATAAGGAATGTATGCTCCAAATTTAAGAAAAAATAGGACATAAAATGTGTCTTAGATCAACCCTCAAAATTTAGTAATTTAAAGCCGTAATTTCTAAGAACTTATCATGAATTTGGATGGAAATCAAAGGGAAATCAATGGGAAATGACCAAAAAGGACTAGACTATCTTACCTTAGATTATTTGGATGATTTCACACTCTTTTAATATCTTTGATCCCTCAAAATAGTGTAAAATTGATGGAAAGAATGTTGGAACATCGGATGGAAAAATAGGGTTAAACATGGGGTCTAGAAATGCTATGGCGACTCAAAAATTGCAATTGCGTCCTGCAAAGGGTAAAACTCATTTGGAAATTTTGATTTACCCTTCGCGATTGTAATCTATCAAAAATGCATAAAACTTATATGGCGATCATGATTCACCCTTCGTGATTGTCGTCACACCAGACCTGATGCACTAGATTTTCTTCTAAGTGTGTAATGGACTTTGACTGGGTATTCAGTATTTGTTTGAGACCCTTTACAAATAAATAAAATATGGTATCATACCAAATTCAATGTTCTAGGCTTAACGGAACCATTAAAACTTTCATCTGAGATTATTTTGACTAAATGCGGGGCCTACATTGATAGTTTTATTTTTTACATAATCCACCCAATAGACCAAAATGAGTCTAAAAGCCTTAGGACCTGAACCAATAGCCTTAGTCCAATTATCCTTTTGTTGGAGTCTTCCGAATCTCTTCAGTCATCTGGTTGTTAAGAAGAAGCAAAGTACTTAATGCATAAGTAAAAGGTCGACCTTCTTATATAAAGACTAAGGAAAAGCCTATACAAATTGATCTCATATCCTCCTAGCCTAAATTTGATGTTTTAGAGTTGATGGCACTGTTAGATTCTCATCTGAGGCCATCTACAAGGAGTTTTAGTCAGACAGCAAATCCTAAACAACAAAAGCTCCAAAATAGGGGAATGGGCCTAAAATTTAAATGAACTGTTCGATCATTGAACTAACAATTTTAATAAGTCTTAAAAAACCTCTAGCCACTATTGGAAGGGAAAAATGACAATAAAATGCATGTCAAATCGAGAAAAAACTGGAGGGTCATTACAAGGTGGTGGCTGGGGAATTATTCTATCGGGAAGAAGATGTGGACATTGTTATGCTTTTTCTTGGATACCTAAGGAAGAGGCTTTTATGATTTAATTATAGATAAAATTCAAGATTTCCATCATCCTGTATCTTTGTTAATTAACCCTGGGTCAACATTTTCTTATTGTTTGCATATTTTTCTACTAGATTGATGTTATGTGTGAGTGTAACAATGCTAATTGTAATATTTAATTTTTTTTCTCTTTTGATCATTTTGACCTTCTTCATAATTACTATATATAATTTATTAGTTGTGGGGATGTTTGGAGAGGTTCCCAAGACATTCATGAGTGATTTGATTATGTTTGAAGTTTTGAGTAGCCTTATAAGTGGTTAGTTTTGACTTTAGTCAATACTTTTTATCCGAGCATTAGATGGTGATTCTTTCAGTTCTATTGACTCTAGAATGTTGATTTCATATTATTAGTGTGGTTTGGTTTGAATTTTGATCCTTTATATATTGGCTATGGACATTGCTTGCAAGCTATAGTTGGTATGATGATACCAGTACTCATAGCCTTGGTAAATAATAATGGAATAATAATTTGGTTGGATGGTAATGGTTTTGATTGGGCAATAATGGTGGAGTGTGATAGCAAATTGTAAAGGTGCGAGTCCAATAGATGGATACTAGAAACTCATGTTTGCCGACATGGGGGTCGGTAATAGCGACTATATATGATACTATAAAGTACATAGGAATCCTCTAAGTAAATTGTACATATGTATCATGGAGAGCGAAGAGTACTCAGGAATCCCCTACTCTTATGGTATATCTGGTTTGTGCAGCTACACACATCAGGGCCTATTCACGAGTTACATTGGACCCATATAGCTGGTGGGTATTTCTAGAATAGTACTACACATACCTAGGTTAATGTTTTAAAAGGCATGCTAAACCCGACTCCCTTTTCCGGTATGGTTGTATCTATCTATCTGTATGGTTGTGTGCATATGGTTGGTTTACTAGATGACATTATTTTATCCTCATCCTGAGTTTATGCTAGTGTTCATCCGCTAACCCATCTTCGGGTGGCTATATCCCCATGCGATGTAACAACCAGTCATTCTACTCCTCCTACTTAGTGATCTAATTTGGGATAAGCTACTGGATTGAAATGGTGAGCTTTCATATTCTTGAAGGCTCTATTTCATAACATGGATGTGTAACGACCTGAGATCCCATCTCGATATGTCACACGGTTCTTATGACCCCGAAGGACCACAAGCTAACCCTTTTCTAATATCTGTACCTGTACACTGCTTAATATCTAAAATAAATGCGGAAACTGGCCATAAGGTTCAACACATCTATACATACTCAAAACTAAAAACTAATTACTAATACATCTATTTGAAAAACCTCCAAACTCTCTAAATTGTGGAGTTGATGGGACATGTCCCTAACTAACTCCATCTACTGAAAATATAAATAAAGTCTGATGCCATAATAGTAAACTGAGATTCGTCCTCAAAAGAAGAGGACTCACTTCTATGACTACTGCTGCTGACTGGGACTGAACTACTGAGGAGACTCTGAGTCCTGTTCCTCTGAACCTATGGTGACAAATAAAACACCATAGCGCAAATACGTCAGTACAAGAATGTACTGAGTATGGAGATGAGGTAAGGATAAATGCAAAGGCTCATGCGTGTAGAATATCTAAACGGAATAATCATGAAAATGTCGCACGAGAACACATACATGAATGTATAGACCCTAATCATAATCATCACAACACTAAATATCGAAACTCGGATACCGCTTTACTGTAGACTGAACTCACTACTGACACTGAGCTACTTAATCACTGACTCATCTGATACTGATAACTGAGGATCTGGATGCACATAAATCAAGGACTGAATTTTGAGCTTACTACTTTCGACCGACAGGATTTGAGATCAACCTCTCTAACGAATGATTTTAGAAACTATTATCAATGATAAGAAACATGAATATATCTGAATCTGACAACAAGGATACTCAATAGAATCTGAGACCGTGAATCAAGCCTATCTGGTGGCATATCTCTGAATATGATATCAAATAATTGTATATGATAACACACCTATCTGATGGGATGGTCCATAAATCAATGGAACTATCTGAGTTCCTCATAATAATAGATGACTATATCTAACAGTCCTGATTTCTGAAGATTGATACTGAACTAAAACTGTAACTGAAACTATGGGAAGTAGTTACTTAACCGACATGCCCCAACCTACCATAGGTGGAGTCCAACCTGTAACCCCAGTTGGAAGGGTGTCAATACTGTGCCACGGGTAAATACCTCTCTCTGGTTAATCCTCTCTGACGGATGACCTTTACCAGACAGTCGACCTAAGGCAATATAATAGTCAAATACTCTCCCTCTGGAGGTAACAAAATTTTCCTGATGGTGACTCCTGTATCTTGCGCGGGCTACGCAGTTCTGGAGGTCAAGGATTGCTACTAATGACTACGGCCTCTCTCTCTTGCTGATGGGAAGAGCCACCATCCCTTCTCTCACTTAGTGCTAGTTTTTACTCCCAACTGAAAGACTCTGACTGAATTCTTAGCTGAACATCATTGAATTGAATCTAATACTAATCATGTTTATCAAAAGATCTGACTGAGCTACGCTGAGATCACTTAGTTCCGTATCTGATAGAAATGGTATTGAATCACGATATCTGACTGACGATACAGAACTCAAATAAATTATTAGGTCACTTTTGAGATTAGAATTGAACACTTGCATACTATTGGATCTGAACTGATTACAGGACTGAGGCTAGATTACTAGCGATATGGAGATTATAGAGATTACTGAGATTTTTGAGCTTTCTTACATTCTGCAATTGTCTGAAGATATAGAGTTCTATAGCTCATTGAGTTCTGAGAATCATGGCTCAACTGGAATTATCATGAACCTGACACGGGCTCTAGACAACAGCTAAATTGTAGGGTATAAATACCCCCAGGACTCGATACTATAAAATAAAGTATAATCATTCCTCCATCATCATAATCGTTCATTCATTATCATCATCACAATCATTCATTCATCATCATAGTCATATATTCATCATTATTATCATTAAAGTATATCTTTAAGTATTTAGTAATCATATCATATGTTCATCCTCACAATCACTAAGGCATGACTTCGAGCATTTAGGGATCATAACTATATAATAGCGTAGGGGAAACATGCTACTAGATCATACTCCATTCAACAAGGTCTTTCCTCAAGTACTTCATACCTAAATCAATCTTGACATGTATTTGGACATCATATGATTTACAGAAAACTTCATACTATTATGTCTCAACTTACTTGCTAACTACTTGGCATGTATTAAAAGATTAGCATATATCAAAGAGAACATAATTGGGGAATTTACTACCATCACATCTCCACTTATTCACTAAGGTCCTTCAACAATCACTAGACACGCACAGATTCATACTTATTTGGGAATTTCCCACTATCATGGAATAATTCATCCACTTGGGCATTTTATCAAACACTAGGCATGCATAAACTAACTCACAATTTGGGGTTTATCTTCAACATACTACAATGGCCCTTATGCTTCACCTAAGTTGTTTATCAAACCTATGGGGGACATACTTCGCTTATTCAACCATTTATACAACCAAATACCATGAACACATCACATAAATTCCACATAATAGGGTCAAATCTCATAAATCTTGTACACAAACATGAATCAAAACTCAACATCACAAGGAACATCAATTTCAACTCATACAAATCATGGAATCTCATAAGCATAAAAATCTTGAAGTTTTAAATAGGGTTTTTGAGCTTCTTGGATGAAAGGGACCCAAGAATCAACATCTACATACCTTGGAGAAACTCTTTTATTAAAAACCTTCGGAAGGTTTATTGATTTCTCTAGATCTTTCTTGATTTTTGTTGAAAAAGAAGGAGAGGATTTTGATTTTGGAAACCCTAATTCTTGGTGGAAGAAGAGAAAATGAGGCTAAAATCCCTTAGCCGAGTTTGAAATTGGAATAAATGCTATCTTGTTATAGGTTTGGTCATGGTTATAGACCTATCCTAAAGTTTGAAATTGGAATAAATGCTATCTTGTTATAGGTTTAGAATTCAACCAACTCAGGTAATTCATATTTGGTGGTTGGGTTAGGTAACTTGGGTGGTCTCCGATCTAGTATGGACTTAGGATACCCATTACAACAAGGCCCTAGTTTGAGTCATGTCAAGATGGTATTAGAGCTTTGGGGGTTCATAGTCAATTATGAGTCCACAGAGTCGTGTCGAGTAAAGTCTCTTTTAAGGGTGTGTAGCATGCCACACTCATAAGAGAGAGGCTATAAGGTAAATAGGAATGTTTCACTTTCCTCGTATTCTATTTTTAAGCTTGGAGTGTAAGTCCTGAAATATTCTCTAATTTTGGTTTGTTTGCTTTTAAGATCATGCCTTGATAATCTAAGACACAAGGTAACTTTTATGTCCCAATCGAGGACAATGTTGAAGGGACATGTACTACTCAGGTGGTCCATACTCAATCAAGGGGTCCCATCCCTGATAGTTCTGGATTTCTATCGATTGCTACTAGTCCTTCTCAGAGTGAGGTGACTAATGCAAAATTTTGTCAATTGATTCCTATTATTGCTCAGTTGGTTGCTACTTAGGCTGAGCGGGGTGTATTTGGTGTTTTATCTGTTGAGGCCACAAGGGTTGGCCAGTTTATGAAGATGCATACTTCTACTTTTACTAGTGTAAAGATGGAGGAGGATCCCCAAGGTTATTTGGATGAGATAGAGAAACTTTTAAGGTAATGCAGGCCATAAATATGGAAGGGGTGATTTTGCTGCTTATTAGCTTAAAGATGTGGCGTACCAATGATACAAGGAGTGGGATAAGGCAAAAGGTGATGTTGAGGAGTCAATTTTGTGGGAGACTTTCTCTAATGCTTTATTGGATCTCTTCTTTCCTTAGGAGTTGAAGAAAACAAAAGTGGAGGAATTTGTTAATCTAAGACAAGGGAAAATGTTGGTCAAGAAATATGCCTTGAAATTTCACCATCTATCTAGGTATTCTCTAGAATTGGTGTCTGATATGAGGGCAAGGATGAGAAAGTTCACTTTTTCACTATATCGGGATTTGATCCTTTAAAGCAAGACTGCATTACTGATTAAGGATATGGATATTTCTAGGTTGGTGGTTCATATACAGTAGTGGAAGAGAAAAAGAGAAAGAAGGTTGAGTTCAGAGAAAGGTAGGGTAGGAAGTTTAGATCATCTGAACATGGTGTTTGAGATTGTTGTAAGTGGCCAAGAAAAAGTGGGGGAGTTTTGGTTCCCTCTTTACAACTAGTGCTTCTTACCCGAAGTAGTTGGGTGATAGGCGTTAATAGGGTCTTGATATTTCCAAGCACAGGGTGCGTAATCTCAGGTAAGTGGGGCTCAGTCAGCCTTATCATGTCCTCATTATCAGTCTTGTGGTAGGTTGCATAAGGGTTTCTGTGATGAGGGGAGGGACAGGTATTTCAAATATGGTCAGCTAGGCCATATGCTTAGAAATTATCCAGTTGGTAATGGTGCTTTGGGAGAGAGTAAGGCTTTAGTTGCTTTATCTTCTACACCCATACCAAAGGGTTCTTCTTCTGTATCCATTTCTGCTTCTGGTACTGGCACTGGTCGGAATAGATTATATGTTCTTGCTACTCGATAGGAATCTGAGGCATCGCCTTAGTTGTGTCTAGTACATTACAACTCTTTTCTCGGGATATTTATTATTTATTTGATTTCGGTTCCACTCTCTTTTATGTGACCCCATTTATGGCTGTGTATTTTGGTTTTGATCCCGAGGTTATTTTAGATTCTTTCTCAATTTCTACTCCGGTAAGTGACTCTGTTATTGCTAAAAGTGTCTATAGGGGGTGTGTGGTATCTATTAGTTATAGGAAGACATTGGTGGATTTGTTTAAACTTGATATGGTAGATGTTATTATGGGGATGTATTGGTTACACTCTTATTATGCGTCTTTAGATTGTTAGGCCAATAAGGTTGTTTTTAAGTTCCTTAGTGAATGGTTAATGAGTGGGAGGGTGGTTCAATAGCTCCTGGGGAAGATTTATTTCTTATCTTAGAGCTTGGATATTAATCTCCAAAGGGTGTCTCTATCATCTGGTCAAGGTTAAAGATTCTAACTCGAAAGGTCCATCTTTACTTTTGGTTCCAATGGTAAATGAGTTTCCTGAGGTTTTTTTGGATGATATTCCTGGTGTTCCTACATATAGGAAGATTGAGTTTGGTATTGATTTGGTTTTGGAAACTCATCCAATATCTATTCCTCCGTATAGAATGGCTCTGGCTGAGTTGATGGAACTCAAGGAGCAACCTAAGAATCATTTGGATAAGGGTTTCATTCGTTCTAGTGTGTCCCCTAGGGGTGCATCGATATCATTCATGTGTAAGAAGGATGGTTCCCTTCGGATGTGCTTTGACTATTGATAATTGAATAAGGTAATGGTTAAAACAAGTATCCTCTTCCAAGGATAGATGACTTGGTTGCTTAATTGCAACGTGACAAATTATTTTCTAAGATAGATCTTCAGTCTCTGTAACATCAACTTAATATTAGGGAGGTGGATTGTAACACCCCGCATGTTTCTAATCTAGGAAGTGAATAAGTTTTCCTACGTATGAAAACTCCTATCCTGTGAGTAGCATTTTAGTGCATGACTTACAATGAATATCCTAGCGATAGGATAGCTTATGATGTGCTAAGCATGTTCATATGAGTCACTTAAGGTAATACAAGCTAAGAGTTTTTGAATCCATCAAGTTTTAGTGTTTGATTTTGTAAGGGTCATCTTTGAACAAGAATAACGTGATTTATATGTGGTATTTTGGCTGATTTAGACCCACCAAATTATAGATAATCGAATTAACTTTCAAACGATACCAATTTCGCCTTAATCCAATACCCGAGCAAAAACTTATGCCCATTTTCGTGAAAGACAGTATGGATAGGCGATTGGTTAGGCGCCGCCCAACCTAGCTTGTGCAATTACTTGGGCGCTTCCTAAGTCAGTTCCAGGTGCCAAAAACACTCCATTTTGAGTTATTTTAAGGGTAATTAAGTCTTTTAACACTCCTTACACGTCCCTAAACTTAACCCTACGAAATATATAGCTTCTAAACATATTACAACCCTATTATCATCTCAAAGCTCAGTATCCAAGAGCACTAAAAGAGAAAAACAACTAGGGTTGCATAATTAAGCTTGAAGATCCGATTTCAAGGAAATTCCTCCATCAATCATCAAGAATCTTCCTTCTAAGGTATGCGTGAGTTGATTCATGGACTCCTTTCGTCCATGAAGCTTAAGAACCATCATCTAAATTATGTATTATGATGTTTATGTTGTTGGTGGTTGATGTTCATGTGGTTGGAGTTTGATGATGCCTAATAAGGGATCTTTGTATGTTTTGTGTGAGGATATGGTGGTATTTAATATATAAATATGTGAAATTGGTGGTTGAATATTTGTAATCTTGATGAATCCACCTATGCCTAAGATGTGCATGTAAGGTGTTTGTGAAAATACCTAAGGAAATACAAATCATGCTTTTATGACATAATAAGTCCTAAATGACTATTCCGTGTTCTAAGTTTATGTTCAACGTGATCCCCATGCTATTGTCTTGAATTGAAAAAGTTGCATGAGATGCTCATGATATTGTTGTGATATGGAATGACCATGTTATTGAAGCCATGCAAGTAAATACATGTTGTGTGCATTCCCGATCATGTGATAGTTCGTTGAGAATCATTCTTATTATGAAATCCTTACTTATGATATTGTGAATTATGGACTCAAATCTTGTGATCAAGTCATGTCATGTGTGTCAGTTTCCTCCTATCGAGTCCTGGGGGTACTTGTACCCGAAAACTATAGCTATGTGCCTAGAGCCATGTCATGTTTCACGATATCCGAACTCAAGCTATGATTCCATAGACTTCAGTCAGTCATGTGACTCAGGAAAACCTCATGATCTTAGTCAGTTGTCAGATATCAGTAACATTCCGCTAGTCAATGGAATTTAGTAAGATTAAGTCATGTACAGTCAGTTATTCATGTCCAGTCCCTCCAGATAGGAGTAGAGGTTAGCACCGAGTGAACCCAAGGATGGGAACTTACCCGCCAGTTCAGGGTGTGATTCTTAGTAGTCATCTTTGTGTTCCAGAACTACGTAGACAGCGTAGGTTGAGACATCTTAACCCGTCAGATTAGGGTTGATAAGGTGGCTTAACCCGTCAGTTTAGGGTTCCCACCATTCTCAATAAGTACCTTCCAGATAAGGGTCACTCACAGGCTGTCCTTACCCGTAGTACGGTATTGAAACCCCTCCAGTCGGGGCAGAGATGGGACCCCAGCTTAGCCATAACAGCATACATGGGGCATGTCGGCTAAAAACTACCTCCCACAGTTTCAGTATCAGTCTAAGTAAAAGAACTCAGGGCGTTCTTCAGATTTTGGTATATACAGGATTGTCAGATACAGTCGTCCATGTTATCAGTTGCAGTATCAGTCATGACAGTTATCAGTAAACCATGTATTAGCTTACAGGTCATGCTATCACATATTCACGGTCCCAGTTTCTATATATGTGTGTTTGTACTCCCACGTTTATATTAGTCAGTCAGCGTTGTTCATGCATGAAACCCTTTATGTTCAGCCTACCCTCCTCGTATACTCAGTACTCCAGTTGTACTGACGTATTTGCTCTATGGTGCTTTCTTTTCATGTTACACCATAGGTTCCGAGACACGAGCTCCAGCCCAGCAGTAGCGGTAGAATTCCAGTCGCAGAGACACAGTGAGTCCTCATTGATTTGAGGACAATATGATTTGATACCTTTATTTATTTCATCAATTCAGTTTTATGGAGTTAGTTGGAGACATGTTCCTTCGACTCCTTATTCAGATAGTTTAGAGGCTTTTAGATTTATGTTCAGATTTTCGTTCAGACTTAGCTTTCAGAATGAGTTGTTTTGGGTATTTTCACCCATATGGTTTTATTCAGTTGAACCTTATGGCCTTACAATTTTATGTATTCCGCATTATTATATCATGATTTGCAGTATACAGGTACAGATATCAGTTATGGGTTAGCTTGTGGTCCCTTGTGGTCATGAGCACCGTGTAGCATTCTGGTTCAACAAATCGGGGTGTTACAAACTTGGTATCAGAGACTACGGTTCAATAGAGTCCTAGGAAGTCTGAAAGCCGCATCTAGTAGTGTCTTGTACATGGGTGTGTTGCGCGCCACATTTATGTACGGGAGGCTATAAGATGTTTTAGGAACAATCCCCTTTCTTCAGTATTCATGCCATGCTAGTGAGCATAATCACAAGTTAAACTCTCAGTCTAATCCATTCTTCTCTTATTCCAGACCATGGCCCCAAAAAGAAGAAACCAGCCAGCTCCTCAGCCCAAAGATCCTTTGGGCGAACATGTTTCCCATACGGAGTTTAGAGCCGCGTTTACCACACTTGCTTAGTCCGTGGCTGCACAGAATGAATGACCACCAGTTATTCTAGCCAATCCAGTGACAAATCCCAAAGCAGATAGGGTTCGGGACTTCACCTGGATGAACCCTCCATCTTTCCATGGGTCTAAGTCTGATGAGGACCCTCAGGATTTCATTGACCAAGTCTAGAAGGTCATTGACATCATGGGTGTTACTTTTATTGAGAGTTCTGAGTTATCCGCCTACCAGTTACAGGATGTTGCTTATGATTGGTACAAACAGTAGAAGTCTTAGAGGTTAGATGATGCAGGCCCTATCGAGTGAGAGGAATTTGTCACGACCTTCTTAGACAGATTCTTTCCCCAAGAGCTGAGGGAAGACAAAGTTCTTGAGTTCATCAACCTTAGGCAGGGGAATATGATGGTTAGGGAGTATTCTCTTAGATTTACTTAGCTAGCCAGGTATGCTCCTCATGTGGTTGCAAACAATAGGGCTAAGATAAGCAAGTTTGTGTCAGGGGTCAATGATAGCGTGGTAAATGAGTGTAGGTCGGTGATGCTGATCGGTGATATGACCTTAGCCAGACTCATGACCCATGCCTAGAAAGTAGAAGAGCAGAAGGTTAAGACTAGGGAGAGGCAGAACAACAGAGCAAGGCCAGGTAACTTTAACTTTGCTCACCCCAAATTAGATGGAGGAAACCGTTCACAGTTTCGCTCTAAGTCAGCCGTTCTAGCTCCTTCCTCTGCCAGCGCTCCAGTGCCGAAGTTCAGAGACGGTAACAGAGATAAAGTGCCAGGCTCTAAATCTCAGGGAAGTGTTAGCAGTGCCCGAACAAATCCCCTTTGTTAGACTTGTGGTAAAAACCACAAGGGCATCTGCAGAGCCGGTAGTGATGTCTGTTTTGGTTGTGGTAAGCTAAGCCACAGGATTAGGGAGTGTCCGCAGTCAAGTATTCAGGGTCAGCAAAATCATTCTGTAGCTCAGTCCGGTCGCCCGAACCAGTAGGGTGCCATTTCCAGTGCTACCAGTGGGCAACGCCCAAACAAAATCTATGGTCTTCAGTCCTAGCAGGATCAGGAAAATTCTCCTGATGTCGTTACTGGTACGTTACAGATTTTCTATGTTCATGTTTATGCTATGCTAGACCCAGGTGAATACTTGTCTTTTGTTACTCCATACATAGCAGGCGATTTTAGAATCGGTCCCAAAATTCTAATAGAGCCCTTTTCAGTCTCTACCCCAGTGGGAAAAACCATCATAGCCCGATGGGTATACAGGAACTGCCCGGTTATGATATCTCAGAAATCCATGTCTGCAGATTTAGTGGAGTTAGAGATGACTGATTTTGATGTCATTCTCGGCATGGATTGGCTTCATTCCTGCTATGCCAAAGTTGACTGCAGAAACAGGATAGTTCAGTTTTAGTTCCCGAATGAGCCCGTCCTTGAGTGGAAGGGTAGTATTTCAGCGTTCAGGGGTCAATTTATTTCCTACCTTCGGGCAAGGAAAATGATTTCTAAGGGGTGTGTGTATCATCTCGTACATGTTAAAGATAACAGTTTTGAATCTCCCATCCTCGAAATAGTCCCTGTTGTTAATGAATACTCAGATGTCTTTCCCAAAGATCTTCCAGGCATTCCTTCCGAAAGGGAAATAGACTTCGACATATACCTTCTTCTGGATACTCAACCTATTTCTATTCCACCATACAAAATGGCACCAGTAGAACTCAAGGAACTGAAAGATCAGTTGAAGGATCTCTTAGATAAGGGATTCATCAGACCCAGCGTTTCCCCATGGGGTGCGTTAGTATTATTCGTGCGCAAGAAAGACGGTTCTCTCAAGATGTGTATTGATTATCGTCAACTCAACAAGGTCACGGTCAAGAACAGATATCCTCTTCCCAGGATTGATGATCTATTCGACCAACTTCAGGGTGCCAGTTACTTCTCTAAGATAGACCTCAGATCAGGCTATCATCAGCTCAGAGTTAGAGAATGTGACAATCCGAAAATAGCTTTTCGTACTCGGTATGGTCACTTTGAATTTTTAGTCATGTCGTTTGGTTTTACTAATGCCCTTGCAGCTTTCATGGATTTCATGAACCATGTGTTCAAGCAGTACTTGGACATGTTTGTCATAGTCTTTATATATGATATTCTGGTCTATTCTCGCATAGAGTGGGATCATACAGACAATCTCAAGATTGTTCTTCAAACTCTCAGGGATCACCAGTTATTCGTTAAGTTCAGCAAGTGCAAATTTTGTCTAATATCAATAGCATTCCTTGGCCATATTATTTCCGGTGATGGCATTAGAGTAGATCCTTAGAAAACCGAGGAAGTAAGAAACTGGCCCAGGCCCGTATCTCCATCAGATATCAGGAGTTTCTTGGGTTTGCTGGCTATTACAGGCAGTTTGTAGAGGGATTTTCTTCTATTGCATCTCCCATGTCCATATTGACTCAGAAGAAGATTAAGTTTTAGTGGTCAGATTCATGCGAGAAGAGCTTTCAAGAGTTGAAGACTCAACTCACCTCAGCTCCAGTTCTAGCTCTTCCAGATAGTTCAGATAGTTTTGTAGTCTATTGTGATGCATCCAGAGTGGGTTTAGGTTGTGTCCTCATGAAGCATGGTAAGGTCATATCCTACACCTCCAGACAGTTAAAGCCACATGAGAAGAATTATCCTACTCATGATCTTGAGTTAGCAACGGTAGTTTTTGCCTTGAAGATTTGGAGGCATTATCTCTATGGAGTTCATGTAGATGTCTTGACAGACCATAAAAGCCTCCAGTATGTATTTTACCAGAAAGATCTAGATGAATTGCATGTATATTTTCATATTTTCATGACTATTGCAGTAAATTACAGATTTTGAGATGAATTATCATTGTTTCTATTATCTAGCATGATTATTATAATGTTTTGACATGAGATTTATGCATAGGTTATTGCCCCAAGATTGAATAATATTTTCGAGAAAGATGATGCTTCAAGCATCTTATGAGCAGATTTCTTACAGATTTTCAGAAAAAGCTTTGATCTTTTGATTCTCAAATTAGCTATGGAATCCACTTTATAGATTATTATAGATTACAGAACTCAGAACAACTTTATTTACAGATTTACTCAACTGATTGCATAATTGGTTTTAGACAAACCTTTATGCTAGTTTTAAAGTGGATTTCCAATAGAATAAGCATTGCCAATAAAAAAGGGAGTAGTATTTAGCACCAAGTGGGATGTGTGGGTTTAGTGCATCCTACTTCCATAGAACTACGTAGCTAACGTAGATACAGATTATCAGATTATTCCCATTTCTATATGGATGGCGGATTTAGCTTATGATTGATCACATGGGTAGGTTATACTCCATGGTAAGAGTATGACACCTCTCCCCAACGTGAGGTTTCTTTCTTAGGAGGACGAGACGTTGGACTCCATGTTAGATCACATGGTTTATTTCAGTTAAGAGAACCTCCTTGCTAATCAAAGTAAAAGAATGAAACAAATTCTTTTAGAAAACTAAGTGTAAAGGCTCACAGTTTTATTCAGAATATGCTTTGCAGAAAGCTAATAGCTTCAGATTTTAACTTTCAGATTTCAGATTTAGATTGAGCTCTTTTACACTTGGACAGTATGATTTAAAGACAAAGTTTTAGTACATCTTTTAGAACTAAATGTTATGGCTCACAAGATTTATAAAGTATGTTTTGATTCTTATTGCTACATATTTCAGTATTTCAGATATTCTAGCTTATGTGATTCATTTACATTTACCATGCATTGTTTTATAAATGATGATTATGAGATGATGTTTTATTTATCCATATCACCCCATATACTCAATACATCCTCAAAGTACTGATCCATATATACGTCTATGTGCTACAATGTCTCATAATGTAGTTTCACGTGCTCAGTGTTAGCAACATGAGTAGTTCGAGAATCTCCATCTATATCTGATAGTTGGTGAGTCCTCATAGTTCGGGGACTTATTCATTCAGATTTTGCAGTTTATCAGTTTATGACATTTAATATTTCCTTTCAGACAGTTCAAGTTAGCTGGAGGTTTGTCCCAGTGGTTCTTTAATATTAGTAGTAGAGGCTTGTCAGACTACTAGTTTAATGCATATTATTCAGTGTTGATGTTTCACATGTTATGTTCAGATTATTCTCAGATATTACAAATAGTTTCCGCATTCTAGCATGACTTTTATTTCTATATTTTTATTATTATAAGATTCAGGCTAAGTAGTATGCAGATAAGGTTATCTTAAGGCTACTCATAGTCTTGATCACCGTGTGACATCTCATGATTAAATTTCGAGGAGTTACAAGAACTTAGATGTGATATTCTACCACTTGAGAAAGAAATCAAAGTTCCAGCAGTATGATACTTATAGATATACAACAATCAATTGCTTATTCAAAACATATATCGATAAGACATACAATCAATAGTTTCCAGTGATTCAAACAAAGCAGATATCCATGCAAGAAAACTACGCAAAATCTATTGTTGTGGCTATGAATGAAATTACTATTACAAATATTATTAATGGATTCTGTATTCATGTGGGATTACCATGGCATATGCTTGATGAGGTATATGTTCCTGTTAACTGTGGCAAAGAATTTCACTGGGTATTAGCTGTAATTGTATTAAAGGAGAGAGTGATACGTGTGTATGACTCATTGTCAAGTAAAAGTAAAAGTGAACTACCAAACGAAATACAAAAGTTAGCAACAATGCTGCCTACTTACTTGTCAAACAGTGGTTTATTTGAAAAGACTGAGCGAATTGACTAGTCAACACTTGAAGCATACAAAGAGAAGCTTGGTCTGCAAACTGGTGTTATCAGTCACAACCCATTTAATGTTAAATACATTCAAAATATTCCAGAACAAATGTCTGATAGTTTGTAAGTGACTCTTATTTTTTAACATGTATAATCATGGTATAATTATTAAACGTATTATTATTTTATTATCAAATCAGGGACTGCAGGGTCTTTGTGATTGCATATGCGGAAATATTGAGTGCAGGGCAGCAAATGCATTCATGTGATTTTGAAGCTGCAAGTCAACGTGCACGGTATGCTTCGTTACTATGGCATTATGGAGTGACAAAGACAGAGAAAATTTATACGAGTGATAATGATAATCCTCCTCGGCCAAGGAATAGTTTTCACTAATAGCCTGATGAAAGTGCAATTTTACTTTAGAGTAGCACCTTCTTATAACAGTCTAATTGATTTTTAAGTAGTTGTTGTTAAACAATTATATACAGTAGTGTTTTTTGAATGTTCGATTTTAATTTACATTTTATGGATGTCATTCTTTGTTCTAATACATATTCATGTTTTGAATAATTGTTTTTCATTTACATACACTATATTGTGTTGATTCTATATAGTTTGGTAGTTAATAATTTTGCCTAACCTAATATTACTAATAATGTATAACAATAAATTACATATTAAAGTGTTATTTTATATGTAAAACACTGTATTTTTTTCCAGTTTGAAAATTATATTATAAGTTAATTATACATTGAGCAGGTATCAAATTATTTTTGATAAATGTATCAGATAACATCATGCATGTTGTCACACTTTCATTGCTTAATTGGAAACAACGAAAGTATATAAAAGCATAAATATTTAAAAAGTATAAGACTACATCGTACACTGTAAAAATATTGTTACAATGTTTATATTTAATAATTACTTAATGTATCAGCCATTTCACATATTAATTATAAGAAAATAAGAGTATTTTATAATGTCATACATACATGTTAATGTATAATCCATACTCGTACACATAAAATACAATGCAAAGGCTAATTAAATTTTACACAAACTTGGTTACATCCATTTTGCCAATTCTTATGTTGTTTAATCAAAAACTGGTACAAAGGGTTAGGTAATAGTCAATGGTTTTACATTAACATCATACGTGTTATTAAAGTATAATAGTATATCATACATCAATTATATAAGACAGATTATTGGGTAACTGTGTAAAACACAGATACTTACAACAGTTACTTACTATAATAATTCCCAAATTACATAGTATATAAACACATATAACTACATTATAATTATAAGTGATAAACTAACAAAATATGATATTTGAAAACTGTATTAATTGGTTATGAAAATGTACAAACATTGATTAAAAACCAAACATCAGATAACAATTTAAAACATAAATTAAACTACAACCAACAAAAACCAAATAAAAGTATTATTCAATTAAAAACAAACTAAGAATAAACATTTAGAACAACAAATTAACTTCTTCAACCTTCTTTTGGAAAGTAATTGCACGTCCTATGGTTGTGTCCTGCATGCCCACATTTACCACAATGGTTTGAACTTGCAGTAAGTGATTAACTAGATTTCAAATGCCTTCCTTTCTTTGGCCTACTCGGTGGTCTTTTGTATTTGGGTGGCAGAACTTCTTCGGCATCAACAAATTCTGGAACATTCCAATCCTTCATGTTCGACATATGAACTATCGGGAGTTCATAGGTATTGATAATGATGTTTGGCCTGTACAATTCAGAGAACTAGTATTCATACTCTTTTACATCAACATTTTTACTCTTCAAAATGGAAATTGCATGTGAACATGGTATTTCATCAATTTGATACCGGCAACAGTTACACGTGCCACGATCAATATCAACAATGTACCTCCTTCCTTATTCAAATACACAGTACAGATAACTACCAGTTGCCTTAACCTGTTAGCAATGAATTATTTTATACAGATAAGAACATACAAATTAATAACAAATATAAAAGATGCTTAATTACATAAATATTCTAATACATACCGTCATCTGCAATGATTTAACCCCATTTTCAGTCAGAATTTCTTGAAATCATCTCCCGAGTGTTGTGTTTGTATACGATGCAATTTTATTGTTATTACAATTCCATGCAACAAATAAAATCCTAACTTCTTCAAGGAAACCTATAATAGGAAGTTCTCTAGCCTCTACCAAACATCCGTTAATACATTCGGCTATATTTGAGGTCATCATTTTACCTCTATTAACAGGGGAGTGACATCGAGACCATTTTTCATAAAAAGCTTCTTCCAGATATTCCTTAACTCTTGGATCAACCTTACCAACCTTTGACGTAATGTAATCAAAATCTTCTATTCTATAAGCTATAGCCATGAAATAAAAATGGTCACTAAGTCTATCTTTGTTTTTTCTAAAGTATTTGCAAATATTTTTCCATAAATACCAAATACAAGCTAGATGGGGGACATTAGGATAAACAATGCTCACACCATTTATGATACTCTCATTTCGATCCGATACAACACACATATTGTCCCATTCTCCAAATGCTTCTCTAAATTGATGAAAAAATCAAGTCCACAAATTATCGTTCTCCGAATCCACAACACCATAAGCTAATGGAAGAATACATCCTAAATAAAAAAATATATGTAGGTCAATAATATATGTACTCCATTGAACATGTCTCTAATAATATGTGTTATGTATTACATAGCATCATACATGTTGTCACACCTTTATGACTTAACTGTAAACAACGAAAATATATACCATCATACATTTTTATAACGTATACCAATACATCATACATTATAAACATGTTGTTATGGAATTATACATTTAATTATTAGTAAATGTATCAGACATTAAGCATAATATTGATAAGAAAATATGGGTATTTTACAACATCATACATACACCCTAATGTATAATCCTTAATCATACACATAACACACAAAGCAAAAGCTACTTAAACTTTACACAATTTATGTTTCATGAATATGCCATTTCTTAGGTTGTTTAAACACAAAATGGTACCTCCTATATAGAAAAAAACAATTATACAAAATAAAATGAGTACGTCAGTAATATATGTGTTGATTTGGCAAGTTCAAATTTTATTATACATTCAAGAGCAACGTATAATCAGGTCGAATACATACAAAAATAATCAATGATCAAAGAAAAATATTTAAAAGTATTGTATAATACCTGCACCATCAAGAGTGCTCACCGATATAAATGTTCCTTTGTATGACCCTCTTAAATGTGCACCATCTACAACTACAACCGGTCGGCAAAATTCAAAACCCCTTATTATGGGATGTAAGGCAATAAACAAGTATTTAAACTCGTTATCTAATGCCTTATGCCTCTGAATGTATGATCCAGGATATACCTGGTTCAACATATAGATATACTGGGGCATTTTCTGATATTCATTAGTTGGTCCACCTCTAAGCATCACACTTGCCTTTTCTTTTGCCCGCCAAGCCATCATGTAGTTACTATCAACACCGTAAACAACCTTCATCTCTTCAATTATGTCCGCGGGTGCGTGTATTCTCTTGTAATTAATTAATTTTGGTGTTGTAAATTCACTGACAAAAGCTATTATCGCAACCAAATTATTCAGTACTCTATCATTCAGACTGCAAGTATGTTTCGAATCAAATCTCTTCATCACAAAGATTTCTGAATGATTCATTAAAGACGCCTTGAGGACCCATTTGCAATCTTTGTTACGATAGTATAACACATAGCTGCATTTACATTTTTAAACATGTAGTCATTGTATTAATATATATATAAAATTAATAATTTTAATAAAAATACTAAAACTGACCTGTTACAGTTTATTTATACATTTGTTCAAATGTAAGATGACATATCATACATTGTTAATGAAATAGCAAAACCAGAACTTTAGTCAACATTGAAACTCTATTAGCAAAGGCTATTACAAAACAAAAACATCCTTTAAAGCATCGACAAATAAAAAAAATTATTATTTTCATAACTTTGTTTGTTAGATCATTTAGAATAGGTATTGAGGCCATTCGATATCACATATTTTGCCATAATCGATACCAAAGTTTGCTTATCCTTATAAAGATGGTTAACCTTTATTTCAATGTTCTTGTAATCAGTAATGAAATTATTAAATTTAAATTATATAACGTATAATTAATACTGATTCTGCATTTCAAAAATAGTTAAAGCAACCGAATCAGATTCACTACCATCAACACACAGTACTGCCCCAGTTTCTCTATCAAACTCGATATTCTTATTTGATTTGTCGAAAGTTGTTATACAGAGTGAAAAATTTACAAGATCCATAAATTATTTCTTCAACTCAATGTAAACCTTCACTCCATTATTATTCCTTATGATAATTGGAGAAGAATTATCATCAACGATGTATTTAACTTCAATTTTTTTCGAACATCGTCAATACTCAATTCCATCGCGATTGTGACAATCAATTTCAAAAAGTTAATACTTTTAGAAACAATAATGACATCACTTTTGTATGCTTTATAATTGATTTCCGCCTCCCAGACATCGAAATGATGCAATAATATGGGGATGTTCATCCTTTTTTCCCCTGAAATCACGAACAAAGAGGTTTTTTTTTTCAAGAACATATATCAAATAAGACGATAATTAGAAGTAATGTTTAAGAGTTTTTTTTAAATTTAAATTTTAGTTACTATATTAACTCATACAATAATTAATTACAGGTTATTAAAAGGCATAATTTAAGGAGTGGGAAGATATTTTCTGATTCTCCTTCCTATAATTGTAGGCAAACCAGTTTTATCATATATTCGACCAATGTATAACAAACATCCAAATATATGATAATATTCTACTAAATATTTTGAAAAAACTTCTAGTTGTATTTTTAAAGTTCATTACATAGTGAATTTTTTCAAAGATAGGAGCATAGGGAAAGGAAAATGGGGAAAGGAATACAGTACAATAGTCAATCAATTAATCTTTTAAGATTCTCTGTTACATAAATAAGTTATAATAATATTCATGATTTTACAACTGGGTTTAATGAGGGTGATGAAATTTCACAAGTGATGTAAGCAAACATTACTCCTGTCGTTATGGGGTAGAAAGCCTATTTTGAATATATTCTCAGCTTAAAAATATATACATAAGTTAACCATTTAAAATATGTTAATATTCATAAATTATACCTCAAACATGTTTCAATTGATATTAATGTGTATAATTAAAGAACACGATATATTTTATATAATTAACTTATCTAAATATTTAAAACAAGCACAACAACTTTTTTTCAATATATAAGCAGAATAGTTTAAATTTAAATATTTATATACTCAATTGAAAATATGTCATAATTAAAATATCTAAATACTGTAAAATTTTACTGAAAACATTATTTATTTTTCTAGAATAAAAATAAAAGCGGTTGACAAAAAAGAGTGTATTCTTTATTCTTGTCAAAGAGGAGCTTAAATAGGGTTTAAGAGAACAATAGAAGACCCTTTATTTTCGGCTTCAGTGTCAAAACCTACCTCTAACAACTACACCTCTATGTATTCTCTAGATTTGTAAGACCCCGCAAAATTTTAACGATTTTATTTTTGTCCATCCCGAATTTGTAATGTCCATTTTTGACTTGAATTATGATTAGGAATGTTAAAGGGGTATTTTGGTTCAAAATTTTTAAAAGGGATTCAGGATTATTTTGGGACCCCGAGTGAGTGAGGGTCTACGATATTGGCATGCCACGGAGGTTAGACTCTGCAATAAGGGCGGGCACGGAGACTACCCTCTGCAATATTAGCGTGCCACACTACTATGTTAAATTCATATGATTATTATTTTATTCACTTGAGTGAGGGGTTTTTGGTCATTTTACCCCTTGTACGACCTTATAACATAAAATAAATCCCGTTCCTTCTATTTCAAATGATCAAACTCTATTCTTTCTCTCTTAAACTCAAAATCCAAGAAAACTCAAGGGTTTCATAGAGGATTTGTCATTTAAACTCCAAACTTTGAATTGTCTTCAATTTATTGTGTATTTCAGGAAAGTATCTCATTCCCTAGCTGGATTTTTGCATTATGACATTAATTTATTGAATATCTATGTGATTTTAACTTGTGGGTTTGAAATTGGGTTGAGGGGTTTTGATTTGTATTACTTGAATTACTCTTTCCATGTTTTAAATTGATAACTTATGTTTTAAATTTATGATATTTAGGCTGAATGGGTGCATTATTATGGAAATTGGAATGGGGAACATGAGTTTTCCCAAATTGATGACCTCTTGGCTTGGTAATGGTATTACCTCAACCCACTTTGTAAATTTGATTCTGAACATGGATAATTGTATGATTCAACTTATTTATGAACCCATTACATGGTATTATTGAATAATTGGTCAAAAAAGATTTGAGAGGCCTTTGGTAGCTATGGTTTGAATTTTAAAATAGAAATTGGGAGTCAAAAGAATACATGGATTGGTTTGGCAGTATTATATGAGATTGCAAGTATAATTGGTATGAAAATACCAAGTGGTAAATTCCTTAATATAAGATTCTTGGGTGAATGGTTGAATTTATGTGTAAATTATTTTAATTTGGGCTTAAAAGGAATTGTGTAGCTCACCGTGAAGGTATAGTCCCAGGAGGACTAACATTTAAAACCATATTTGCTGGTATAGGGGTCGATATGACTATGTGCCTGGTTCACACATTATATTTTGGTATGGATAGAGCCTTGGTGGCTTTAGCCCTTCCTTTGGATTCCTTAGCTCGTGAAGCTAACACATAGCCCTTTCAGTAGAGGGAGCTAATCCCATATAGCCCATGGGTACCATTAGTATGAAGTGAGCTACACAATTCAGGTTAATGGTTTAAATTCTCAGGTACATAACCTTTTTCCCTATCCTGGAATCCTATATATATGTATATATAATTGTTGTGCATACGATTTTGAATGATTCCTAGCATTGGCATTCTTGAGTTACATGCCAGTGTTTATCCTACTGACCTCCCAGGATGCTGCATCATTTCATGATTTAGGATTTGAGTATTTTTCTATTACTCCTGTGCAGCGTTAAGTGGTTTGGTGCATCTATTGAGTAACTTTGAAGTGGTGAGCCATTATTCTTTTGAAAGACCCAGTCATTTCATCTATTTTCTTTTTTTAATTGGTATTCTGGTATAATGGTTTTTATGGGAAAGTGTAGGTTAGATTTTGTTTTGATTCATAGAGTTTACATTTGATTATATATCCTTCTTATTACTATTTTTTGGTTTACTCTTTATTTTTTTATTATGTTTTGGATATTAGGCTAAGCAGGTGGACTTTGGTTCACGGTGGGCTTGAGATACCTATCACGATTAGGCCCTAATTTGGGTCGCGATAAGCTTGGTATTAGAGAACGATTTGGGATCATTGGGTGTCCATAAAGCCGTGTCGAGTAGAGTCCTTTGTATAGGTGTGTAGTGTGCCACAGATATAAGGACGAGGCTACGGGGCATTTAGGAATATTTTCCTTTCCTGTGTTCTATTTTGGGCTATAAAGTCTATATGTCTTGAAACTTCTTTAACTCCTGGATTACTCGTATTTTAAATCATGCCTCCCTAAAGATTTGACATTCGTAGAAACTCTACTGGACCCTCTATACTATCTAAGGAAAATTTAGAGGGAACTCGCCATATTTTTGGAGTGCAGACCTGATCTATGGTCCCTGCTTCTGATTATGCCGTCCTATGTAGAGTTCCATCGGTCGCTACTAGTCCACCTCAGGCTTCTTGAATTGGTGATACTTATGATCAGCCTCCTTAGGGATATATCTGTAATACGAGATCAATCTGTCTATCGTATGCTTACTCAGTTGGTGGCATCACAGTATCGTCAGTCTGATTGTGTTAGTTCTGTTTCTCATTCATCTGAGGTCACTCAAGTTGAATAGTTTATGAGGTTGAATCCCCCAACTTTATAGGCTCTAATATTGAGGAGGATCCTTTGGAGTTTATTAATGATATGGAGAAAATTTTTAGGGTTATGCATGCTAATAGATTTTGTTAAGTATCAGTTGAAAAATGTAGCTTATCAGTGGTATGAGGAGTGGGAACCGATGAAGGGTGACGATCTTGAACAGGCAGTGTGGGATGAATTTTCTGGTGATTTTCTTGATCACTTCTTTCCTTGGGAGTTGGGGGAATCTTAGGTTAAAGATTTTGTAAACTTGAAGCAGGGAAAGATGAGTGTGAAGGAGTATGCTCTGAAGTTTTAGCAGTTGTCTCATTATGCTCCAGAGTTAGTGTCTAACATAAGATCCAAAATGAGGAAGTTTTCTTATGGTTTGTCTAGTGATTTGGTATTGGAGTGTAAGTCTACAATGTTGAAAAATGATATGGACATCTCCAGGTTGGTGGTTTATATGCAGCAGGTAAAGGATGAGAAAAAGAAGTAGGTAAAGATGTGAGAGAGGCAGAATAAAAAGTTTAGATATTCAAAGAAGGGTGTAGGTTAGCAGAACAGTGGGAGGATGGTAAACAGTGGACGAAGAAGAAAAATTAGGGGAATTCTTATTCAACAGCTAGTGCTCCTTATCCTAATCCTTTTGGTGATCTTTGTTTATAGATTAGCAGTGGTCCTAAGGCACAGGGTGCACACTCTCAGGTTAGTGAAGCTCAGTAAGCCTCACCTTATCCTCCTTTTCATTTTTGTGGACAACTTCACCGTGGTTATTATGAGGAAGAGAGGAACTTATGTTTCAATTGTGGTCAGCCTAGTTATTTGCAGAGAAATTGACCTATAGCTAAGGTTTCCATTGGAGCTAATAAGGTTCCGGTCATCGATTCTTTAGCTCCTACACCTAAGGGCACTACCTGTGGTACTATCATAAGCCGAAATCATCTCTTGGCTCTTGCTACTCGCCAGGAATTCGAGGCATTCCTTGATGTTGTCACTGGTATGTTACAACTCTTCTCTCGTGATGTTTATTTTTTTATTGATCCAGGCTCTACCCTATCTTCTCTGACCCCTTATATGGCTATACACTTTGGCTTTGGTTCTAAATATATTTTCATCCCCTTTTCTTATTCTAATCCGGTGGGTGATTCTGTAGTTGTTAGAAAAATCAATAGAGGTTGTGTGTTGTCCATTTGTCATAGTGAGACATTGGTGGATTTAGTAGTACTTGATATGGTAGATTTTAATGTAATAATAAGGATGGATTGGCTTCATTCATGCTATGATTCTCTATATTATATGATCCGAAGGGCCAGTTTCCAATTTCCTAATGAACCGGTGATTGAATGGGAAGGGAGTTCCTTAGTGCCTGAAAGAACGATTGTTTCCTATCTTAGAGTTTAGAATTTGATTTCCAAATGGTGTCTGTATTATTTAGTTTGGTTTAAGGATTCTAATTTTGAAATTCCTTCTTTGCAATCTATCCCTGTGGTTAATTAATTTCCTAACGTGTTTCTCGATGATCTTCTTGAGATTTCTCCCGATAGGGAAATAGATTTTGGGATTGATCTTCTACTGGATACCTATACCATTTCCATTCTTCCCTATAAAATGGCTCTAGTTGAATTAAAAAAGTTAAAGGAGCCATTTGTAGATCTTCTGGATAAGGGTTTGATTCGACCTAGTGTTTCTCCATGAGGTGCTTGTCACGACCCAAACCAAGGCCTGGCCATGACGGTTATCTCAAATCTGCCGTGGACCAAAGACCACCCCCTTTGCCTAGTCAAACCGAACACACAATACCCTAATAGTGGTTGAATTTTGGACATATAACATGATAGATAAAGATAAACTCAAGAAGTATGAGATACATAAGGAACCAATACCCATTTTACAGTAATCCACAAAGCCTCTAAGAAAAACCAATAGACATACTAGTTCGGGACATGTCCTCGACAATAGCTGAAAAGAACCAATAGAATAGTCTCTGACATAATGAAACTAAATCATGAAATGAGATCTTCCGAGGTATGGAATCTCACCACTTCAATATAACTCACGGGTTATCCCATGATTACCTAGTCACTTCACAGAAAAAGTAGAAGTATTTATGGTTCCTGCATTATGTGGGGATATAGCATTGAGATGGTTAGCGGGTTAAGCGCTAGAATATAACACAAGGTAGGGGTAAAATAATGCCATGATCAACAGTTCAAAAATCAATCTAATCCAATGCATATACATACATATTTATATATATATATCACATTCCAGGATAGGGAACAAGGCTTAGCATGAGAGTAAAAAACACATTACCTTGGACTGTGTTGCTTAACTATCATAATAATACCCACAGGCTATATGGACCAAGTTCTCAACCCCTGGTCTGTCCCCAGTGCGTGTAGCTGCACGAACCAGAGAATAATCATAATATATATGCACGGGATACTCGAACCTCCCAATCATATACTAAGTGTGACTTGAACACCCGATCATGTAATAGGGGGGAGTCTAGAACCACCCGGTCATTTAGACCCCCACACCGGCAAACATGGTTCACAGTATTGATTCCTTCGGGACCTCCACCTCAAAATCTTGCTACATAAACCCCTTTAATCCCAATTAAAACATTTAGAACACAACTCATTCAATCATTCAAGAAGTCCTTCATTAAAGCACATCATTGGTGTGGTCATACCCTTATGTTTGCAAGCTTATCATTTTGAGAAACCATATTTCCAATTCACCTCAAAATCAAGTAAGGGACAACATAATGGGGACTGAGCTTCCCCTTCCTTCCAAAACTTATCACCCCCTTCATGGGAGACACCCTTAAGAACAACCAATTACCAACATCAAACTATAACTCCCTATGTCTTACATCCGCATAGGACTTTTGGAGACTTTGGGTAGGCTTAAGACTATCCCTAATCACCTCCACCTTCTCCATGGACTGATGAACTAAATCAAGACCAAAAAATCCAGCCTCACAAACTTTGAACAACCCAATAGGAGAACAACATCTCCTACCATCAAAGCGTTGAATAGACCCATATGAATGCTGGAATAATAATTGTTATTATACGCAAACTCTATGAGAAGCAAATGATCAACCCAACTACCACCATAGTCAATCACACAAGCCCTTATTATATCCTCTAAGGTCGGAATGGTCCTCTCCACTTGTCCATTCATCTGAGAGTGGAAAGCGGTGCTAAGGTTTACCTTAGTCCCCAAACCTTTCTAAAATAAATCCAGAAGTGAAATGAAAATTGCATACCTCGATTCGAGATGATAAAAATTGGAGAACCATGCAACTTGATGATCTCTAAATGAACAACCATGCATAATACTCTGTAGCATAATTAGACCTCACAGGTAAGAAGTAAGCAAACTTAGTAACCCTATCTACGATGAACCAAATAAAATCAATCTGACTATGAGACCGCAAAAGACTAGTGATGAAATCCATATTATTCACTTCTTATTTCCATATAGGTAACTCAATCTCTTGATACAAACCACCAGGCCTCCAGTGCTCAACCTTCACTTGCTGAAAAACCCTACACTTAGCTACAAAATTGGCCAGATCTCTCTTCATCTTATTCCACCAATAAATCTCTTTCAAGTTATGGTACATCTTTTTTGAACCAAGATGAACTATATACCACGACTCATAGGCCTCATCAAAAATCCTCTCTCATAGCCCATCACCATCGGGAATACACAACCTACCTTGATACCTCAATATACCATCACCACTAATTGCAAAAGCCATCACTTTTTACTGACCCACATCATCTTTAATATGCATCAAGATAGGATCCAAAACTTGATTTTTCTTTATCTCAGCACCAAGAGATGATTTCACCACCTCCTTAACAATCTCATCTCCATCCTCAAAATCCAAAAAAAGAACTCCAAGATTAGTCAATCGATGAATATCCTTCACCAAGCTTCACATCTCCCTTCATGGGAGACACCCTCAAGAACAGCCAATTACCAACATCAAACTATAACTCCCTATGTCTTATATCTGCATAGGACTTTTGGAGACTTTGGGTAGGCTTAAGACTATCCCTAATCACCTCCACCTTCTCCATGGACTGATGAACTAAATCAAGACCAAAAAACCCAGCCTCACAAACTTTGAACAACCCAATAGGAGAACAGCATCTCCTACCATCAAAGCATTGAATAGACCCATCTGAATGCTGGAATAATAATTGTTATTATACGCAAACTCTATGAGAAGCAAATGATCAACCCAACTACCACCATAGTCAATCACACAAGCCCTTATTATATCCTCTAAGGTCGGAATGGTCCTCTCCACTTGTCCATTCATCTGAGAGTGGAAAGCGGTGCTAAAGTTTACCTTAGTCCCCAAACCTTTCTAAAATAAATCCAGAAGTGAAATGAGAATTGCATACCTCGATTCGAGATGATAAAAATTTGAGAACCATGCAACTAGATGATCTCTAAATGAACAACCATGCATAATACTCTGTAGCATAATTAGACCTCACAGGAAAGAAGTAAGCAAACTTAGTAACCCTATCTACGATGAACCAAATAAAATCAATCTGATTATGAGACCGCAAAAGACTAGTGATGAAATCCATATTATTCACTTCTTATTTTCATATAGGTAACTCAATCTCTTGATACAAACCACCAGGCCTCCAGTGCTCAACCTTCACTTGCTGAAAAACCCTACACATAGCTACAAAATTTGCCAGATCTCTCTTCATCTTATTCCACCAATAAATCTCTTTCAAGTTATGGTACATCTTTTTTGAACCAAGATGAACTATATACCACGACTCATAGGCCTCATCAAAAATCCTCTCTCATAGCCCATCACCATCGGGAATACACAACCTACCTTGATACCTCAATATACCATCACCACTAATTGCAAAAGCCATCACTTTTTACTGACCCACATCATCTTTAATATGCATCAAGATAGGATCCAAAACATGATTTTTCTTTATCTCAGCACCAAGAGATGATTTCACCACCTCCTTAACAATCTCATCTCCATCCTCAAAATCCAAAAAAAGAACTCCAAGATTAGCCAATCGATGAATATCCTTCACCAAGCTTCACATCTCCCTTCATGGGAGACACCCTCAAGAACAGCCAATTACCAACATCAAACTATAACTCCCTATGTCTTATATCTGCATAGGACTTTTGGAGACTTTGGGTAGGCTTAAGACTATCCCTAATCACCTCCACCTTCTCCATGGACTGATGAACTAAATCAAGACCAAAAAACCCAGCCTCACAAACTTTGAACAACCCAATAGGAGAACAGCATCTCCTACCATCAAAGCGTTGAATAGACCCATCTGAATGCTGGAATAATAATTGTTATTATACGCAAACTCTATGAGAAGCAAATGATCAACCCAACTACCACCATAGTCAATCACACAAGCCCTTATTATATCCTCTAAGGTCGGAATGGTCCTCTCCACTTGTCCATTCATCTGAGAGTAGAAAGCGGTGCTAAGATTTACCTTAGTCCCCAAACCTTTCTAAAATAAATCCAGAAGTGAGATGAGAATTGCATACGTTGATTCGAGATGATAAAAATTGGAGAACCATGCAACTTGATGATCTCTAAATGAACAACCTTTCATAATACTCTGTAGCATAATTAGACCTCACAGGCAAGAAGTAACCAGACTTAGTAACCCTATCTACGATGAACCAAATCAAATCAATCTGACTATGAGACCGCAAAAGACTAGTGATGAAATCCATATTAATCACTTTCTATTTTCATATAGGTAACTCAATCTCTTGATACAAACCACCAGGCCTCCAGTGCTCAACCTTTACTTGCTGAAAAACCCTACACTTAGCTACAAAATTGGCCAGATCTCTCTTCATCTTATTCCACCAATAAATCTCTTTCAAGTTATGGTACATCTTTTTTGAACCAAGATGAACTATATACTGCGACTCATAGGCCTCATCAAAAATCCTCTCTCTTAGACCATCACCATCGGGAATGTACAACCTACCTTGGTACCTCAATATACCATCACCACTAATTGCAAAAGCCATTATTTTTTACTGACCCACATTATCTTTCATATGCATCAAGATAGGATCCAAAACTAGTTTTTTCTTTACCTCAGCACCAAGAGATGATTTCACCACCTCCTTAACAATCTTATCTCCATCCTTAAAATCCAAACAATGAACTCTAAGATTAGCCAATCGATGAATATCCTTCACCAAGCTTCACATCTCCTCATACACATGAGATAAACTTCCCATGGAAAACCTTCTACGAGAATTAACAACCACATTATCTTTACGTGGATGATAATGGAGACTCTTGTCGTAGTCTTTGAGCAAATCAAGCCATCTCCTTTGCCTAAGATTCAAATTCTTCTGGGCGAACACATACTGTAGGCTCTTATGATTTGAGAAAATGTCAATATGTACCCCATACAAGTAGTGATTCCAAATATTCAAAGAAAAAACAACAACCAACAACTTTAATTCATGCTTCGAATAGTTCTTCTCATGAACTTTCAACTACCTAGAAACATGTGCCACCACCTTGACATGCTACATAAAAAAACAACCAAGTCTCACACGAGATGCATCACAATAACAAAAAAATCCATTGATAACCTAGGACAGGGTCAAGACCAAAGCCAAAGTCAACCCATCTTTCAACTTCTCAAAACTTCCCTCACAAGCATCAAACCACAAAAACTTTACTTTCTTCAGAGTCAACTTAGTCAATAGAGATGTGAATAATGTGAAACTCTCCACAAACCTCCTGTAATACCTATCTAAACCCAATAATCTCTAAATATAAGTTGTAGTTTGGGGTATATGACACTTCTTAACTATCGTGATCTAAGGTGGATTTATGCACCTCAGTGTTGCTATCCGAGCTAATTTAGCCTTATTTTACGAACTTTTCTTGTGGTTAATGAGTAAATATTTGTATAATTGAGCATCTAAGTGTTAAAATACTTGAATAAAATGTTTAAGGTTTCTTTCAAACAAGTTTGGAATCAATTTGGTCACTTATAGTTTAGATGAGAAAACTAATGTTACTAGCTTGAGCTATGTGTTACTCTAGTTGATCTCGATGGATTATAGTGTGTGTCATGAGTTGATAAGGGTATTATTGTGTAATTATTTGTGGAATAACTTTTTTATAATATTTAAGTCTCAGTTTAAACCAACCATGATATAAAAAAATAAGTTAAAGATCAAAAAGACAAAACGAGTATTCTTAGCTTAAGATTCTAGTTCATCTTCTTGATTTGTATGTCCTTTTGAGATCTAATACGTGGTGTTTGATGCTATAGTATTCTTGGTGAATTTATAATTATGATATATGGATGAATCAAAAACTATAAATCAAATGTAAACGACACCACAAGGCTTGGAAAGGGTGGAAAAACACATGGAATAAGATTTGACCAAAAACAGATGTTGTGAAGTCATTGGCGTTCCACAGACCTTAGGCATTTCTATAGGGCTTTGAAACTCTCTTGGGGGGATTATATGAAGTCAATTCCAGTAGATAACCATGATAATGTCATGCCACGGACCCTAGGTACCTCGATATGGGCATGGTATGCCGCTATGTCAAAATCAACAACTTATGTCCTCTTATGAATACGACCCTTAAACATTATGTTACACACCCTGAACGACCTTGAAACTTTGAGGGAGGCTATATAACACTTAAATTAGGGGTTTTATTTGATTAACTTTTTTTTTCTTATGAATTTTAACATGTATTCTATCATTGGGATTACGATTACATCCATGAGCGACTAAACACCCTTTTTCGGGGTTAAGTTTGAGAACATGATTACTTTTGTTATGAATTGATTTGGTTTGGATTTATAATATTTTATTGTTTATTTATATTTTTATTACTATTTTAATTATTTACGATACTTAGAATACATCCATTATAATCGTGTGAGCCCAGAAGGAGGAACAAGAGGATAGAACGTAGGGTAAATAGAATAGGTTTGTAGTCTTCTATAGAATAAAGTAATAATTTGAATTTAGGATAGTAATATACCTAAGTTACCTATTTGGTTCACTTATAGGATGAAATATAAATTCATTTAACTTAGTTGACATATCCCCACTCAACGATGTAGTTGTAGGGCTAAGCTAGATAGGCAATTAGTGGCTCGGAAGACCATAATCATAATATCAACCCCGTGAATCAACAACCAAGCTAATTGAACTAACCAATTATGTTATATAATATAGTATGAGTGTTCGTAGTGCCTTAACCCTGGGTTACTCCCATTGATTTTCCAAGAACCTTTAATTTACCGCATTGTTAAGTTTTGTTTAGTTTTAACTTCCACCTCTTTTAGTCACCTTTGCACCAATTTAATCTCAATAGTTGATCTTGAATTAGGTAGTTGTTAAAATAAGTCCCTGTGGGATTGATACTTGGATTGTAAAAGACCACTTTACTACTTAGTGGGACCACATACACTTGCGTGTGCGCTTGGGCGCAACAAATTCTTGGTGCCGTTGCTTGGAATTTATAAATAGAAAACTGTATTATTTTTAGTTTTGCTATATTGAGTTGTACATAGTTTAGTATTTTTTTCTTTTTATTTTCTTTTACTTTTCTATCACACTTCGTGATATGTCATCCTAGTATAGATGGTTTGCAAGTGATGATGATTCTTATTATTTTTGTAGAGGACCCCACCAAGAGGGTTATTGTCCAAATTTGTGAGGAAGCAAGTGGTTGGTACCTTCACTGGCTAAGGTGTATACTAGCCAATCTATGGAGATGACATAAGAATTTTAGTCATTCAACTATGATATTTTTATTGAAACTAAAATTGAGAAGGTGAATAAGAGTGAGTGTGTTAGGGATAGTGTAAATTTGGAATTGGGATTGGTTGGGTATCATTCAAAGAAATTTTCTACATTATGTTTAGATGATGACATGTCTTTGGAGTCATCTGAAATAGTGGAAGGGTGTGAAGATGAGGAACAAGAATACTATATTCTTAAATTTGTACCAGAAAAGAAACAAAAAAACATACCTCACTTTAAGGTCGAGTGTTTTACCATGCACCATTCATTACTTGGGTTCTTCATATTTGCACCACCACCCTATGAGCGAAGAAAAAAGATGGATTCAAGGTTGTGGATGAAATTCATATCCTCAAGGTAGAGGAAAAAATTGATGTGGGTCATGCCACGACACTAAATCAGGCGCTGCTTGGGAGGCAATTCAAGTTAAGGTAGGTATTTATTTTTCAGTATTTTTAGTTTTTACTTCACGTAGTTTTTATTTTGTTGAGTCACAGATTGATGGAAAGTCTGAGTACCAAAAACCTATCCTAAAGAGCATGGCGAAGACTGAGTGTGGGGTCCCCAAACCCTTTTTAATATATGAAGATGCTACTAGCTATGCCTAGAGGCTTCAGAGAGTATTTCTATCTCTACTTTTAAGTATACTTTGGGGACAAAGTAGATTTTTAAGTATGGGGTGGAAAAATTTCCATTGTTTCGGGTGAAGTGATGTTTTAGGGTCTTTAGTCTTAGTTGTTTTTCTAGTTTTTGGATAAATTTGAAAAAAAATTATAAAATTATTTTCACTTTTTATTTTTTAGTTTTTTGGGTCAGTTTGGCAGGTGCACACTTTAACCACCCCATGGTTGTTCTTTTTGGTTGTTTTCCACGGGGGAGCCCCTTGAATCCAATATCTTTTTTTTTCTGAGTAAATTTTAATTTTTTGATTTTGGTAAGTGAGATGTTCTTCTTGGTGCTAAGTATAATTGCATGATGTAAGTGGGATTTATATGTGATAGCATGATTTTATGATGAATGACTGCTTTTAAGACTCCTAGGCTCATGATTATGACTTTTGTAATTATTGGCTTAATGTTGAATTCATGTTGTTATTTATTGAGAGTTTATGATGATCCTACTTGAGTTGAGCATGTTCCATATGTATGTGAAGTGTTTGTATATTCTTTGTTATATTTGACATCTAGAACTTGCCTGATGTGTGTGCAAAGAGAAAATAAAGAATATGGGTTTAGGAGATGATATCGGCATTTCTTTACTAGCCATGTTTCACAACCTCTCTTTTACCTATCCTTATGCATAATCTTAGTTAGCCCTGTTGAGCCTTTATCTTATTTTCTTTGGTAGCCTCATATGTAGTTTGTATCCCCTTCTTTAATTTACCTTTATTTGATCCAAAGCTCCTAAGCACTTTAGTTAAAAATTAATTAAGTTAAGGAGTTTGAAATTTAAGTAAGGAAAAGATGAAAGTGATCCCCCAATAAATAGCTATTGGTGTTGAAAATTAATATGTGTTGTGGTTGGGAGTTGTGTAATTAAAAGAATGAAGATTGTTTAAATTGAATAAGATGTGAATAGAAAATAATCCCACTGCATTATATGTGAGCTAGCTTAATGAGATAGGGCGAAAAAAAGATATGCGTGAAAGTAGATATGGTGGAAGTGGTTGTTAGAGTTGGATTGAATGAAAAGTGTGATGTATTAAAGCACTTAGAGAAGATAGTCACTATTATAGGCTAGAATAGTTCCTACCCATCCTTTAGCTTATATTACAACCCATAAAGACCTATTTGATCTTGAGCCTTAACATTATGATACTAGTGGAGTACTACACTATGGGAAAGCCTGTGGTTCATCTTGTGTAACTTGTGAATTCTTTGTAAGAGTGAGCGTAATTTGATTCTTGTACCTTTTTTGTGATAAACTACATCTATGTGAGTGCACATGGGTAAATCTCTTGTGGTAAGGGAACACGTTTGATGATAGTTGGGTGATTTGTATGATGTCTTTGATTGAGTAATATGTATGATTTTACCAACTTGGTGAGTCAATTCTCGAGGCTAGGATGTTTTGGAGCAGTGTTCTTGAGCTTTCAATTGTACATAACATGTTTAGTGTAAGAACTTGTATTCTGTGTAGTCATTGTAGTAATAGATTTAGTTTCTTGTTTGTAGTATAAGTATGGATTCTCCTCTGATTATGATGCTTAGGGTAAAGAGTTGTTCGAGTATGAACAAGGCTTAGCTTTAAGTGTGGGGTGATGATCTGAGGTGGATTTATGCACCTCAGTGTTGCTATCCGAGCTTATTTAGCCTTCTTTTGAGGACTTCTCTTGTGGTTAATGAGTAAATATTTGTATAATTGATCATATAAGTGTTAAAATAATTTATTACAATGTTTAAGGTGTCTTTCAAACAAGTTTGGAATCAATTTGGTCACTTAGAGTTTAGATGAGAAAACTAGTGTTACTAGTTGGGCTATGTGTTGTTCTAGTTCATCTCGATGGATTCTAGTGTGCTTAATGAGCTACTAAGGGTATGATTGCGTAATTGTTTGTGGAATAACTTGTTTATAGTTTTTAAGGTTCAACTGAAACAAACCAAGAGATAAAACACTAAGTTAAGGATCAAAGGGACAAAACTAGTATTCTTAGGTAAAGATTCTAGTTCATCGTCTTGAATTGTATGTCATTTTGAGATCTAATACGTGGTGTTTGATTCAATCGTATGCTTGGTGAGATTATAGTAATGATATACGTGTTTGATGAAATAGTATGCTTGCTGAGATTATAATAATGATATATGTATGATACACAAGCTTTAAATTAAGTGTAAACAACACCATAAGGCTTGGAAAGGATGGACAAACACATGGAACAAGATTTGACCAAGAACAGACGTTATGGAGTCATTGGTGTGCCATGGAACTTAGGCACTGATTTAGGGACATGCCTTGTCCTTGGAGTCATACTAGAAATTAAATTACAGTATATCACCGAGATAATGTCATTCCACGGACCCTAGGCACCGCGATATGGGCGTGGAACGCCGCTATGCCAAAATCGGCAGCTTGTATCCTCCTATAATTAGGACCCTTAAACATTATGTTACACACCTTGGACGACCTTCAAACATTGAGGGAGGCTGAATAACACTTCAATTATGGTTTTTATTTGATTTTGTTTTTTATGGATTTTAACTTGTATTCTATCCTTGCAATTACGGTTACGTCCTTGAGCGGCTAAACACCCTTTTTCGGGTTAAGGACGAGAACATGATTACTCTTGTTATGAATTGATTTGGTTTTGATTATTTATAATATTTGGTTGTTTATTTATCCTTGTTATTACTAGTTTAATGATTTTCGACCCTTAGAATACATCCATTGTCATCTTGGGAGCCCGAAAGGAGGAACAAGAGGATAGAACATAGGGTAAATAGGATAGGATTGTAATCTTCTACAGAATGAAGTTATAATTTGCCTTAAGGATAGGAATATTAAGTGACCTATTTTGGTCACTTACGAGATGAAATATAAATTCATTTAACTTAGTTTCCACATCCCCGCTCAACGATGTAGTTGTGGGGCTAAGCTATAGAGGTTAATAGAGGCTCGGAAGACCATAGTCATACTATTAACTCCATGAATCAACAACCAAGATAATTGAACTAACCAATGATGTTATATAACATAGTATGAGTGTTTGTAGTGCTTTAACCTTGGGTTACTCCCATTTATTGTCCAAGAACCTTTAATATACCATGTTGTTAAGTTTACATTAGTTTTAAACTTCCAACTCTTTTTGTTACCTTTGCACCAATTTAATATCAATTATTAAACTTGAATGAGATAGTTGTTAATACACGTCCCTGTGGGATCGATACTTGGCTTCAAAAAGGCCACTTTACTACTTAGTGGGACCCCGTACACTTGTGTGTGTACGTGGGCGCAACAAGTTTTTACAATTTTATGTGGTTCCACCATGATCCCTTCACTAGAAACAACATGACCCAAAAAAGTAATAGCATTCGACCAGAACTCACATTTGGAAAATTTAGCATACAAATGCTGAACTTTAAGGGTCTGCAACACTATACGAAGGTGATTGGCATGATCCTCCTCACTCTTCATATATACCAGAATATCATCAATAAACACAGTGATGAACAAATCAAGAAACTAACAGAGTACCCGATTCATAAGATCAATAAATGTCGCCGGTGCATTTGTCAAACAAAAGGACATCACCAAAAACTCGAAATGACCATACCAGGTTTGGAAAGCAGTCTTAGGGATATCTACCTCCCTAATTTTCAACTAATGATAACCCGATAGAAGATCACTCTTTGAAAAGTACATAGAACCCTGATGCTGGTCAAAGATATCATCAAACCTAGGGAGAAGGTACTTATTCTTCACTGTCACCTTATTCAATTGGTGGTAATCTATACATATCTGAAGGGACCCATCCTTCTAAAGTATAAAAAGAACAGGAACACCCCACGAAGACACACTAGGGTAGATAAAACCCTTTTCAAGAAGATTTTTCAAATGCTCCTTTAGCTCTTTCAACTCAGTCGGAGCCATTCGGTAAAGAGGAATAGAGATAGGACAAGTATCCGGAAGTAGGTCATTTCCAAAGTATATTTCCCTATTGGGAGGAATACCAGGAAAATCATTAGGAAACACTTTAGGAAACTCATTGACCACAAGGACTGACTGTAAAGAAGGACGTTCAAAACTAAAATCCTTAACCTGAACTAGGTGACATAGAGACCCCTTAGAAATCAATTTCTAATCTCTAAGATAGGAAATAAACCTCTTCTTAGGCACTAGGGAACTACCTTCCCACTCAATCTCAGGTTCATTCAGGAATTGGAAACTAACCTTTTGGGTCCTACAATTAAGAGAGGCATATCACGTGTGAAGTCAATCCATCCCCAAGATCATATTGAAATCTAACATGTCCATCTCTATCAAATCCATCAAAGTCTTCCTAACACAAATAGATACCGCACAACCCCTATATACTTTTCTAGCAATAACAAAATTATCCACCTGGGTAGACACAAAAAAAGGATAAAATATACACTCAGGACAAAAACCAAAATAATTAGCTTTATATGGAGTTACATAAGAATGAGTAGACCCTGTATCAATAAAGAAATATAGATCACGAGAAAAGAGTTGTAACATACCAGTTATAATATTAGGAGAAGCCTAAGATTCCTGATGGGTGGCAAAAGCATACAGACGATTCCGACCAAAGTCGGTACTAGAAGCAACACCCTTTGGTGTAGGAGTTAAAGAAGTTGTAATAGGAAACTTATTATCCCCAGTAGAAACCTGAGCTTAAAGAAAATCCCGCTGTATGTGACCAAGATGACCATACCTAAAACGCTGATTCGTACCCTCATCACAAACTCCATGATGTACCTACCCACAGAAGCGACAAGGGGGATAGGATGGAGATGATTGGGCCTACTGGCCTAAGACTGGTCACCTGGTGCCTTAAATCTACTATCATTCTGTAAACATCGAGCACCCAAAGGCTTCAGATAAGGAGCACTAGCCATAGAATAGGAACCAGAATTTCCCCACTTCTTCTTAGCCCACTACCTGCCATCCATACCACTATTCTGATGGCCTCCTCACTACTCAGAATACCTAAATTTCTTACTTTGCCTTTCTTCCATTTCATTTTTTTCTTCTTCTTTTTCTCCTCTTCAACTTACTGCATATACACAACTAGCCTAGAGATATCCATATCCTTGTTCAACAAGGAGTCCTTGCACTCCAATACCAAGTTCAGAGACAAACCTGAAGCAAACTTTCTCATACCTGCCCTCATTGATAATACCAAGTCTCAAGCATAATGAGATAAGTAATGAAACTTCAAGGCATATTCTTTTACAATCATTCTTCCTTATTTTAAATTCATGAATTCCTCAACCTTCACCTCACTCAACTCCTGAGGAAAGAAGCAGTCTAGAAAAACACTAGAAAAGTCATCCCATATAGCTGGCTAAGCATCATCTCCCATTATCTGCTCCCATTCCTCATACCATTAATATTCTACATCCTTCAACTGGTATGCCGGAAACTCCACACCCTCTGAGTATGAAGTATGAATCACACAAAAAATCTTTTCTATCTCATCAATAAAACTTTGAGGATCCTCCTCAACCTTCAAATTGGTGAAAGTCAGAGGATCTAACCTTATAAGTTGACTAACTCTAGTGACCTCAAAAGATGGAGAAACAGAAGAAACACACTCAGTCTGAGAGGCCACCAAATAGGTAAGCAAATGGATCGACTGATGAAACTTAGCATTGGACACATCATCCTGAGGTGTTCGAGGGGGGCTGGAGGAACTGGTGGAACTCTATGAGGGCAATTAGAAGCTGGACCCCTAGACCGGGTCTATACTCCATAAGTAGGATGAGCTCCATCCACATCGTCCTCAAGTGGGATTGAAGAGTTTTTACGAGCATCATACCTTCTTGGAGGCATAATCTAAAATGCAAACAAACGAGAATGACCTCAAACTCTATATCCCAAAATTGAACAACAATAAAGGAAAACATTCCTAAATCTCTTGTAGCCTCTCCCTTCTAAGTATGGCACACTACACACCCATAAAAGAGACTCTACTTGACATGGCTTTGCAGACACTTAATTGACCATGAACCTAGGCTCTGATACCAACTTTGTCATGACCTGAACCAGGTCCTGGCCGTGATGGATATCTCAAGTCCATCGTATACCAGATACTACCCCCTTTGCCTAGTCAGATACAATACAATACACTAATAATGGTTGAATTCCAAACATATAACAAGATATATAAAGATAAGTTCAAGAAGTATGAGATACATTCACAACCAATACCCAGTCCACAGTTATCCACAAAGCCACTAAGTAAAACCAATAGACATCCTAGGTCAGGAAATGCCCCCGACAATAACCAAAAAGAACTAATAGAATATTATATGATACAATGAATCCAAAACATAAAATTAGGTCTTCCAAAGTATGGAATCTGACCACTTCAATCTGACTCACAAGAAATTCCACGATCACCTAGTCACTGCATAAGAAAAGTAGAAGTACTTTCGATTCCTACAATGCATGGGGATACAATGCCTAGAGATGGTGAGCAAGTTGAAAGCTAACATGTAACTCAGGGTAGGGGGTAAAATAATGCCATATCAATAGTTCAAAAATCAATCAAATCCAATGCACATAATTCGATACATATACATACATACATATATATATATATCATATGTCGGGATAGGTAACAAGGCTTTGTATAAGAGTAAAAAAACATTAGCCTATACTGTGCAGCTTAACCATCATAATAGTACCTATAGTCTAAATGGTCCCCATTTTTTACCCTCTGGTCAGGCCCTAGTGCGTGTAGCTGCACAAACCAAAGAATAATCATAATATATATACATGGGAGACTTGAACCTCCCAATCATATACTAAGGGTGACTTAAGCACCCAATTTTGTGATAACAGGGACTCAAACCACCTGGTCATTTAGACCACCTCTTCCTCCAGCAAATGTGGTTTCTAGTATTGATCCCTTCGAGACCTCCACCTTCATGGCCTTGCTACACAATCCCCTTTTAGACCAATTAAGGCATTTATCACATAACCCATTTAATTATTCAAGGAGTTATTTATTAAGGCACGTCATAGGTATTGTCATACCCTTACGCTTGCAAGATTATTATTTTGCCAAACCAAGCCATTTAGCCAACTGGGACTCTAACCCATTATCCCATAGGACTCCAACCCATTTATCTATTTGGGACTCTAATCCAATAGCTAATAGGACTCTGACCCATTTAGCCAAATGGGACTCTAACCCATCAACCATTAGGACTTCAAAATATTTAACCAATTGGGATTAAACCCTTTTAGACATTTGGGACTCAAACCTATTTAATCAATTAGGACTCAAACCCATTTAGTCATTTGGGACTTAAACCTATTTATGTTTCAATAGACCTTTTTATGCTATGCAATACTTCCAAGGATAGTTTAATATGCATATTCTCGTATTCAAACTAATTTCACAAGAGTGGGTTAGGGTTATCATCAACTAAATCATCAAAGTTCACAAAATTAGGAGAATTAACAACCCTCCCTAGTTTATTCACCATGGCCATGCACCTCACAAGTCAAAACCATCACCAAAACATGAACAAGTATGTTTAAACCATGGGAACATCATATAAGGACACAATCATTCAGAACCCTCAATCGATGTTCCATAACCTATATCAAAACCACATGAATGACAATTTGAAAATATATGATTTAAGGACCTAATACTTGGGAGAGAGTAACATGCCTGAGATATTAAGATTTACAAAGAGAAATCAACCCTTGGAAGCTCTAGATACCAATTTCATGAAACCATGTTCTTACTTTAGGGATTTGAGAGAATTTGAGAGAGTGTTTATGATTAATAAAGGTTGGAAATAATAACCTAAGGTGTTTTTATGTGTGTGGGGGTCTAAGTAAAAAAGGAGGGAAATGTCTAAAGTGCCCTTCATTAAAAGCTAAAAAATTATCGCCAGTGACTATGGGTCATTATACGACTCGTAAAGTGACCCAACGACTAGTAGGGTCCTAGTCATAATCAAGATAGAAGATTTTAGGTACCACTGGTCACCCTACTATTGGTACCATATGACTCATATAGATTCATTGCAACTTGTTGAGTTTAGTCATGATCAAGGAAGCAACTTAGGCTAACTTTACTTGCCAGGCTACAGTTTGGGACTATACTACTCATATGGAGTCTTTACAACTCGTGACCCTAGTTATAGTCACCATAAACACATTAGGGTAGCACACTGGTCAGGCTATGATTGGGGTCTTTAAGACCCGTATAGAGACCTTATGATTTGTATAGTGAGTCGCAGGTTGGGCAGTGAGCTCAAAGATTAGGGATTTTCCAAGGACAAATATCTAGGGTATTAAAATGCTCCTATACTTTTCATGCAAAAAATGGATGGGTCTCTTCGGATGAGTATAGACTATCGTTAGTTGAATTAGGTGCTCATGAAAAATTAGTACCCTCTTCCTTGGTTTGATGACCTTTTTAATCAGCTTTAGGATGTTAGGTGTTTCCCTAATATTGATCTTCGTTTGGTCTATCACTAGTTGAAAATTAGGGAGGTTGATATTCCCAAGACTTCTTTCCAAACCCGATATGTACATTATGAGTTTTTGGTTATGTTATTTGGGTTGAACAATGCTCCATCTACTTTCATGGATCTTATGAAGCGGGTGTTTAGATAGTTCCTGGATTTCTTTGTTATTGTCTTCATTGATGACATCTTGGTATATTCTAAGAGTGAGGAGGATCATGCCAATCACTTCTGAATTATTTTGCAGACTCTTAAGGACCAAAAATTGTATGCTAAATTATCTAAGTATGAGTTTTGGCTAAATATTGTGACTTTTTTGGGGCATGTTGTTTGTAATGAGGGGATCAAGGTGGATCCCCAGAAAGTTGAGGCAGTTAAGAAATGTCCTAGACCCTCAACTCCAATCTATATTAGGAATTTCTTAGGCTTGGTTGTGTATTATATGAGGTTTGTGGAGAGTTTCTCTTCTATTATTTCTCCATTGACAATGTTGACTCAGAAAAAGGTTTAAGTTTTTAAGGTTTGGTGCTTGTGAGGGTAGTTTTGAGAAGTTGAAGGATAAGTTAATTTCTGCGCCAGTTTTGACCCTTCCCAGGGGTACTTATGGGTTTATTGTATATAGTGATGCATCCTGTGTGGGTTTGAGTTATGTTTTGATGCAGCATGGTAAGATTATAGCTTATTCTTCTAGGAAGCTTAAAATTCATAAGAGGAATTACCTAACTCACGATCTAAAGTTGGCGGTGGTGGTCTTTGATTTGAAAATTTGGAGCCATTATTTGTATGGGGGTATGTAAACATCTATTCAGATCATAAGATCTTGCAGTATGTGTTTACACAGAAGGAATTGAATCTCAGGCAGATGCGGTGGCTCGAGCTACTTAAGGATTACGACATGAGCCCTAACTATTATTTAGGTAAAGCTAATGTTGTTGCTGATGCTCTTAGCAAGTTGTCTATGAGAAGTTTATCTTATGTTGATAAGGAGAAGAGAGGGTTGGTGTCACGACCAAACCAGGTTCTAGTAGTGACGGGTATCTCAAGCCTACCATGAGCTGGAGACCACCCCCTTATCCTAACATCAAGAACACAATAAAGATAAACAGCAGAAGACAACTAGACATGATAATAAGATGAATAGATAATCTAAATGAAGAATAGGAATCGACAACGAATATCCAAGCCACATTTGTCCACAAAAGCATCTAAATACCAAAGTAGAAAACTAGGTCGGGACATTCACCCGACCATGACAGAGAGTGTCCACAATTGCCAAAATCTAAAAAAAACTAATGAAATGATAAATCTTTCCGGATTATGGAGGGTCACTACTTCACAACAACTCAACTGATATTTGCACCACCTAACTCTGCACTAGAGTAACAAAAGAACCTTAGGATCCTACATCATGAAATGATGCAACATCCAGGGATGATCAGTGGGATAAGAATTGGTATGTAACTCAGGTAAAGTGATAAAATAATGTAATGTTTAAAATTAGTCAAACCAAATGCACACATTCATACGTACATATATAGGATGTCGGGGTAGGGTAACGGGTCATGAACATAAGAGTTTAAAATTATTGATCTAGAATGTGTAGCTCTATCCATCCTAAGGAAACCCTCGTGCTATATGAGTTTACCTCTCCTGATAAAAGGGCCCTAGTGTATGTTATCCATACAAACCGAGGAATCCAAATGAGGGCCAAAGACACCAAGTCTCCAACCATCCCAAAATATTTAATGTGTGAACTATGGCGAAGATCATAAAGAACCCCACACCGGCAAATGCAGTTTCTAGTATTGGTCCCCCCGGGATCTCCACCTTCATGACGAGCTACACAACCTCCTTTAAGCATAACTTAAAACATTCGCACATAGTCCCTATTGTTAACCCATGAGTCTTTTATTAAAGAATTTACCGTTTGGTATCGTCATACCAATTATGCTTGCAAGATAATCCAATTATGCCATTCCAATCCAATTAATCAATTTGAATCCTAAGTTCCATTTTAAAAATCTAAAACCATGGCCACCAAGGCCTTTCAAATCCATTTTTATCCATTTAGCCTTTATGTGTAATGTAATGACAAAAATAAGTTAAATCATGCATATCTATGTTCCAAAATCAAGTTTACAAAGTGGTAGAGGATACTACCAATTCCAAACCAAAAATCCATACCTTTGGGGAAATCCATGTCCCCCATTCCAACCATATTAACCATGCACCCATTCATCCCTAAAAAGCATCAATTGAAGAATAACCAAAATGTTTAAACCATGGGAAACATAACTGAAGTAATAATCATCAAGAATCCTTAACCCAATTTCAAATCCAACCATTAAAACTACATGAACAATGATTAACATATGCCATTATATAAAATTGATGTTTAGAGAGAATTAACGAATTAGAGCCTAAATGCTTAATCCCTTGAAAACCCTAGTTTTCCCTTGCTTTAGGGAGTTTAATAAGAGAGAAGTGTATTTGATTTGTTAACTGATAGAAAAGAGACTATTTGAGGTGTTTGAAGTCATGGGATAATAGTTGGATGGCAGGAAATGACTAAAATAAAGCCACTTAAAACGTGCAAGAAAACTGGGCCCAGTTGCTATGACTTAGGTAATGACTCGGGACGTCTGACCATGAGTTGTTACCTAGACTCATTACCTGAGGGCCCAAATCTTGTCCCTTCACTGTTTTGGTCATAAGTCACTCATTATGACTCATGACCTGACCTAATGACTCTTGACGTCGACTCGTGGTCAAGGCAAAACTTTGAGAAATCTTACCAGTGAGACCACAAGTCTCACCTAATGCTCGTGATGAGTGTTGGAGACTCGTTACCTAAGTCGTAGTCCTGGCAATATTGGCAACATTCTGGAATTATTCAGAGTCCAAAAATCTAGGATATTACAATATTCCCCCTAGGATTATTCATCCCTAAATAAAAATTTAGGGGTACCATTAGCACGATATAAGACAAAATATAACCAGAAATCAAGAGCAAATTTGAAAAGTGATAAGGAAGAAAGAAACTCATACCTTAAGCATCTTCATCCATTCTGGCGAACAAGAACGGGTATTTAGCCTTCATATCATCTTCAGCTTCCCATGCAACTTATTCAACCTTTTGGTTTCTCCAAAGCACTTTTACCGAAGCTACATCCTTAGTCCTCAACCCACGGAGTTGCCTATCCAATATCCTCATCGGGACTTCCTCGTAAGATGGGGAATCCGAAGCACCAACATTATCCACAAGATTATCTATACACTTTTTCAACACCGACACATATAAAATAGAGTGAATAGAGCCCAAGCATGCAGGCAAATCCAACTCATAAGCAATATTCCCAACTCTCCTCAAAATCTGATGCGGGCCAACATAATGGGGACTGGACTTCCCCTTTTTCCCAAACCTCATGACTTCTTTCATAGAAGAGACTTTCAAGAACATACAATTACTAACCTTAAACACCAACACCCATTGCCTCACATTCATATAAGTCTTTGGCGACTTTGAGCAGTCGTAAGTCTATCTCTAATCACTTTCAGCTTCTCCATGGCTTGGTGAACCAAGTCAGGACCAGACAACCTAGGCTCACCAGCCTCAAACCACCCAATAGGAGACCTACACCTCCTAATATATAGAACCTCGAAAGGAGCTATCTAAATATTGGAATGATAACTATTATTGTATGAAAAATCAATAAGAGGTAAATGATCAACCCAACTACCCCCTAAATCAACTAAATAGGCCCTTAGAATATACTCCAAAGTTTGAATAGTCTACTCTGCGTGTCCATCTATTTGACGGTGGAAAGCGGTGATATGGTTCACTCAAGTACCCAAAACCTTTCTGAAATGGATGCCAAAAGTGAGAAGAAAATTACGTACCTCAGTCTGCAATGATGGACACAGGCACTCCATGTAACTTGAAAAACTCTTAAATAAATAACTTAGCAGAATCCTCACCAGAGTAGTTATTCCTCATAGGCAAGAAGTGAGCAGACTTAGCCATCCTATCCATAATGACCCAAATCAAATCATACTGGTTCTGAGAAAGCGATAGACCTGTAATGAAATCCCTATTGATCATCTCCCACTTCTACAGGGAAACTCTATCTCTTGAAATATGCCACTAGGCCTCAAGTGTTCAATCTTGACTTGCTGACAAACCATACACTTAGTCATAAAATTGTACCACATCCCTCTTCATATTATTCCTCCAATAGGTCTCATTCAAGTCATGTTACATCTTAGTCGAACCCAGATAAACTGTATATCTTGACTTATGAGCCTCAGTCAAAATCTTTTCTTATAACCCATCAACATTAGGAATACATAGCCTACCTTGATATCTCAGAATACCATCTACCCCAGTCTCAAATTCCATAACCTTTTGTTGATTGACATCACCCTTAACCGACATAAGTATGGGATTCAAGGTATAGTTCTCCTTCACCTCAGCTCCAGGAGATGATTTAACCACTTCTTGAACAATCACTTTTCCATCCTTGAAGTCCAAAAGATGAACTTCCAAGTTAGCCAATCAGTGAACATCTTTCACCAATCCTCTCTTATCCTCATCTTTGTTAGATAAGCTCTTCATCGATAACCTACTAAGAGCATCAACAACAACATTAGCTTTACCTCGATGGTAGAGCAAACTCATGTAATAATCCTTGAGTAACTCAAACCACCGCTCTACCTGAGATTCAATTCCTTCTAAGTGAACACATACTACCAACTCTTATGATCTAAATAGATATCCATATCCACCCCATATAAATAGTGGCGCCAAATCTTCAAAGCAAAAACCACAACCGCCAACTCCAAGTTATGAGTCGGATAGTTCCTCTCATGAACCTTAAGATACCTGGAAGCATAATCCACAACCTTACCATGCTGCATCAAAATGCAACCCAATCCCACATGGGACGTATCACAATATACCACAAATATATCAATACCATTGGGCAAGGTCAAAATAGGAGTAGAAGTCAACTTATCCTTCAACTTCTTAAAACTACCTCACAAGAATTGTACCATGAAAACTTAACCTTCTTTTTAGTTAGCTCTATCAACGGAGCAACAATATAAGAGAAACTCTCCATAAACCTCCTATAATACCCGACCAAGCCTAAGAGGCTACTAATGTAGGTTGGATTCGTGGGTTTAGGCCACTTTTTAACCGCCTCAACCTTATGTGGATCCATCTTGATCCCCTCACAAGAAACAACATGGCCAAGAAAGGTCACAACATTCAGCCAAAACTCACACTTAGAAAATTTTGCATACAACTTCTTATCCGTAAGAGTCTGAAACACAATTCGAAGGTGATTGACATGATCCTCCTCACTCTTAAAGTACAACAATATGTCATCAATGAAGACTATCACAAATAAGTTCAGAAAATGCTTGAAAATCTAGTTCATAAGATCCATAAAAATAGTTGAAGCATTAGTCAACTCAAATAACATAACCAAAAACTCATAATGACCATATCGGGTTCATAAAGTAGTCTTGTGATTATCAACGTCTCAAATTTTCAATTGATGATATCCTGAACAAAGATCAATCTTAAAGAAACACCTAACACCTGAAACTGTTTGAAAAGATCATCAATCATAGGAAAAGGGTAATTATTCTTCATTGTCACCTTATTTAACTGTCGATAATCTATACACATCCAAAGATACCCATTTTTCTTACGTACGAAAATCACCAAAGCACCTCACAAAGAGATACTAAGATGGATGAAACTCTTATCAAGAAGATATTTTAACTACTCCTTTATCTTCTTTAACTCAGACAGAACCATCCTATAAGGAGGAATAAAAATAGGATGGGTATCCAATAAAAGATCAATCCCAAAGTCTATTTTTCTAATGGGATAAATTCAATTTTTCTATCGGGATAAATTCTATGAAGATCATCAGAAAATACTTTAGGAAACTCATTAACCATGAGGATAGATTACAAAGAGAGGCCCTAAAAATTAAAATCCTTAACCCAAACTAAATGATACAGGCACCCTTTGGAAATCAACTTTTGATCTCTAAGATAAGAAATAAAACCTCCCTTAGGGTAATAAAGAACTTCTCTCCCATTCAACTACTTGTTCATTAGGAAATTCAAAGCTGAACTTTTGGGTCGTATAATCTAGAGACACATAGAACGATGAAGCTAATACATCCCTAAGATAATATCGAAATCCACCATATCTAATTCTATCGGATCTACCTATGTCTTTCTATGAAAGATGGACACCATACAACCCCTAAAGATTTTAATAGCAACTATAGAATCACCCACCGAAGTAGAAATAGAAAAGGGGTAGGAAATATTTTAGGACTAAAACCAAAATGCACAGCCATATAAGGGGTCACACAGGATAGGGTAGAACGCGGATCAAGAAAATAATAATGATCACAAGAGAAGAGTTGTAACATAACAGTAACAATATCAGGATATGCCTTAAACTCCTAATGAGTAGCAAGTAAATAGAGATAATTCTAGCTAGTGTCGATACCAAAAGTGGTGCCCTATGGTGCAGGCACTGAAGATATGGCGATCAAGACCTTATTAGCACTAGTGGCAACTTTAGTTGTAGGATAGTTCCTCTACATATATCTGGGATGACCTTAATTGAATCATAAGTTCCTCATATCATAATAATAAACACGGTAAAGCTGACTGAGCTCTACTAAGTTGAAACTAGGCACCTTTGTCATAAGACCACCAATATTCTAAAATAATGATAACTCCACAACTTAGGATAAGGAGAACTAGCTGAAGAATATGAATTAGAATTTCCCCAAGTCTTTTTCTTGGTCCACTTCCTATCATCTCTCTCACTATTCTATTACCCTATACCCTGCTCTAAATACTTGAGCTTTTTATTCTGCCCTACTCTTATTTCTGTTACTTTTTCTTCTCATCATCAACCTATTGCACATAAACCATAAACCTGGAGATAATCATATCATTTCCCAACATTGCAACCTTATATTCTAATACCAAGTCACGAAACAAACCAAAAGTAAGCCACCTAATCTTGGATCTCATAGTAGACAACAACTCTGGAGCATAATGAGTCAACTATTGTAATTTTAATGCATATTCTTTCACACTCATCTTACCTTTCTTCAGATTCACAAATTCCTATGTTGTAGCTTTCCTCAGCTCTTGGGGAAAGAAATAATCATGAAAGGCACCTGAAAACTCATCCCACACCACTGACTTAACATCATCACCTCTCAGCTATTCCCACTCCTCATACCACTAATAAGCTATATCCTTTAGATAATACACAACAAACTCTACACCCTCCAAATTAGTAGCATGCATCACTCTAAAAATCTTCTCCATCTTATCTACAAACCCTTTAAGATCGTTCTCAACCTTAAAGACTATAAAGGTTGGGGGATCCAACCTCATAAATTGGCCAACCCATGTGACCTCAAAATAAGGGAGACTTTTATCCACATTGACCTTAGGTAGGGTAGAGGTCTAGCAGAGTTTCTACAAACATCAGATCTTTGGGGAGGCATGATATGAGAGATGAGTAAACTGGGAGTTAGAGAGTTTCACAAATACTAGACTTTATATCCCAAACTAGAAAACAAGAAAAGGGAACATTCCTAAATGCCTTATAGCCTCCCCCTTATAAGTGTAACATGCTACATACCCATAAAAGGGACTCTACTCAACACGGGTTTGTGAACACCCAAAGACCCTGAACCTGGATCTGATACCAAGTTTGTTATGACCCGAACAAGTGCCATGTCGTGATGGGTATCTCAATCCCACCATGATCCAAAGAACATACCCTTAGCTTAATATCCAAAATACAATACAGATAAATAGCAAAAGACAACTGTAATACCCCATATTCTCCTAACTCAGTTTAGCTCTCAGTATACATGAGAATTCTTATATAGAATTTCAAAAATACTTAGAATTTTCCAGCTTAAGACCTATCATTTTGTAGGAAATTCATTCAGCTTTCCAGCGATACAAATTTTGTCCAAATTCGATATTTGGATGAGAAGTTATGGTATTTTTAGTGAAATAATATGTCAAATTGAGAAGCACCGCATCACTGTGACGGTCAAAATGGCATTCATCATTTTCTAGTGAGACACCATGATTCTAGTGCATTACAGTGAAGTTCCAGTTTCCACTTGTCATTTTCCAGTAAGGCACCGCGATAGCACCATGTTGCGCTAAAGTACCATTTCAGAATTATCAATTTCCAGTAGCCCAACGCTATTCCACCATGTCGTGCCAAAGCCCATTTTCACAATTGTCAATTTTTAAACAATTTCAGTCAACTTCCAATGGCTTACCGTGACACCACTGCATCGCAGTGAAGGCCAAAAATAGTATTTTTAGTGACAAAAAATTATTTCTTTCCAGGGGTAATTTGGTCTTTTTTCATGGCCCTAATAAGTTTAAACATGTTAATTAACCCCTAATAATCTAATTAGATCATCATTTACTCAATTTCCCTCAAATCAATATCAATCTCTCTTCTAATTAGCAAAACCCTAGCCTTCAAGAATCAAGAACAATCTCAAGAATCTTTAAGAATTAAACCTCCCATGTATATTAAATGTTCGTCCATGGGTCCTTACATTCCATGGAGCCCAATAATCTTTTTTGAAAATACAAGACTGAGATTTCATGAATTACATGTTTGAATTGGATTGTGTTCATGTGTGTACTGTAATATGGTCTTCAATCCATGATTAATTACAAGTTGCATGAAATTAAGATAGCATGTGTGATAAATTAGGTGATTCTCATGTTAAATTCTTGAATTTACAAGTTGAATGGTCTAGCCATGATATTTATATATGTTTATTATTATGTGAAATAATCATGCTCCCCAAGTGTTTATTAGAATGCCTAGGTGAATTGAATAGTGCAATCATGACATATTAGCATGTGTTCCCATTTATGTACAAGTCCATGCCTTGCAAGTGTTTGACAAAATGACTCAATGAATGAATCATGACTAAGTGACTAGCTAGTATGCTTTCAAGAATGTGACATGTTTTACTATTGATACTATCGAGTCCTGGGGGTATTCAATACCCAAAAAATCTAGCTATTTACCTAGATCACAGTAGCTACAGAATAGTCTCAGTAATTTTATTAGTAGTACTACTTAGTCAGTTACAGAACTCAGTGAAACAAAGCCTAATTCAATTCAGTTTAATAATCAATGTCATTTAATTGGGAGTAGGATTCAGCACCGAGCGAACCCAACGGTGGGGGATCACCTGTCATTAGAGGGTGTGATCCTAAGTAGTAGTCCTTGTGTTCTAGTACTACATATCCAGCATTGATGTGCTAGCCTAATGTTAACATATTTAAGACTTTTAACTTGAAATAATTATAAGTTCTTCAGTAACTATTGTCATTTTTTATTATATTTTATGTGATATTGTAGGGAAATAGATATGCATGGAAACCTATGATAACTACGTCAAGAAGGAAAAGTTTTGTTTGAAACGGATAGAAAAATGTTAGTTGATGACTTTTCTAATAACATATCAAAAATCTGACAAGTTATCATAGTTGGATGTCACCCATAAGCAGATAACAAGAAATCTGAAGTACTTCTGACGATTTGATCTGATAAGCTATCAGATATCTCATAAGCTATCAAACTAGGTCATCACCTGTGGGCAACATATAAGAAATACGAAGTATTTTTGATGACTTGATCTGATAAGCTATCAGACATCTGACAGGCTATCAGACTAGGTCGTCAGCTAAGGGGCAAAAATATGATTTTAAATTCTGAATTTTATTTAAGTTATGGATATAAATAGAAGCTTTTAGGATTTCATTCATGATTTGGAACTTATTCCAAATACTAGTTTACATCTTTTTGGGTCTATAAATTTTGAATTCAATTTTCGAATCTTGAATTTTGTTTTGGGAAATTCTTCTTGAACTTGGAAGAGAATCAACCTTTGATTACATTCTTTGTAAGTTTAATTTATTTGAATTATGGATTCAATTTTTATTATCTCCTTCTATCTCATGTGGAACTAAACCCACAACTACAATTATGGGATCTATGATTATTCCTATATCGATTTAATAGTTGGACAAGATTCGAGTGATTGTAGGAATATCTTTATAATTCCTTTGTAATGAATGTTTTTTGTTGGTGGCAAATAATAGATATGGCCTTATGTTAATTTGCTTGAACTGAGAAATCATCTAAAGGTAGTGAATTATCAATGAGGATTTGGGAAGGTTAATTTTCCATCTAACGATTAATTTTGTGAAAAGATTAATCAACTCGAGATAAAATTAGTGTGAATAGAAGGTTTTCCTAAGTTCGAGAGAATTAGGTAAATTAATATCTAGATAGGTTGAGAAACACTTAGATGGGATGTCCATAATGATAAGTTAGTGTTTCCCACAAGTCACGAGAATCCAATGCTATAACTATTATTCAATGAGGATTAATAATCATAGTAATAACAACTCTAGTTTCTCTATATCATTGATTTGATATACTGAAATCTTAGCTTTGAGTTTCTAAAGCAAGTTGAAATATTAACAATTGTTTGACTGATAAAACCCCTTAATTAAAGGAAACCATTATCTATTAGTCGATTTAATCACAAATAGACTTGATTCACACCATATTCTCTGTGGTATTCTACTCCAACCTAGTTGGGTTATATATTTGACAACGACCGCTTACTCTCTCATAAGAGAGGTGTAATTTGGGTTTATCAAATTTTGGCACCATTGTCGGGGAATACGATAGTCAATTGAGTATATCTGTGATAACTGACTCTTCGTTAAGTTTCCTAGTTTTACTTTTATTTATTGTTTTTGATATTTGTAGGCTATCTAGTTGTATATGCCATGAACCAGAAGTTTAGGAGAACCATTATTACCCCTCAACCCTGAACCTCATCTTATTGGGAGAATGGCAGACCAACAAGAAGCTGAAATATTAGCCACTTTGGCTAATGCTTAATTAAATCAGAAGAATGTAGAAAACCCAAGCTGGGTCCCTAATCCAAATGATGAGGACCTGGGGGATGATGATTTTATTGATCCGGCTAATATGAGACATGCAGAGGGTGTAGCTACACCTGTTAATAGAAATCACCCATTCAGAGAAAGACCAAACGCCAAGTTATGCAGTTCGATCTTGACAAGATTGAGGATGAGATGGATGGAGCAAGTTCTACTAGATCTATTTTCCCTCTACCTTTGGCATCTGGAGATAAGTTCAACATTACAAGCACCGTGATTTAGTTGTTTCATCTTAAAGGGCTGTTTGGTGGACTTCTGGGTGATGATCCAAATATGCATCTAGTGAACTTTATCACTATTTGTAAATCTTTTGATAATCTGGAAGTACGGCAGAATGTAATCCGTCTGTGTCTATTCCCGTTGTCTCTGTCTGGGGAGGTAACACTATGACTAAATAGGTTGACTCCTGATTTGATAACAAACTATAGGTAGTTGAAAGGAACTTTCCTAAAAAGGTTTTTTTCTCCATCCAGGATGTTATAGTTGAGGGATGAGATATGTAACTTCAGGCCACTTCTGACCGAAGCCCTTCATGAGTTATGTGAGAGATTCAAGAAGAAGTTGATGCAATTCCCTAACTATGAAATGACTGATGTACATCTGATTGAGACTTTGTATAAAGCTCTAAATTCTACGACAAAGTTGACGGTGGATAATGCTGCAGGTAGAGCATTTATGGACATTATTTTTCCTGAAACCTCAGAAATGCTTGATAGAATGACTAAACAGAGTAGAGATTGTCATACCAGGGATTCAGAGGTAGCAGGCTCTACTGTGTCTAGTGATATAACAGTTGAACAATGCAGGAGAAAGGAAGAATAAGATCAATACATGGCCCATTTAAAAATATAGATGGATTTACTTGCAAAGCATCTTCTTTTAGCTAATATAGAGAAGGTTAAAGCTATTGGGTCTCACAACAAGAGAGATTAAATAGACACTACAAAAGAGGCTAAATACTTGTAAAACCAAGGGGGTTTTGGGTCGGTGGTCAAGGAAACCAAGGCTGGAACTATCTAGGAGATTAGAAGAATAAAAGTGATAAGAATGGGTTGTATGTGCCTCCCAGGAATTATGATACTACTACTACTAGTTTAGATAAGATAACTATAGAAGACATGATGGCAAAGTTATTGAAAGGTGTGGAGTCATCTAATGCAGGAGTGACAGAATTGAAGAGTGACTTATCATCTATGAGTCAGCTTGTCAACTCATATTTGACGTCCATCAAGAAACTTGAACAATAAATGAGAAAATTATTCATAGTAGTCAACCAAAGAAAGAATGGGACTCTACCAAGTGATAAAGTTCAGAACCCGAGGACTGATGGGTTGCGTATGGCAATTACCACTAGGAGTGGTAAGATTTTATCTAGTCCATCTCTGGGAGCATCCTCTCATATTAATAAGGTCAAAATAGATGGGGAGATGATTGATGAACATCTAGTGGTGCCAGTGGAGCTGGGAGGTCCAGAAAAAAAAGTGCAGAAATAGAACAACCACCTAAGCCAAAGCATGTTAGTGATGTGGAACAAGGTATAAGAAAAGAGCCAAAGGTTTCTACAGTTAGAATTCCAAGGCCAACACCCCCATTTCTGCAATGACTAAAGAAGAAAAAAAATGAGGACAAGTTTAGCAAATTCATGTCTATGTTGAAGCAGATGATAGTGAATGTGCCCTTAGTTGAGGCGTTGGAACAGATGCCACCTATGCTAAGTTTATAAATGACCTATTGGTGAAGAAAAGGATTGTGAGGTATGAAACGGTATACAATCTTCATCATTGTAGAGTTATTGCTACAAGATCTGTTATGCAGAAGAAAGTTGTCCCATGTACTATTGGATCGCTAAACTTTGAAAGGGCCCTGTGTGATCTTGGGGAAAGTATAAATCTTTTTCCATTGACGATTTTCAAGAGACTAGGTTTGGGAGATCCTACACCCACCAATATGCGACTTCTAATGGCAGATAGACCGGTGAAAAGGCTAATTAGGATTCTACATGATGTACTTATAAAGCTGACCGATTTTATATTTCCTGCCGACTTTGTGATTCTTGATTGTGAAGTAGATTTTAAAGTACCTATAATTTTGGGTAGGACTTTCTTAGCAACTGGGAGAGTGTTAGTTGACATGGATCTGAATAATCTAAAATTTAGTCTCAACGAGAAAGAAATTAGTTTTGAAGTATGTAAATCAATAAAATAGCAAAAGGGGATAAGTGTCTTCTCGATTGTTAATGTATTCTACCAAGATGAGCTAAATCTGCCAGTTGAGGATCGGTCTGCTATGAAGACCTTAGCTGGTGTGGTTGAACTTAAAAGCAAGAATGTTAGTGCCTTCAATGTGGATGAACTAGGAATAAAACATTTTCTTGATCCAATAAGTGAAGTCAAGAGGCATCAGCAAGGTATCTTGATGAATTCTGAGTAGTTAAGATGACCAAGTCATGCCACGACGTTAACTCAAGCGCGACTTAGTAGGCAATCCAAGGTGTATTGTTATTTGTACTCGTATTATGTGATTGACATCAAATCTCCACACCTAGGGTGCCACAGGTATGTTTTTAACTCTCTTATTTTGTTTTAACGTATTATGGATAGTGCATGATTTTAAGTTGAGGGTGGGGAAACTAGTGGGTGTTGATGTCCTCTTGGGGTTTTTGTTGCCATGTCTCTTTTCCCCAGAATCTTGTTCCTAGTATATCTGGCATGTTTTGGCGTGTTATATTTTATTTTGTGATGTTTTGTGGTTAACTGGGAGAAAAATAAGTATCGAGGGCAGTTGACATATTTTTTTTTTGGGACAACTGATAAATTCCTTTCCAATTGTCTAGTTTGTAACTGTGTGATATTGTGACTATTGTGAATCTATTTCTGGTATTAGTATTACGGACACAATAATCATTGTTAAACAATTACATAAATCGGATAGGTAGTAGCTTTTGATGTACCTTTGTGCCAAGTGTGTGTGAGATTTGACCAAGTTCCCTCTATGTGTTTAATCTAGAACTTGCCCAGTTAGTTTTCCCGAGGTCATAGGATAATGGTTAGGAAAATATCATAGGCCATTTTTTATATTAGTCCACTTTTAGCATAAATAACCTTCCATGTGTGACTAATACCCCTTGATACTTATTTTGAGCCTGTATGCCTATTTTTCTTGTTAAAACTATCACCATCCTATTTATATCACAATGAACCTGTTTTATCCCTGGTCCTTCTTGGACATTGTGCACTTCGAATTAGGCAAATAGCCTAAGTTGAGGGTGGCTAAATATAAATAGGGTTTATAAGCATGAACAATGCTAACTGACTGACTGATATGTACGTAAGAGTACAAACATGCATACATAGTAACTGAAATCGTGGGTGCATGATAGCTAGACCAGTATGCTAATACATGGTTTACTGATGACTAGCATGACTAATACTGTAGTTCTGATAACATGGGAGACTGTGTCCTACAGTCCTGAATCAGATCGAACTATCTGAGTTCCGTACTATAACTGAATCTGACTGTATTTAACAGTCCCGATATACTGAAATCTGAAGAACTATCTGAGTTCTTTTACTGAGACTGATACTAAAACTGTATAAGATAGTTGTTTAACCGACATGCCCCTATATGTGCCATTATGGCTAAGATGGGGTCCAATCTCTGCCCTGACTGTAAGGGTGTCAATACCGCACCACTAGTAAAGACAACTGTAGGTAACCCTCATCTGACAGTGTTCCCAAAAGAGAACGGTGGGGCCCTTATCTGACAGTGCTAAGCCACCTCATCAACCCTCATCTGATAGTGTTGATGTCTCAACCTATGCTAGCTACATAGTTCTGGAACGTAAGGATGACTACTAAGATTCACACCCTTATCTGGCAGTGTGTGTTCCTATCCTTGGGTTCACTCGGTGCTAACTTCTACTCCCATCTTAAGAGACTGAACATGAATAACTGACTGTACGTGGACTGAGCTTACTGAATTCTATTAACTGATGGAATACTACTGATATCTGATAACTGACTGAGATCATGAGGTTTCCTGAGTCACATGACTGACTGAATTCTACTGAATCATGGCGTGATTTTGAATATCGTGAAAAATGACATGGCTCTAGGCATATAGCTATATTTTTTGGGTACGAATACCCCCAGGACTCGATAGAAGGAAACTAACACACACGATATGACTTGTTCACAAGATTGGAGTCCACAATTTTTAATTTCATAAGTAAGGGATTTCATACTAATCATGGTTCTCAACACCTTATACATGGAAAGGGGAATTCATACGACATGTATATACTTGCATAGATTCAATATCATGCTCATTGTATACCACAACCATGATAGATAACAACAACGTGGAATTCATGTAAAATCATAAAGCATAGAGCATGAAATTCATATCAAATTATAATGGTTAACATTGGATTGTCATTCAAATACTATTGAGTCATGGAAACTTGGTTTATCACATACTAAGAATTTTATCAAACACCTTGCATGCACTCTTTAAGGAATAGGTTTATTCACAAATTTACACCACCTTAATCCACCCAAATTTATGGGTTCCAACTACATGATCACAATCTTCATGAAAGTTCATCAAATTCCCACTCTATAGTACAAACCATAAACAACAACATGAATACAACCATATAACCACAAAACATTCATGATTTAGTTATCAAATATTGATTTTTGAACTCCATGGATGAAAGGAATCCGTGGATGAACACTACACATACCTTAATGGCGATGAAATTGTTGAAAGATTGGACCTTCAAGCTTGATTATGCAACCCTAGTAGTTTTTCTCTTTTTTCTGCTCTTAGATAAAGAACTTAAGATTTTAATAGGGTTGTAATGGGATTAGAAGCTATAAATTTCGTGAGGTTAAGTTTTGTAACGTGTAAGGAGCGTTAAAAGACTTAATTATCCTCAAAATAACTTAAAAGCTAAGTGTTTTCATGGCTGAAATCATAAGTGTGCGTCGCACACCTTATCGCACATGCTAAGGTGTACGCCACACATCCTATTGTACAATCTAAGGTGTGTGTCACACATATTATCTCACACTTGAGGGTGTGCGTGGAACAACCTATCGCACACTTGTTCCCGTAGACATGTGTGATTGTTATGCGTCGCACTCCTACTTTGCAAGGCCATAACTTATTGCTCGGGTGTCGGATTTTGATAAAATTGGTATAGTTGGAAATCTTGTTCGATTATATACAATTTAGTAGGTATAAATATGGAAAAATATCACATATCAATCAAGTTATTGTCGTTCAAAGGTTACTCTTGTGGATTCACACACTAAAACTTGATGGATTTAAAAGTTATTAGCTTGCCTTACTCTATGTGACTCATATGAGCTTTCTTAACACATCATAAGCTATCTTATCGCTAGGATACTTATTGTAAGTCATGTAATCAAATATGAATGATAGGATAGGAGGTTTCATACGTAGGAAAACTGATTCACTTCCTATCTTGGAAACATAAGGATCTGACCACAGAAACTTGACCTTCTTCTAAATCTATCTAGACATAGGAGATGCAATAGAAGAGAATCCCTCAAAAAACCGTCTGTAATAGCCAGCCAAACCCAAGAAACTCCTAATATCTGATGGAGATATGGGGCGAGGCTAGTTTCTTACCACTTCAATTTTCTGAGGATCTACTCTAATTCCATCACCAGAAATAATATGGCCAAGGAATGCTACTGATCTTAGCCAAAATTTGTACTTGCTAAACTTAGTGAATAACTGATGATCCCTGAGAGTCTGAAGAACAATTCTGAGATGGTCTGAATGATCGTGCTCAGTACAGGAATACACCAGAATTTCATCTATAAATACTATCACAAATATGTCCAAGTACTGCTTGAACACATGGTTCATCAATTCCATGAAAGCTACAGGGGCATTGGTAAGACCAAAGGACATGACTAGAAATTCGAAGTGACCATACTGAGTATGGAAAGCTATCTTTGGAATGTCACATTCTCAGACTCTGAGCTGATGATAGACTGATCTAAGGTCTATCTTGGAGAAATAACTGGAACCCTGAAGTTGGTCAAACAATTCATCTATCCTGGGAAGAGGATACTTGTTCTTAACCGTAACTTTATTGAGCTGACAGTAATTAATACACATCCTGAGAGAACGTATTTCTTGCGCATGAATAAGACTGGTACGCCCCACGAGAAAATATTGGGTTTCATGAATCCATTATCTAAGAGATCCTTCAACTGATCTTTGAGTTCCTTAAGTTCTGCTAGTGCCATTCTATATGACAGAATAGAAATGGGCTGAGTATCTGGAAACAGATCAATGCCAAAGTCTATTTCTCTTTCAAGAGGAATGCCTAGAAGATCTTCGGGAAAGACATCTAAATATTCATTAACAAATGGGGCTGGGAGATTGGGAACTGGAATCTTTAATATGCACGAGATGACACACACACTCCTTAAAAATCATTATCCTTGCTCGAAGGTAGGAAACAAGTTGACCCCTTAATGATGAAGTACTACACTTCCACTCAAGGATGGGTTTATTCTGGAACTGAAACTGAACTATCCTATTTCTGCAGTCGACTGTGGCATAGTAGGAATGAAGCTAATCCATGCTGAGAATGACATCAAAATCAATCATCTCTAATTCAAATAAATCTTCTAATGTGGATTTCTAAAATATCATAATCGGGCAGTTCCTGTATACCCGTCGGGATATGATGGTTTTATCTACTGGGGTAGAGACTGAAAAGGGCTCTGCTAAAGTTTTGAGACTGATTCCAAAATCTCCTGCTATGAAGGGAGTAACAAAAAAAATGAATGCACCTGGATCTAGAAAAGCATAAACATGAACATGGAAAATCTGTAACGTACCAGTAACGACATCAGGAGAATTTTCCTGATCCTATCGAGTTTGAAGAGCATAGAGTCTATTTGGGTGTTGCCCACTTGAAGCACTGGAAGTGGCACCCTGCTATTTCGGGAGATCGGACTTAGCTGTGGAATGATTTTGATAACCTTGATCACCCGACTGGGGACAATCTCTGACTCTGTGTCCTGGCTTGCCATAACCGAAGCAAGCATCACTATCGAATCTGCAAACACCCTTGTGGTTCTTACCACAAGTCTGACATAAGGGATTAGTTTGGGCATTTCTGACGCTGCCCTGAGATTTAGAGCCTGGTGCTTTATCTCTAAACTTAGGAGCTGGAGCACTGGCTGATGACTGAACTGGGGATGATGACTTGGGACGAAACTGTAAACGATTTTCTCCCTCTGATTTAGGCTGAGCAAAACTGAAACTGCCTGATCTTGCTCTCTTATTCTGCCTCTCCCTAGCCCTAACCTTTTGCTCATCTATTTGCTGGGCATGGGTCATGAGTCTGGCTAAGGTCATATAACTGTTAAGCAGTGCAAATCTACATTTATTTTCCACGCTATCGTTCACCCCTGACACGAACTTTCTTATCTTAGCCCTGGTGTCTGTAACCACATGAGGGGCATATATGGCTAACTTAGTAAATCTGAGAGAATACTCTCTAACCATCATATTTCCCTACCTGAGGTTGATGAACTCAAGAACTTTGGCTTGCCTCAGCTCTTAGGGAAAGAATCTGCCTAAGAAAGCTGTGACAAATTCCTCCCACTCAATAGGACCTGCATCGTCTACCCTCTCAGACTTCCACTATTTATACAAAGTGTGAGCCACATCTTACAACTGATATGCGGATAACTCATCACTCTCAACATAAATAACTCCTATGATATCAATGACCTTCTGGACTTGGTCAATGAATTTATGTGGGTCTTCATCAGACTTAGACCCGAAGAAAGATAAAGGGTTCATTCGGGTGAAGTCCTGAATCCTAGTTGCGACTGAGTTGACCACTAGATTGGCCGGAATAACTGGTGGCCATTCATTCTGGGTAGCCATATACTGAGTAAGTATGGTGAATGCGTCTTTAAATTCTGCATGAGAAACATGTTCGCCCAAAGGATCTTTGGGCTGAGAAGCTGGCTGGTTTCTTCTCTTTGAAGGCATGTTCTGAAATAAGAGAAGAATGGATTAGACTGAGAGTCTAACATGAGATTATACTTACTAGCACGACATGAATACTAAAAGAAAGGAAACTATTCCTAAAACATCTCATAGCCTCCTGTACATAAATGTGGCGCGCAATACACCTATGTACAAGACTCTACTAGATCCGGCTTTCAGACTTCCTAGGACTCTATTGAACCTTAGGATCTGATACCAAGTTTGTAACACTCATATTATCTGAACCAGAATGCTACACGATGCTCATGACCCCGAAGGGCCACAAGCTAACCCATGACTGATATCTGTACCTGTACACTACATATTATACACGTAAAATACGGAAAATATGAATTGTAGCCATAAGGTTCAACTGAAATAAATATATTATCCATATAGGTGAAAAAAATACCCAAAATAACTGAAGTCTAAATCAAAGCTAAACATAAGTCTGAACTAAATATGTAAGCCTGTAAGTACTGTCTGAATAAGGAGTTAAGGGAACATGTCCCCAACTAACTCCGTAAAACTAAAATCTAACTAAAATAAATAATGAATAAAATCATATTGGACCTCGAATGAAGAGGACTCACTATAACTCTGCGACTGCAAATGCTACTGCTACTGCTGATCTAAACTCGTATCTCTGGACCTATGGTATAACATGAAAAGAAAGCACAATAGCGCAAATACGTCAGTACGTGGGAATGTACTGAGTATACGAGTGTGGTAGGCTAAATATAAACAGGGTTTACATGCATAAACAATGCTAACTGACGAACTGATATGAACATAAGAGTTCAAACATGCATACATAGTAACTAAAATCGTGGGTGCATGATAGCTACACCTGTATGCTAATCCATGGTTTACTGATGACTAATATGACTGATACTGTAGTTTTGATAATATGGGCGACTGTGTCTGAGAGTTCTAAATCTGATGGAACTATTTGAGTTCCATACTGTAACTGAGTCTGACTGTATCTGACAATCCTGATATACTGAAATCTTAAGAACTATCTGAGTTCTTTTACTGAGACTGATACTAAAACTGTGGGAGGTAATTGTTTAACCGATATGCCCCTATACGTTCCATTATGGCTAACCTGAGGTCCAATCTCTACCCTGACTGAAAGGGTGTCAATACTGCACCACTGGTAAAGACTACTGTGAGTAACCCTCATCTGACAGTGTTCCCAAAAGAGAATGGTGGGACCCTCATCTGACAGTGCTAATCCACCTCATCAACCCTTATCTGACAATGTTGATGTCTCAGCCTATGCTGGCTACATAGTTCTGGAACGCAAAGATGACTGCTAAGAATCACACCCTCATCTGGCAGTGTGTATTCCCATCATTGGGTTCACTCGGTGCTAACTTCTACTCCCATCTGAAGACACTTAACATGAATAACTAACTATACGTGGACTGAGCTTACTAAATTCCATTAACTGATAGAATACTACAGATATCTGATAACTGACTGAGATCATGAGGTTTCCTGAGTCACATGACTGACTGAATCCTACTGAATCATGGAGTGATTTCAGATATCATGAAACATGACATGGCTCTAGGCACACAACTATATTTTTTGGGTACGAATACCCCCAGGACTCGATAGAAGGAAACTAACACACACGACATGACTTGTTCACAAGATTGGAGTCCACAATTCATAATATCATAAGTAAGGGATTGTATACTAATCATGGTTCTCAACACCTTATACATGGAAAGGGGAATTCATACGATATGTATATACTTTCATTTCTTCAATATCATGCTCCTCCCATACAAAAACCATGACACATAACAACAAAATGGAATTCATGTGAAATCATAAAGCATAGAGCATGGAATTCATATCAAATTATAATGGTTAACATTGGCTTGTCATTCAAATACTATTGATTCATGGAAACTTGGTTTATCACATACTAAGCATTTTATCAAGCACCTTGCATGCACTCTTTAAGGAATAGGTGTATTCATAAATTTACACCGCCTTAATCCACCCAAATTCATGGGTTCCAACTACATGATCACAATCTTCATAAATGACATCAAATTCCCACTCTATAGCACAAACCACAAACAACAACATGAATATAACCATATCACCATTATACATTCATGATAAAGTTATCAAAGATTTATTCTTGAACTCCACAGATGAAAGGAATCCGTGGATTAACACTACGCATACCTTAATGGCGATGAAATTGTTGAAAGATTTCAAGCTTGATTATGAAACCCTAGTAGTTTTTATCCTTCTTGTGCTCTTAGATAAAGAAATTAAGATGTTAATAGGGTTTTAATGTGATTAGAAGCTATAAATTGCTTAAGGTGAAGTTTTGGGACGTGTAAGGAGCGTTAAAAGACTTAATTATCCTCAAAATAACTCAAACACTAAGTGTTTTCGTGTATGGAATCATAAGTGGGCGTCGCACACCCTATCGCACATGCTAAGGTGTGCACCACATATTGTATCGCACAATCTAAGGTGTGTGTCACACATGTTATCATACACTTGAGGGTGTGCGCCGCACAACCTATCGCACACTTGTTCCAGTAGTCTTGCTCGGGTGTTAGATTTTGATAAAATTGATATTGTTGGAAAGCTAGTTCGATTATGTATAATTTGGTGGGTCTAAATCTGAAAAAATATCACATATCAATCAAGTTTTACTCGATCAAAAGTTACTCTTACAGATTCACACACTAAAACTTGATGGATTCAAAAGCTATTAGCTTGCCTTACTCTAAGTGACTCATATGAGAATTATTAACACATAATAAGCTATATTATCGGTAGGATACTCATTGTAAGTCATGTAATCAAATATGAATCACAGGATAGGAGGTTTCATATATAGGAAAACTGATTCACTTCATAGCTTGGAAACATACGGGGTATAACAAAATCTCCCCCTTGGGAACATTCGTACTCGAATAAGAATTAACTGAGAGTAGATGAAAGATAAGATAAAAATGAAATGGACATGAATGAATGAAACATGATCTCTTGACTGACATGAATGATAAAATGACTACATCATACTGTATATGCATATATGATGCACGTGTAACTGATTCATGAATGCATGACTGAGGTTCTCGCAATGAGAATGCATATCTGATGCATGATTCAATGATAGACTGATACATGAATGCATGATTGAGTATGCAATAGTGATATGTACCAAGATTATAATGGGAACATGAGCATTAAACTGAATACTAAATGTGAACTTCTTAAGCTTAAGGAGGACTATTACCTTGAGCTTGATCTGAATTAGCGGGGAAAAGGTGAGGATACTTGGTATGCATATCTGCTTTTTCTTCCCATGTAGCTCCCTCATGAGACTGATTTTTCCAAAGAAATTTAACTAGAGGGACTTCTTTGTTCCTCAATCTACGAGTCTGATAGTCTAAGATTTTGACTGAAATCTCTTCATAGGAGAGGTTGTTCTTAATGTCAATGCTATGAATAGGGACTACAACTGCTGGGTCACCTATGCACTTCTTGAGCAAAGAGACATAGAATACTGGATAAACTTAGTCTAGATCTGAAGGCAATTCGAGTTTATAAGCTACTTTGCCGAAGCGACTGAGAATCCTGAAGGGACCGACATATCGGGGACTAATTTTCCCGTTATTGCCGAACCTTTTCACTTCCTTTATGGGAAAGATCTTAAGCTAGACATAGTCATTGACTTCGAACTCGATATCCTTTCTATGAACATCTACATACGACTTCTATCGACTCTGAGAATCCTAGAATCTCTCTCTGATCAACTGAACTTTCTCTAAGGCGTCAAATAATAAGTGAGGACCTATAACTGAGGCCTCACTAACTTCGAACCAGCCAATTGGAGATCTATATTTCCTACCATAGAGAGCTTCAAATGGATCCATCTGAATACTGGAATGATAGCTATTGTTGTATGCAAACTCAATCAAAGGCAAGTGGTAATCCCAACTTCCCTTGAAATCAACTACACACGTCCTTAGCATATCTTCGAGAGTCTAAATGGTCCTTTCTGCTTGACCATTTGTCTGAGTATGAAACATGTTACTGCGATGAACTTGGGTACCAAGACCCTTTTGGAATTCTTTCCATAAGTGAGGTGAACTAGGTACCTCTGTCTGAAATAATAGATAGTGGAATACCGTGTAATCTGACCAACTCTCTGACATAGAGCGTGGCATAATCTTTGGCTGAATAAGAAGTATAAACTAGAAGGGAATGAGATAACTTGGTCATTCTATCTACAATGACCCAAACTGAATTATGTTGATGACAAGTTCTAGGTAAACCCATCACAAAGTCCATGTTTACTTCTTCCCACTTCCAAGTAGGAATGGTGAACTCCTGTATGGATGCACTAGGACTCTGATGCTCTATCTTAACCTGCTGATATGTAGAGCACTTAGCCACAAGCTCTGCAACATCTCTCTTCATCCCGCTCCATTAATAGATCTCCCGCAGGTTGCGGTACATCTTAGTGGCCCCTAGATAAATAGAGTATCGTGCACCATGCACTTCAGCAAGAATTCGCTGCCTCAAGTCATCTACACCTGGAACACACGGACGACCCTGACAACGAAGAACACCATCTCCCCCTTGGGAGAAAACCTCTACTTTCTGAATCTGAACTAACTCTTTTAGCTTGACAAGGATAGGATCCCTGTCTTTATTACCTTTACCTCAAAAACTAGAGATAACTCTAAACTACTCTAAACACACATACCACCCTCTGAAGAGTCGACTAAGAAAATGCCTAGTCTGGGAGATGATGGATTTCCTGAACTATCTTCTTCTTTCTATTATCAACATGAGAAATACTACCCATGAAGAGTCTATGAGAGCATCGGCCACAACATTGGCCTTGCCCGGATGATAAAGGACACTTATGTCATAATCCTTCAAAAGCTCTAACCACCTACTCTGATGAATATTTAGATTTTTCTAAGAAAATATATACTAGAGACTCTTATGATCTGTGAAGACATCTACGTGAACTCCGTAAAGATAATGCCTCCAAATCTTTAAGGAAAATACTACGGCTGCTAACTCAAGATCATGAGTAGGATAATTTTTCTCATGGGGATTTAACAGTCTGGAGGCGTAGGATATGACCTTACCATGATGCATGAGGACACAACCTAATCCCACTATGGATGCAACACAATATACTACGAACCCATCTGAACCATCTGGAAGAGCTAGAACTGAGGCTGAAGTGAGTCGAGTCTTCAACTCTTGAAATCTCTTCTTATAAAGATTTGACCACTGAAACTTGACCTTCTTCTGAGTTAATATGGACATAGGATATGCAATAGAAGAAAATCCCTTGACAAACCATCTATAATAGCCAGCCAAACCTAAGAAACTCCTGATATCTGATGGAGAAACAGGGCGAGGCCAGTTTCTTACCACTTTGGTTTTCTGAGGATCTACTCTAATTCCATCACCGGAAATAATACGGCCAAGGAATGCTACTGATCTTAGCCAAAATTCCCACTTGCTAAACCTAGAAAATAACTGATGATCCCTGAGAGTCTGAAGAACAATTCTGAGATGGTCTGAATGATCGCGCTCAATGAAGGAATAGACAAGAATATCATCTATAAAGACTATGATGAGCATGTCCAGGTACTTCGTGAACACATGGTTCATCAAGTCTATGAAAGATACAGGGGCATTGGTAAGACCAAAGGACATGACTAGAAATTCGAAGTGACTATACCGAGTACGGAAAGCTGTCTTCAGAATGTCACATTCTCTGACTCTGAGCTGATGATAGACTGATCTAAGGTATATCTTGGAGAAATAACTAGCTCCCTGAAGTTGGTCAAACAAGTCATCTATCCTGGGAAGAGGATACTTATTGTTGACTGTAACTTTATTGAGCTGATGGTAATCAATACACATCCTGAGAGAACTGTATTTCTTGCACATGAATAAGACTGGTGCACCCCATGGGGAAATGCTGGGTCAGATGAATCCCTTATCTAAAAGATCCTTCAACTGATCTTTGAGTTCCTTAAGTTTTACTGGTGCCATTTTGTTTGGCGAAATAAAAATAGGCTGAGTATTTGGAAGCAGATCAATGTTGAATTCTATTTCCCTTTCAGAAGGAATGCCTGGAAGATCTTTGGGAAAGACATCTGAATATTCATTAACAATTCGGACTGATTCAAGACTGGGAGATTCAGAACTGGAATCTTTAACATGCACGAGATGACACACACACCCCTTGATTATAGAAACAGAGTTGTTCATTTTCAATTTTTGAATAAACCAATCCTTGAATGGAAGGGTAGTACTTCATCATTTAGGGGTCAACCTATTTCATACCTTAGAGAGAGAAAAATAATAGCTAAGGGGTGTGTCTACCACCTTTTTTGAGTTAAGGACTCCAATTCCAAGACTCATAGTCTTGAGTCAGTTTTAGTAGTGAGGGAATTCCTAGATATATTTCTCGAAGATCTTCATAGAGTTCCTTCCGATAGGGAAATTGACTTTGGAATAGACCTTCTTCCGAACACCCAACCTATCTTTTTTCTACCAAATAAAATGGCTACAGCAGAACTCAAATATTTGAAAGAGGAATTAAGAGACCCTCTAGATAAGGGGGTCATCAGGCCCAATATCTCCTCGTGGGGTGCACCAATCCTATTTGTGTATAAGAAAGATAGTTCTCTTTGAATGTGCATCGACTACCGTGAGTTGAACAACGTCACAATTAAAAATAAATACCAACTTCCCAAAATCGATGACTTGTTCGACAAACTTTAGAGTGCCAGTTATTTATCCAAGATAGACCTCAAATTCGGTTATCATCAGCTCAGAGTCAAGGAATGTGACATCCCAAAAATAGCTTTCTGAACTCGGTATGGTCAGTTTAAATTTTTAGTCATGTCATTTGGTCTTACTAATTCCCCAACAGCTGTCATGTACTTGCTGAACCGAGTGATCGAATAGTACTTGGACATGTTCATCATAGTCTTCATAGATGATATCCTTGTCTATTCTCGTAATGAAAATGATCGTGCAGACCATTTCAGAATCATATTGTAGACCTTTAGAGTCTATCATTTGTTCACCAAATTTAGTAAGGGGAAATTTTGGCTAAGATAAGTAGCTTTCCTCGTCCATATAATCTCAGGTGATGGCATTAGAGTTGACCCTCAAAAGATCGAAGCAGTGAGAAACTGGCCTAAACTCATTTCTCCATCAGATATCAAGAGTTCCTTGGGTTTGGCTAGATATTACAAATGGTTTTTTGAAGGGTTTTCATCTATTCCATCCCCCATGAATAGATTGACTGAGAAGAGAGTCAAGATTCAGTATTCATATTCTTATGAGAAGAGTTTTTAGACATTAAAGACTCGACTCACCTTTGCCTCAATTTTGACATTGCCTGATTATTTAGGTGGGTTTGTTGTTTATTGTTATGCTTTTAGAGTTGGTTTGGGTTATGTTTCTTTTTTATGTAGCGAGGTAATATCATAACTTATACATCTAGATAGCTTAAACCTCGTGAAAAGAATTATCCTACTCAAGATCTTGAGTTAGAAACTATTATGTTTTCCTTGAAAAGTTGGAGGCATTATCTGTATGGGGTGCATGTTGATGTGTTCACAGACCACAAGAGTTTGCAGTATATGTTTTCATAGAGAGAGTTAAATTTTCATCAGAGAAGGTTACTAGAATTTTTGAAGGGTTATGATATGAGTGTTTTGTATCATCCAAGCAAGGCCAATGTAGTGGAAGATACTCTTAGTTGATTTTCTATGGGTATTTTGGCTTATGGTGAGAATGATAAGAAGAAGTTGGTTTAGGAGGTTCATCAGTGTGCTAGACTAGGTGTTCTTTTGGTTGACTCAGCTGAGGGAAATGTTTGGGTGCAGAGTAGTTCGGAATATTCTTTGGTTGCCGAAGTGAAGTAAAAGCAAGATAGGGACCCCAGTATAGTAAAGTTGAAGGAGTCAGTCAGTCAGAGATTAGAAAGTAGATGTTTTCTCCCAAGGGAGAGATGGTGTGTTGCATTACCAGAGTATACTCTGTGTGTCATGTGTAGATGTGTTGAGACAACAAATTTTTCCAGAACTGCGTGGTGCGCATTACTCTATTCATTAAGGGGCCACTAAGATGTACCATGATTTATGGGAGATCTACTGGTGGAGCGGTATGAAGAGAAATATTGCAGAGTTTGTATCTAAGTGCCCTATTTTTCAGCATGTTAAGATTGAGCATCAGAAGCCTAGTGGCCCTATACAGGTGTTCAATATTCTCACTTGGAAGTGGGAAAAGGTGAACATGGACTTTGTGATGGGTTTTCCTCGTACTCATTGTCAGCATAATTTAATTTAGGTCATTGTGGATAGGATGACCAAATCAGCCTATTTCTTGTGAGTCCACACTTCTTTTTTAGCTAAGGACTATTCCAAGATCTATATTAGATTGTTGGTTAGATTTCATGAAGTCTCATTGTCCATCATTTTAGATAGGGGTACTCAGTTTACCTCTTATTTTGGAAGGCTTTTCAGAAGGGTCTTGGTACCCAAGTTTATCTTAGTACAACCTTTAACCCTTAGATAGAGGGTTAGGAAAAGAGGACCTTTTAGACCTTAGATAATATATTGGGAGTTTGTACTATCGACTTTAAGGGTAGTTGGGATGATCACTTGCCATTGATTGAGTTCGCTTACAACAACAGCTACCATTCTAGTATCCAGATGGCTCCGTTTGAGGCACTATATGGGAGGAGATGTAGATCTCCTATTTTTTGGTTTGAGGTAGGTGAGACTGCATTAATAGTATCAGATTTAGTGTTCGATACTTTGGAGAAATTTCAGTTAATCAGGGAGAGGCTTAAGACAGCCCAGAGCTGATAGAAATCTTTTGCAGATCTGAGGAGAAAGGATCCCGAATTTGAGATTGGTGATTTTGTATATTTTAAAATCTCTCCCATAAAGGGAGTGAAGAGATTTGGCAAAAAGGTGAAGCCTAGTCCCCGATATGTAGGCCCTTTCAGGGTCTTGAGTCATTTTGGAAAAGTAGCGTATGAGCTTGAGTTGCCTGCATATTTGGCATTAGTGCATTCATTTTTTCATGTTTCTTTATTAAAGAAGTGTATTGGTGATCCAGCGGTCATTATTTCTCTAGAGATCTTAGATATTCAGAATGACCTTTCTTATGAAGAACTCCCAGTTTAAATCGTAGATCACCAGATTCACAGACTAAAGAACAAAAAAGTTCCATTGGTCAGATTTCTTTGGAGGAATCAGTTCGTTGAGGGAGCTACTTAGGAAGCAGAAGAATACATGCATACCATGTACCCTCACCTTTTCACCGCAAACTCAGACTCAACTCAAGGTAATAATTTTCCTTGGAGTTCCTCTTTTTCATTCTCAGTTCTAGTAATAAAATCATGTTTATGTTATTGCATGCATTCACAAATTAGTTCAGTCAGTTACTATGTTCAGACTCAGTCATGTAATCATATTTTCAGTTATACACAATCAGCATGTAACCTTAGTTCCTCGGTATTCTCAACTTTATCAGTCTCATTCAAGGATGAATATTCCTAAGGCAGAGATATTGTAATACCCCATACGTTTCTAAGTCTAGCTCAGCCCTTAGTACTTTCTTAAGATTCTTTGAACCTAAAAAATAAGACTAAGTGTTGAGGGACTTAGTCACTTTTGATTTCCTTTAACTTCGAGGATTTGAAGTTGACCTTCTAGGTGCTGAGATGATTGTTTTAGAGTTAATTCATGTTCAGGGGTGTAAGTAGCATGTCTCTAGTAAATTTTCAATTTTTTGGATAAGGTTTGGACCATATTCCAGTTCCAGATTTTAAATGCAGAAGGGTAGTTTCATCTTTTCCCCCTCACTTTAACATGAGATTTAGGTCCCAATACATCATTTTTGCCTGATAATTCATATTTCACCCAAAATTAAAAGCAATTCCTCTATAGAACAAATCCTATCCCCTTCAACATTGAAGTTCAATTCTCAAGAAATTCTCCAAGAACCTTCACGAATTCTTAAATTGAGTTATATTAGATGTTTATTCATTGACCCTTTTCATCCATGGAGTTCAAGAACCCAATTTTCAAGTTCAATTATGATATTAACATGTATTTTTGAATCTTATCCATGAACTTCCATGAATCTTTACTTTAATCCATGTTTACATGTGTTTTTAATTGGAGTTAGTTCTTGACATGTTGAAGAATGAAAATTGCATGTTGAAATCCCTAACCCATGATTTTAGTGAAGAAGTTATGTTACTATCCTATGTATTAAACTAATTTCATCCTTAACTCACAACCCCCATGTGTTTCATGAAATGCCTCATATATTAATTTTGAACAATGACTATTTATGAAGTTCTCTAGGTTGTATTATGGTTTCAAATGCTCTCATGTGATCTTATTGATATTACTATCAAGTCCTGGGGGTTATGAATACCCAAAAATATAGTTGTTTACTTAGTTTAAATACATTCAGAGGGGTTTTGAATATATTAGAGTATTATCAGTTCAGTCAGTGCATCATGTCCGTCAACTCAGTTCAGTCTAGTAATTATAGACAATTTAGTTGGAACTAAGATTTAGAACTGAGCGAACCTAGGAATGGGGGCTGACCTACCCGTTGAGGGTGTGACCTTTACTAACAGTCCCTGCATTCCAGAACTATGTAGCCAGCATAGATTGAGATGTTAACCTGCCAGTTAAGCGTTTATACATATCTTATTAGGACCATGCCAGTTGAGGGTGACCCTTAGTCCTTTGGGACAACACTTTAGTGGATCCACACATCCAGTGTTAGTACCTATGGCATGGTACTAACACCCCTCCAACTAGGGTTATAGGTTGGACCTCAATTTACCTTATTGGGGTATGTTGGTTAGATGATAGCTCCCTCTGTCTCAGTCGAGTGTTCAGTTCAATGTTTAGTTTTTAGACTTTCTTGACCATGGCATACATTTATTAGTTGTTCAACATCAGTATTTTAGATTATAGACTATTCCAGTATCTTGTCATATGCTTGGTCATGCATTCTCATATTTTATGGTATTTCTCACATACTATACATCAGTTATCTCATGCTATGCGTTCAGTCAGTATCATTCATGAATATGAACCATGCACATCAGCCTAACCTTATTTAGCATACCAGTACATTCAAATTACTGATCGCATACTTATTTCTTGTGCTATGATGTCTTATATCATAGATTCAGATGCTCAAGTTCCTGACCACACCTAGATATCGCTCGCATATCCACAACTGTAGCAGTGGTGAGTCCTCATGTTTCAAGGACCATTTATGTTTATTTTATTTTAGTTCAATAGTCATTCGGAGTTAGTTAGAGTCTTGTCCTATCAACTCCGCAGTCAGTCAGTTAGAGGCTTTCAGACACTTTCAGTTAATTATATGTTGTTATTGATAGTCTTACAGTATTATTTTTAGACAGACGTTTTTAGTATTTCTCTTTAGTATTGTTTTCGTATATAAAACCTTATGGCTTTTTCAATTTAATTCTACACATGTTATCTTTTATTTTATCCAGTGCTCATGCAGGTACCAACATGGGTTAGCATGTGGTCCTTTAGGGATGTAGGCACCATGTGGGATCCTGGGTGTACTCTCAAATCATTACAATAGAATTATTATATGTATTACACCTTAATGATCAATTAACCTTATAACCCCCAAACATATAAATTATGCTAAGTCATGGTTCCCTACCTACAATCACATCCTAACATTCCTATCTAACATGCAACATATATTAAACACCATCTCAAAGAGAAGAGTAGACAAAAGCCTACCTCGTTGTCGAACCACAATTGTTGAATCATCCATGAATCATCCAACTTTACTCAACGATACTAAAATTGTATCATATTATCAAAATAGTAATCTACACATCATTAGGAGTAAACAAAACCAACCTTGCTATATTAAGGTTTGGGTTGAATTTTGGGCCAAGAACGGGCCTGTAGGGTCCATAAATGAAATATCAAAATTGAAACAATCATGAGGTCCTTCGAAAGACAAGGAAGTTGTGCTCAAAATTTGAGCACAAATGGAGCAAAAATTGGGTCCCAAATCAGCCCTCAAAGTTTAGAAATTCAAGCCCAAATTTCTAAGAATTTTACCAAAACTTAGGATGGAAATTGAAGGGAAAATCACTGGGAAATGACCAAGAAGAGTTGGTATAGATTAGTTTAACTTATGTGTATGATATTCCACTTTTTCCTCTCTTTGAGCTCTCAATTTGGTGTACAAATAGTAGAAGAATTCATAGAAAATTAAGTGGAGAAAGAGGGTTAAATAGTGATAGGTGTCACTTAAGAGATTACCCTATTGCTTAGGCGACAGATTCTTAAGCGACTCACCTATCGCTTACGATATCTGGAATGAGGGGCCAGGTATCTCTTAAGTGATCTCCAAGCTGCTTAAGTGATACCCATTTAAACGAGCTTAGTGATTTCATAAGCAGACATTGACAAAATGGCCAATGTCGCTTAAGCAACAATATGTTGCTTACTCAGGGTCCACTTATACAACACTATGTTTTCTTAAGTGGTTGAATCAATAACTTAATAAACCAGATTTTGCTATGTCTGGAATGTACTTTGATTAGGTTCTCGAGATTTATTCAAAATCCTCTATGCATAAACAAATATTCTGCCACACCAAATTTGACATTCTTGACTTAATGGAACCATCAAAACTTTCATCTAAGATTATTTTGACTAAATATAGGACCCACATCTATGGTTCTATTTCTCATATAATCCACCCAATAGCCCAAAATAAGTATGGAAGCCACATGACCTGAACCAAGGGCCCCCAGCCTAAATTAATGTTATGGAGATGGTGGCCCTATCAAAATTCTCATCCGAGGTCAACTACAAGGAGTTTTTGGTCGAGACCAAATCCCAAATAGCAAAAGCTCCAAAATAGTAAAATGATCGTAAAATCCAAACGAACTGTCTGATAACTGAACCGACAACTTAGGAAAGTCATAAATGACCTTTAGCTTCTTTAGGAAGGCTCAAAATACTGACAATTCACTCTAATAAAGGAAATAACCTGGAAGGTTATTATATAAATCCCATAACTAGGAGCTCACCCATCCTCTGAATCAACCTTGATCTCAAAATAATCTTATGCTCCATGGGTCGCACTCGAACAAGTATCGACATCAAAATGGTATAGAAAGTAGGACTGAGTATTGTACACTTATACTCAGTAGGTATTGAAGTCTTATTAAGTAGAAAACAAAACAAGTAAACAATACTATGAGCATACTTCCACCTGCATAAAAAATGTTGCCAAAAGTGGATCAAATTGTATCTCCTCACAATTATATTGTATAATATCTTTAAAACAACAATTACACTAATTGTATAAAAAAATGAAAATACATAATAACAATCAAGTAAATAGAAGTGCAAGTGGTGCAATAAAATATAAGGGGATGATAATGGTGTAAATCCATCATATGGAAGTCATCTCATGGCTCCTCGTATATGACTTCCGAGAATATGCTTCCACAACATGACCCATAGAGGATTCACAACCCATATACTTTCACAATCTCAATCTCCTATCTCAAACAATCAACCTCGCCCACATAATATTTTATCAATCGTTTTATAATATGTCTTATTGTTTTATAAATTTGTGTTTCTCTATGGTACAAAATCAATTCGTATAGATGAATGAATTGACGATGCATGATCATAACCAAAAAACATCATATATTGAATCAATTCAAAAATGGTATTAAATCATCTCAAATCTTCTCAAATCTCAATAAATCATGACATAAGTCATTACATGGCACCTTAGTAATAAATATTCATGTAAGATGTCAATAATGTCAATTCAATCCCCCCACTGAGGCATCACAATTGACAAAGATAGTAAATAATGCTCAAAAAAGACCTATATCCCCCCGGGTATCACCATAATAATACTCTCTTTAAGTAAATAATAATTTTCACATAAGCCCCCACACGAGCAACAAGATGGCATAACTATCTCAAAATATGATTCTCGCGATAAATTCCTCAACCTATAGCATACTTTACATGAATGGTTAACTACCTATCCTAATTTAAAAAAGTTAACCCATAACCTACCATAAAAAGTTGAATTGAGCTTGGACCCTTCAATCATGAGCTTTTCCTTTTTGTTCTACCACATAAAGAACCTAATCTATATTAAAACATAATCTACATGTCAAAAAGAGTCTAAGGATACCAATATTTAAGACGGGTCCAAAAATAGATCAGAAATTGACCTCAAAGAAAAAAGGGTAAAACTATAATTTTTGCTTAATAATAATGTTCTTCGCACTTCAAGATCCTAAATACAAAAATCATTTAAAAACAAGTTGATATTGAGTCTGAGATTGAAAAAAAAAATCTACTATAAGGTTAAAACCAAAAATCCAATGTTTAAGATCCAAGTTCTAAAGTTGTTTTTGAGATAAAATATAAATGAATAATGATTAAAACAAAGTTTAGAAGCTTACCCAAAAACATTTTCTCAAAATCCACCTTTAAAACTGTCTCTCTCAAGGTCTCAAAGTACAAAATGGTGAATATAGAGAATTTACACTGTTTAGATGAACAGTGCCTCATGATCATGGTCCTTACTATGTAATTAAAAGGGTAAATATTAACCAATATTAAATTTCTCATGGCTATAGCAAGAGGAAAACCTCAAAACCCCAATGAAAAACCTAACCTGGTACACTAAAATTAATCTTTGCAATCATGGTGCCCCACCTTGAAATCAAGATGAAAAAAATTATCAAGGCCAACAATTGCAAAACATGTCCATGAAATCACGATGAAGGGCATGATTACACCACATATAACCAAAGGGCTGAAGAGGAAGTGATCTAAAATTCTTTGAATGGACCATCAGTATTTGTTCAAAGCCATACAGAAATAATCAATAATGTTACTAGCTAATTTAGATATTCTGAAACCATTAGCTAACCCAAGAACTGGTACCCGCTCTGAGCACTGAATAATATAGTAATAAAATACATATGTACAGAAATAACTGAATAATGCCAAAAGTTTAAAACACTGAGAACCTTACTAAATCATAAGTCTGAAGACATACTTAAAGTCTAATAAAAGCACTAATAAATCGACTAACTAGATAAAATGTTCGAAAGCCTCTAAAACTAACTGAAAAGAGTTGGTGGGACAGGCCCCAACTAACTCCAATTGACAAACTGATAGAAAATACTAAAATACTGAAAGAAACTAAAATAAATAACTATGTCTTCGATAGATGAGGACTCAACACGTCTACTACTATTGATAGACTGAACTATCTATGCACGGTTAGGAACCCTAGTATCCGAACCAATGATATTAAACATCAGAGCACAAGAAATGAGTATGCGATCAGTACTTTGAATGTATTAGTACGAGTGATGAGGTTAGGCTGATATTCATGGTTTATGTGTATGAATAATAACTAACTGAATGAATATATGAGGTTACTGAATATAAATACATAAAAAATATGAAATCTGAGAATGCATGACCATGTATATAATATTATGCTAAAATAGTATGTAAATCAAAATACTAAAATATTGATACCTGAGTAATTTATAACTGTTAGCTTTGGTCAAACAAACCAAAAACTAAATTATATACTAAATACTAGACTGAGACTACGGGAGCTATTATCTAACCGATATGCCCCAATATAAGCTAGTTGGGGTCCAACCTGTAACCCTAGTTAGAAAGGTGTCAGTACTGTGCCACGAGTACTAACAATGATTGTATGGATCTATAAAAGTGAAGTCCTTAAAGACAAAAGAGTCACCTTGTACTGACAGATGTCCTGGTGAGATATGTGTAAACCCTTAACTGGCAGGTTATTATCTCTAAACCTATACTAGCAACATAGTTCAGGAATGCAGGGATTTCTACTAATATTCATACCTTCTGCTAGTAGGTGAGGCCCCGTCCCTGGGTTTTCTTAGTGCTAAATCCTACACCAAAATGAACTGACTTGAATTTTTGAACTGATCTATATTTAACTAATTATGATAACTGACGGAATGAATAATGCTCATACATATTTGAAACTATTCTTAAAGATATTGAGACTAAGTAAACAACTAAGTTTTGGGTATTCATTACCTCCAACACTGAATAGAAGTATGAATAAGGACATATATAGCTTTGCAAATCATAATAGTTATCATTTTTCAAATTCATCTCTTAGGCATTTCATCAAACACACGAGGGCCATGAGTTAAACTAGGGGGAATAGTTACAACACTTGATAATAGCATAATTTCAATATTAAAATTATGGTTTAAGGATTTAAAATACAAATAATCATCATTCAAACGTGTCAAGGGATAGTTGCAATGAAATCGCATGGTAAACATGATTAGAAGTAAATGTTCACATGAGCTTCATGGATGTAATTCATAATAACAAGTAAAAACCATAATTTAAACTAAAAAATAGATTCTTGGACTCCATGGGTGTAAAAGGATCATGGATGAACAATAAACATACATTAATTGATAATTTATGACAGTTCTTGATGACTTTCTTAAGAATTGATCTTGAATTCCTTGTTTATTTTGAAAGGGGCTAGGGCTTGTTCATGAAAGAGAATGCATTCTATTGAGAGAACTTGTGAATAGAATTACTAATTATTCTTTATGGGAACCTTAATCACGTGTTATAGATCAATTAGGTGAAGGGAAAAGACCCAAATGTCCATGAAAAAATAAGACAAAAAGCTGGAATATAAGGGGAAAGCGATTGAGCATGTATCGCAGGCTATGGTCCACTGGAATAAGGCACCTACTGGGCTCTACCACGAGCACCAATAGTAGTGCACTGGAGGGTGCACCGCGGTCTTATCTCAGAGCTGATATAGTTTTGGCGATCCAAACACACCCTTATACTAATCCAAAAATTTTGAAACACACCTGAGATGTACTATCGATAACCCCAATCATGAATCATTTTAAAAATATAAATTTCGAGGCTGTGAAGGTTGAAAATAAAATTATCAAAGTTTAAGGGGCTTTAGAAATGACTAATTCCTAATGCTTAGTGAAATTTTCTAACTCTTGGGCACCTTTTTACATACAATGGTGAGCTGAATTGAGCTAGGATATTACGGGGTCATACATAGACCAAGTGGTTTAACATAGGATAGTTCTATATCTACTTTTATGTGGGATGTGGGAATTTGTGAATATAGATTGCATTATAGGGTTTCCTCGAACTCATTAGCAACATTATCCTATTTGGGTTATAGTGGATCAAATGACTAAGTCAGCTTATTTCTTGTCAGTTAATACATTAGATTCAACAAAACATTAAGTTGGACTCTACCTTAAGGATTTGGTGAAATTGCATGGAGTCCCTTTGACTATCATCTCTAATTGGGGGACTTCATTTACTTCTTTGTTTAGGAAAATATTTTAGAATGGTTTTGTCACCAAAATTTATCTATGAGTTTTCATTCATAGGAAAATCGTCTGGCAGAGTGGAACATTCAGACTTTAGAAAACATGTTGAGAGCATGCATGGTAGATTTCATAAGTAGTTGGGATGATCAATTGCTTTTGATTAAGTGTACTTATAATAATAGCTATCACTCCAGCAATTAGATGGCCTCATATGATAGGACCTAATCCATCCATGAGGCTATTTAAAAGGTTTAGCTAATTAAAGCAAGGCTAAAAATAGTTCAAAGTCATCAAATATCTGATGAAAATATGAGAAAAAGAGTACTTGAGATTGCGATTGGTGATTTGGTTTACTTGAAATTTTCACCCATGAAAGGGGTAAAGAAATTTGCATAAAAGGCAAACTCAATCCTTGCTATGTTGGTCCTTATAAGATTTTGAGGCATATTAGCTATATGGCCTATAAGTTATATTTGACGACGTACATAGAATTTGTGCATTCTGTGTTTTATCTGTCTTTGTTGAAGAAATACATTAATCTTTAGTTGTGCTTTTAGAGTATGTGAGTTTGAAAGATATTATCATTAATGAAAAGATCCCAGCTGAGATTTTTTACCATCACCTTGTAAGTTTCAAAATAAGGAAGTCACTCAAGTAAAGGTCTTTTGGAGGAATCACTAGTTAAGTGAGCTACATAGGAACTATAAGCAAATATTATTACCAAGGTATCATTACCTTATCCCTTTTAATTTAGTTGTATCTTGAAGTAATAGTTTCCTCCTTAGTACTCCTCTCAGTTTTATCACTTAGTTTCTTACGTGTCCTAGTATGTATTTCTGCATTTAGTCAAAGTCCATGTTTTACTTAGATTTTAAGTTTTCATGTTAATATTTAGCTCTCAGAACTTAGTGATGGGATTTTAACACTTTCTCTATCCCTTCAGCTTAGTTAGTTTTCATTTGAGGATAACTGATCCCAGGAAGGAGATATTTTAACACCATAAAAATCCCAGTTAAGATTAAAAACATTATTTAAGTATGTATAGAACCATAACCAATGATTCATTAACATCAAAAGTCCTTTAGATATAAGTGAAGGCCATAAGTAACTTCTAGCTCATAGTCAAGTTGAAAGCTTCTTAACCGATTGAATTCTCATATAAAATCTTTCTAAATTCAACATAAAAGATGTATAACACCTAGAATATGAATATTTTGGAAGATCAAGCCCAACCAAATGAAATACATTTGAGTCTTCTTTACAAAGCATCTAATTGATCATTAATCCAACTCTGGAGCTAGAAGTTACAACTATTTTAGTGAAGCGCTACCAAAATATAACATCCAACAACCCTTACAATGATTTTTGGTTGAAAGGAGGAAAATTCAATGTGCTTCTCTATTATACAATACCCAAAAGTACCAAAGGTTGACAAAGTTCCTACTTTGAAACAAAAGGGTTTAAAGACAACTGGAAGAACCTTCCAAACTAGTCATTAGTGGTAACCATGGTCACTAGTTAGCAAAAATAAGGAACCAAGGACCAACCAAGGGATGATTGGTTGGAGGGACCAATTACCACCCCTTGGATTTTATGATTATATCTAGGGAGTCAGAAAGACTCCCCCAATACTAACGAGCACAAACAATGATTGTTCTTCTATAATGATTTTTGATTGGTATTTCAATATTTTTCCATCATTTAACCTTAGAAAATATGCCATCTTGGTTATTCTAAGTCTTAATATTAAGCCTAGACATCCCAAATATTTCATTCCCTCATAAATACGTCGATACTTTACAAACTTCAAAGAAAATAAATGACTCTTTCTCTCAAAAGAAAGAAAGTTAAGGTTCATTATCTTTAAGCATAATGTATAAGGTATTCATTTATAGGTATGTGGGATTTATGAAATGGGTATCCTTTTACCCATTGAGTCCTTAAGTGAACCAAATTTTTTAGTTTAATTCATTCTTTGGAGATTACGGTTTCATGAAAAGTATGAACTCCTTTGTAGTTCAATTCCTAATAAAGAATAAACAATTAATACACATATCCCATGAAATTCAATACTATTGTGCAGTTAGATTTATGAACCCTCAATATATATAGATAATTCATGATTTTTGTCTTGTTTTGCATAAATTCGTATTCTATTAAGATCATAGAAACTATCATAAGTATTTTTATTCTTCGGAGATGGTGGCTTATGAACACCTGATGACTTATCTTTTTCATGAATTGATAGTTCAATTTTCAATCCTTGAGTTTCATATATTTTAGTATGCTTTGATATAGTGTTTACCATTTAGTCTCAAATATCAGTATTTATGAGCTTATTGGTTTATCAGTATAAACCAATTGGGAGTAGTACTTAGAACTGAAAACATACATGGATAAATCCTCATCCATCAGTTAAGATGAAAGCTTTAGTAGAAGTCCCTAAGTCACAAAACTTCCCATAGGTTTTAAGGGGTCACACATCAGATTTAACATGACACATTAGTCTTTTTGAACATCAGATAGTTGATTCTTCTAAGTCACTCTTTCTACCTTTCGCAAGGTATAGAGTACCCTTCCAGTTAGGTTTACAGGTTATGACCCGTTTAGTTTAGATAGGTATGTTGGTTAATGGTATATTTCACAATTTAAACTCAGATATTGTATGAACTTGCATTTTTTTTTAGTACAATATTAATTTGTTACATGCTTATTTAATTTGTTATTGTGGTGATATGCTATATAAATATAGAACTTTTGAAGATTAAAACTATGAAAATATGCAAGTTTCTGAGGTTGTTTTGTTAGATATGATGCATTTTGGGTATGTTTTGTAGGAAATTAGATTTTGGATGTTAAGTTCGTGAAAAAGAAGGAAAAAGGTGTTTTGGCTACTTATATGATCAATAGTGGATTTTTGTGACACTTTTCAAATTGTTTGTAACCAAAACATGTGTTGGAATTGAAGAAGAGCTGAAAAGTAACTTCTGACACTTGCAAAGTGAACATGCAGACCGCATGTAGAACATGTGGACCACATATGGTCAAAGACTGTATCAAAATTCCAAAATCCCGAGTGCTAGCCTGCATAAAATTCATATCCGGGCACATGCGTTCACCACATGTGTCCAACCTCAAGCTGCATGTGCCATATGAGCCCAAGGCCAGGCCACATGTGGAGTCCAAATGTATCCACCAATCGGTTTTTCTCCTATTTCATTCGGACTTTGGTTTTAGGGATTCCTCATATACTATAAATAACCCTTAGGTGTTTTTTAGTAGAATTTACGAACTCTTGATACTTACAAACATATTTTAATTTTGAGATTCAATTTTATTCTTGGAATTCTTTTGTATTGATTTTGATTGGTTAATTTAGTTACGGTTTTGGGAATTTACTAGTGACTTTTGTGATTTTATCTTATTCTTTCCATCATGAATATTGTTGATTACTTCACAAACATGAACGGTTAAAAGCCCTTAGCTAGGGTGGTGGAGACCCTGGTGGATTGGTAAAGTAGGTAAAGTGCTATTGTTGTTATGAACTGATACCTATGCATGTGTTGTATTATATTCACTTTAATAGTTATCTTAGCGGTTGCAAATGTTAGGATCCCACCTAGATTATTTCTACTTACTCTAAAAGAGGAGTAGTGACTAGGAAAAGATATTGACAATAATAATTTTGAGTTTAACTACCGGCCTACACTACTAGGTCTTATCTAAGTAAAATGGTTAGTTTTCGTATAATAACTAGAGACTCAAAAGGTAATAGTTATTTAGGATCAAGATAAGGGTTACCATGGCGACATCTTGAGACTCAAAAGGTAAAGGGTTAAATCCTTTTTGTTCATCCAAAACACTATAGAAGGTACATAACATATCGATTCTTCATCCAATCTATCAGGTTGTTTCAACAAAGCACGATAAGCCTACGAAGTTAAGAAGCTAGGGGGACCAGAATCTTAGTGTTCACCTATGACTTAATACAACCGAAGTTGATGTTTTGCTACTAGTTCTACATTGATACTCAAATCCCCTAATTACTTTTCTCGTTCTACCCATTGATTACAACAATTGAGATTAATGATTCCACGTATTCCCTTGGGAATTGACCCCAACCTTTGTTGGGTTACTATATTTTACAGTGATATCATCATTTTCAGAGTGGAGGTGTACCTTGGGTGTCTCAAAATTTTGGAGCCATTGCAAAAGAATACGGTATTGTTTTGTGAATTGAAGTTGTTGTAGTTTTTGGGGTTTTCTTTTTGTTTTTGTCCTTAGTTGGGTATACGCCGACTTATTCCTAACACACAGAGTAGAGGAAATACCTAACTCCTAATGAATACGAATCAGGAGATAATCCTACAAATACCTAATAGGATGATGGAACATAAAAGAGATGATATTCTTGAAGGGGTTCGTAATGATATGCCTCCCCATGCTCCCAAAGGAATACATGATATTGTTGATCGATAGACTGTTGAGTATTTACCTCAAGCTGTAAATGAGAAGAGGGAAATGTAAGAAGCTCGGTGGGTAGCTAGGGAGGTAGAGATTGCTGAGCAAAGACAAGAAGCAGACAACTGAGCAGCACACAGTGGAAATAAGAATAGAGCTAGAGGTTTGCTTGTTTAAGTTATCCCCGCACATTAAAATTTAAAACCATATATAGATGATAAAAAAGATCTGGGATACATTAAGCTGGAAAAGACTAGACCCATTATCCCTCCTGTTTTACCCTCAAGAATCAAGTTTGACATAACAAGCACAATGATCTAGCTCTTAACTTTTAAGGTTTTATTTACGGGTTTGCCTACAGATGATGCAAATATAAACCTTGCAAATTTTATCAGGATCTGCATTTCGCATGCTATTCTATGGGAGAATCATAAATCACTTAGACTAAGGTTGTTCCCCTTCTCACTTTATAGAATTTAAAGAGGATTGAACACAACATACCATGCGAGTACATGGTATAACTGGTACCCTAGATTATGGCTTATGGTAAGATACTCATACTCAGATCCAACTTAAACTACCAATTCTATGATTAAGTGAAAAAACGACCAACTAAATGACCCATGTCCACTAATACGACTCGTACCACCCAAGTCATATTCATTCCAAAAACCAAATACAACATACCAACTAACACTGAACAGTATACGACTAACCCATACGACTCGTATCCCAGTGTATGAGTAATTTCCCCAATTCATATCCTATCCAGAGACTATAAAACCAGGAAATTTTCTAAGGGACTGAACCCCAAGGTGTTTAAATATGCTTAGTTGTGGAATGACTTTAGGTGCTTGGGATGACTTAGAAGGAATACTTAATGAAGAATTGTCCCATAGAACTAGGTTGGATTGGTAATTTCTTATGGAATAATATAGCTAACTTAGTCTAGTTTCGGGTAGAAGTTAGACTTATAAAAGAGAACTTTGGGGATTATTAGTAGTGGAACTTGTCCCGCCTTAATCTTGAACTATGTAACTTATTTAGTGACAAAGATACATGATGAATGCCTAGATTATTCTTTTGGTGATATGAAAGATAAACTCGATAAAGGGTTTATGCATGTTCTCAATAATTGGATAATGTGTATACTTGATTGATTCTATTGTTGTCATGATATGGATAGCATTGGAAAGTATTATGAATTGAATATATGGTTATGCTATCACTTAACTAATTGGCTAGTTTTCTATATGAGCCTTGAATTATGTTACAACTCTTATTATGGTTCAAGCTTAATAAGGAAGCTAATGTTTGTGTAAAAAAATCTCCTTCGCTATCAATGTGAACCATGTGGGTAAAAGAAGGATTCTAAAAATCATACCCATGGCTTATAATTGACTCGATAATAATCATATTAAGCTCGAAAAGGTGGTGATAGCTCATCATTGGGATATGCATGCACACACATCTACTTGTATAATATGGTGATTATTAATGGTAAAGTACCTTGATATATATTTCCTTACCTCTATTGTACTCTATTTATTGTGTCTTTTACTTGTTCTTGCCCTAGCTATATGTATGTATAATATTATTGTCATGATGATTATTGGTGGAATAATGATGCTCGATGAATTTGGAGGATATATTGATGATATGATGATGCTCGGTGAATTCGGAGGATATATTAATGATGTGATGATGCCCGGTAAATCCGAAAGAGGTATTGATGTTATGATTATGCCAATAAAATTCGGAGGATATATAAATGATATGATAATGCTTGATAAATATAGAAGAGGTATTGATGTTATGATGATGCCTGGTAAATTCGGAGGATATATTAATAATGTGATTATGCCTGGTAAATCCAAAAGAAGTATTGATGTTATGATGATGCCTGGTGAATCTGAAGGATATATTGATGACGTGATGATTCTCGGTAAATTTAAAAAAGGTATTAATGATATAATGATGCCCAAAGAATTTAGAGGATATATTAATGATGTGATTATGCCTCATAAATCCAAAAGTGGTATTGATATTATAATGATATGTGGTGAATTCAGAGGATATATTAAGGATGTAATGATTCCAAGTAAATTCGGAAGAGTTATTGATGTTATGATGATGCTTGGTAAATTCGAAGGATGTATTGATTATTGATGATGCCCGGTAAATCTTGAAGAGGTATTGATGTATGATGGTGCCCAGTAAATCTGGAGGATATATTAATGTTATGGTGATGTTACATATGGTAAGTATATATAAATATATCGGTATATGTGTGGTTATGTCATTGAATGTTTAAATCCTTATGTGCACTTAGGATATGACGTTTCTCCTTGGGATGTTTTCTATAATTCTCTACCATTAATCACTAGTTAAGTGGCATGGCTCTTGTTAAGACTAAATAGTGAATAGAAGCAGAGTTTGCCTATTATTGAGTTAAAATTAATTAGTAAGTGTAATAATATATATAATTAAGAATTCACCTAGTGGATATACTTGGCTTGAATAAATGGTTATGTTTAGAATTTGCCTAGTAAAATGGGTTGTATTATTAACTAGTTTAATATGTAAAGTGGTTATGGTACTTGATGGCTAGATGCCTAGAATACTAGTTGGTGGATCTTTATTAGTTAAAATATGGTAACTAGTAATTATTGTTGCAAGATGGCTAGTAATAATAATAGACTTAGCATTTTTAATAATTAGTGATAATGATGACTTGAATAAAATATGGAGGACTTAGACAATCATGATACTAACTAGTAAATGGCATTGGAAAATTGATAGATAAGTCTGTTGGTGATATATAGATCCTTACTATATGATGACTAGTATAGTTATGATAACTAAGTGTAAGTTGGTTAAATAGTGATTATGGTTTAGTTGTGTTGTTGGCTAGATGTGGATGTTGGCTATATATGAATGATAATTAGTTGCGATTTCATAATGAGGGATTACAAGGAATTAGTTAGGCTAATGGTTAGAGGCCTTATGACGACTAGCAAACTAGTAGCTTAATAATAAATGTTGGTTAGTTAACATAGACTAGATAGAGTATATTAATGAGTAAGAGAACCAAATGACTATATAACTATGGTTCTGATTACATTGGTATATGTTGTTCGATTTGCTGTAATTGATGATAAATGTAGGACTTGGCAAATGACCGTTAATGGAAATCAATTTAAATATGAGTTGGTTGTGTTTGTATAAATATCCTAGGTATGTTGATGTATTGATCTATTGGTGCACTCTATGGTGGTATGGTACATAGTGGTGGGCGCTTTATATGTGGTTTTTTAGGTGTCCTTCTTGATGGTATGGGTCGATGAGGTAAGTTCTTTTGCTTTATTCTCTAATGATTCTATGTGTATCAAACTTTGAATTTATGCAATGGTAATTATATATATATATTTTTTTTTTATGCTTTTGGATCAGTTATTTATTATGTATGATAATTGTGGTACGTATTGAGATGAGATATCGTATTATTATCCTAGTTTGTTACTTATTTTGTATAGTGTTTATGGTGATGATTCAAGTTCAATTTTTACCCTCACTTGTAGTTATTTTCTTACTTTATATCATAATTTAGCTCAGTATGTAGATGATACCTACTGAGTACCCATTGTTTTGGTACTCATACTACACTTCTGTATCTTTTTGTTGCAGCCCCGAGTATTAAATGTCGCCGCTGAGTTGAGACCATGGTGTGTTGATCTTCTAGAGAGTAGATGAGCTCTTGGAGTTTGAGTTGCCCATTTTCCCTCTATATTTATCATTTTTGTTTTATTTGAGACAAATGTATTAGACTATTAAAGACTATTTAGACTTTGAGTTGTAATTCTTATTGCAAAACATAGATTCTCTTGTATTGATTATACCAGTTCATGGGGATTGGTATTCGTATATTGATTTGGTTTGGGTCAACTTTGGTCGATCATAACTCCTTATATATGACGAACTGGGTGGCCTACCATATATAAAATTAAAGATCTTTGAGTTAGCTTTCCAACGATATAAATTTCGCAAAAATCCAATACACGAACGAGGAGTTATTTTGTTTTTTGTGGCCAAGGTACGCAGGATTTTTCTTCCATTTTTCAATTTCCTTAGGGGCAATCCAGTCATTTCACCCTTGCCCAATTTCGTGGAAATAAGCATAAAAACTGATTTTGGGCATCAAAGTCTGTTATTTTCAAAAAAAATCCAAGAAGAAACCCTAAACCTCTAAATTCCCCTTCCTAAATCTTCCAATTCCACCATGGAAATTCCAAATTAATTCGATAAATGAAGTCCCCGTTCTGAGCTGTTCGAGATGCATCAATCAATTTCGTGAATAGTGTTCCAAGGCAAGAATTTATTTCAATCTTTAATTTTAAGATATGTGGGGTTTGAACAAGAATAATTCTTCCGTTCTTTTGCCCGTATCTTTAATTTTTATTATGGATTATTATGAGTTTGGCAAATGAATTTATTTCCAGGATATCCTACCATGATATTTTGATTATGTATATATGTAAATTGTTCAAGCTTGCCAATTATGATTATTTAATGGATTCATGTGGTTCTGTAAGTTGAATTATGTCTAAATAATTCGATTATGAACTTATAAAGATTTGAATTGTGTTTTGAATCACATGTGTATTTGACTATTTTCGTTCTATGAATTGAGATTTAATATTGGGATTATTGGTGTTTCTATCAAGAATTGATATATTTTGAACATTTATCCACGTTTTAAGTTCAAGAATGAATTATTGTTATTTCCAAGTGTTTTTGAGCCATGTGTCAAATTTTGAGCTTTCTTATGACGATTTGAGTTATTGGGTATATTGATATCGAAGTTGTAATGAGTCTTGGTATTTTCCGAATGGTTTTAATGAGTTAAATTATTAAAAATATTACGTATTGAGTCTTCATATCCTTGTCCAAATGTCGAGTCGGTTATGGTTCAATGCATTGATACCTTGTTGATGTTGAGGAAGATTAAAATGTTTTGAGCTAAAATGTGTTGAGTTAGGAATCCACAAATTGATATGATTTGATAAATGAGAAAGATATTTGATTTGGTCTTTATGATAGACCCTTGTGATGTTGTGGTGGATTTCCTAACACGTTCTGAGCTTGTTGGGGAGTAGTACTTAGCACCGAGAGGGAAATTTGGTATTTCCCCTAACCTATGTTCCACCGTAGGGTTGTTTGATGATGATATTATTGGCCAGAGAGCCCGATTGTGATTATTACAGTTTTAAGGTCGTAGTCCCTGGAAAATTGTATGACGCTCCCGCCAACGGGGGTTTCAAACGTTGGTATTCCACGTAGCTCATGTGGGGTTGTAGGTTATAGGAAACTCCCGTGTCCATAAGATTAAGTTTCTTGAATTACCGAGTCACTCCGAGATTTGAGTCAAAGACTTGAGATGTTTATGATGTTTTATGGTCATTTATGATGATTTATAATTACCTATGATGATTTTTGATGATATGATAATTTATGATGATTTAGGATTATTTATCATAATTTATGATTTATAATGATTTACGTGGATTACGAGATTTTATCATATGAACTGTTTATTATGAAATTACAAAAAGTATGATTTGATATAACTCAAGCCAAGTGAGTCATCATTGTCCGTATGCATGTTTTTGGGTACCTTTTGTACCTTTTTGGTGCAGCCCCAAGTACTTGTTGTCGTCGCTGAGTTGAGACTGTATTGTGTTGATCTTTCGGAGACAGGGTGAGCTCTTAGAGTTTGAGCTACATTTTTTATCTCTATCATTATTCTATCTTTCATATTCAAGATTAATGTATAGGACTATTTAAGACTATTTAGACTTTGAGTTGTAATTCTTATTGCCAAACATAGATGCTCTTGTACTGATACTACCTGGTCATGGGGATTGGCATTTGTATGTTGGTTGTCTTCTTTTATTTGGAACACTGTTGCTTATATTGTGTTTGTATATTTGGTCCATGTTGGATGTTTCTACCTGTGTAACCCATTGCCATAGCTCTGAGTTACGATGATGGCTTACGTACTGGTGGGTTTTAGTAGGTGCCAACACGACCTGTAAATCGGTTCATGACAACTATTCCCATAGATATTCAAGAAAGCCACAAAGGATGCTTGTTTCAAGAATTTCTTTGATACGTTCAGAGAAATTCACATTAATTTTCCTTTTTTAGATATTTTGCAGGGAATGCCCAAATATGCCAAGTACCTAAAGTATGCTTTGACTAATAAAGAAAATTTTCAAGAGATTGACACAGTGGCATTGATTAAGGAATGCAGCTCTGTCGTAGTGAAATAGATGCCTGAGAAGATTAATGACACTGGGAGTTTCACCCTTCCCGTAAAGATTGGTGACGGTGAAGTGGTCCATGCCATGAGTGATTTGGGAACAAGTATAAATTTTATTCCTCTGTCTATGTTCAAATCTCTTAGTTTGGGTGAGCCGACACCATGCCCATTGATGCTACTATGGGCGAACAAGACCATAGTGAAGCCCGATGGAATGATTAAAGACGTGCTCATAATGGTTGATAAGTTTGTAATTCCTACTGATTATACTGTTTTGGATTATGATACCTATTACAGGGTATCGATCATTCGGGGATGTTTATTCTTACTCACAGAAGGAGCGTTGATAGATATGAGAGAGGGCACTCTCATATTTATATTGAATGATGAAGAGGTAGTTGTCAGAGTCTGTAACACTTAATCCTCTTTCCCACTATAATGATTTGTGTATGATTACAGTGGTGGATGTGGATATGTATGGGGTAGGAAAAAGTGCACCACTGAAGACCCCTTCAGATAGTCTTATTGAGTTGCTCGAGCAAGCACCTAAGCCTGAGTTGATGATGATTGATGATCCTGAAAAGAAAAAAATTAAAAATCTATTGACCTTGAGATTTCACACTTAAGAGGTTAAAAGAGAGTGAGAAGGTGTCCTCCAAGTAGAACGAAGAGGATGAAGGAATTCACCTGAGTAGTGATGTTGGGTCATGTCGCGACATTAAATCAGTCACTGCTTGGGGGGTAACCCAAGTTAAGGTATGTATTTTATTTTCACTACCTTAGTTTTTACTTCATGTAGTGTTGGGTTTTGTTGAGTAACAGATTGATGGGAAGCCCGAGTACCAGAAACCTAAGCAAAGGAGCATAATAGAAAGTATGTATGAGGTCCCTGAACCCTTTTGGTGATAAATATGTTAATAACTAGGCCTTGAGGCCTCAAAGATTATTTCTATCTCTACTTTAAAGTTTACTTTTGGGACAAAGTAAGATTTATGTGTGGGGTGGGGAATTTCCCATGGTTTTGGGTGAAGTGATGATGTTGGGTCTTAAGTCTTAGTTGTTTTCTTAGAATGGGGTTTAATTAAATTTTTTTTGAAAATTTACAAAAATATTTTTTCTTTTTAGTTTTTAGTCTATTTGGGTCAGACTAGTAGGTGCACACTTCACCCAACCCATGGTTGTTCTTTTCGATTTTTTTCCACGAGGGTGTCCCTTGAACCCAGTATATTTTTTTCTTATTAGGAGTAAATTTTAAATTTTGTGATTAGGTAAATGAGATATTCTGGTTGGTGCTATGTATGATTGTATAATGAAAGTGGGTTTTGTGTGTAATAGCATGTTGTTTGTGAGAATTACTACTTTTGAGATTCCTGGGATCTAGTTTATGACACTTGCATGTTGGTGGCTTAATATTTGATTTGTTATATTGTTTGGTTGAGAGTGTATGATTATCCTACTTGTGTTAAGCATATGCCACGTATGAAGTGAGGTTTTATGTATTCCTTGAGACATGTGATTTCTAGAACTTGACTAGAGTGTGCAAAAAAAAATCTAGAGTGTGGGTTTAGGATATCATATAGGCATTTAATTGACAACCATGTTTCATACCCTCTTCTACCTACCATTGTGCATAATCCTAATAAACCCTATTGAGCATTTTGCTTATTTTCTTTGGTAACTTAATATGTAGCCTAATTCCCTTTCTTTGTTTAACTTTAATTTGATCCAAAGCTCCTAAGCGCTTTAATTAAAAATTAATTGAGTTAAGGAATTGAAATACAATTGGGGAAGAATGTGAAGCCCCCAAAAATAGCTATTGGTGTTGAGAATTGATGTGTGTTGAGATTGGGGGTTATGTAATGAAAATAATAAAAATTGTTTAGAATTGAAGAATGTATTGAATAGAATATTCCCTTTCACAATGTATATGAATTGTCTTAATGAGATGGGGTAAAACAAAAGATATGTGTGATTGTAGATGAGGCGTAAAGTTTGGTTTTTAGAGGTTGATCTTAATGTATATGTGATGTTTTTAAGCTCTTAGGAAGGATAGTCACTATTCTTGGCTTAAATAGTTCCTACCCGTCCTTTAGCCTGCATTACCACCCTTAAAGACTGATTTTATAATGAGACTTAACATTCTGATACTAGTGTAGTACTACAATAAGGTCAAGCCAATCGTTCATCATGTGTAACTTCTTAATTCTTTCTGATAGTCAATGTAATTTGATTCTTGTAACCATTTTTATGATAGATTGCATCAATGAGAGTGATTACAAGCAACTCTTTTGTTATGAGGGCATATGTTAAATGATAGTGTGGTGATTTCTGTGATTTCCCCGATTGAATAATGAATTTGACAAATTGGTGAGTCAATTCTTTATGTTAGGATGTTTTGTAGTAGTATTCTTGAGCTTTCAATTGCATGTATGATATGCTTAGTGTAAAAAACTTGCATTCTGTATAGTCAATATATTACTCTCTTTAGTGTCTTTCTTGGTATAGAAGATTGTATTCTTCTTTAATTATGATTCTTAGAGTGAAGAGTTGTTCGAAGACAAACAAGGCTTTAAGTGTGGGGTGATGATCTAAGGTAGATTTATGCACCTCAGTGTTGTAATCCAGGCTTAATTAGCCTTGTTTTGAGGACTTCTTGTATGATTAATGTGTTGTTGATAATATAGTTGAGCATATAAGTGTTAAAATAATTGATTTTAATTTTTAAGGTGTGTTTCAAACAAGTTTGGAATCAATTTGATCACTTAGAGTTTAGAAGAGAAAACAAGGGTTACTAGCATGAGCTATGTATTATTCTAGTTGTTCTCAATGGTTTTTAATGTGGGTAATGAGTTTAAAAGGATATCAGTATGTAATTATGTATGGAATAACTTGTTTATATTGTTTACATTTCAAATGAAACCAGCCAAGAGAAAAAACACTAAGTTAAATATCAAAAGGACAAAACTAGCACTCTTAGCTGAAATTACTAGTTCAGCGTCTTGGATTGTATGTTGTTTTGAGCTCTAATTAGTGGTGTTTGATGCTATATTATGCGTTTTTAGTTGATAATCATGATATATGCATGATACACAATCTGTAAATCAAGTGTAAATAACACCACAAGGCTTGGAAAGGATGGACAAACAATTGGGATAAGACTTGAACAAAAATAGACGTTTTGGAGTCATTGGCGTGCAACAGCACTTAGGCACCGCATTATGGTCTTTCCACGGAATTGGGAGCATCCAAAAAACCAATTTAATTATCTCAACTCTATTAGGAAGTTTTACGGACCCTAGACACCGCGATAAGGGCGTGGTAGGGCCCTAAGTCAAAATCGACAACTTGTGTCCAATTATAAATAGGACACTTAGTTGTTATGTTTCACAACTTGGATGACATTGGGACTTAAAGGGAGTCTGAAGAACGATTTAATGAGAGTTTTTCTTCGATTAATTTGGTTGGTTTATGTATTTTAACTTGTATTAAATCATTGTGGTTATGGTTATGCCCATGATCGGTTAAACACCCTTTTCTGGGGCTAAGGCGAAGAACCTGATTACTATTGTTATGAACTAATTTATTTATTGTTGTTTATCATTGTTGGTTTTTTATTAATCCTTGTTATTACTATTGTAAGTATTCACATCACTTAGAATACATGCATAATTATTTTGGGAACCAAGGAGAAGGAACAAGAGGATGAAATATGGGATGGATAGAATAGGATCGTAGTCTTTCAACTACTTAAAGTTATGATTTTCATTTAAGATAGGAATATACCTAAGTGTGCTATTCGGTTCAATTATGAATTGAAATATGAATTCTCTTAAATTAGTTCTCGCATCCTCCCTCAATGATGTAGTTGTGGGGCTAAGTTAGATAGGTGATTAGAGGTTCGAAAGACCATATTCATAATATCAACCCTGTGAACCAACAACCAAGATAGTTAACCTAACCAAAAATTTATATAGCATACTATGATTGTTCGAAGTGCCTTAACCTCAGATTTCTCCCTATTTATTGTCCAATACCTCTACTTTATAGAATTTCTTAGTTTATTCTTAGTTTTAACTTACAAATACTTTTGGTTACTTTATCACTAAGCTAATCTTAATAGTTGAACTATATTGGGATAGTTGTTAACAAAAGTTTCTGAGGGGTCGATACTTTGCTTCTAAAAGGCCACTATATTACATTGTGAGACCATGTACACTTTCATGTGCGCTTGGGTTCAACAACGTGGGTTTTGGCTTAAATGAATGGGATAAGACTTAAAAGCCCTCTTTTAAACCTGTAGAGATTTGTGGGAAATAGTAATCATGGCTCGGGTAACAAATCCTTATGTTTGGTAATGGGTCATATCCTGAGTCATGATCTGAGTACCTAAATCTTGATCCCTTATTGGCATGGCAATGAATTATCACCTAGCAACTCATTAGGACTCATAACGAGTCATTAGAAGGAGTTGTTATCAAGATCTTAATTTCTTGGATTCTTTCTGTTGTGATCCCAGGATCACCTAACAACTCATTAGGTCTTATAATGAGTTGTACGCTATTCTCATCTCCACTGGGGTGAAATATGGGATCCTTCACTATTATGGTAATGACTTTACACAACAACACATTGTGTCTGACAATGGGTGATTGCCAGAGTCATTTTCACTGGCAATTGGCCGTCCCTCAGATATTGTTTTCTAGAAAATCTTACTATGATGTCGGATTAATGCGAGACTAGCGGTATTGGTAAGAAAATTCAATGGACTATCTATTGGTTGGTATAGAGCTTAAAATTTTGGGGCATTACAATATCTCCCACTTGGGATCGTTCATCCTCAAATGAAAATTACTAAGCTGAAGTACTAGGGAAAGAGCTTAAATTTTACATTGAACACTTATGAGTTGAATCATAAGTCAATATTTGAATTTTTGACTGATGCATGGGCTGAGCTGAAATCATGAATGAATTCTATGACATGAACATAGATGGATTGTCTAAGATAGAAATAAAAGAATTAAGCAATTTGGGAAACTATTACCTCATGCTAGGATTGAGTTCGAAGAGTAAAGATGGAAGTACTTAGTCCTTATATCTGCTTCTGCTTCCCACATAGCCCCCTCAACAAATTGATTTCTCCACAAAACCCTTTCTAAAGGAATTACTGATGCTAGGTCACCAATTCATTTCTTCAACAAGGAAGCATAGAAGACTGGATACATTGATGCCAACTCTGCTGGCAATTCCAACTCATAGTCTACCTTACCATATCTACTTAAAATATTGTAAGTACCAACATAATTGGGGTTGAGCTTTCTTTTCTTTCCAAAAGTATTCACCCCTTTCATGGGTGAAATTTTCAATTATATGAATTAACCAACATCAAACTCAAGCTCCTTTCTTATCACATCTTCATAGGATTTCGAATGACACTGAGCAATCTTAAACCTTTCTCTAATAAGCTAAACTTTTTCAATTGCCTCATCTATAGAAATCGGCCCTATTAAAGTTGCCTCACCATCCTCAACCCAACCAATAGGAGACCTATACCTCCTACCGTAAAGAGCCTCAAACAGGGCAATCTTAATACTAGGGTGAAAGTTGTTATTATAAGAAAACTAAATCAAAGGTAAGTGATCATCCCAACTAACCTTGAAATCAATCACACATGCCCTCAACATATCCTCTAATTTTTTAATGTTCCTCTCAGCTTGACCATCTGATTGCAGGTGAAAAGTTGTACTGAGATGAACTTGGGTACCAAGACCCTTTTGAAAAGCTTTCCAAAATCGAGAGGTAAACTATGTAACTCTATCTAAAATAATGATCAAACGAACCCCGTGCAACTTCACCAACTCCTTAATATAGAGCTTAGCATAATCTCCAGCTGAGTCTAAAGTATTAACTGGCAATAAATAATCCAACTTAGTCATTCGGTCCATGATAACCTAATAGAATCATGCTATTAACACGTATGAGGAAACCCTATAATGAATTCCATGTTAATCACTTCCAACTTCTAGGTAGGAATACTGGATTCCTAAAGCATACCAATAGGCCTCTAGTTCTCAACCTTAACCTTTTGGCAATTTGGACACTTAGCCACAAATTTTTCAATATCCTTCTACATGTTATTCCACTAATAGATTTCCCACAAGTCAATGTACATCTTAGTGGATCCTGGTTGAACTGAATATCTGGAACTATGAGTTTCTACTAACATTCACTGCCTCAAGTTATCCACATCCAATGCATATAATCTACCCTGATAGTAAAGAACACCATCTCTCTCTTGGGAGAAAACCTCAACCTTCTAACTCCAAACTTCCTCTTTCAAATTTTTAAAAATAGGATCTCTATCTTGGCATTCCTTCACTTCAGCTACAAATAAATGTTCGACCCATTTTGAACCCAAATACTACCTTTGGTTGAATAAACCAACCGAACTACCAACCTAGCAAGATGATGAACCTCACAAACTAACTCTTTATATCATCCTCCACATGAGTAACACTCCCTATAGACAATCTGCCAAGGACGTCAGCCACAATATTAGTCTTACCTGGATGGTACAAGACACTTATATCATAGTCTTTCAACAACTCTAACCACCTTCTATGACAAAGATTTAGATCTTTTTGACTTAACACATAATTAAAACTCATGTGATTAGTGAACACATTAACATAAACCCTATAAAGACAATTTCTCTAAATTTTTAAGGAAAACACGACTACTTCCAACTGAAGATCATGAGTCGAGTAGTTTTTCTCATGAGACTTGATTTTCCTAGAGACATATGCTATAACATTTCCCCGCTACATCAACACATAACCAAGTATAACTCTGGAATCATCACAATATACTACAAAACCATCTGAACCATTTGGGAGAGTCAAAATATGAGTAGAGGCAAGTCAATTCTACAACTCCAGAAACTCTTCTCGCAAGAATCAGAATAGTGAAATTTGACTTTCTTTTGAGTCAGTTTGGACATGGGAGAAGTAATAAAGGAAATTCCTTTGATAAACCGTCTGTAGTAACTGACTAAACCTAAGAAATTCTTGATGTTTTATGGAAAGATGGGTCTAGTCTAGTTCCTTCCTTTGATTTTTTTAGGATCAACTCGAATGCCTTCAGTGGAAATGATATGACTAAGGATTGCTACTAATTTCAACAAGAATTCACACTTGCTAAACTAAGTGAATAATTAGTGATATTTAAGAGTCTGCAAGATGATCCACTAATGGTTTGTATGTTCACCCTCACTCCGAAAATAAATGAGGAAGTTATCTATGTAGTGTATAATGAACATGTCCAAGTACTACTTGAAAAACCTATTCATTAAGTCCATAAAATTTGCAGGAGAATTCATTAATCCAAAAGACATAACTACAAACTAAAAGTGACCATACAGAGTTCTAAATGCTATTTTTGGAATGTCACAATCTCTAAACCTAATCTGATGATAGCTAGATCTTAGTTTTATCTTAGAATAACAATTAGCACCCTGAAGTTGGATAAATAAGTCATCAATCCTGGGGATGGGATACTTGTTCTTGATTGTGACTTTTTCCATCTAACAGTATTCGATGCATACTTTGAGAGAATCATCTTTCTAGAGCATAAAAATAATTGGAGTACCCTATAGAGAGACACTCGACCTAATGAAACCCTTGTCTAAATGATCTTTTAACTGTGTTTTCAAGTCCTTATGCTCGACTGATGCCATTTTGTAAGGTGGAATTGAAATAAGATGGGTATATTGAAGGAGATCTATTTCATAGTTATATTCACTCTTGGGAGGAACTCTGGGAGGATCCTCAAGAAATAGTTCTAAAATTCATTTACAACTAGAACTTACTCCAGACTCGGGATTTTGGACCATGAGTCATTGACTTGATCATGATGATAAATGAACCCTTTGGAGATTATTTTCCTTACCGTAGGAATGAAACAAACCGACCCTTAGGCATAAAGGTACTACCATTCCACTCTGAGACCAGCTTTTTTGGATACTAAAACTGAACTTTTAAGTTTCTGAAATCAACTGAGGCATAGTAGGAGTGTATCCAGTCCATGCCAAGAATTACGTCAAAATTGATCATGTCTAAATCTACAATATCAACTGAGGTGACTTTTTGGGGTATTATGATTGGGCAATTTTTGTATACCCATCTGGCTATGATTGAACTACCGATTTGAGTATAAAATAGGAAGGGTCATGCTAGGATCTCATAACTGACACCAAAATCAACTTCTATAAAGGGAGTCACGAAGGAAAATATGGCTCTGGGATCTAACAATGCATGAATATAAAGGTGAAAGACTTGTAACTTATCAGTAACTACATCAGGAGAACCCAACTAATCCTATCGAGTCTAAAGGGCATAAAATATTCCTTGACGTTGTCCACTAGTTTCACTACAATTGTCACCTTGCTAAGTTGAGCGACCTGTTGGAACTACCAAAGGGTTAATCTGACCTTGTTGATGATCATTTTTACCTCTTTGCATACCCGTTAGGAAATCCCTTACTTTATTGCCTAACTTTCCATAACTGAAATAGGTATCACTACCAACTATGTACTCAACCTTGTGGTTCCTACCATATCTTTTGCAAACTAAGTTGGTGCAATCACTATACACGCTATATTTGGACTTAGATCATGACGCTCTATCTCGAGTATCTTATGCAAACATAGGAACTAGAGCATTGGTAGAAGATGGGGTTGTGGCTCAAGGTTTCTGGAAGAACTTAAAGCAATTTCCACCATTCAATCTCTATTGAGAGAAATTGAAGCTACTAGTTCATTCCCTCTTATTCTCCTTTTCCTTCTATTTGATCTTTATCTTCTCAATTTATTGAGCATGTACCATCAATCTGGAGATCTCCATATCCTTAACCTACATGGTAATACTATACTCCTTGACCATATCCTTAGAAACATAAGACATAAAATTACTTATTCAGTCCCTAAAATCAGCCACTATAGTCAAAGCATACCTCGTTAATTGAGTAAACTCGAGTGAATACTTCTTCACACTTATTTTTCCCTACTTTAAGTTTATGAACCCCTTCACTTTTGGTTACCGCAACTCATGTTGGAAGAACCTAACAAGAAATGCAATTAAAAACTCATCCCACTCTACTGGACCTACATCTGCACCTCTATCTTCCTTCCATTGCTTGTACCAAGTGTGAGCCACTCTTTGTAATTAATAAGAAGAAAAATAAGCACATTCACTTGAAGTGACCCCTATTATCTCAGTTACTTTTTAACACTATCTAATAACACATATGGATCCTCTTCATATTTAAACCTACAGAATACTGGCGGATTCATTTAAGCGAAGTCCTGGATTCTTAGTGTCCCCAAATTCGTTTTAGGATTGGTTGGGGAAAAAATATGATGATTATTGTAAGAATTCATAGAATGGGATAATATTGTAAAATAATCCCTAAACTTAGCACGAGAAACCTATGGATGCATCATGGAAACATGATAGTTTTTATTCTTAAAACCGACAATTTATGCCGGGACTTATGTTGTTTTAGGGGATATGATGTGCTTTTGTTTTAGGGTGAAATTTGAGTTTACTGAAGCATGCTTGAAGGACTTTGAGTGCCAGAAAGAGAAGTTGACTATTATTCTTATCATAGTATCCCCCGACTGGTGTCCTTGCCATTTGAGATTATGTGTGACGTGAGTGGTTTGGCTTTAGAAGGTGTACTAGGTCAACGAAAATAAAATATCATTCATCCCATCTACTATGCTAGAAAGGCATTAAATCTTGCTCAAAAGAACTACACTTTGATGGAACAAGTGTTATTGGCTGTAGTTTTGGCCTTTGAGAAGTTTAGGTCTGATTTGATTGGGACAAAGGTTATTTTGCACATTGATCAAGTTGTATTGCATAATTTATTAGCGTAAATAATGCAAAGCCTATACTGATTAGGTGGGTGCTATTACTGCAGGAATTTAATTTTGAGGCAAGGACAGAAAAGACACCGAGAATCATGTTATAGATCAATTCTTTAGACTTGAGGAGGAATCTATGCAGAATGTTGAAGATGGATTAGAGATTTATGACAGTTTTCCAAATGAGAAGAAGATGGACTAGAGATTGATGACATTTTTCCAAATGAGCAGTTATTAGCATCATCCCAAGACCTAATTCTATGGTTTGCATACTATAAAGTTATCTAGCAAGTGATCTAACCCTAGAAGATATTTCCTTTCAGCAGACAAAGTAGTTAATGCATGAGGTAAGGAAATTTTTCTAGTATGAGCCCTATTTATTCATAATTTATGAGGATGGGATTATTCGTAGATGCATACCTGAGATGGAGATGATGACGATACTTGAGACTTTTCATTCTTCGCCAGTTGGGGGTCATCATGGAGGAACCCACAAACTCTACAAAATCATACAATGTGGTTATCATTGTCCAACAATATACAAAGACACACATCATTTTTCTTTAGCTTGTGATTAATTTCACCGATAAGGTAATATCTCTAGACCATAAACATCCTATGACTCCTATCTTAGAATTCGAATTGTTTGGTGTATGCGGTATAGACTTCATGGATCCTTTTGTGACTTTGTTTTGCATGAAATATATATTTTTGGCTGTGGATTATGTTTATAAATGGGTGGAAGAAATTGCACTCCCCAACAATAAAGCACGTAGTGTCATTGCATTCTTGAAAAATCATATCTTTTCTCGATTTTGCACACCATGTGCTATCATTAGTGACGGTGGGTCACATTTTTGTAACTGTCTATTTAAAAGTCTTCTTGAGAAGTGTGGATTTAAAAACAAGGTGGTAACACCTTATCATTCGCAGACTAGTGGACAAGATGAGGTGTCCAATAGTGAAATTGAGTCCATTTTGGTGAAGATAGTAAATACCAATAGGACTAATTAGTCATGAAAGTTAAATGATGCAGTAGGGGCTTATCGTGCAGCTTTCAAGACCCCTATTGGTGCTTCCCCTTATTAGTTGGTGTATGGAAAGGCATGTCACTTGCCTGTTGAACTTGAACATAAAGCACTATGGGCTTTGAAGAAGCTGAAATTTGAGTGGTAAGATGCAGTCAAGTCAAGGATGAATAGAATGAGTGAGTTTGAAGAATTTTGAATTCGGGTGTATGAAAATTCTGCACTTTCAAAAGAAAATATTAGGCTTCATTATGATTGTAAAATTCATATGACAATATTCGATAAAGGTGACTAGGTATTACTCTACAACTCAAGGCTTTTCTTGTTTCCAGGTAAGTTGATGTCTAGATGGTATGGTCCCTTTATTATAGCAAGAGTGTTCCTATATGGTGCTTTAGAATTGAAGCAAGATGGTGAATCCCAATTCAATGTGAACGGGCAACGAGTAAAGCACTAAATGGGTAACACTAGGGAAATAAATGTGATTTTTGAAATAGACCTTGGTGAAGTCTGAGTAACCAAGGAAACTACGCCATGCCGTTATGTTAAATCAAGCAATGCATGGGAGACGACCAATATTTTTGAACTTATTTATTTGAATGGTATTATGTTTTCTCAATGTGAAGGGCTAAAGATTGTAGAAAAAAGAAATAAAATTCAAGAAGTTAGGTCATATGGACTCTTCAGGATTTGTAACTTAGTGGCACGACTCAAGAGTAAGAGTCATAAGGACCTGGGAGACTATGTAGATTCAGGTAAAGGTTTATAAAGTCTTTACGACACTCAGAACGAGTCGTACGCTCAAGGTATGACTCTTTAAATTGAGTTGTATCCACTCTAGAACCCAGTTAAGTCTCCATGTCTATACGAGTTGAAGAAATGACCCATAAGCCTAGGTACGAGTCATACACATGACCCGTACCCAATCCTATCAGGTTTGAATTATGGGTTACCCCGATCAAACACTTGGATTAAAAGAACAAAAAGGGTAACCATTGCGTAACTGATATCCATAACACATACACACCTCTATTGTTTACCAAATTTCAATCTCCATAAGCACGAAAACACTTTGAATTAGATACCAAATAGCTCAAATTCTTCCCCTTGCATGAATTTAAGCACAAATGTGGGAAGAACTTTGAAAAACTCAAGCACCCTAAACACTCACTAGTTTAAGCAATTGTTTGAACCAAATTGCTCAATTTTTCAAGTTCAAAGTAATAAGTTGTCATATTATAAACTTGCTTTGAATTGAAATTAACTGTGTGTTGCATTTTGGTACCCTATTTCATAGGTTTTGAGTTGAAAAAGGAAATTTGGGGTAAACTTTATTTTGGGTGTTGATATTATGTGTAATTTTTACTATAATTGGGTAATATTTCTGCATAAAGTAGTGGGTAGTTTGGGAATTTTGAATTGGAGTCAACTCTAAAGTTAAATTTCTAGGTTGCAGTGGATACGAGACTCCTAACGACTCATACCCAAAAGTAACGAGACTCGTACCCACAAGTAACGAGGTCACAATGAGACTTCCACCTAATGAAAACATATAAGTCTAACTAAGTTTGAATTCTTCAATGGGTATGACTTGCCTAAAGAAGTCGTACCCAATACATATGACTTATACAAGTAAGTCGTAAGGACCTAGGAAGAGGCCATGTTTAAGGCTTTTGATTCTTAACTGCTTAGGAGTGTTGGTAACGAGTCGTACCATGTCTTGTGACTCATAGGAGGTCTCATAGCATGCTAGTGAACACCCATGTACACGCTAAGTATTATACGACTCAGTCATATGAGTCGTACCCTATCAATGCGACTAGTACCCATATTCGTACCCTAAACTGACCTTGCACACTGCTATTTATTTTTTTACTTTTTATTTCTTTTATTTATTTACCTAGTAATTAATGTATACTTTTATGTACAATGCCTCCAAAAGGTCTTTCTTCTTCCAAAAAAGTGGCCAAAAAGGGAATGAAAAGTGTACCGACCTGAAGTTCTGTATCCACTAAGTCATCGAGTAGTAGTGATGATATGGTTCCCAGTGAAGGGACAAGCTGACCAAAGGGACAAAAGACCTTCTCGGGGAAATAAAGTAGCAACCCCGGAAGACACACCTATGTGAGGAATAAGGTGAAAAATCCTGAGTACATCCTCTCCATACTAACCTTCACCTTCGGAGGTGGAAGAAGAAGTTGAATCTAGTTTTGAGGTGGAGAGTTAAAAAAATGCAGAAGATGCCAACATGCCTCCGATTGGTGTACAACACCCTCCACTGGCCATCATACCTTTTTTGGTTCCCATCGTTGAAAGGTGGGGGTATCTCGCTATGTAGGCTATATATAATGACGACCTGAGCAGATTTAGGAATGGAAAAATCAAAAGAAACCAGCATCTCGATAGATTCTTGATTACTACTAGTATGGCAGAGTTACCTAGGTTTGAATATCAGTTTAGGCAGTACAATTTTGATTGGATGACCAGAAAACCCAACTGGTATAGTCCTACGCTAATCTGAAAGTCTTATACGATATACAAAGGAAAGCAATAGAGACAGTATCCACAGGGTCAACTATGGAGAGGAGGATACCCCATTACTTCATTGTTCATTTAGGGTGTGTGGGTCAATGTATCTTCAGGAACTATTGCTCAATTTTTGTATAGACCAAATTATCAGCCTTTGGTAAACACTGGTGAAATGGATTACTATCTAGAGGAGATTAGAAAAATTACTCAAAATCAGATGGGGTTGGATGAGAAGTTAGGTTATTTTCGGTGGATTTCTAGTTGGATAGCATCGAACGGTGAGAATATAGTGTGGGTAGTTGGTAAACTGGGTATGACCTCGCTGAAAATAGAGAAGAATACTCTTAGTTTTGAGGCAAGGTGCAGTGGATATTGGCCCAACACTGGATTTGTTCCACCATTGGAGACAATGTGCTAAGTCCAGACTGGGAAGCTTTGATAGACGGGTTTATTGTCGGCTACATGTTTGATGTAGGAGAGTTTCTAGCTCGGGAGATAAGAGACCGAGCTATAGGGGTGAGAAGTCGTTGCTATAATACCCCAGTATGATTATGCAGCAATGTTTTGATGCGGGATGCTGGAACTCTCGAGTATAAATGAGACAATAGTGCCCACGAACACTACAGACTTGGATCTAATCAGAGACACAACCAACCCATTGGCCAGGCAGGAGAGAAAAGTAGTCGATATGATTACTGAGATGTACAAGAGTTAGACTGATACTGCCAATACTACAAAGGTTGTGAAGATAGGTGGATAGACTGTGACCGCACAAACTTTATTTGCAAAGGGTACATCTAGTACCCTTTCTCCGGTTCAGTCTATCCCACCTCTCCCGAGAGGTATGCATTCTAGTCTTATGCTAATTTCATAGGATATGTAGACCAACACGGTGACAAGATTGGGTACCCTATATTCCAAGGTTTGGAACATCGAAGGGGGAATAAAGCCATGGGTTAATACTCGGCACACCAGGACAAACGGCTGGAGCAGCGATTAGATGCGTTTGAGTTGAGGTTGACCCAAAAGTTAAGTAGTGTGATAACGCTCAATTTACACACTAGTTTGATTGCAAGGTGTTCATTGTCAATATAATTACCCAGTAAGATTCGGGGTTGAATCCACGAGTAAAAATGTAAGTGGTGATTGAGTTGGTTTGAAATAAAAGTTACTTGCTAAGTTCAAACCTATGATAAAAGATATTTTGGGGGTTTTCAATGTTTGCTAATGTGAGAGTAATTCTTGTGCTTCTAAGGGACTAATTTGAGACTAAGAATAATTAGACCATAATCAATTAAAATGGATCTTGGGATTATGCTTTCCTAGGGGTAAACCATGCATGGGAACAATATGATTCGATGCAAATTCTAATCGTTGATGATGTGGTAGGCTAGGTTTATGGTCTTTGAGGCTAGTTTTTCAACAAAACCTCAAAGATGTCACTGATTGACTCTTTTGAGTACCTAATGAGTGTGTCAATTAAAGCCACCCACTACCTCAATTGGGCACCCCTACTTCTAGGATAGTACCCAAGGGATAGTTGATATACCCAAATTATAACTTTCTAATGAAAGTGTTAGCAGTCGTTGTCAAATATAGAACCCAACAAAGGTTGGGGTCAAATCCCACAGGGAATACTTGTGCAACTAAGTAAGTTGATTCTTATTGGACTTTTGATCTAAGGCTCTAAAATAAAGGAAGGTTTTAAGGAGATAATAATATTATTTTCTTCTTATATCACACAGAGGTCCAGCTAATGCAAGTTAATGCAAGTGTAATTTCAATGAGAATGAAGTAAATAGGGTTATGCTCACCACGATGTTCAAACAATTAAGGTTGTGAATTTGTGATTGATTTCTAACTTATAATTTCAATTGCAAGAAATATGGAATTCTAATAATTACCCACTTGTTTCTCAACCTAATGGGTATTTCACCCTTTAATTCTTTCGAAGTTAAAGGATTCATGCATTATTCAATATAATTCTTATGAGGGTTGATCCCGTTAGGACATTAACCTATATCTCAAAGGGTAAATCTATGGATTTCATGTGAATCACCTGTTTTCCCAACATCCAGTTTCTTGTTTAAACAAGTGGTGTTCATGGGCTCACTTCTCAAGTTTGCAACCAAGAGATGTCATTATAATGAATAGAGAGTCATGCAATTTAGATTGACATTAGAAATTGAATGGATTCAGAACGCTAAGCATCTCTCTACACCAAGGCTCTCATAACCCTAGTTATGGGAGTTTAGCTACTTATCTCCTTATAAGATATCAAAGAAATATTAATGTTCATAAATAGATTCAAGAAAGTACTTACAAAGGTTACAATATTGTGCTTCTCAATCTTTAATGGAAAATATGGAAAATAATAATAAGATCTCCAGTTATAGCTTCAAATCTCAAAGAAAAGTGTTACAATGCTCTCAATAGAGGAGAAAAATATGATACTACTGTCAAAAGTATCAAAATAAAACCTAACACTTAGTATTTATATGATTCCAGGACTGGGGTTTTTAAATTTAAACTCAGAATTATTCCGTCATGCTCGACGAGTCAGGCGATGGTTTATTGTTGAGGCGACGGTCCATCGCCTGGACCATCACAGGTAGTCCAGTGACACTGCCTTCTGCTTTTGGGCGATGGCTTAGGCCAATGATTCATCGCAGGGTCGATGGTCCATCGCCTAAGCAGTCGCTAGTAATTTTTCTTCAGCAACAATTCTGTTTTGCCCAATTAAATACAAGAATAGTTGCTTAAAACACACAATTATCTTAAGAAAAAGGCCTAAATATTCCATTAAAAGTTGGAACATCAACACCCTCAACTTAAAGCAATTTCTTATCCTAAAGAAACTCAACACCAAGATGCATACAGGAACAACATCATGACTGGCATTTCGCAGTCAACTAACACCATCATACAATTATTCAGTTGCCCATTCGGCTATGTGATCTCAACACATATGGATCTACTACTGGCATTTACTACTAATCAACATATTCATAGACACAGATACAACTCCCCAAATAAATAAGTATACCAGGAATAACTCAATATGCCCTCACAGTCAAAGAACTCCACCTCACATTTTAAAATCAAGTCATGGACGAAACTTAGACTCTCACTCATAGAAAAGAAGTTCCAAACATAGTGCACACCCATAAGCTTGCCCTTATCATCAAACGTTCTCTCATGATTAACTCGCCAAGATCAAACAAGACTTGCTATGGATTGTAATGAGGTTTTTGGATCAGTGAGGGTTGATCATTTGGGAAAGTGACTTAAAATACAAAAACTTCACTCTCTTTACCCTTGTTGGTACCTACTTACCAAGATTATAGTTCTTTTCGCTCATTCATAATCTTTACTGTCCATCTGTGCCCTTTCCATAACCCATTTTTTTTAGAAAGAATAGCAACTTCAGTCACCCTCAACTTAAGCTGATGCAGTAAGTTGAGGTACACAATATCTATTTAGATATCTAACTAGACCAAGGTCGGATGCTACTTCCCAAACCAACTGCAACTCGTCCTCCTAGGCCGCCAATAATCCAATAGTAGCCACCCTCAACTTAGACAATTTGCCTAAGTAGAAGTGCACAATGTCCAAATTGGACCAGGGCCAAAGATAAATGTTAACACCTTCTAGAGAGAGAACCAAACTTATTTGGATAGAACAAACACTAACAAGGCTCAACTGGGTTTACCAAGGGAACAACATATTTTTGGGGGGTCATTAATTTGGCTAAGTTGACTAACAAAATAAGGAGGCCTACTATCCTATCTTATTGGGTCAAAAAAATGACAACCTCCAATAAACAGGACAAGTTCTAGGTGTACACTTATGCAAGAACTATGTGAATACTCACACACACAGATACTGAGTTAATTCCTATCCTACTAACTCTTGGGATTCATATCACATAGCTATGCTTTTCCTCACTCTGTATTCCAATATAAGTTTTTGAATCAAAAATGGTTAGACAACGCTTTACCATATGGTAAGGAGAAATAATTATAAAAAATTTCAAAATACTTTGCCACAATCACTTATCATCCATATATACAAAATGATGCCAATTGAACATAAAATTACTTATATAAATAATCTCATCATGATATTTATAGCATTCACATAAAAATAAAAATGCAAACTAAACATGCCAGTTCTCCTAGATAAACATGAGGGAAAAGAACATCGTCAGAAAAAACCCCATGGTACAAGTATCACCCTTCCCTTCAAAATAATGCAATATCCTCAATGCATGCAAAGTAAGAACAAAGAGAGAAAAATATTTGTACAGCCTCTTAGTCAGATAAGGTGTCAGTCAAATGGTCTAAGCCTGCTTTGGCCTCATCTTCAGCAATATTGACCCCTATGGTGGTAGGGGTCCTCACATCAATATCCTCTGAAATTAAAGGGATCTAACGGTGATTAGGGTCATAAATTAGCCTCATAGCTGGGGCCAAACTAGTGAAAATTATAGCATCTTCATCCTTCATTCTCTTCCCCTTTTTTTCCTTTGATCTCTTCGATCTCTTAAGTGCTTTATTCACATCATATTGCTTTCTCTCTTCCGGCATTATGGTTATAAGTTTCCTTTTCTTAGCTGCTTTCTTTATGGCCTTCTCTACTTTATCATTTGTCTCTGCTGCTTTCTTACCCTTGTATTTTATTGGTCTTCCCATTAGGTCAACAAAACCTTTGTCCTTATCACCTACAAGATGGGATGGATCAAACATGGACTACTATGGCTACCATTTCAGCTCTGTTATATCTGCCTGAGACTGCCTAAACTCAACCATAAATTTAGCAAAATCTAGAATGGACATGGCATCTAACTTTTTATTAATTTGCTCCTCCATATCATCCATTCTTAGTTAAATGTTCCTAAAAGGACATACTATTGCCTATACAATTCTTTCAACAAAGGGTTTGAAAATTTCCCCCAAAATAGCTAACTAATTTTCAAACCTTTTCTGGGCTCAGACCGCCTTTGCAAAGTTCTCCTGGTTCATCTAATATTTAGAATATTGGGGCGGGACTGACGCAGAATCTTTAGTCCTACCCATAGGCATCAAAGTTAAACCTACAAATATGGTAGGAGGCACATACGTAGCAAGAAGTAATGGCATACCTAAAGGGACCTCTGATGATTCAGGAACTGGTGCCGAAAGATTCTTATGGGCTGGAGGTCAGTTGACTCTCATATCGAGCCTTCAAGAATCCCTTATCTTCTTAATATCCTATTTGTGTATTGCTCAGACCTCATTATCAATTCCATTGATCAAAGAAACCTTTGCCTACCTGCACAAATCTGTGTTAAGACATGGAAAAGGCAGTGCAGTTATGGTTCTATGAGCGTGGGTAAATAATTCATTGGTGATAATCTGGATGAAATCCAATGTTAATTTTTCAATCAACACTGCAACAATCATAGCTCTATTGATTTCTAAGAAGTTATCACCGTCTGTTCTCATTAGGCTCAGTCTCACAACTACCTACCAGAATTTAGCCCTAATGCTTAAGGAAGACTTACATATCCTTTCATGGGGGTTGAGTAACCATGACGACTTACCTTTCTCTATCAATATTCTGGCCAGCCAAGGTCTCTAGTTGGATGCTATGAACAATCGATTCTCCAAATCTAAATTTGCACCCGGTATCTGATATTTGGGCCTGAACAAGAACCTATTCAACATATGCTCCGAGATGTCTATGTTGACTCTACGCATAGAGACTGTGTCGAGATTGTTCATGTCACTCACTGATGTATATGGGGATAGTCCTTTACCAGCAAAGATAATTAATTGGCAAAATACTCATGTACCAGACTCGGTTGATAGGTTCCAAGTAGCCAACTCATCTATGCTAGCTCACATTCATTGAATCAACACTCGAGTTTTGGATTATCGTGTAGAGTTGTAGTCACAATTTGAGATTCCTTAAAAATAGGTCACTTGACTTTCAACCTATCTATTTTCTCAAGTCCTCTATAGAAATGCTTCCGATCGCCTTCAACCTACCACCTGATAGCCTTCCGCAGGTGTGGGTCCTTGCGCCGAACCATGTTTGGGTCCTCCTATTCTAAAACCTCCTCTTAGATCGGGTTAGATGTTTTAACCCCTTCCTTAACTGGGATTGAGCTATAGCTCCTACTGCTACTACTTTCACCCTCTTCTTCAGACTAGAAGGATGAAGAAATCACCTGATTCTTTGTCGAATGTTACGTGACGGTATGTATGAACCCTGTGATTGCTCTTGCCTGGTTCTTTGTCCTATACACCTACCTCTGGTTTATGGAATTTTATTTTCCATGTTAACTATAAACAAAGAAGTTTTTAGTTTATGAACTCAAACTGGAATATAGGAAAAATTTCGACCAACAACGGGTAGGGCGACGGTCCTTCGGGTCTGCGACGGTCCATCGACCCTAACCATTGGGTCGATTCTAGTAACTTCAGTTCTAGGAGAGTTGCGATGGCTCGTTGGGTGTTCGATGGTCCGTCGCACAAGTTGTCGCCTACACTTTTCAATTTTGAGCCTTATTTTGGCATTTTGTCGAACACCTTGCGTACTCTTCATTTTAAACATGATTTTCATGGAAGTTATATCAATAATACATCACACTTTTGCCATTTTTGGTCCATGGGCTACTCAGACTTCACTCAGGTCTGTGTTTGTCAGGTTTTGACATAATTCAAGCCCATACAGAATCAACGGGATAAAAAGCATTATTTCAACATTAAAGCCTTCACTTACTATCTTTGTTATTGATGTTTAATAAAATAGAGAGTGATGAAGAGATCATACCTTAGTACTGTAGTACGTGGTCACTACTCTGACTTGCACACCAAACACCAAACAAAAAAATAGACCTTTTCTTAAGTAAAAAACTTTTTTTTTCTTATGATGGAAAGATAAGGATAAGAGATAGAGTTTAAGTAGATGGAAAAGGGAAGAGCAGAAGTTGTAGAAGAGAATGAAAAGACTCAAATATGTTGAATGCAAGGAAACTAAATAGTCTCAGGTATTTAAACAGTTGGAACGTTACTTAACCACTTTAAATTATCTATTTAAAATAGTTTGGGTCGGATAAGAATAAAATGGTCAGCAATTTAAAATGATTCGGCCCGATCCACTTAGCTAGGGTTAAGTGCGATGGTTCAAGCGACGGTCCATCGCAGATGCGATGGTGCATCGGGTGACCAATTGCCCTTTCTAGTGAACTCATTTTATGGATTGTTTGCGACGGTTGGACCAATGATCTGTCGGTCAACCCATCACGAATTTCCAGTAACCTGATTTCTGGAATTTGATGTAAAGGTTTCCTACGATGGTCCATCAAGGTAGCGAAGGTCCATCGCGATAGCGACGGTCCATAGGTTAATTTCGTCGGTTACCCCGAACTCTTTTAGCTTCTAGTTTCCTGCACTGTCATACCTGCACACTTACACAAACCCTTTAGCTTGCACAAAAACAACCATATAACTTAAACTAATGCTTTACAAAAACACAATATGAGTTGCCTCCCACTAGCGCCTGATTTATCATTGTGGAACAACTGAGTTATCTTGATTAGTATGACTTCATCGAGATAGATGTTTTCAATACTCTTTATCGAGTCCATTGGAGCAATATACAACTTCATCCGCTGTTTATTAACCTTGAAGACACTACCATTTTCATTTTCAAGTTCCACTACTCCAGATGAGTAGACTTGATTAACTTTAAATGGGCCAGACCATTTGGATTTGAGCTTACCTAGAAAAATCTTAAGCCTTGAGTTAAAAAGGAGCACCAAGTCACCTTATTGAAAATCCTGCTTTTTAATTATGCAGTCATGGTACTTCTTCATTCTATCCTTGTATAGATCAACTCTTTTATAAGCTCCAAGACAAAACTCATCCATCTCATTCAGCTACCCCAATCTCATATTTGTTGTCTCATTCCAGTTTAGATTAAGCCACGTTAGTCCCCACAGCGCTTTATGCTCCATCTTAATTGGCAAATGACGTGCCTAGCCATAAACTAATTTGTAAGGTAACATGCCAATAGGTGTCTTGAAATATGTTCAATATGCCCATAAGGCATTATCTAGTTTCCTAGATGAATCTTTCCTACTAGCATTTACAGTCTTGGCAAGGATAGCCTTGATTTCCCGATTGGAGATTTCCACCTTCCCACTGGTGTGTGGGTGGTATGGGGTAGCCACCTTATGCTTCTTAAATCCATATTTTACCAAGGAGAATCTAAACATCTTGTTGAAAAAGTATGATCCTCCATCGCTTATGATGGTACGTGGTACCCCAAAGCGAGAGAAGATATTTCTCTTTAAGAATACAACACCCCGATTTCCATAATTTTCTGCTAGAGCCACTGCCTCGACCTATTTTGACACATAGTCAATGGCAACTAATATGTATTTCATCCCAAATAATCTCACGAAGGGGCCCATGAATCCAATGCCCAAGACATCAAATAATTCTACCTCCAACATTTTAGACATTGGCATCTCATGGTACTTTGACATAGACCCTTACCTTTGGCATTGGTCACATCTCTTCACGAACTCGTATGCATCTTTGAACAAGGAGGGCCTATAGTAACCATTTTGAAGCACTTTTCTTGTATCCCAATCACCCGCATGGTGACCTCCTAATGGGGAAGCATGGCTCGCTTCTTGTATACTCAACATATTTACTTCTGTGATGCACCACCAAAATAGATACGGCTCATCCCAAAAATAATGTGTCCATAGAGAAACTTTTTTCTTTAATGAAAGGAAAGATTCTCCGATATTACATAACTTACCACATAGTTTGCGAAGTCATCATACCAAGGTACTTTTTCGAGCACCACAGCCAATATTCTCTCATCCGTAAAGGAATCATCAATCATTAGCACATCATTGATTGTCTGCTCACCTTCGAGTCTGGATAGGTGATCTGCTACCTGATTCTCACATCCCTTTTGATCTTTGACTTTGAAGTCAAATTGATGAAGTAACAATACCCACCGAATCAGCCTTGACTTAGCATCCTTATTCGTTATTAAGTACCTTAAGGCAGAGTGGTCAGTGTGCATTACTACCTTGGTACCTAACAAATATTCCCATAACTTCTCAAAAGCATACACCACTGCTAGAAGTTCTTATTTAGTCATATAATAATTCTATTGAGCCCCGTTTAGGGCCTGGCTTGAATAATAAATTAGATGGAACAACTTCTCTTTCTTTTGTCTAAGAACAGCTCCCAGTGCAACTCCGATGGCAACGCAAAAAATCTCAAATGGCTTTGTCTAATCAGGAACAACAATAATTGGAGCCTCCACTAGTTTCAACTTAAGGCATTCAAAAGACTTTCTGCAGTCATCATCAAAAGTGAACTTAGCCTCCTTCTTCAGAAGTTTGCAAAGTTGGTGTTCAATCTTTGAGACGTCCTTTATGAATATACGGTAGAACCCCGCATGATCGAGAAAACTACATACCCCTTTAACTAAGATAGGGTGAGGTAGTTTCTCAATCACTTGAACCATTTCCTTATCTACCTCAATACCTTTAGCAGAAAATTTATGACCAAGAACAATGCCCTCCTTAACCATAAAGTGGCATTTTTCCCAGTTAAGGACGAGGTTGAACTCTTCACACTACTGCAACACCCGACTAAGATTCAGAAAGCAGATCTCAAAAGAATCACTAACCACTAAGAAGTAATCCATAAAAACCTCCAAGGTGTCTTCAACCATATCAAAAAATATCGACATCATGCACGGATGAAAAGTGGTGGATGCATTATACAAACCGAAAAGCATCCACTTAAAAGAAAGCGTACCATATGGGCATTTGAATATCATATTCTCCTCATCTTTAGAAGCAATAGAAATCTGGTTGTAACCAGAATACCCATCTAAGAAATAGTACAAACACTTTCCCGCTAGACGATCAAGCATCTGATCCATGAAAGGCATTGGGAAGTGGTCCTTCAGTGTCCAAGAGTTGAGTTTTTTGTAATCCATACACACCCTCCACCCATTAACAGGCCTAAGTGTGATAAACTCATTCTTCTTATTAGCCACAACTATCATGCCCCCTTTTTTAGGCACGCACTGAATGAGACTCACCCACTTACTGTCTGAAATGGGGTTTACCACCCCTGTATCTAGCCACTTGATGATTTGTTTCTTCACCACCTCTTACATTGGTGGGTTTAAACAATACTAGTTCTCAATAGTCGAAACATAATCCTCCTCTAGCTGAATCTTATGTACATATACCAGGAGGGATGTCAATGATATCCAAAATCATCCAACCAATAGCCCTCTTATATCTTTTAAGAATAGAGGTGAGGGTTTCCACCTGTTGCTCACCTAGATCAGCCATAATAATAAAGGTAGTGTATTCCCACTTCCCAAGAACACATACCTCAAATGGATGGGCAACTTTTTTAGCTCCAAGATAGGTGGCTCTTCTACAGAAGGTTTAGCAGGTGGACTTGGATGATTTTTCAAATACAAATCCAACTTCTTGGGTTAATATGAATAAGACCCCATTCCCGTTAAGGCATACACAGTCTCCTCATAATCTTCTATACTGTTATAAACAAAATTCATCAATACAGCGACTAAAGTCTCCACAACAATTTTTTTTTCTAGTGGTACTTCCTGCTCCTCCTCATAATAGACATTTACAATAGAGAAGACGCTCATATGTTTATGTTATTTCATGGACTATCATACATCGAATCGAACTACCTCTTCATTCAGCCTGAATAGTAAATTATTTTAACTTAAAGCAATAAGTACACTACCGGTAGCGAGAAAAGGTCGACCCCAGATTATGGGCACCTCGAAATCCACCTCACAATCGAGAATGACAAAATCAACCAAAAATATAAAACTGGCCACCATTACTAATACGTCATATAGAATCCACAAGGATCGCTTCACAGACTGGTCCACCATAACTACCCTCTTATTTATGGGAATAGGATCCCCCAAACCCAATTTCTTATACACAGAAAGTGGCATCAAGTTTATACTAGATCCAAAATCACATAGAGCTTTTGCAAAATCAATATACCTAATAGTGTACGAGATGGTAATTTCTCTCGGGTCTACTTTCTTCTGCACCAAAGACCTTGTGGAGATAGCACCACAATGATGGAGATTGTCCACCGGCTCATAGATAATCATCCAATTCTTCGTGACAAGGTCATTCATGAACTTTGCATACATGGTCATTTGTTCCAATGCCCCCACCAATGGTAAACTGATCATCAACTACTTCAGTATGGCCATAAATTTGTAAAACATTGTGTTGTCGGCCTTCTTCTTCAATATATAAGGAAAAGAAGGTGGTGGTTTTGGTAGAGAAGTCACCACTGCTTCTTTTTCCTTGTCTTTCCCTTTTTCCAATCCATCAACTAGCTGATGATTAGAAGGAACATAAATATCATCCTGCTTCTAAGACTCTACAAGATTACTTTCTTCAAGCTTGACATCTTCTTTGATTACCTCTTCAATAATAGCTTTGCCCACAAAATGGTCTGGTAATACCTTACCACACCGTGTGGTGATTGCCATGCAAGAGCCATAATTTTGAGGGTTCTAAACTGTATCACATGGCAAAGTTCCATTCTTTCTCTGATTCAATGCTGCTGAGATTTAGCTCATTTGCTAATCCAACTATTTAATAGAAGCAGAGTGTGAGTTTACGAACTGACTCATGGAAGATAAATCACTCTTCATAGTAGTCGCCCTAGAGTTGGTAGTCTCAACTCTTTTGAATAATTTCTCCATCATGTCCTCCATGGATATCTCAACCAAGATAGTTGCAGCATTATCTCTGCTTCTAGGAGGTACATATAGTCCATTCCTATCATTCTTGTTCTTCTAATTCCCTTGATCTCTATCCTTGTAACCAGCCTTTTCATAATAGTTTTGACCTTGATTTCCTTGGATATTGCATAGAAAACCCCTTGATTATTTAGATAACTTGCTTTTTTTTCTTAATCAGAGTTAGATCTTCCTTGGGATGCAATATCTTTCACCTTCTCCATTTTTCTAGATAATAGATGCTTAGTCTGTAAATACATCTATTTCTTCAAGTGTGCCATGTCTTGGTCATGTTTTTCCTTCTTCTTGCTACCAGACACGGTAGGGATTGCTACCACAGAATCCCTAGTATGCCAAGCTCTACACTGTTTAGTTATCCAATCAAGCATCTCTGAAGCCTCTAGAAAAGTAAGGTCAACAAACGACCCTCCTACAGTATTATCCATTACTAGCTTCGTAATAAAGTTTAAAGCCCGATAAAGAGTCTCCATCTAATAAATATTCTTTATGTTATGGTTCGGGCATTGCATCAGCTTTTTTTTAAACCTCTCCTAGGTCTTATGAAGAGCTTCAGTGGGAAGCTGTCAGAAGTTACTTATTTTATCCCTCAACTGTACACTCCTTGAAGGTGGGAAGAACCTTTCTAGGAAAGCCTCTTTCAACTACCTCCGGTTAGTGATAGAGTCGGGAGTCAGCCCATTGTGCCACAGTGTCGCCTCCCCATATAGAGACAATGGAAAAAAATGTAGATGGATAGCATTCTGACATACCCCTGGGTTATTGAAAGACTTGCAAATGGTGACAAATTTCTCTAAGTGCATGTTTGGATCATCTCCGGGAAGACCACCGAACAACCCCTAAAGATGAAGGAGTTGAATCATCATACTGGTAATATTGAATTTAGCTCCAGGTGCTAGATGTAGAGGAATGATAGCTCCAGTTGAACCTGCTCCATCCATTCTATCTTTGTCATTATTCAGATTAAACTATTCTGATTGTCGATCCTTCCTCTCCCTAAAGGGATGATTCCTATTTACAATATGATTCACTGGTGCAACCACATTCTTTGAACACATTGGGTTAATAGAATCTAACAAATCATCATCCCCCAAATCATCATCATCAAGATTAGGATGATGCGTCTTCTAGCCGTCATTCTGCTGATTAAGTTGAGCTCTAGCCAGAGCGGCTAGTATTTCAGCATCTTAGGGGTCTGCCATTCTACCAATTAACTGCGGTTTTGGATGTATTGTTAAAAATAGTGCACCCGATCTTTGTGTACTTGGCATACATAATAACTACCCTGCACAGAATAAAAAAAACATACAAAAGTAAAATTTGGGAAACTTGACCAAAGGTCAATTAACAATCACAGACTTAATTAACAATCGTATTCTGCGGCAATGGTGCCAAAATTTGATACGCCCAAATTACAACTTTCTTATGAAAGTGTAAGCGGTCGTTGTCAAATATGGAACCCAAAAAAGGTTGGGGTCGAATCCCATAAGGAATACTTGCGCAACTAAGTAAGTTGAATCTTAATGGACTGTTGATCTAAGGCTCTGGAATAAAGGAAGGTTTAAGGAGATAATAAAATTCTTTGATTATTATATCACACAGATATCCAGCTAATGTGAGTTAATGTAAGTCTAATTTCAATGAGAATGAAGTAACTAGGGTTTTACTCACCACGATGTTCAAACAGTTAGGGTTGTGAATTTGTGCTTGATTTCTAACTTATAATTTCAATTGCAAGAAATATTAAATTCTAATAATTACCCACTTGTTTCTCATCCTAATGGGTATTTCACCCAGTACTTTTTATGAACTTAAAGGATTCATGCATTATTCAATAGAATTCTCATGAGGGTTGACCCCGTTAGGGCATTAACCTATAACTGAAAGGGTAAGTCTATGGATTTCATGTGAATCACCTCTTTTCCCAACATCCACTTTCTTGTTCAGACAAGTGGTGTTCATGTTCTTACTTCTCAATTTTGCAACCAAGAGATGTCATTATAATTAAGAGAGAGTCATGCAATTTAGATTGACATTAGAAATTGAATGGATTCACAAACCCAAACAACTCTCTACATTCATGCTCCCATAGCCCTAGTTATGGGAGTTTAGTTGCTCATCTCCTTATAAGATATCAAAGACATATTGACGTTCATAAATAGATTCAAGAAAGTACATACAAAAGTTACAATATTGTGCTTCTCAATCTTCAATGGAAAATAATAATAAGATCTCCAGTTCTAGCTTCAAATCTGAAAGAAAATTGTTATAATGTTCTCAATAGAGGAGAAAAATATGATACTACTATCAAAAGTGTCGAAATAAAACCTAATACTTAGTATTTATATGATTCCAGGACTGGAGTCTTAAATTTAAACTCGGAATTACCGCATCATGCTCGATAGGTCGAGCGATGGTTCATCCCTGAGGCGACGGTCCATTGCGTGGACCATCGCGGGTAGTCCAGTGACACTGCCTTCTACTTTTGGGTGACAATTTAGGCCGACGATTAGTTGTAGGGTCGACGGTCCGTTGCCTAAGCAGTCGCTGGTCTTTTTTCTTCAGCAATAATTCTATTTTGCCTAGTTATTCCAAGTTATTCTTCATGCTCAGTTCTTGTCCTGAAAAATACTAAAGTCCAATGTTAAATACAACAATAGTTTCTTGATAACACACAATTATCCTAATTAAAAGGCTTAAAATGTTCCATCAAAAGCCGGAACATCAATAGTCAGCCTCATAATCACCCTTATGTCTAAGATAGCAAAAATTAGAAAACTATACCCATTAATTTTCTACTATTGCATTGGTTCCCGCGTCCCTCTTTCAATGATGATATAGGTTCCAAAAGTTCACCCAAACACCTCTATCAAATATGATTTGAGCTTTCAACAGTTTGGGATTTTCATCCATCAAACCGATTTTGGGTGGTTGAGACCTTCACCCATAGATCCCAACTAGTTAACCCAAGCAATAGTAAAATCCACCATCAATAAACTAAAATCTACACAAATACATTAAAACCCACACACATTTGAACCCTAATCAAGTATAACTCAAAGAGGTATATCTAGCACATCTTAAGGATAATGAAATCAAATATATCAAGATGTCCATCAAAGTTGTTCATAAGAAAAATAAAGAGAGGACAAACCACACTTTATAATCAAATGAATCTTCAATAGATAAATCCAAATCTACATTTTAGATTTCCCCTAAATACTTCTTTCCTCAAATTAGTACAACTTTAAATCCAAGCTCCAAGAAATTATGAAAACCCCAAACTAAGGATGAGAGGTAGAGTTCTAGAATGATAGGTCTAGAATTAAGGGGTTTTGAACCTTAATCATATTTAGGGTAGACTGTAAAGAATGTCATTTCTACTCTTGGGTTATTTTTCAACCTCACACAATCGCGGTTATCCCATCGCGATCACAGTTGGTTAATTAGCTTGACTAAGCGCGATCGTGGGCTACTGCCTACGATCATGAAAACTGAGGGCTCGATATTAGTTTTGCTTCATCTTGTCCATCTCTTGCACTTCAATTCCCTTTTTGATCCTTTTTAGCTCAAGTTTGCTTCTTTTTTTCTTAGCACTTGTATAACTTCAAAATATGGGAATTAGTTTATTTAACCCCAAATATGTCTCACTTTACATTCAAACATTGTAGTGGGCATAAATGTTGAGTGTAAATGAGTAGTAAATTCACCACTCATCATAGTGACCAAACCCCATACATTACGTAGGTGAAGGCTTACGTAGTTGAGATTAAGAGGATGGTCACAGAGTTGTATGACAACACGATTATCTCGAAGCTCGAGATCATGAATATCGTTCTCGGGGTCCATGTTGATAATATTTGGGCTATTACAAAACTAGTAGAAGAGACCCAATAAGAAAGAAGAGAGATAAAATAGACAAGGCATGCAGTGAGGAAAGAAATTAAGAAGACTAAGGGAGATAGCCTACAAACTAAACAGGACCGGCAGGTTAGGGTCCAGGAGATCCATGCTGGAGCCTGGAATACTACATTTGGCAATGATGTTTTTGAGGGGGACAAAGTTGTGCCCCCAACTACTAATACGGAGCTAGTCCCGACAATTAATGGGACGATAAATGATAATTGTCGGACCCAGTCTGAGGGCGCATATGCTAATATTGCTTGATCTAGAACCTTGAGATCCCAGGTATGTTCCCAATCCCAAGTACTTTATATTTTTGATGCACTGGAGATAGTGCATAAGCTTTTAGTTGGGGTTAGGGAGTGTACCAAAGGTCGCCACATGCTATACTTGCCATGTTTTGATGCCTGCCATGTTTTTATTGCTATTTGTGTTTTTTTTTAGATAATACATCAAAAAAAACCTGAACTTGTCCCGACAACTTAGTTTAGCACTTAAACTTTACGAATAATTATTTACCCCCCTTAACATCTTTAAAGTGAATTAATTCCAACCCTAATGTTGATGTGGCATTTAAAAAAATGCATGAATTTTATTTAAAATTTTTAAAATGCCTACTAATATATATATATATATATAACATAAAAAATAAAAAAATAAAAATTTATCTCCTTCATCTAACTCCCCCCCCCAACCCCATCCCACCACATCCTAATCTCCTCCCAAACTCGCCAGCCACCACCACCAGCTCTCTCTCCAAAATACAATCCAAATTACTTCTCCAATTTCTAAATCTCACCCCTACCTCCAATTTCTCCTCCTTCATCCCCAATAAAAAAAGAAATAAAATTGAATTTGAAAATTAAAAAATTGACATGATTTAAATGTTTTGTTATTGAATTTAGAGAATTTGGTGTTGATGTGATTGAATTTACCAGGTGGTTGAGTTTTTTATCATTATTTTATGGTATTTTTTTATGATGGTAATGGAGTTTTCTGGAGAAAATTTACTGGAAAATATGGTGTGTGTGTGCAGGTGTGGCTGTGGGGGTGGATGACGGTGTATGCAGGTGTGGCAGTATGGGGGTGGAATGGGGTGGACGGTGTGTGTGCAAGTGTGGTTATGGATGGGAGAGAGGGGGGAGGGGAGAGGAGGGGATGTGGATTATGAAAAAGATGGAAAATGAGGTGTGGGGTTATTTTTAAAATTTAAAATATTTTATATATATTTAAATATTTATATATATATATAATATTTATTTATATATATAATATTTATATATATTTTTCTTATATATATATATATAAAATATTTAAAAAATACTTTATTTACGTGGCTCCGACGTGGCGCTGACATATCAGCGAGTGTGATGCACTCTCCCTCATGAAAGTGGTATTATATATTAAGGGGTGAAATTAATTCACTCCAAAGATGTTAAGGGGGGGTAAATAAATGGAAGGTTAGTTTAATTGCTAAAGTAAGTTGGGAAGACAAGTTCGGGGGGGGGGGGGGAGGTCGATGCATTATCTCTTTTTTTTTGTTGGAAATAGATATTATAGGAGGAGAATAAGTATCTTTGGAAATTGAATGTTTTGAATGACTATGCTGAAATTGATACCACTCCTAAATTTTGGGTGAACTGTGTGATCGTGTATATGTGTGACACAACTGTGAATCTAATAATGGCATTAGGATTAGGAATAGAACAACTAGGTCAAAATTTTGCATAACTGGATAAGTAATGCCTAGTAGTGTAGCCCTGTGTGAGTGTGTGTTAGATATTACTGAGTTCTTGGTTTATCAGAATCTAGAACTTGCCTGATTGCTTTTACCTAGGTCTAGGATAGTCAAGTTTGAGATGATCATAGTCCATTTTTGTTTTAATTTCACTTAAGCCTAAATTCCCAACCAAATAATATATGAATCCCTTTGATCCAAATATTTGAGATTTAATTGACAATTTTTATTGTTTACACCAATTTTATCTCCACATGTTTATAATGAACCTATTTTTGCCCTTGTACTCCATGGACACTGTGCACCTCAACTCAGGAAAATTTCCTAGGTTGAGGGTGGATATTATAGGGGTGCATAGGAAAAACGAATGTGAAGAAATAAGTGTGCAAGAAAAGAATAAAAAGGACAGGTGCGGTGAAAATAAAAGAAAACAAAAGAAAAAGATGAAAACTACAAGGAAAGAAAAAGAAAGTTCGAAAAAGAAAACCTCACTTGGATCATAAAATTTGCATCAAATAAATGGGGAGACATAAGGGCAAAAATTGAAGATTAAAAGTTGAAAATGAGTGGATCCCAAAAAATGCGTAGAGTCAAAGAGGGTTAGTCACTAAATAAATCTCAAAAATATAATATACCATCCCCTAACCTACGTTACAAGCCGAATAAAGTCCTTTAGTGATCCTACCTTGACTCTCTGAAAACTTAATAAAAAAGCATATAGGCAAGCCTAAGGTATTTTGTATACACCGGCGGTACTTTTTTGTGAGAGAGAGCATAATTTGCTATGTCCCTAAAAAAACTAATTGTTTTATATTGAGTGAAATAGGGATTTCTTTGATTGGGAGCGCACATGGGATATGTTGTAAGGTTTCTAGACTATTCAGCGAATAAGTAGAGTATGCCTAGTTGTCTGTTACTAATGTAATGCCAGCATCTGATTTTTTTTGTCATTCTATGTACCGAGTCGTATACATAGTTGTTTCTTGAAAAGTTGAAATTAGGAGAGGGAAAAAAATTGTTGAAAATTGTATTGAAAGGTCACTTCCAGAGGTATCTTATGATCTTCTTGCTTAAGCACCATTTTTTTTGAGATAATTTGATTTATGTTTTCCTGAAGACACACAAAAGTATAAGTTTAGGGTGTTGACTCGCCGTGGAGACAGGACACTTTCGATTCTTAAAACTATGAATTTATTCTTGGACATAGGTTATTATAGGGGATATTATGTGCTTTTGTGGTTATTGCAGATAAAATCGGTCAATATAAGTTTTGGAATGAAACTTGACAAAAAATACTTATGAAGACGAAGTTGCAGAAGGTACGATTCCCCTCATGATTTGTCAACACCTCGTAAGACTCGAAGGCTGACTCGTAAGCACTAAAAAAACCAAATCCAAGAAGGAAAAACAAGTGTTAAGAAGATACGACTAAGAGTATGGGCCGTAAGATAAGAGTACGAGCCATATCATTTGGTCATACAAAGAGCAGAACCCAAGAAAGAAAATTAGAATTAAAGTATTAGAAGAACACAAGTCAGAAGTCTAAGTTCGACTTATAGTATCAATCACTAAGCAGTCCAGTGTCCGAGCTTGGAAAGACAGAAGTCCACCATGGATACGAGTGAAGGCCACAAGTCGTATAGTCAAGTTACGTCTTGTGAGCAGCAGTACGACTCATAAGAAAAGCATACAGGTGAATGAGCGAGTCGTAGTATGTACCGACATAACTTTTCCTTTTTTATTTTTATTACAATTTCTCGGTTATTTTTGTATACTATAAATACCTTAGGGTTTATCTTTTATTAGGTTACGTTGTTTAACATCCTTTTGTGTTTTATTGTACTTTATTAAATACTTTACAATTATTCTTGAGATTTTTGGTTTTTATTCAGTTGAAGACATCAGATGTTATTCATCTTATTTTGTGCATTTAATTACATGTTTTCTTTATCAATAATCATGGATTCTTGCATGCATAGGGTTGTAAGAACCCTAGTGGATTACCCACATAAGTGGGAGAACCATCTATTCCAAAGTAGTTGCATGTATCTTAATCTTCTTTATCATAATCGACCTCAGAGATACTGCAGATGCTTGAGGATAGCCTGTATTCATAGACATCCTCATATGGGAGTTTGTGAGTGGGAAAGGATGATTTAGATAGTAATTTGAGGTTAACTTCCATACTATTATTCTGCTATCTCATCTAATCAACTAGAAACTCAAAAGGTGGGAGTTGAATTGAAGTCATAGACAGGGAGGAATAAGGTGACGCCTTAGGACTCACAAGGTAAAGGGTGAGATTTATCAACATGTTCATAAGACTGTTGATAATACATAGCTTGTTGACAATACACGCAGAGCAGAATAATATGTCGGTTGAACAGGAGAACTTACAGAGTTAAGAATCTAGGGGGAACACAGTCCTATTGTTCATATTCGATTGTTTACAACCCAAATAATTCAAGTTTGGTTACTACTTACTGGTTACTTCTATATTCCCCCATTTACTTTTCCGCACTGCTCGTGGATTCCATCAAGTTAAGTAACTGTTCAACATTTTCCCTGTGGGTTCGACCCCATCCTAGTTGGGTTACTATATTTAGCATCGACTGCAGCATACTTCTATGGAGGTTAGTTTTTGGAGACATCACCTTCTCATTCAGAGGGTATTCAAGAAATGGCAATGGTTCTTGTTGGTTCCCATTTCTTCTTCTGTTGGTTCTCTTAGGAGGTATTTTCTAAAAATGGATAGAGGACAAGTTAGACAAAGAATTTTAATAGAGTTCACACTTAATTGCATTCCATGAATCATGAAAGAAGTGAGACTTTCCTAAAATATTTTGTAACCTCTTGCCCATAAATGTGGCGTGCTTCACACCCATTAATAAGACTCTAATTATTGTGGAATTCAGACACCTTAGGACACTTTAAACCTGCTGCTCTGATCAAAAGTTTTTCACAACCCGAGACTACCCTCTAGTCGTAACACGAAGCTTAGAGCCACAAGTGACCCAAAGTTAACCCGTGTCCTAGCATATCACTAAAATATTGGAGAAGTACAAAAAATACTGGGTGTAAGCTAAAATCAAAGTAAAAATATGATAAACAAAAAAGAAATCAATGCTAAAATTTTCTGAAATACTAAATACACTGAAAACATAGCTAACTATCTAAAATCATCTAACTCATAATGAGTTGTTGGAATATGCCCCCAATTCACTCCAACTAACTGAAATACAATGAAATACTGAAATGAATAACTGATAGTTGGTTCTCAAATGATGAGGACACACCAAATTATTATTGCGTGGTTTAGGAATGAGCTAAGTATGATCTGGGTACTGAGCATCATAACATATATTATGAGACAATATAGCATAGAAGTATGCTAACAGTACTTTAAATGTACTGAGTATGTATGATGAGGAACTAACTAGTATAAACTAAACATGTAAACTGAATGCAAGACCAAGTGTGAATATGTACTGGATAAAATTGAACAACTGAATAACTTACGCGGTCAAGTAAACCTGAATTGAACATAAATTGAAACATGAAATGAGGACTGCGAGAGCTAACAAAAACTAACATAGCCTAATCTATTCAAATTAGGGTCAAACCTATAACCCCAATTGGTAGGGTGTTAGTACCTTTCCAAGGGTACCCACACTGGCTGGCATGGATCTACTAAACGGAGGTCCTAAAGGACTAGGGAGGATGCCACAACTGAAGAGTGACCCTTTACAACCTAAAGTGGCATCGTAGTTCTAGAACTTCAGGACTTTTACTAATTGTCTAAACCTAATTGATGGGTGAGCCGTCATCTATGCGTTCACTCGGTGCTAAGTACTACTCCCAACTAAAAGACATTAAAACATAAACTAAATTGCTCATCATGATATCATTCTAAAAGTATTAACTATGTATAATCTGAAGTGCTTGAAGACATGTAAACGGATATATACATAAGTTCCTAGGTATCAGGTGTTCATAACCCACCAGCTTTGAGTATTGCAACTGAACATGATGATAATAAAAGATGATCATAATAGGGAGTTTGATAATTCAAGTCAACCTCAATGATTTATTAACCAAAGGGAAATTTATGATTCTGAGTATGAAAAGATGCTACTCCTATGGGAAAAACATGTACACATATTTGACATGGAACCTAAAACCTTAAGGAAGAAATAAACTTCAATATTTGAGATGCTTTTAGGACTCAATGTATGGAAGGAATCCATTGGTGAAATCCTATATACCTAGAGGTGGAAACCTTGATGAAATCCTTAGAATTTGAACTTGAAGTTGAGAAACGCTAAGTTGGCTTTAGAGAAGGATAATCTCTATGTTTCTGCTAAGTGTCGAATGGTTATGAGTTTATGAAGTGTTAGGGTAAATATTAAACGCCAATAACTGGTCTTGGAGTACACAAACAATGTATGTTTGGGGTTAAAAGAATAGGAAAAAAAACTAAAAGCCCTTTTTAAAATATATAGAGATTTTTGGAAATAGTCATCATGACTCGGGTAAAAACTCATTATGTCTTGTAACGGGTCGTGGCATGAGTCGTGACTTGAGGACCTAAACCTTGGGCCCTTACTAGTATGACAATGAATTCTCACCTTGCGACTAGTTAGGACTAATAATGAGTCGTTAGGAGTCATTAACAATAACTTGATTTCTTGGATTATTTCTATTTTGATAACGTGTCCACCTAACGACTTGTTTGTTCTCATAACGAGTTGTATGCTGGACTCGTCACTACTTGACTGAAATCTGGGATCCCTTTTTGGTATGTCAATAACTCCACATAGCTACTCATTGTGTCTTACAACGGGTCATTTCCAGAGTCGTTATCATTGGCAGTTGGCAGTCCCTCAAACTAATTTTTCCAAAACTTCTTATTACAATATTGAATTTAGGCAAGACTAGTGGCGTTGGAAAGCCAATTCATTATCCTATCTTATGGTGGGGCTAGAGATGAAAATTTGTGATATTACAATTTTCATGCTCCTCTTTCCCCCCTGACGACCATTCTAATGGCTTCCCTCAACTCTAAAACAGCTTCCAAACATGATATTGTTCATATGATATCTTTAAAAAGGTCTTCCAAACATGTATTTGTGTTCTTAAGATGACTATAGGTTGGATACTTTTGCTTTGACCTTGAAATATAGGGTTTGAAATCTTATCGCAGATTTGGCTTGTATTATCTGCCCCTTCTTGAAAATGACTTGACTTCAAATCCAAACATTGCAAAACCATATGGCAAACAAGAAAAAAATTATATCCTCAGGGCATGATGCTTACCATAAGTGTTAGCAACAATATTTCTATGCCAAAGGTCACACACTAGATATACATCTAGCTATCCTTCCTTTTTAATGAAAATAACTCATCATATAATGCACAAAGGTGTTGGCTATAACCAACATCTTAAAAGAAGGAAACCATAAAGGTCTTAATGGAATAAAGAACTCCAAAAGTTGATATCGCATTTATCTTTAGAACTATAAGACATAATTGGTTCACCTTCTCACAAGAAGAGCACAACAAAGTTGGTGGAAACACCCCAATGGGTTCATTTATGTCAACAAGTTGAAAGACCCCCGCACTTCTACCACTCTAAGAAATAAATCCTATGCCAACTTGGATATCATCATAAGAAAAGAGGTAGTAGAGTAAGGATCAACCATAAAAATCCCATCTAAGGTGTTTCTATCTACAAAAATGCCATTAGGCACAAGAGATTTACCTAACAATGCACTAAAGGATAGAGTCAAAGCATTTAAGTGAAAAATACTCTTCCTTACTAAGAAATTTGTGTTCACATAAGATGTTGATTAAACATGGTCATGAATATTATCATATATAGAAAAGTTAATAACTAAAGGTTCTAAGGATACTATTCTCACCCAAGGGGATCTCAAGAATAGGGACACACAAAGAGGGAGAAAGACATATTAAGCACATAAAACATATCTTCTTCAATCAGTTCGAAGAATACTATTTGACCCTTCCAATTATCCTACCCAACAAAGTTTACAACAAGTGTTTAATAGCTATAGACTCTTTTCAAAGAAAATAGTTCAACTTAGCATCCACGAGTTGTGGTCTACACAACATAAGCACAAGGGTTTAAAATAAGGATGAAAGTATATAAGAAAGCATATCTTTGTTGTCATCCTGACCAAGCATCAAGTGGTATGCTTCACAATCACAACCTTTTAAAAGGTCATTATGATCAAACGAGATGAAAGTCCAAAGATATGGGTAAAAGTAACACTAGTTAACACCAATTATACCTTTATACAAAGAATATATACCATCAACATAAGCTTAAATAGTATCATAGAAATTAAGCATAAAGCAAGGTGTCAAATAAATTAATTTCATCTAAGGTGTACTCAAAGGCATGTGCAAGAATAGGACCACTCAAAGAGGAAGAAATAATTAGAAAGCAAAAATCATCTTTCATTTCTTTACAGTCCTTCCCTATAAGAGTACTCTCATCTTCCAAGAAGAGAGTTCCATCTTTAGGAGAAGTGTTGTCACACCTTATTGGGTTTTTCTATAGAGTATAACCCTCTATAAAGTCTACATCATCAACATGATCCAGACCACTAATTACTTTACTAGGAGTGATTTCAATATCTTCAAGTAAATATTGTACTTAATGAGAGAAGGATCAATCAGTGATACCAAATTAAGATATGTAAGATCACTCATTAAAAGGCAATTATCCTTTGTTATATAAGTTCCTAACACATGAACTTCCTTATGAGCTAAGGAAGTAACATCATTTTCATCAAAAGTCAATCTTAATGGGTCATTACTATTAACACGATGAAAATTATTAACATTATTACTAACTTAAGGTTCACCAAACATATCACAAACATACTCAAGTATTTGAATAGATTCATAGGCAAGCTGAACAACACAATCTTCACAAGATAATGCATGATCATGCAACACAATGGTTTGAACACTAGGTGGACTCAAATCAATCTTATAAGTAGAATCAATTCAGTCATAAATAGGATCAACTAGTGTATCCACACTCTTAACTTATACGCTATCTATATATGGTGAAGAATTATTAAGCTCATAAATGGCTAAGCTATTACTCATACCTAATTGGCTACTAGCAATACAATGATTATTTACAATTCAAAAAAAGTGTAAGGTTTAGCTTTGTTACCTTGATGTTCATGAAATATATGTGGAGGGAATATATTAAAGCTTCTCGTATCCCCTTGTATTGACTCCAATCAGTTATCCATTAATATCGATCAGCTTTCTATAATATTAAAATTCTTCACGAAGGAAGCCAAGGTCATTTGAATAGTGGAATTGGGTCTTTTACCTTCCTTGACCATGTAGTTAACAAGAAGAATCACTAAACAATTTAGAATTAAGAAATCAACCTCACAATCTCTACATACCTTATATTACCTCACACTTGGATCTACAAATGACAAAGACTAGATTATAATCTGATGGTAGACAAGTTAATGATTGCTACTCTTGGTTTGAATAGATTCTTATTTGTTGCAGTAACGGATGATTCAAAATCAAACATTAACTTTAACCAAGAAATAACAATGAAGCAAAATAAGAAAGTCATAAAATAAAAAGAAAAAAGAAAGAAAGAACTCTATGACTAATCAATGAATAAGTAGATCAAATACTAGTTTTTAATTAGTATTGGATTCAAGAAATGAAATTAGGAATCAAAAATTGGAATTAGGATATTGGAACCTGAGAATAATTAGATTTGGAGCTGTTGAGATGCCATCAGATGATGTGGGGATGCATGTCATGACCTTTCCTCACACGTAAAGGTTCATAGGTCAAAATAGAAAGCTAGAAAGTGACCTACATTGGTCACCTATGGGAGAAAATGACCATTTGCTTGGGAATATCAGGATGCAGGTGCCCTTAGATGATCAGCTGAAGCCTCTGAATTTCAAGCTCTTTGCAGGTCCTCTAGTAATCTAATTCCTAGTACCTTCCCTTTTTTAACATATTTTGTACTAAGAATTTCTTTTACTTATTACGGCCCTTTCTTAGATCAAACAAAAATTTTTAATGAATCTTTTTCTTGAATATATGAATTTCTTCAAGAATAAAAAAATTCCAAACTAACTCATTTACTCCTGAAATTGAATGAAACTTCAAATTTAGGTTCCCTTCAACATGGGTAACACTTTCCAATAACTTTTAGCCTTGAAATCCAAACCAAAAGTATTAAGATTTTCTAAACCATTTACAAATTGCTTCAAGCTCCAAACTCAAAATAATGGATCCTCTATCATTATGGGGAATAGTTTCTAGTAACCCTTAGCCTTTAATTCCAACCTAAATTTTGTAGATATAAGAAATAACTTCACTTTTTCTCAAAAATTAATGATTCAACAATGGTTTAGAAAATCTAAACAATACTAGATGAAAAAGAAAATCTAGTATAGAAACTACAAAATGTACTCAAAAACTCTAATGTATTTTTGGGATTTTTTATAAAAATGAAATTTTTAGATTTTTTTGGTATCAAAACCTAACACTAGAATCATTGGAATGGTCCCAAGCTCAACTATGATATCAAAGAATACGGGATAAAATATGGAAAATAAAATAAATATGAAAATTGAGATAAATGATAGAATTAAAATGCAAAAAAAAGGATTGAGATAAATATATATAGGTAGACATAAAAATATAAAGAAAAGAAAAACCGAAGGATGTATTAAATACTAACACCTCTCTTAAATTACAATGAACACCTATCTCTTACGATGATGAAATGGGAAACATAGAACCCAATCTACCAATGTTTCTAAACACTTTTCTAACAAAATCTTATCAAAGCATTCACACTTTCTTAAGAATTTCATAACATCAATATTCATAAAAAATTAAGAGAGAAGAAGGAAAACACTACTATTTATATCCGCGGGATATTTATTATAAATATGGTAGAAAAAGTGACATAATTTAGGAAATAGACTGCATAAGGACACATGCCCTTGCATGTGAGGTGTACATGGGGATCTGCCAATGCACCCTAAGGTGTCGATGACATGCCCTCCATCTGAAGATGAATGTAACCATTTGTTGTTCATGTCACTCCAACATGTTGTCTAGATCCTATTACCTCACTGACGACAATTTTAATGGCTTCCCTCGGCTCAAAGATACATTTCAAAGAAACATCTGATAAAGCCCTCTCACTACAATACGACACTTCAGTTCTCAAAGAGGAATGAATTCTTCTTTAAATCTAGATATGTTCATTCATGATATTAGTAGGGGTCTTTTAAACATATCCTAGTGTTCTTAAGATTACAATGGGTTGCATCACATTGCGTTGAACTTGAAATATTTTCTTTAAAAGATTGTCACTGATTGGCTTATATCATTACAGATCAAATCGGCACCACCTATAGTTATGAGTGGTACATAATTTTAAAATTATAAGGGTGGTCCCTAGGGTTCTAGAGATGGTGCTTAGGTAGATTAGATAGGTGTTCATCTAGGAACCTAGTTTAGAAGAAGATGAGTTTACTTATATATTATTCCTGGTAGGATGGAGGCTAAGGCTTTGAATGTTGTGAACACAGGTACGATTTTAGTATGCAATCAGCCAACTTTTATTTTAGTTGATCTGTGATTCATATTTTCATAGGTTTTTGCATATTATGCACCACAATTAGGTTGTATAGGGAGCCATTATTTGTTCATTTACATGTAGAATCTGATAAGGATGCTTCTTTAGTAGTGGATCAGGTATATAGATTATGTATTGTGACTGTTCAGGAGTATGACACACAGACTGACCTTATTGTGCTAGATATGAAGGATTATAATTTTATTCTCGGCATAGACTAGTTATCCCTTACCATGTAATCTTGGATTACTTTTCCAATATCGTTACCTTAGAAATTCCTAACATACCGATTATTATATGGTAGGGTTCCTATAGCAACACGCTGATGTTGAGTGCTTTTATGCATTCTAGGGTCACTATTATAGCCTTATTAGCCTTGTTTTGAGGATGATTCATGTGATATATGTGTGTGGATAATGAGATAAATGTGTATCATAGTATTATAGCATATTTTTATGATGTTATAAGTAAGTTTCAAACAAGTTTATACCTAAAATATTCATTTAGAGTTAAACCCGGAAAACTAGCGTTACTAGCTTGAGCTAGGTTTGTCTAGTTGATTCCGGTGTATTCTACATGGTTAAAAGTGATCCAAATAGTTTTCATCTGTAATTATGAGTGTAATAACATATTTTTTGTGAGAAAAGTTCAATTTGACTGAGTGTACAGCTGGAACAATAAGTGAAAGATAAATAAGAACTAGCTTAGCTTAGCTCTTGTTTTGATTCGTCGTTATGGATGTAGTGTTGTGTTTTTCTCTTAATTCGTGTAGTGTTATAATGTAGGATGATTTTAGATATGAATATTGTGGTATTTTAATGTTAAATAGGTATGGAATTCATGGGAAAGATGACACAAGTCAAGGAATCAAAAGGGGAGACTCAACACTTAACAAAAATTCGGAGAGCAATTTCTAGAGAGGAGGGCAATTTGGAGGCGCCGCCCTACCCGGAGCTGGGATATATCCAGGGAGACACCTTTCATGGAGTGGGGATAAACCCAGGGTGATTCCCTACCTATTCCCAGTCTTAATAGCTGAAGGTTTTCTTGTCCAACACGGAATGGGCTTACTCCTATACTATAAATACATGGATCAAGGTTTTACACATCTTTGGAACTATTTTGGAGATTAAGGGGCTGCTTAAAATTCTTCTGTAGTTTTTTATTATTTTAATTTAGTTCATTCATTTTTTATTCGTTAATTACCAATTTGTGATTACGATTATGAATATGTGTGGGTAAATGCCCTTTTCCAGGGCAAAAGCCAAAGACATGAGTACTATTGTTTCTAATTAAGTTCGTTTAATTTTCTTATCATTATTGGTTGTGTGTTCAGCTTTGATTTAACTATTTTAAGGATTTGTGACCCTTAGAAGACATCAATTGTCTACCTTTTGATATCATGAGAGGGAATAGGGGATAGAACATGGAGATGAACAAAGTTTGATTTGTATTCCTTTATGGAATAAGGAATTTGAATTAGTGTCTAGGACAGGGATGTACTTTGATACCTTAATTGATTCATATGTAGGATGATAGCTTAAATAACGTAATTGAATCATTTCATCCCCGCTCAACGATGTAGTTGTAAGGTTTAACTTCGGTAAAGGATGAGAGGTTGGGAAACCATAATCATGCAATTAACCCTATGAATCAACAACCAAGATAAGCAAGTTAATGAATGAAGTTCAACAACGTAGTATGATTGTTCAAAGAGATTTAACCCTGGGTTTTCTCCTATTTATTGTTACTAGATCTTTACATTACGCATTATTTACTTTTCTCTAGTTATAAATTCCAAACACTCTTTTTAGTTACGCTTGCATCAATTGAATCTACATTGTGAACTAAAATAGAATTATTGTTGAATCAAGAATCCATGGGATCGATACTAGCCTTTCATAAGGCCACTTTACTACTTAATATAACCACGTACACTTGCGTCTGTGCTTGGGTGTTGTCTAGTTTTATGAGCCATTGCCAGGGACTTGTAATTGGAATTTTTTTTTATTTTAGTTTTACTTTTTAGATTTATTTGGTGTTTTTATGCTTGGTCTTGGTTTTGTTATTACACGAAATAGGTTTTTTGGTTGATAAGCTAGCAAGGGATCGGAAGTTGGTAGAATCAAGCCTTGAACCTGAGCAAGACTTTCACCAACGCAGGAGCGAAGCAATCCTTCTCTCTAGAATTCCTCAAATCTAGGAAGACCAAGAGAATCCTGCTATAATGGCTACAAAACAGCAAACACGCAGGACAGTGAGGGATGTGGCAGTCCCACTTCCGATGAACTTGACTTCCCTAATTCAAAGACCGTCTGTTGAAGGAACTTTGAGTTAAATCACAACATGATGCAGCTTCTTATCAGCAGTGGACAGTTTGCTGGGTTTTCACACGAGGATCCACAAGTCCACTTGCAGACTTTCATTGAGCTTACTGATACATTTATTCCAACTAGGGTAAGTACAGATTATGTGCGACTGACCCTGTTTCCCCATTCACTTTTTGGGGAAACTAAAAGGTTATTGAATGTGGAGTCGGACAATTAAATTTCATCATGGGATGACTTAGCCAGAAAGTTCCTCATCAGATTCTTTCCATCAGGAAAGAATGCGAGACTTCGCAGTGAGATAGCATGCTTCAAATAGAAGCCTGATGAAAACCTCTATCATGCTTGGGAATTCTTCAAGGCTCTTCTTCAGTATGTTTAACACCACCAACAGTCCAATGAGGTACTTGCTCATACTTTTGTAGAAGCTCTTAATCATATGAATATTTTGCTAGATTCAGCCGCAGGTGGTCAAGTGTTGGAATTGACTTATGATGAGTTGTACACCTTACTGAACCGCATAGCACAAGGAAATCCAAAGTGTCATTCAAATTCTAGAAGTGCCACAAAAAGAATTACGGGTGTATTTGAGGTGGACCAATTCACAGCCTTATCAGCTCAGGTTGAAACATTGCACAATATGATAAACACTCAATTAAGCAGCCTGAAATTGGGAGTTCCACAACCTGCAGCCATAGTCAATGCTATCCAACAAGTTGTAGGTTGGTGTGAAATATGCGGTAATAGTAGCCACTTAGTGGCTATGTGTGCTTCCAATCCAGAATCAGTGATGAATGTAGGCAATGCTCAAAGGCCAAATTTTGGTAATGCCTACAACATGAAGTGGAAGACTCATTCGTGGAATGCACAACAACAACAACAACAAATTCAGCAACTACAGGCCCAAATGAATCAGTCAACTAACAACAAGGAAAGAGATGTTGAAGTAGCTCCTAGCTAGTGTAACGCCCTAATTCCTATGAACCGGAATGCCACACGATGCTCGTGACCCTGAGGGACCACAAGATAACCCTATACTAATATTCATATTTGTTCACTGCATAATATAATATGATAAATGCAGAAACTGGCTAAATCTGGCCATAAGGTTCAAACATTTAAATATACAGTACTGAAAAATAAATATCAATACATCTTTCTGAAAAGCCTCTACATTGTCTGAACTGTAGAGTTAAAGGGACAATTCCCCAACTAACTCCGTCTACTAAAATCATCAAAACACTAAAATAGAATATCCTCGGATGATGATGACTCACTGTTGCACCCACTGCTATAAGATCTGACAGCTAAATATACTCTGAATCTCGCTCTTCTGAACCTATGGTGGGGGAAACACCATAGCGCGAATGCGTCAGTACAAAGAATGTACCGAGTATGCAAGGATAGGGTAAGGTAAAATATAAGGCTTATGCATAAACATAACAATCTGAATAATATGTATTCGCTGGAATAAACATATACAGAAACTCTGCAGTTACCAATTTTGAAACATGTCTGATCAACAATACACACATGGATGCATAAAGTACAACTGAAATCATCATGACACCGAATGTTACATTTTGAATGCTGACACCCGGAAATAATAATACTGACAATAAGATACTGAGTATCTGAAGCTACTAAAGTTGACATCTATTCTTATCCATACTGAGAAATCAGATAACTGATATTACTGATATTTAATATTCAAATTCACCAACTCTGGAACACTGAACAACTGAATCTGAGATCAACCCTCATCTAGCAGGAAGTCTCTATACTCAATGATAATGATAATGGGTAAATAAGTTCGAGAGAAACCCTCATCTCGCAGGAAGTTTCTCTACTCAATGATAATGATAATGGGTAAATAAGTTCAAGAGCAACCCTCATCTCACAGAAAGTCTCTCTACTCAATGATAATGATAATGGGTAAATTAGATCGAGAGCAACCCTCATCTCGCAGGAAGTCTCTCTACTCAATTATAATGATAATGGGTAAATAAGTTCGAGAGCAACCCTCATCTCGCAGGAAGTCTCTCTACTCAATGATAATGATAGCAATACTGGGAGGCCTGTATCTGATAGCCTCAACTTCTACACATTAACTGAGTTCTTTTCTGAGACTGTTACTGAAACTGTGGGAGTGATCATTTAACCGATATGCCCCACTTACCACAAATGGGATCCAACCTGTACCCCAGCTGGAAGGGTGCCAATACTGCACCACCAGTAAAGACAACTACATAGGACTCTTTACTATCAGGACCTCAAACGAGAATGGTGGGACCCTCTACTCGCAGGACAACCACCTCATCTAACCCTCTACTCGCAGGATAGATGTCTTAACCTACGCTGGCGACGTAGTTCTGGAGCATAAAGATTGCTACCAGGAATCAAACCCTCTACTCGCAGGAATGTTCCCATCCTTAGCTCGCTCGGTGCTGAATCCTACTCCCAACTGAAAGACACTTAACCGGTTCTTAACTGTACTCAACTGAACTGAATCTGTTCTCACATTATGATACTTTATCAATATGACAGAGTTCGCTTGATTCCATTCTCTGACGGACTATTTCTAAATGCCACTTACTTTTAAGATAAGCTTACTATCTCACAAAATGTACAGAGGTCTGTAACGGAGTGAGTTGATATGTAAGATTTCAGAGATTCATGGCCCGAGTATTCTATAAAGAATGATTCCCGAGATTACTGAGTTTTCCCTAAGTTTTGAAACTAATCGGGAGTTCATTGTTCATCGCTCGATTGAGATTACCGTGAAACTGACTCAGCTCTAGACCAGCAGACTATTTCGGGCATACGTACCCCCAGCACACAATAGCATAAAGTAACAAAATATAGATAACTCATACACAATATTCCCATAGGACATCATACGCAACACATAATTGAGGACTTCACACTTAGCAAATCAAATGGCCTCATTTCTTCATATAAGCATCCAATCGAACACGTGGGGAGCATCCTTTGGGTCCACAGTAAATACTACGCACAAACATCATAGTTACCTCAAAAATTCATCATGGAATTCCATCATACACCCACAACGCACCATAAATTCAAGGAAATCAACTATCCATAGGAACAAAGCATGAATTTATCTTTTAAAACCTAATGAACCGCAATGCATAGTTTCCTATTCTCTTAAATATTTTGTCAAACATATGGTAGACATAAGTTAAGCATATGAATATGGCATGAAATCATAATTTGGATAACAAACATATCAAATACTTAATTCTTCTTCACATAGGCATTTTAGCAATCACCTTACATGCACCATTTAGGGCATAAGTTTAATACTCAATTTCATGCACCACAACATCATCATCCTTCAACTTCAACATCCACATTTCTCAATTCACAATCCAACTCACATTTATAAAATATTTGACATATCAATCAATAGTAGGGATATATAATTCCCAATAACAATTATCAAGTCATAACAAGGAAATAATGGAATAATAGTATAAATCAAGGCTTAACAATTTAAATCATCATATATTCATAATCAATTAATTTTGGACCTATTATGTTATAAAAACAAAATCTCTAGTCTCTTAGGTATTTTCACAAACACCTTACATGCACTTCTTAGGCATAGGTGGATTCATCAAGATTACTAGTATTCAATCACCCATTTCATATATTTATACATCACACACCACCATAGTTTCTACAAACATACAAAGATCCCTTCTTGGATATCATCAACTTCAACAACATAATCACCAACCATCACACAAATACTACACACATATACTTCAACCAACACACATAATCATCCCACACATATATCTCAACCATCATGTGAATACTACACACATACACAATGAATATTTAGAAAGTATAATCATATATATATATATACACATGTATCTTGAGAGTTTGAAAAAGGATTTGTGGGCTCTATGGACGAAAGGAGCCCATAGATAAACACTTGCATACCTTAGATTTCATATCCGAAGAGATTGACGAAAGCAATTCGCGAAGCGAAGCCTTGAATCGATTTTCCCCAAATTGGAACCCTAACCCTAACTCCTCTTCTATATATATATATATATATATATATATATATATATATATATATATATATATTGAGAGAGAGATAAAAGAGAAATGAGAGAAAATGAATGACAATTCTCAGCTCAAATGGGGTATATATAGAGGGTTACAATAATGGGAAATGACCAAAATACCTTTAAAAATCAATCAATGTCAAATCTGCCCTTCAGTGATCTATTCGATAGGCTGAAGTAAATTGGCCATAACTTTTTACTCTGATGTTCAAATTGGATGAAACCAATTTCATTGGAAAGAAGACTCTCAGGGATTTCCGTTGACATATAACATTTCACACAGTTCATTACGTACAAGGAGTTAAGATCATTTGAAGTTGACCAAAAAAATCGCCTGGCTGCAGTAATTTTTTTTTCCTGCACATTTTACTGTTCACAGTTCAATCGGAATGGTCGTAGTTTGATCGGAATGGTCGTAACTCATCGCTCGAGTGTCCGTTTTGGGTGATCCACATATCGTTAGAAAGATTATTCGATGCTCTACAAAATGGTGCGTCAAAATCTAAGAAATAACACACAGAAAAATTATAAATCATTCTAGAAGATAGGACCCAATACGTTTACGCACAAAATTTTGACAAAAAAATTTCCGGGGTATTACAGCTAGTCAGACACAATTGGCTTCAAACATACAAAATTTACAATCTTCTCATCAAATCTTAGAGATTCAAGTGGGGAAGATACAACAAACATTAAATACTAGGCCATAAGGTGGTTTTCCAGCAGATATAAAAAATCTAAACCAGGTTATGGCAATCACCTTGAGTAGTGGTAGAGAGCTTCAAGGAGAGCATCCAAAGAAAACAAAGGAGGTAGATGCAGATTTGACTCCCCAACAGGTTTCTAAAGAAGTTGTTGAAAAATCAAGAAAGTTTGAGTACTTGAAAGAAAAAGTTGTTGCTAAACCAGAAGTAAAGAAGACACTACCACTACCTTTCCCTCAAAGGCAAATAAAATCAAAGGAGGATGCAATGTTAAAAAATTTCTTTGACACATTCAGAGAGCTTTATATTAATTTAGCTCTTTTATATATTTTGCAGATTATACTCAAGTACACAAAGTACTTGAGGGATATGGTCGCAAATAAGGTAAAATTGTAGGATGTGGGAGAAATAACACTCATTGAAGAGTGTAGCATTGTGATGACATAGAAAATCCCTAAAAAATTAAGAGATCCAAGGATGTTTGCTCTCCCTATACAAATTAGGAGTAAAGTGGTCCACACATTGAGTGACTTAGGGGCTAGCATAAATGTGATGCCCCTATATCTATTTTAAAAATTGTGCTTGGGAAATCCTAGATCGACCACCGTGGTTTGGCAGCTCGCAGACGGGTCCATGACCTATCTGGAAGGAGTAATAGAAGATGTCCTTATTAAGGTTAGTAAATTCATTATACCTACTAACTTTTTTGTTCTTGATCTTTAGGCAGATGAACAGGTACCAATCATCTTGGGGCGTCCATTCTTAGAAACTAGAGGGGCGTGTATTGATGTTAGAAAAGGCATGCTCAAAATGAGAATAGATGATAAAGAGGTGGTATTTAATGTATACAAAGCACCTGCACTAAAATCTCAATATAAAGATTTTTGTCTAATCAATGTTATTGAAGGGGACGAGTGTAGAATTGTAAGTCCACAAAAGACCTCTTCAAACTACCTGATTGAGCAGCCTAAGATGAACCCACTGCTTTCCAACATGATAACGGTTGAAGTTAAGAGAGATATTGACCTTAAGAGTGCAAACTCAAGAGGTCAAAAACAAATGAAAAAATTGCCCCCAAAGGGGAGTAAAAAGATGAAGGATTATGGTTGAGTTGAGTTGTGTTGTGACGCGACACTAAATCAGGCGATACTTTGGAGGAAACCAAGTTAAGTAGGTTTGTTTTCTTTATAGGTTTTAGTTTTTATTTCACGTAGTTTTTGTTTTTGGTTGAGTCACAGGTCGATGGAAAGTCTGAGTACCGGAAATCTGAGCTAAGGAGCATGGCAAAAACTGAGTGTGGGGTCCCATGAATCTCATTTATAAGTAAAGATACTAATAGCTAGGCCTAGATTCCTTAGGGAGTATTTTTGTCTCTTGCTTTTAAATTTACTTTGGGGACAAAGTAGATTTTTAAGTGTGGTGTGGGGGAAATTCCCAATTTTTGGTTCAATTTAAAAAAAATTGGTGTAAGATATTCTTGTTGGTGCTATTTTTTATTAAATGATGCAAGTGGATTTGTTTGTAAAAGCATGTGAATTGTGAGAATTTCTACATTTTAAGACATTTAGGCTTATTTTTATGACTCTTGTACTTTTTGGATTAAATTTGAATTTATGTTATTATTTGGTTGAGTGCCTATGAAGATTCTATTGAGTTGAGCATGTGTCATGTGCGTGTAAGGTTTTTGTATATTTCTTATTGCATGTGATGTCTAGAATTTTCCCAGTGTGTGTGTAAAGCGAAATAAAGAGCGTGGGTTTAGGATATGATTTTGGCATTTCATTGATAGCCTTATTTTATACATTCTATTTGTCCTACCCTTTGTGCATTATCCTAGTTAACCCCCATTGAGACTTTTGCCTTTTCTTTGGTAGCTTCATATGTAGCCTAATCACCTTCTTTGATAGACCATAATTTGATCCAAAAAGCTCCTAAGTGCTTTAATAGGAAAAAAATAATTTGGAAGGGAGTGGAGAAATTGATGAAGGAAAAGGTGAAATTGATGCCCCAAGGTAAGATTTATTGGTGTTTATATTTGATGTATGGTGGTTGGGAGTGAAATAAATGGTGTTAGAAATATTTCCATGATTGTAGAGTATGAGAAAAATTGAATCTTGAAGGAATAAATAATATGCCCACCATGTGTTTGTGAAAATGCCTAAAAGAAAGGGGTATAAAAAAATTGGTGTAAATGGGTTGTTGGAGATTGGTTCTAATTGTATAATGTAGTGTAATAAAGAGCTTAGAGTAGTTAGTAACTATTCCCAAATAGTTTCTACCCGTACCATAGCCTATATTACAACCCGAAAAAGTCCTAATGGATCCTAAGCTTTACTTTCTAATATTAGTGGGGAATTACACTAAGGGAAAGCCTATCGTTCATTGTGTGTAACTAGTGAATTCCTTGTGAGAGTGAGAATAATTTGATTCTGGTACCCATCATGTTATCAATTGCTTAAGTATGAGTGATTATGGGTAACTCACTTGTTGTGAGGGAATATGTTTGATGAATGTGGGTGATTTGTATGATGTCCTTGATTGAATGATAACCATGATTTTTCCAACTAGGTTATTCAAATCTTGAGGCTAGGATGTTTTAGAGTAGGATTCATAAGATTTCAATTGTGATTGTAACATGCGTAGTGAACTAACTTGCATTCCATGTAGTCATTGTAGTACTATATTGAGTGTCTTGCATGTAGTAGAAGTTTAGAATCTCCAGATCATGAGGTTTATAGTAAAGAATTTTTCAAGGATGAACAAGGCTTTTAGTGTGGAGTGGTGATGTTGGGTGTATTTATGCATTCTAGTGTCACTATTCTAGCCAGTTTAGCCTTGTTTTGAGGATGATTCATGTGATATATGGGAGGATAATGAGATATATGTGTATCAGTGTTAAATCATGTGTTTATGCCGTTATAAGTGAGTTTAAAAAAAGTTTGTACCTAAAAGATTCATTTAGAGTTCAACCCAGAACACTAGCGTTACTATCTTGAGCTAGGTGCTTGTTTAGTTGATTCCGGTGTATTCTATTTGTTTGAAAGTGTTCCCAATTGTTTTCATGTGTAATTATGAGTGTAATAATGTGTTGTTAGTGAGTAAAGTTCAATACAACTGGAACAATAAGTGAAAGATCATTGCGAACTAGCTTAGCTTAGCTCTTGTTTCGATTCGTCGTTATGGATGTAATGTTGTGTTTTTATCTTAAATCGAGTGGTGTGATGATGTGGGATTATTTTTTAGCTGAATATGATGATATTTTAATGTTAAATAGGCTTGGAACTCATGGGAAGGATACGACAAGACAAGGTATCAAGAGGGGAGACTCAACACTTAACCAAAATCCGGAGAGCAATTTCAAGAGAGGTAGGGCTATTTGGAGGTGCCTCCCGACCTAGAGCTGGGACATAGCCAGGGAAACACCTTTCCTAGAGCAAGGATAAACCCAGGGAGATCCCCTACCCAATCTCGGGCTCAATATCTTAAGGTTTTCTTGTCAAGAACGGAATGGGCTTACTCTTATACTATAAATACATGTTGTATCACGTTTTTAGACATCTTGGGACATATTTTGGAGATCAAGGGGCTGGTACAACTTATTCTTTAGGTTTTTATTATTTTAATTTAGTTCATTCATATTTTTAGTCATTAATTACCAATTTTTTATTATGATTATGACTATGTGTGGCTAAATGCCCTTTTCCGTGGTTAATTCCAAAGACATGAGAACTATTGTTTTGAATTAAGTTCGTTTAATTTTCTTATAATTATTGGTTGTGTGTTCATCTTTGATTTAACTATTTTAATGATTCACGACTCTTAGAATACATCAATTGTCTACGTTTTGATCTCGGGAGAGGGAATAGGGGATAGAACATGGAGATGAACAAAGTTTGGTTTGTATTCCTTTATGAAATAAGGAATTTGAATTAGTGTCTCGGACAGGGATGTAATTAGATACCTTACTTGATTCATAAGTAGAATGATAGCTTAAATAACCTAATTGGATCATTACATCCCTGCTCAATGATGTAGTTGTAAGGTTCAACTTAGGTAAATGATTAGAGGTTGGGAAATCATAATCATGCAATTAACCCTACGAATCAACAACCAAGACAAACAAGTTAACGAATGAAGTTCAACAACCTAGTATGATTGTTCAAAGTATTTTAACCCAGGGTTTTCTCCTATTGATTGTTACAAGATCTTTACATTACGCATTATTTACTTTTCTCTAGTTATAAATTCCAAACTCTCTTTTTGGTTACGCTTTCATCAACTGAATCTACATTGCAAACTAAAATACAATTGTTGTTGAATCAAGTCTATGTGGGATCGATACTTGACTTTCATTAGGACACTTTACTACTTGATAAGACCATGTACACTTGTGTGTGTGCTTGGGCACTATCACACACTAATGAGGATTATTTCTTATTTGTGGGCTACGAGAATTGTATCAAGGGGTTGTGAGTAATTTTTTACTTATGTTTGTGATGTTAGTGCGGAGGGTCCTTTACTTGATTCTGTTCCTATAGTACAGGACTTTCCTAAAATCTTTTCTATTAAATTATTAGGCCTCCTCCTAAGCATGATAATCGTCAGGCATGTCACGACCCGACCCTAGGATTAGTCGTTATTGGTATCTCAAGCCCACCTAGGGTCAGAGACCACCCCTTTCCCTAGTCTCCTGAGCACAATAAATATAATATCAGAAGCAACCAAAATATAATGTGAATAATAGATAGATAACTAAATAGGAACTAAAAGTCAATAAACATTAGACAACCACACTTTGTCAGCAAAAGCCTCTAAAAAAACAAACATCAACCTAGGTCGGGGCATGCTCCCTCCTATAGCCAAAAGGAATCCAAAAGTGATATTTTAAGTCAACATCATGAAACCAAGAAATAGCAGGCCTTCATGAAGAACATGGCATACATCTTCAAGCTAACCAATGGATGAACCAAAACCATCTAACTCTACACAAAGTAACAAAAGAATCACTAGGACCCTACATCTTCAAATGATTCAACATTCGTGGATGATTAGAGGGATGAGCACTAGCATGTAACTCAGGAAAGGGATAAAATAATGCTATAATCAAATCAGTCCAAAACCATTCAAAAACCATATGCACACATTCATATATACATATATATAAGATGGCGGGATAGGGAATAAAGTTTAAGCATAAATTTTAAAATCATTAACCTTTACTTTATAGCTCTAACAATCTTAAGGGAACCCATGGGCTATATGGGTTCAGCTCCCCCTGCTGAAAGGGTCTCAGTGTTGTTAGCCACATGAACTAGGAAATATGACAAAGGTAGTGAGAATCCACGACCCTAGACTTTCCAAATATTAATATATATATATATATATATATACATATATATTTATATATTGAGAACTATGCACACGATCACTAAGACCACCATGCCGGCAAACGTTCTTTCTAGTATCGGTCTGCCTGAGACCTCCACCTTTCATGGTGAGCTACACAATCCCCTTTAACCCTAAATTAAAACCATTTACACATTCTCATCCATTAACCAAGGGGTATTTTAATCAGGCATTTACCGTTGGTATCGTCATACAAAATAAAGTTAAGCTTGCAAGCCAATTCCATTATGCCATTTCAAAACCAAATATCAAAATTTCACTCCAAAGTTTTCAATTGAAAACCAATCCATTTCCACCACGGCCTTCAAAAACCCATTTTTATGTTCCATTAACCTTTTATGCAATGCAAGGTTCCAAAAGTGAGTTAAACCATGCATATTTTCATGTTCAAAACCAATTTCACAAGTTGGGTTAAGGGTAAAGCCAACTCAAAACCATGAAACCACAAAATTTGGGACACTTATGTTCCCCATTCCAGTTCCCATACCCATGCATATATTGAGTTTAAAACCATGAGAATAACTATGCACGACTAATTTAAAACCATTGAAAATCAATTTACACCATAACCATTCAAAATCCCTCAACCTAAATTCAAAACCAACAATTAAATTCACATGGACGATAATTAAAATCATACTTGTATGAAAATAAATTTAGGGAAGAGATTCTATCACGACCCGAATCAGGGCCTGGCAATGACGGGCATCACAAGTCCACCAAGGATTGGGGACACCCCCTTTGCCTGACCATACCAAACACACATAACCACATGACAACAAATGAGTTCCGAACATATAAAAAGATAGAGTAAATAGTGACGCAAAAGTCTATGAATATCAACAACCAAAACCCATCAACAAAGCCTCTATACAATAAAAGTAGCCTACGTCGGGATATGCTCCTAACTCTAACAATGACAATGATACTGACAATGATAATGTTAATATGAAGTCTTTAATTCTAATTCATAAAAGGAAACAGATGGAATGATAAAGTCTTCAGGGAATGAAATCTCACCACTTCACTGCAAACGACTGACGAATTGAGCTAATCTACTTAACACCGTGCATGAAAAGTAGGATTACCAATAGACTCTATATCGCATGGGGATACAAAATCTGGAGACGGTTAGTGGGTTTAGCACTAGCTTGTAACTTAGGGGTGATGGGAAAAATAATGTCATGATAACAGTTCCAAATCAGTCCAAAGCCAATGCACATAACCATATACAAATTTATATATATATATATATATATATATATGTCATGCTGGGGTAAGGAAAAAGGCTTAGCATCAACTTTAAAACCATAACCTGGGTTATGTAGCTGGACCATTAGGAACCATCCCATAGGCTATATGGGTCCAATATCTCTGCCTGGTTGGGCCCCATTCTGTGTTAGCCGCACAAACTGGAGATATTATAGAAGGTTGGGGAATTGTTTTACCATCTGAAAAAAATAATACTAATACATGAATATAGTGTGGCATAAGAACACGGCCATCTAGACTAGCCCTCACATCAGTAAATGTGAGGTTCTAGTATAAGTCGTTTAGGATTCACACCTTCACGGCTAACTTTCAAAACCCCAATTAAGCTCAGTTAAAACATTTAGCACATAACCCATACATTAGTTCAAGAAGTCCTTAATTATGGAATCATTAAGTGGTATCATCATATCGACTATAACTTGCAACCATATGTCATTAAGCCATTACTTTGGGAATCCTTGTACCCAGACTCCATTATTAAAATCAACTTGGGGGATTCCTTGTACCTCACAAGGTTTTCAATATCATTATTATCCATTTGGGGGAATCCTTATACCCTACAAGGTTTTCAAAGATATCCTTAACCATTTTTTCATTTATGTCATGAATTAGTTGTAAAGGATAAGTCAAGCCAATTGATAAATCACATTCCAAAACTAATTATGCAAGTGGTTTGGGGTTCTTACCAATTTCAATACCAAATCTAATTATTTGTGGAATTCTTATAACCATAAAAAAATTGTTCACAATTTTGGGGAATCTTTGTACCCTTAAATTCATTCACCATCCCATGCACCCTAATGTGTGTACAAACCAACAATTCAATGTCTAATAAATCAATAGTAATCATGGGAAAAATATTAAAACAATTTATATCCAAAACACTCAACCCATAATCCAAAACCCAACTTCAAAACCATGTAATTAATAAACCAATTTCATGCCATTAAGAAAATACGAGTGTATGGAGAGAGATACATCCCTTAAACACCAATGAATTTGAAGTAGAAACCACCATAAAGCCCTAGATAAACACTTCCCTGGAAACACTAACCTTGTCTTGAATGGGAATTTGAGAGAGTAAAGGGAGTGATTGATATGTTAAAGGGTTGAAAATAACCCCTTTTTGGTACTTTATGGACATGCGGTCTAAGTGAGGAAGAAGGGAAATTACCCAGATGCCCTAACAAAAAGTTGAGAATTTTACCGCCCAGTCATTACGGGTCACCCTACGACTCGTAACGACTAGCTATGACTCGTTACCTTGACTCGTATTCATGAAAGTGTTTGAATGAACCCAAATTGTTAATCCTATTACTCTACTATACAACTCATCAACTGACCCTACGACTTGTACGGTCCAATCATAACCCAGGAAGAAACATTTGCGGTTCACACTGGTCACCCTATGATTTGGACACCACGACTCGTAATAAGTCTTTACAGCTCATAACCTTAAGTGGTAGTCAAAACATAAAATTTGGCTAGCACACTAATCTAACTACGATTGGGCCTTTGAGACCCATAATGACACCTTATGACTCAAACTGAGAGTCATAATCAGGGCAGTGAGTTCAAAGACCCAGAAATTTTTATGGACCAAAATTTGAGGGTATCGCAGATACATACCTGGATATCAAACAAATTTTGAGGGAAAACCATCGATTAACCCTAGGTGCTTAATCCATAGAAACCTTAGCCTTTTCTTTTCTTTTATAGTTTGAGAAGAGAGATTGATGTTTACGATTAAGTAACAATGAATTATGGGGTCCTTTAGGGTATTTTAAGTCGTGGGAAATAACGAAGTGGAAGGAATACACCAAAATAACCCTACTTAAAATGCGAAGAAAACTATTGCAATCGCAATGGGTCAGGTAACGACTCGTGGTCACTAGTGACGAGTCATCACCACGACTCATTGCTCGAACAGAAACTCAGGGACACCTCACTATAATTGATATGAGTCACACCCTACGACTCGTAACCTGAACTTACGACTTGTGCGGGCCAAGTTGTGAACCAAATAGAAACATTAGTCTACCTCATTAGTTTGTCTATGATTGGAACTTATGACTCGTGAAAAGGGACTATGACTTATCACCTGAGTCATACTCCAGACAGTGAGCACAATCATACAAAAAAGTTCATAGTCCAAAACCTAGGTATTACATTACCCCCTAGGATTTTTCACCCTCGAATAAGAAGTCAAGGAACCTATTAGCACAATAGCAAGAAAGAATACACACATATCAAAACAATAAATTCGAAAGGACACAAAAAAGATAAGAAAAATCATACGTCAAGCATTTTTATCCAAGATGGGGAATAGGAATGAATATTTTGTCTTCATGTCCTCTTTAGCTTCCCAAGTCGCTTCTTCCACCTTTTGATTCCCCCGAAGGACTTTCACCGAAGCTATATACTGAGTCCTCAACATATGGATTTTCCTATCCAAGATCTTCACAGGGACTTCGTCATAAGAAAGGGAATGAAAAATACTAACATTTTCCACATGGAAAATCAAAGAAGGATAACCCATACAGTTCTTCAACATTGACTCATAGAAAATTGGATGCATGGAACCCGAACTCGAGGGAAAATCCCACTCATAAGCAACATTCACAACTTTTCTCAAAATCTAATATGGACAAACATAATGAGGAGTGAGCTTCTCTTTCTTCCAAAACCTCATCACCTCTTTCATAGGAGAAACTTTCAAGAACACCAAATCACTTACTTCAAACTCCAACTCCCTTTGCCTCAAATCCACATAAGACTTTTGGCGAATCTAAGCAGTCTTAACTCCTTCTCTAATCACCTTTATATTTTCCATGTCTTGGTGAACCAAATCAAGACCAAGAAACCCAGTCTCACCAACCTCAAATGACCCAATTAGAGATTTACACCTCCTACCATATAGATCCTCAAATGGAGTTATCTGAATACTCAAATGGTAACTATTGTTATACGCAAACTCAATAAGAGGCATATGATCGAACCAACTACCTAAAAAATCAATCACATAAGCCCTTAGAATATCCTCTAAAGTTTGCTTGGCCCGTTTTGCTTGTCCACCCATTTGACTATGGAAAGAAGTGCTATGATTCTCTTTGGTCCCCAAACCTTTTTAAAGTAAATTCCAACAATGAGAAGAGAATTTCATACTTTGGTCTGAAATGATGAAAATCGACACTCCATACAGCTTGAGAATCTCCTGAATAAACAACTTAACATAATCTTCTCTAAAGTAGTTAGTCTTCACAAGCAAGAAGTGAGGAGACTTAGTAAACCTATCAACAATAACCCAAATCAAATCATACTTAATGAGAGACCGCATAAGACCCGTAATAAAATCTATATTGTTCATCTCCTATGTTCACACAAGCAACTCTATTGCTTGAGACATCCCACTCGGCTTCAAGTGTTCAAATTTCACCTGCTGATAGACCATACACTTGTCCACAAAATTTGCCACATCATTCTTCATATTGCTCCACCAATAGATTTCCTTCAAGTTATGGTACATCTTGGTCCAACCTGGATGAATTGTATAGTTAGACTCATGAACCTCTGCCAAAATACTTTCTCGTAACCTCTAAACATTAGGAATACACAACCTACCTTATTACCTCAAGATACCATACCCCTCAGTCTCGAATGTCATGACTTTTTTCTAACCCACATCATTCTTAATCTACATCAGAATTTGATCCAAAGGTTGCTTCTCCTTCACTTCAGCACCAAGAGATGACTTGACCACCTCTTGAGCAATAAACTCTTCCTTCCTCAGAGTCTAAAAGATAAACTCTCAAATTTTCCAATCGATAATTATCTTTCACCGATTCTCTTTTCCCCTCATCAATATCTTATAAGTTCTCCATAGATAACTTGCTAAGAGCATCAGCGATAACATTAGCTTTACCTAGATGATGGTCAAGACCCATGTCATAATCTTTAAGAAATTTGAACCACCGCCTCTCCCTGAGATTCAACTCTTTTTGTGTAAACACATACTACAAGATCTTATGATCCAAAATGATATCTACATGCACCCCATATAAATAAAAACACCAGATTTTCAATGTAAAGGCCAATACCGACAACTCTAGATTGTGAGTCGGGTAACTCTTCTCATGAATCTTAAGATTCCTGGAAACAAAGGCAACAACCCTACCACGCTGCATCAAAACACAGCCCAGTCCCATATAGGACATATTACGAAACATAACAAAGCCATCAATACCCTCAGGCAGGGTCAAGATTGGCGTGGAAGTCAGCTTATCCTTCAACTTCTCAAAACTACCCTCACAAGAATAAGACCAAAAAAACATAACCTTATATGTGTCAACTTATTCAACGAAGTATCAATAGAAGAGAAACTCTCCACAAACCTCTTATAATACCTAGCCAAGCCAAGAAAGCTCATAATGTAGGTTCGAGTCATAGTTCTAGGCTACCTCTTAATCGCCTCAACCTTCTGTGGATCTATCATGATCTTTTTAATAGAAATAACATGACTAACAAAAGTTAAAGCATTCAACTAGAACTTACACTTATAATATTTTGCATACATCTTCTGAACCTTAAGTGTCTGCAACCCAATTCGGAGGTGATTGGCATAATTCTCCTAACTCTTAGAATACACCAATATATCATCCAGGAAAACTATCACAAATAAATATAGAAATTATCTTGACACCTAGTTCATCCGATATATAAATGCGGTTGGAGTATTAGTCAAACTAAATTACATAATTAGAAACTCATAATGACGATATCGAGTTTGGAAAGCAATCTTGGGAACATCATCTTTTCTAATCTCCAACTGATAATACCCCAAACAAAGATCAATCTTAGAGAAGTATCTAGCACACTGAAGTTGGTCAAAGAGATTTTCTATCCTAGGAAAAGGATACTTATTCTTCACTATCACCTTATTTAACTGACGATAATCTATACTCATCCGGAGAGAATCATCTTTCTTTCGCACAAAAAATATAGGAGCACCCCACAGAAAAACACTAGGATGAATAAAGCCCTTATCAAGGAGATCCTTTAACTGCTTTATTAGCTCTTTTAATTCAGTCTAATCTATTTAATAAGGAGAAAAGAAGATAGGATGGGTATCCATTAAAAGATCAATCCCAAAGTCTATACCAATCCCAAAGTCTATTTACCTAACAGGATGAATGCCAAGAAGATCCTTGGGAAATAGTTTAGGAAACTCACTGACAATAGGGATATATTGCAAAGAGAGGCCCTTAGACCTAGAATCCTTAACCCAAACTAGGTGATACAGGAACCTCCTAGAGATTGATGTTTGGTCTTTAAAGTAAGAGATAAACCTTTCTTAAGGCACAAAGGAACTTTCCTCCAATTCAATTACCAGTTTATTTGACAATTGGAAACTGACCTTTCGGTTCCTACAATCTAGAGAAGCATAGCACAAAGGAAGCCAATCTATAATTACTATTACATCAAAATCTACCATATTCAACTTTATTAGATCCATCAATGTCTCCCTATGAAAGATAAACACCATACAACCCCTATAGATTTTTCTAGCCATAACAGAATCACCCATCAAGGCAGACAAGAAAAGGGATAAAAATAATTTTGAGACTAAAACTAAAATGCACAGCCACATAAGGGGTCACATAAGAAGTGGTAGATCCAGGATCAAGAAAATAATACACATCTCAAGAGAAAAGTTGTAATGTACTGGTAACAACATCAAGGTATACCTTAGATTCAAAATGGGTAGCAAGAGCATAGATATGATTCTAGCTAGTGTTGATACCAGAAATAGCAATCTTTGGCACCGGAGTTGAAGAAGTGGCAACCTAAACCTTATTAGCCCCAGTGGATACCTTAGCTATGGGATAATTCCTTTGTATATGTCCAGGTTTTCTAAAATGGAAGAACAAGTTCCTTCCATTATCACAATAACCATAATAAATCTTGTTGAAACTCAAAGGGTTGTACCACACTGTGAGGGACTATGTCCCTTAGAGTCAGTCATAGGCAATCAAACAGTAAATTAAATAGGAACACAAAATAATGAAGAAAACTTAAGTAACATAAGATTTAATGTGGAAACTGATAACGCTAAACTTATACATCAATTTAAGTGCAAGGCGGGTGTCGTTAATATATTTACCCAACTTTAGAGTCGGGTTAGAATCCACGAGGAATAATGTGAGGGGTAATCAAGTTAATTTGAAATAATAGATACAAGTTAAATTTAAACCAATGGTACAACAAGATAAAATGGGGGAGACAAGTGTCTACACTAATGTTGCTTTTTGGGGTTTTCTAGTATGAATTTGGGGCTATGAATAATTAGAGTTTTAGCAATTATGCATGGATATTGGGATTATGAATTACTAAGGTAGTGACATATGAATTCTAATAATTAACTTTAATATTAGTGGATCAAGTGTGGGTAGGTTTGGTTATATGTTTTGATACTAGTCTTTCAACAAAACCCAAAACTTTAACCTATTGATTCTTTCGAATACCTAAGGGGTGTGTTCAACAATTTATAACCACAACTTCAATCTAGGCATCCCTATTTATAGGAGGATACCAATGGTATAGTTAGCTTCGCAATCACCTTTATGTCTAAGATAGTGAAAATTTATCAAATTACACACATAATTGTCTATCATTTCTTTGGCCTCCACATCCCTCTTTTATGGATGATGTAGGTTCCTAAAGTTCACCCAAAACCCTTCTTTCAAAGATAGCCTTGAGCTTTTTAGAGTATAGAGCTTTCACTCATCAAACCCATATAGGTATTTGGGGCTTTCACCCATAAATCCCAACCAAGTTAGAAAAAAAAATGATAAAACCCATAAGCATGAACTGCCAAATAGAAGCTAACAATAACAAACCACACACATTATTAACCCTTATTCACACATAACCCCAACAGGGATATCTAGCTATACATAAGATAAATAATCATAGATATACCCAAAATCTCAATTTAAATGACTTGTTGAAGATTAAGTGAATGTTACTTCAAACTTGGCACTCCCACAAATAAACAATGGAAGTGAGCTAATCCTCCACTTAGAAAGTCTCCAATGTATTCTTCACCTAAATTTATACAATATTTTTTCCTACAAGTATGGAGGCTATGAACTCAAGAGCTAAACCTAAAATTGTGTAAGATGGAATATCCTCCATGATGCTAGGGTTTGAGTCTTTTTGTCAATATTGGGATCAGCGACGTGCATTTCTAGTTTTTCCCTTGGGATACTTTCTTCCGCTAAGTCATGATCACGAGGGTATAGCCACGACCGCATCATCGCGACCGTGGTTATCTCTTGCGACCGCATCTATGTGATCATAGTTGATTGACTTCTACTTAACTGTCGCAATTGTTGTTGCCAGACCGTGATCGGTAACTGAGGATAGTTCCTATTCTAAGCCTTCAACTGCACTTTCCTGCTCCCTTTTGACCATTTTAAGCTCCAATGCACATCTTTGTATCTTTTAAACTATATGTCTGCAAAGAGTGGATATTTGTATATTTACTCATAATATGTCTCACTTATTCATTCTAAACAAGGTAATGTACATGAATGTTGAGTGCGAATGAGTGGTAAAATTACCACTCATTAACCCCCCCAACTTAAAGATTTTGCTTCTCCTCAAGCAACACTACCTCTTACCTTGAGATAACAATTATCTCAGCCTAAAACTTTATGCCTTAAAGATCACAATGACTCCAACTTTAGTCACTACCACAAGTAGCTCATTGTATATGGGCTAAGATAATTTGCACTTTACCCCTCATTATAAGATGCAACATTCAAGGATACATACGACCTTAAAGAGTAGCCAAGCAACAAATACCAATACTCTATAAATGGCTCCCTTTTGACCATAATTAAGCTATACTCTATTTGTCTCATTATTCGAAAGGTGGCAAAATCACCCACCTCAACTTATTTCACATGCCAATCCTCATAAGATAGAAAATTCCACACACCAAGATACCAAATATGCAATAAGAAAATTTAAGTGCAAGAACTCTCTTCTTCATAAAAGAAATCTCTATACAACAAGTATCATACCATAGGCTTGCCCATATTTTCACTCACCACTACAAAGAAAGTAAATTGTTAGAGATCTCAAAGGACTTTCTAAGATTGTAACGTAGGTTTGGGTTAGAATAGGATATCATTTGGAGAACAACATGGCTACTACCTTCCTTGAACATTTATGTCAAATTATTCAATCCGTCTTTTTTACTATGGGCCGCTCCTTTTTGTTTTGTCTCTTTTAGCATGCCTACTTTTTGCTTCCTTTGTTCACCCAGTTTTCTTTCTACTTCTTTTTCTTGCAATTTTCATGCAACTTTTTCCTTTATTGGATGCTTTCTTTTTCTATTCCTTTATTTTTAACATTTTGGCCTATTCGACATTTTACTAACACTTTGTGGCCCCAAATTTCCCTCCATCAACTTTCACCACCCCCAACTTAGGCTTTTAGATTCAAGTTGCACCTTTAAGTTCAAGAAGGGTATTGTTTAAAAGGGGGATAAAAATAATGGTTCACGATTTGTTATGAGTTTGCCAACAAAAGGATCCAAAGGATCAAAATGGGTAAATAGGAATTACAATCATGCATAGGTAGGCATTTTAGTCTAGAGTGCTTTCCAAAGTCACAAAGATGGCCTAAGATCACTTTTCCAACTACATACAATCAAAATTAGCTTTGAAAGACTAATGGGGCAAGTTCTAGATAACACAAGTATACAAGAGATGAACGCAAATAGATCACCACACATGGCATACCAAATTTGCCAAGGGAGATCAAATGTTCCTCCCGCTAGAGACAAAATTGGAGTATCTATTTCTATTTACAAGTAAAAAAATTATGAAGCCACAAAAAGAGAAAATGATTTGTTACAACATTGCAAACGTCTATGCCCTTAATTTTCAAAAATTTTGGACAGAGGAGATTGTTCATTTTGCATTAGCACCACACACAATTTGTTAAACTATGGCTACAACCAAAGCCTTAGTGTCACATTTTGGCTCAAAACAGGCAAACTAACTATACGACTACTCAGACATCGCTAATGGTGTAGAATGTGATCCTAAATTTGCACTTTACAATGCTATAAGTACTCAAACTTCCCTTTCATTCATGTCATTTATGCTACGAGTACTCAGAATTCCCCTAGACCTATTCCTTAAAACCTAAACACAATGTTGTACCTTTAAGAATGTTATCACTCAATCCATCATAGGGAAAAGCTTGTCATGCATCATCAAAATCAAAATAAAATATAAAGTAAAAAGAGAAAAACTAATACTAGAAGAAAAACATGCTAATCTATAAAACGTGGGCACCAATCGAGTACCCAAAAATGCAGCATTTAAAAACAATAAAAATAGTATCCAAAATATCATCCTAAAATAGCAAATATCAAAATGAAATATCCAACAGCGTATAACCAAAATAGTATAAATCTTTGGGAACCCCCAACTAAAATGAATGTAGTGTCCTCACTGCATGTGGAAGAAAGCAAGAGTAAAAGGGTATCCCTAAATCTGCATCAAGATCTATCTTGTCCCGCTGACTGGGCATCACCACCACTAACATCATCAACTGACCAATCTGCAGGGCCTCATCCTTACCACCCAACCTTGGTGAAAGTAGTCGATGGTTAGGTTTAAGAACCTTAAAGATTTCTTTCACCCTCTTTCACAACTTGCTAAAAAATTTATCTCTCTTCTTCTCTCTCTTTACCATATTCTCATATGAGTACTTGAGGTCCCTATGCAAAGCAACTAAGGCCGAATAGGATCTCTCCAGACTAGCTACTGTGGCATCCTGCTTTTACTTCTTTGTCATGTACTTCTCATAATCTGTCAGTTCTACAGATAAATGATGGGTAGTGGAGGGCTCTCCCGGCCCCTGAGGCAGTTTGAACAATAGTTCCCCCATGCCCTATATCTAAACAAAGATGTCATCGAAAGCAGTGACTGATGAGTGTCTTCAAAAGTGTGTGTCCTCTTGGACTGATTTGCCCGTGTCCATCTTTGTCTTCCTACTCTAACCTGGGGCACCCTCACCTCTAAATTTGAGTGGGAAGATGAGGGATCCTAGACATTCCCAGGTGTCTATAGCATACTCCTCTACTTTTGCCCATTTACATAGGTTAGTGATAAGGGAAGAAAAGAGAAGATGAGTACCTCTATGGTTCTTGGTGTACCGCAACTCTGAAATACCAATCTCTCCCATATTTAGAGCAATGCCAAATAGAACACAAGACACCATCTGAGCTTGCATGTCTGTGACAATAGTCATATGAGTACATGGAGAGACTGTGCTACAGATGATGTTCAGCCACAGCCTTGTTTCTGCCTTGAAGTCATTCATCAGAATATCTCATTTGGTGGTTACCCAAGGAATTTCTTTTCCAGGACAAAAGATATTAGCCATCCAGATCCCTGGCTCGTATTTCTTGGCATGAAACTACCCTATGTCAGCATCTTAGAGCCCATACACTGTATTAATCTATTTCACTCCAAAGTTCACTTGCTCACCCTGAATTGTCATCACTGGGTTTGTAAGAGAAACTACATTGAGGTTTGCGTAGAACTCATGCACCCACTGCTCATTAGCATAGTAGGGCTCTAGGGAAAAGCACATCCACCGGGTCGCAGTGAGTCTGGCGTGGAATTATGGGAGCTTCTCCTCCACCTTTTCTAAGCTAATACCCTTTTTCAGGGAGTAGCTTTGTCCTGTGGAAATCCACATTGTAGAGGTTTTGGAATTGTGCAGTCAAGAATCTGGTGTTGTCGAAATCTCCCATCTTTCAGGCTGAGAATATGTAAGCAGTACAACTCATACCAACATTAGTATTGTTATACCAAAAAAACGTTATATCACACAGATAATCTCAAGTGGTAGTGTTATGGAAGGTTTTGCGGTATCAAAGAATGTGCAGAAATTTTGATGTTTACCAAAAATTACCCTCAGGTATGGGGATCGCGGTCATCGGGACCGTGATCATGTTACCTGAGACCAGACATACAAGTTTCTATACTTCAGTCCAAGCACAATTTTAACCCCAAATTTTTGTTTCTACTAGGCATGTCGATAGTATAATCATAGAATTTACACCTAGGATGTGTGATCATAACCCCCAAACTTAAAGGAATTAAACATGGGATTTATAGGGACATTTAATCAAAAACATGGTATACACTTGAATTTAAGTGGTTTAAAGCTTAATTCTAGGTAATCAAAACTTCCCCATTAGTGTATACACCAACTACAATAGCTAACCACACACCAATCATTAACAAGCATGCATTTTTTCCATGAAAATAGTGTTTAAGGCCTTTCCCTAAACTATAACTTCTAAGTATTTAATTGTATCTCAATCAAGAAAGTTGAGAATACTTACTAGATTAGATGATACAATGGATGAATTGACACTTGAATATACAATGTAATGCCAAAAATTGGAGAGAATTTTGAGAGAAATTAAATGAGTAGCATAGAGGAAAGTGGCATTCGGGTGGTCATTTAAACTGATTTGATCATGATCACAGTCATAGTTACGAAATCACGATCACGTGGCATATGCAATCATGGAGGGATGGAAAGTGGTAGTTATAACTGAGACCAAACAATCGAGTTTCCTGCACTTTCTTGTTCAGCCCAAATTGCCCATTTCACACATTCCCTTTTCAAATTCAACCAAATTCCTCTTAGCACTAATATGTCATGGATTTTTCATGCATAAACTAAAATGAAATCTACTCTATCATGCGTAAATAAAAAGTATATGGGACACTTCTCATGGATTGATGGGTTGCCTCCCATCTAGTGCTTAGTTTAACGTCGCGGCATGACGCCTTCATCACTTTATTTTATTTTTCCACCTAGAAGATTTGAATATCCATCCCAACTTTTGTTTAATATGAAATGAGAAAAAGAGGGAAAGAAGATTCAAATATTCTAAGATATTACTTAGAATATATGAGGACATGGAAAACAAGCTTCGATCTCGCCATTTTGAAGACTTGAACCTTTTACCCAATTTGATAACAAATTTCCTAATTGGTTCTTTGGGCAAAGGCAGGACATCAAAAGGACAATTGTTATGCATCAAAAATTGTTCTCCTTGACCTTTGATGGATGGGGTTATATATGTTCCTTTAGAATATCAAATTCCAAAATATTGGGATGGTCCTTCTTCTCCCCACAATCAATCATTTGCCTAGGTAAATGGATTATTATCACATCCTCAAAACACAATGTTGAGAAGTGGTTTGAATGAGGTCTAACATTTAATTTTTGAATAGCCTTTTCGAAATCTTCACCCCAAAATAAACTAGAGTCATCATACAAGATTTGATTTAATTCTTCTTTTGAATCTAGTATCATTTTCTTTAATTGGGCTTTTTTTTACTCATATAACTCGGTAGATTGGGACGTTACCGAGGAGTCTTTGCAACCAAGCTCATAATCATAGCTTGGTTTCTCTTCTTAATGAACCTCTTCTTGGAGAATGGTAAAAGTAGTGGTGGTTTTAGATGTTCTTCTTTACTCATTTCCTTCATTTTGACACCGTCCTTCTTAATGACTCTTGATGCTTGCCTTCTAGATTCTCCCCCGTTGTATCCAACCGATCCAAAATAGATAGTAGCCTTGGGTCAACGCTATTGGACATGGTATGTTTCTTTTCCTTATTTTCATCATAAGACCTATCAAGATCATAAGAAAAACTAGCAACCCGATTAGCATAATAGGGGGGAATTTGGAAAATCATCCCATTGTCCATCTCAACTACCACATGAGGTACAACCATACTCCCCATATGATCGAGATGTTAATTCTGTCTCTTTTCAGGGAGCATAGTTATAATCTCTCCTGAAGTTTGGTCTATCACAATTTAGACATACGCCATCAATATAGGTGTTCCAACTACCAAAATCATATTTGTCAGAAGATGCCATAGCAAAAAGTAAAAATAAAATAATATCTACCTACAAAGAATATCACAAACAAATATATACAATCTTGAATTCAAGAAAGTAAGCTAAAATTTCAAACTAACTTAATACGCCAAATTATTCTCCGACAACGGTGCCATTTTTTATAACTCTCAACTTACACATAGATTTAAGTGCAAGGCGGTCGTGTTCAATATATTTACCCAATTTTGGAATCGGGGTCGAATCAACGAGGAACAATGTGAGTGGAAATCAAGTTAATTTGAAATAATAGTTACAAGTTAAATTAAAACCAATGGTACAAAAAGATAAAATGGCGGAGACAAGTATGTACACTAATGTTTATTTTTGGGTTTTTCTAGTATAAATTTGGGGCTATGAATAATTAGAGTTTTAATAATTATGCACGTATCATGTTAATATGCATTACTAAGGGAGTCACATGCGGATGCTAATAGCTAACTTCATTATTAGTAGATCAGGTGTGGTTAGCTTTGTTTATAGGTTTTGATGCTATTCTTTCAACAAAACACCAAACTTTCACCCGTTGATTCTTTCGAATACAGAACGGGTGTGTTCCACAATTGGTAACCACAACCTCAATCTAGGCATCCCTATTTCTAGGATGATACCCATGGTATAGTTAACTTCACAATCACCCTTATGTCTAAAATAGTGAAAATTTAGCAAACTACACACATAATTGTTTATCACTTCTTTGGCCTCCAATCCCTCTTTCAAGGATGATGTGGGTTCCTAAAGTTCACCCAAAACCCCTATTTTGAAGATGGCCTTGAGCTTTCTAGATTATGCAGCTTTCATTCATCCAATAGATATGGGTATTTGGGACTTAAAACCACAAATACCAGCCAAGTTAGCATAGCAATCATAAAACCCATAAACATGAACAACCAAATAGAATCTAGCAATAACAAACCACAAACACTATTAACCCCTATTCACACATAACCCCAAGAGGGAGATCTAGCTATACATAAGATAAATAAGCATATATATACCAAAATTCTCAATTGAAATGACTTGTTGAAGATTAAGTGAATGTTACTTCAAACATGACACACCCATAAATCAACAATGGAAGAGAGCTAATCCTCTACTTAGAAAGTCTCCAATCTATTCTTCACCAAAAATTTATACAATATTTTCTTCTCTAAGTATGGAGGCTATGAACTCAAGAGTTAAACCTAAAATTGGGGAAGATGGAATATCCTCAATGATGCTAGGGTTTGATTTTTTTGTCAAAATTGGAATCAGCCACGTGCATTTCTAGTTTTGCACTTGGACAGCTTTCTTCCGCTAAGTCGCGATCACGCGGGTATGACCGCAACCGTGTCTACACAATTGTGGTTATCTTCTGTGAATGTGGTTGATTAACTTTTGCTTGACTATCGTGATCACGATTTCTAGACCGCGACCGTGGTAACTGATGCTAGCTTCTGTTGTAAGTCTTCAGCTATACTTTCTTGCTCCCTTTTGACCATTTTAAGCGCTAATCTACATCTTTCTATATCTCCAACTCTATGCCTATAAAGAGTGGATATTAGTGCATTTACTCATAAATATGTCTCGTTTATTCATTCAAAACAAGGTAATGTACATGAATGTTGAGTGTGAATGAGTGGTAAAATTACCACTCATCAGAAACCTCATTACTCATGGAAGGAAAAACCATGGCTTTCCCTCACAAGCAGAAAATACTTCACTATAATCAAACTCTTGATTACAGACTCCAATGAACCTAACTCTAGGTTTCACCTGATTGTAATAACTCTACTATGATCACGTCATGACAAATCTGCCAAGAACACACCTTGACATTGATTAAATCAAAAAAAATATCAACCTTAGGTAGGTCTACCTAAGCTTACTCAAGAAAGAAAAGAAGACATCACTCTAATAACATGAGTAATTCAATTATAATTCAGGATTCAACTCAAGAACACTCACTCTTTTAGTGCATAAGAAATAAGAACCGGAGATATACTTGAGGATCTACTAATTTAGCTAATGTTTGTGACTGAGATCTTTGGTCACCATCACTATAATAACTCCACTCTATATAAAAATTTTCCAAGACCCTCATCTTTATCAACATCTTCCTTGTTTAGGTGTAGCCCACACATACATATTTTCTTGATCCTTCTTACCTTTTCCATACAAGACACCTCCATGTTTTAGTGTTTGAGAGAGAGAATGCATTCCGGCCTTACAGTCATGGCTTTGAATAATTATATTTCAAGAAGATAGTTTTGATTGCAAACCTTTTTCTCTCTCCTGCAACAAAAATCATTTGTTAGATTTTGGGACCTACTTGAGTTTGAGTTTCAAGTAGCAGGATAGAGGTGTGCTCAAATCATTCTTTGCCTAACTAGGTATTGAGAGATTTTTCATATTTTTAAAAGGTCTAAAACTATTATGATAGGTATTCCCCTGTTGGATATATCTAACATTGATCATTCTTGCTCTATTCCATCTTTAATAGTTTTCCTTTATGTGTCCATCTCTTCACAATGAGTGCATAAAGGTTTGTGGACTTTGTTACTGACATTTCGAACAACCTTACCTTGAGACCTAGGTGATTTTGTTTTGTACCGATGCCCTAAGCCTTTACTATTATTAACTTCTTAACTAGTTAAATTATAAAGGATTTGTGAGGATGAAGTCCATTGTAGGAATTTTTAAGTTCCACCCTCAAATGGACCAACTCTCTTTCTCATTCTCATTCTCATTCTTCTAGAGTGCAGTCATGAGATGCATTTGGGAATCCTTTAATTTTTCTTCAAGCTCTATCTAAAACTTTGAGGATTCTTTCTTCCCTTTACTATTTGAATCATCTACTTTCCCAAGTTGACTCACCAAGCTCAAATTTTCAAATTTTGGCTTAGCAACTTATTTCTCAGTTTCATATATCTGGAGAGTCAAGCTATCAACTCAAGCTCCTGATTTTCTATTTTTTTGTATAGAGAATTATTATTATTCTTTATCACAAGCATCATTTTTTTTCTCCAGTTGACTTACTAAATTCAGATTTTAAGATTTTGGCTTAGCAACCTGTTCCTCAATTTAAGATAATTGTATAGTGAAAGCAATTAACTCAAGCTCTTGACTTTATACATTTTATTCAAGAGTAATTTGCTTGCAGTCATTTCACAAATAGTATTAATCAACATATTTTCAATCTTTCTATCTTTCTAGATGAGTTGTTTTCCAAGTTTTCTTTAATGTTCGAAAGCGTTACCTCATATTCTTCTTCATCTTTAGTGTTTTATATAAAAGAAAGAAAGGAAAAAAAGGTCACTTTATCATCCTCCACTACCATTGTAGAAACATCTTCACGCTTCCAATATTCCTCAGATTCACTAGAGGAATCCCCCAGACAGCTAAGGCCTTCTTAACTACAAAATCAGCTACATCTCTTCTACTTTATTTTATAGGGAACTGGTCCCTGGTCTTTCCTTTGTCACCTCCAGTCTTGATATATTCCTAATAGTCCATTTTTTGCATTGGACAATCCTTAATAAAATGCTCAAGAATTCAAAATTTGTGACAAATCTCCATAGTGCCTCCCTTTTTGCTGCTACTTTTATTTCTTTGAAACTGGCCATTTTTCTTCATATCTCTAATAATTCTTTTTTACAAATAGGCAACATCAGTGTCTTCTTCATTAGTGTCTGATTTTGATACCTTTAGTGCCAGAGATGTTTCTTATTTTTTCTTTCTTGTCTTGTTCTTGCTACTTTGTGAGTTCATGTGTCTTTAAATTACCGATAAGCTCATCCATAGTGAGATTTTTTAGGTTCCATGACTTAGTAATATCATCTACTTTTCTTTCCCAGGATTTTGGCAGAACCCCAAGAATCTTTCTCACATAATTATACAATGGAATCACTTCTTCTAAGAAGTGTAGCTCATTATACATAGAGGTGAATCTTGTATCTATTTTATGTATTATCTCTTCTTTTTTCATGGTGAAGGTTTCATACCTGGTCGTTAGTATGTCAAATTAGGAATCCTTCATATCTGTAGTTCCCTCATGAGCTATTTTCAAGCAGTCCCAAATTTTAATAGAATTTTCACATGCAAAAATCATGTTGTATTCATCAGGCCCTATATCATAAATTAGAAATTTCTAGGCCTTGTAATTCTTCTCAATTTTCATTTTGTCTTCATCATCATACTCTTTCCTTCTTGTAGAAACCATTCTAGTTATTTCTTCTTCTTTGACTTCTTTAACAGGAATGTGAGGATCATCTAGTTTTATATCCATCAACTCACTGTCCTCAGCCATAATGGAGTCAAACATACTTGTTTTCCACAACCCAAAAAATTCCCATTAAATCTAGGTGGTCTAGTAGTAGATTGTCCTTCTTCTAGATTCAGTGTAACAACCATGATAACCAATTCACTCGAGGTGTCAACCTTTTAGAATGTTTTTTCTCTGATACCAATTGTTGAAACTCATTGGGTTGCACCATGCTGTGAGGGACCAGGTCTTTTTGAGTCAGTCACAGATAATCAAATAGTAAATTTACCAGGAATACAAAATAGTGCAGGAAACTTAAAGAACACAAGATTTAACATGGAAACCAACTTGCTCAAGGGAGGAAAAACCACGACTTGCCCTCACACGCACCCAATACTTCATAATAATCAACCTCTTGATTACATACTCTAAAGAACCGAACTCTATGTTCAACGTCCTTGTAATAACTTTACTACAAGCCTATCTTGACAACTCTACCAAGAACAAACTTGATATTGATTGACTATAACCAATATACACCGTAGGTAACTCTACCTAATCTAACTAAAGAATTCAAAGAAAGCATTACTCTTATAACATGTGTAATTCAGTTACAATTCAAGACTCGACTCAATCACACTAACTCTTTTAGTGCATAAGAAATAAGAACTTAAGTTATATTTGAGGAATGAAGCTAGATTGACTTTTCGCATCTCTTAATTTCTTCGATTCTAATTTTTGCAAAAACTATCAATTGAAAAACATCCTTTATCTTTTATAGTATAATAATAATTTGGGTTAAAATGCAATTGGACCAGGTGTCCTAAATAGTACAAGAAACACCTGCACAGTTTGTCACACTAGATGACAAAATTGTGCAAACACTTGCCAGCTGTACTTTAGCATTGAAGATCCAGGGACCTGGTCCCTTATTGTAAGCTTCTAATCATCAAAACAAGCTATAGAAAAGTTGTCCACAAAATCTAATAGGAGGATATGGTGGGGTTGACTTAGCTCCACTAGCCTGAGACTAGGCATCATGTGCCTTAGGGACAGTAATAGTTTGAAAACGATGATTACCAGAAAGCTTAGGATTCGGAGCACTAGCCGAAGAATATGAACCAGAATTTTCCCAAGCCTTATTTTTGGTCCACTATCTACTATCTCTCTCACCATTCTGCTAATTTTCACATTGCTCAAAATACTTGAACTTCTTATTCTACTTCTCTTCCATCCTTGCCTATCTCTTTTTTTCATCATCTACTTGATGCATATAAACCACAAGCCTGTAGATATCCATGTCATTGTTCAACATAGCAGCCTTACACTCCAATAATAAGTCACAAGACAACCCAGAATCTAGTTTTCTCATTTTCGCCTTCATTAAAGACCAACTCTAGAGAATAATGAGACAACTACAAAAATTTCAAACCATACTCCTTTACACTCATTTCCCATGCTTAAGATTCACAAACTCCTTAGCCTTAGATTTCCTCAACTCCTGAGGAAAGAAATGATAAATAAAGGCACCCAAAAACTCATCCATAAAGCTGGCTCTGCATTATCACCTCTTAAATTATCCCGCTTTTCATACCACTAATAAGCTACATCTTTCAACTTGTATCCAGCAAACTTCACACCCTCAAAATCAGTAGAATATATCACCCTAAATATCTTCTCTATTTCATGAACAAACCCTTGAGGATCCTCATCAAACTTAGAGCCTATGGAGGTTAGGAATTTGACCTTATGAACTTGCCAACCCTATTGACCTCCGATGAAGGAGCAGCAGAACTCATGCAACCAGACAGGCAAGACTGATATTTTACTAACTAAGTAGATGAATCAACTGGAAAAACTCCATATTATAAACATCACCATATGGTATCGGGTAACAAGTATCATCAGCCTAGGAAGCCCAAGAACGACTAGTAGAAATTGATAAAACTCCACATAGGGTAGTACAATTGGGAGAAGGGACCCTAGACCGAGTTTTCACTCCAAAGAAAAAAAGATTTCCATCCACATTGCCCACAAGTTGTACAGAGCTTCCAATAGAGTTTCTACGAACATCAAATATCTAGGGAGGCATGATCTGAAATATGAGTAAAACTTATTTAGGGAAATTCAGCACACCAGACACTATATCCCAAACTAGAATACAAGAAAAGAGAACATTCCTAAATGCCTTATAGCCTCCTCCTTATAAGTGTAGTGCACTACACACGCATAAAAGGGACTCTATTCGATAAGACATTATGGAGGACCACCGACCCTGAACCTATGCTCTGAGAGCAAGTTTGTCATGACCCAACCTTGGTCCTAGTCATGACAGGTACTCAAGCCCACCGAGGGACGGAGACCACCCCCTTCGTCTAATCAATTGACCATAATAAATATAATAGCAGAAGTAACCCCAAAACAATATGAAAGATAGATATACAACTCAATAGGAACTAATCGTTAATAAATAGTAGACACCCACACTTTATCCATAAAAAACTCTAACAAAATTGAACATCAACTAGGCTGTGACATTCCTCGAACTCTCAACAAAAAGAATCCAAAATTGATAGTCCCAGGCAACATAATGGAACCAATAAGTAACATACCTTTCAGAAGAAGGATAGTCTAAGGCTCACCACTTCAAGATAATCAATGGATGAACCAGAACCACCTAACTCTACATAAAGTAACTATATAACCCCTAGAACTCTACCTAATGAAATGATTCATTGTCCGGGGATGGTTAGTGGGTTGAGAACTACTTTAATCTCAGGGAAGGGATAAAATAATACCAAAATAAAATCATTCCAAAACTATTCAAAAACCATAAACACATATTAATATATACATATTTATCTATATATAAGATTCTAGGATAGGGGACAAGGTTTAATAATGAATTTTCATATCATTAACCTAGACTATATAACTCTTACTATCTTAAGGGCACCCACGGGCTATATGGTTTAAGCTCACCCAGTTGAAAAGGTCCTAGCGCATGTTAGCCACACAAAACTAGAAGATCCAAGGAGGAGACAGGGAGTCCAAGACCCCAGCCATTCAAAAAAAATAGTGTGTGAAATATACACACGATCACCACAACCACCACGCCGATAAATATAGTTTCCAGTATCGATCCCCCCGAGACCTCCTCCGTTTGTGGTGAGATACACAACCCCCTTTAAGACTAAATTAATATAATTTACACATTCATATACATTAACAAAATAGTCTTTTAATTAGGAATTTATCATTGGTATCGTCATACAAAATAAAGTTAAGATTGCATACCAATTCCATTATACCATTCCAAAACTAAATACCAAAATTTGGCTCCAAAGTTTCTAATTGAAAAATAATATATGGACATCAAGGCCTTTCAAAAACCATTTAAAGTTCCATTAACATTTTATGCAATGTAAGGTTCCAAATGTAAGTTAAACCATGTGTATTTATATGTTCAAAACCAATTTCACACGTTGGGTTGAGGGTAAAGCCAATTCAAAACCATTAAACCCTAAAATTTAGGGAAAACCATGTTCCTAGTTCCAATTCCCATAGACATACATATATTGAGTTGAAAACCATAAGAATAGCCATACATGACCAATTTAAAACCATGGAAAACTAATTTACACTATAACCATTCCAAATCTCTCAACCCATATTCAAAACCAATAATTAAATCCACATTGAAAATAATTGAACACATGCTTGTATGAAAATAAATTTAAGGAAGATATAAATGCCTACATATGAAAATATTTGGAGTGTAAACCACTGATTGAACCCTAGGTGCTTATTCATTAGAAACACTAGCTTTTTCCTTGCTTTAGAAGTTTGAAAAGAGAGAATGATGTTTATGATTGAATAATGAATAATTATGAGGGTCCTTTATGGTTTTTTAATTTGTGGTAAATAATAGGTTCAAAGTAAAAACACAAAAATAACCCCACTTAAAACATGCAGAAAACTGTCGCTAGTCGTATTGAGTCAGGTAGCGACTCCTGGTCACTAGTCATAAGTCATCACCACGACTCATAGAAAAGGATGAAACTTAGAGTCACCACATTAGTATGGTCACAAGTGACACCCTATGACTCGTGACAATACCTAAGGACTCATGAGGGCCAAGTCGTGATCCAAACAGAAACATTAGGCCACCTCACTAGTTTGGCTACGATTGGGATAATACAAATCTAGATTTTGCCTATAACTTGACAACTGACATGTACTCTGGATAGTAAGAATAATCACACAAATAATTTTAGAGTGTAAACCCTGGGGTATTATAGAACACCTGGCCTATTTCTATGGCACCTTACCGTATGTCTCTTGCCAAGAAAAAGAGCTAAATATTTTGCTCCAAGATCTTCTACGTAAGGATTTTATTAGGTTGTGTGTATTTTATTGGGGTGCTCTTATTCTTTTAATGAAAAAAGGGATGATTTTATGCACATCTATATCAATTTAAGTCGTTGAATAAGGTGAAAGTAAAGAATAAATATCCTATGCCTTGTACCAATGATTCATTTGACCATATTTAGGGTGTGGTGGTGTTTACAAAAATTGATATGAGGTCTGGTAAGAATCATTTAAGGATTTGGGTAGAGTACATCCATAAGACAGTCTTCAGGACTCGTTATGGCCATTATGATTTCCTAGTGATGTCTTATGGGTTAACCAATGCTCCATCACCATTCATGGACTTAATGAACCACATTTTTAGGACTTATTAGGACTCTTTCAGGATATTTTTTACTCATCATTTCATTTTTTATTCAAGTAGTAGATATGAGCATGAGCAATATATAAGACCCATTAAAATTTTGATCATTTTATTTTTTACAGTGTTGTTTGTGTAATGTTGACTTGGTGACATGAATTGTGTTTAAGGATGTTAAAAGGGTGTTTGGGGAAAGTCTAGGATTTTTCAAAAAGGGTTCAGGGTCATTTTAATACCCCGAGGTAGTGAGGGTCCGCAATGAGGCCATGTCATGGAGGTTAACCTCTATGATATCGGCGTGGCACAGAGCATAACCTCCACGATAATGGCGTGCAATGCTAGTATTTTAATTTCATTTAATTTTGTTTTTTTCCCTTGGAATGAGGGGATTTTGGTCGTTTTACCTCTTGTACGACCTTTAAAAATAAGAGAATCCTCTTTTCTTCAGTTTTCAATTATCAAAATCATCCATTCTCTCTTAAAACTCAAAACCCAAGAACATTCAAGGGTTCCACCATGCATTCATCATCCGAGATCCAAACTGCAAATTGACTTTAAGTTCGTGTGTGCATAAGGCATGTTTCTCTTCCCTAAACTTTAATTTTACATTGTGACATGAATTGAATGGATTTTCATGTGATTTAAATTATGGGTTTTGACATTGGGTTGAGGGGTTTTGGTTGTTACTGATTTAATTAGTTGTCCCATGTTTTGAAATGATTATTCATGCTTTAAATTGAAATATTTTGCACCTAATTGATACATTTTAAATGGTTGGAATGGGGGAATTGGGTTTCTCTAAATTGGATGAATTTTGGCTTGGAATTACATTAACCTTAACCTACTTTGTAAATTTGATTTTTACTATGGAAAGTTCCATGGTTTAACTTACTTTTGAACCCAATACATTGCATTAGTGTATAAATTGATATAAAAATTTATTTGGATGGCCTTAGTGGCCATGGTTTTGATTTAAATGGAACTTAGATGTCCAAATTTGTTTGACAAAAATATATTTGATTGCAACCATATTGGTATGACGATAACAAGTGGTAAATGCCTTAAAAATGACACCTAGGATAATTGTTGGAATTATTTGTAAAGTGATTTTAATTTGGGCTTAAAGGAGGTTGTGTAGCTCATCCTAAAGGTTTAAGTACTGGAGGGACAAACACTGGAAACCATGTTTTTTGGCATTGGTGGTTTATATGACCATGTTATTGACACACACTTGATATATATACATATATATATGTCTCTCTCTCTCTCTTTCTCTCTCTCTCTATATATATATATATGTTTGTGTATTTAGGATGGCTATTACCCATGGTGGCTCTTTTTCCCTCATATTTTCCTCAGTTCATACGACTAACACGTATTAGGGACTGACAGTGCCCAAGCACACACATAAGTGTGTGTGGTCTACCAAGTAATATAGTGGCCTTCAAGAAAGCTGAGTTATCGATCACACATAGACTAGATTTTGCAACGATTTGATTTCAGTTCACAATTTAGATTCACTTAATGTGAGAGTAACCAATAGAGAGAATTGACTTTGAATATTGCAAGTAAATTAAATAATGCGTAAAGAAAGATCTTGTAACAATCAATGGGAGAAAACCCAGGGTTGAAGCACTCTGAACAGTCATATTATGCTATTGGATTTCATTCGTTAACTTTCTTATCTTGGTTGTTGATTCGTAGGGTAAATTGCATGATTATGGTTTCCCAACCTCTAATCTATTACCTAAGTTAAACCTTACGCCTACATCGTTGAGCGGGGATGTAATAATTCACTTAAGTTCTCAACAAATATCATCCTACATATAAATCAAGTAAGGTATCTAAGTACATCCCTGTCCTAGATACTAATTCAAGTTTCTTATTTTATAAAGAATCAAGAACCATACTCTGCTTATTCTCATGTTCTATCGCCCTACTCCCTCTCCCAAGTTCACAATATTGACAATAAATGAATTCTAAGGGTCACGAATCCTTAAAATAGTTTAAAATAGAATAAACAAACAACCAATATTGATAAGTAAAGAAAACCAACTTAATCTATAGTAATAATAATCATGTTCTTAGTTTCAACGCCGAAAAGGGAGTTTTTAGCCACTCATAGCCATAATCAACATCCAATTAATTATACGAATGATTAAAACCTTAAAACAAAATCTAAATTAAAGAAATGAAAACCTAAAAAGAAGTTTTGGAAGCCTCCAATGTTGTTTCAAGTGATCTAGGGGTTCAAAGATGTCCCAAAATGTGTTTTAAGACGTTATATTTATAGTATATAAGTCATAACCCCACTTGGATTAGGTTTCCACATCATTTTCCTTCAATTTGACCCTTTTCTCCCGATTTTGATCATTGGTACATCACTCCACAGTGTCAAATGGCATCCTGGGAACCACTGGGCACAACTAGGTACTTAACTCCCGATTTTGGTCATTGGCGCTATGCGGTGAAATCTCATTGAGCAAATTTTGGACAATTTCGAAGTGGGACAGCTACGCCACATGGTGTTTAACCATTTTGGGACACTTCTGAATCCAATGGAAGGTATCACGTTCCAATTTGTCAAAAAAAAATCTACACGCGCTCAAAACTTTCTAGGGGTCCAAATTGGTGTCCAACTTGCATCTTGTGCTTCCGTGGTCATTTCCAAGCCCTTTTAAGTTGTTTTCCACTTAATTTAAAGCTTGTATATACTTAATATAACATCATAATCCATTTACAAGAATAATATAGAATTAAACACAAAATTTAGAGCTCAATACAACACAACATCCTTAACGATGAACTAGCAACACGAGCTAAGCATAGGCTAAATTCACATTGAGCTTTAACTCATTGTTTTGACTCTTTTTCTTATTCAATTGACCCTTGAACATTATAAATAAGTTTTTTTACATATAAATACATAATAAAAACCTTATTAACTCATTAAAACACATTAGAACTCAACATAATAGACTAGAAAAACACCAAGCTCAAGCTAGTTACACTAGTTTTCTCGGTTGGACTCTAAATGCTCAAATTGAATCAAAACTCATGTTAAACCACCATTAAACATTTTAAACACATACTTGGACACATAATTCTCATTTATATCATTATCAACACATATAACATAAGAATCATCCTCAAAACAGGGCTAAAAAGGCTAGAATAGTAATGCTAGAGTGCATAAATACACCCAACATCAGGGACCTTTCATCAGGAGGTTCTGAACTGATATAGAACATGGGTGATTTTAGGATTGATCGATATACACAATAAAATTTAATGGTTTTTAAATCTTATGTTCATGACCCTTACCTTATCCCAAAATCCCATATATGTATATATGAATTTGTGGTTTTGATTAATTTTGGATATGGAATTATTTTATGACTTTCAATTAGTTACATTCCAGTTCTTATCCCACTAAAAATCTTATGACACTATATTATTTCATGATGCAAGGTTCAAAGACTTTTCTTTTACTTTTATATAGTGTTACGCGGATTAGCACGTCAGTTCAGTTTTTGTAAAGTGGTGAGCTTTCATCCTTTTGAAGGCCATATCATTTTATTATTCTTTTTTTGTTTACTCAGTACTTTTAGATTCTTTTTGGTCATAGTCGGGGTATGTCCTCACTTAGAGATTATTTTGGTTTAGAGACTTTCATGGACAAAGGTGGGTTGATTATTTTTTTGACTCTTAGTTATCTAAGTTATCTATTAATCTCTTATTACTATCTTGATTGTCTTCTAATTTATCTTTACTATGATTATTATTGTGCTCTTGAACTTAGGCTGAGGTGGTGGTCTCCAGTCCATAATAGGCTTGAGATACCTATCACGAATAGGCATTAGTTTTGGTCGTGACAAGCTTGGTATCAGTGCACGGTTTAGGGTTGTTGGGTCTCCACAATATTGTATCTAGTAGAGTCTTTATTATGGGTATACAGCGCACCACACTTATGACGAGCAGGCTACAAGCCATTTTGGAATATTTTTATTGCTTATGTTATATTTTGGGCTATAGAGTCTAGTGTTATGAAACTTCTCTAAATCCTGAGTTTTGTGCTTTTAAATCATTCCTCCCTAAAGATCTGATATTTGTAGAAACTCTATTGGGATCTCTATCCTATGTGAGGATAATATGGAGAGGACTTACCTTGTGTATGGTGTGCAGAACTGATCTAGGGTCCCTGCTCCTAATTATGCCACCTCATATAGAGTTTTACCTATCCCCACTAGTCCTTCTGGGCTATTTGAGATTGTGATGCTTATAATCAACCACCTTAGGTAGACATCTCTAAAGTAGAATTTTGTTGGTCAATTTATTTGCTTACGCATTTGGTGACATCTCAATCTCATCAATCTGATCATGTCTGTTTTATTTCTTATTTATCTAAGAACACTCGAGTTGGCCAGTTCATGAGGTTAAATCCCCCAACCCTTACAAACTCTAAGGTTTAGGAGGATCCTCGGGGATTCATTGTTGAAATAGGAAAAATCTTTTAGGTGATGCCTTCTATTGATGTAGAGAGTGTGGTGTTTGTTGCTTATTAGTTTAAGGATAAAGCTTATCAGTGGTTTGAGTAATGGAAAGCTATGATGTGTGATGCTGCTACACAGGCAATGTGGGATGACTTTTCCACTGTATTTCTTGATCACTTCTTTCCTTGGGAGTTTAGGAAAGCCAAGGATGAGTATTTTTTAATCTAAAGTAGGTCAAGATGAGTGTGAAAGAGTATGCTCTAAACTTTCAGTTGTTGGCTCGTTATGCTCTAGAGTTGGTGTCTACCATGAGATTCAAGATGGGGAATTTTTCTTATTTCTCTTGTGATGTGGTAGTAGAGTGTAAGGCTATAATATTGAACAATGATATAGACATCTCCAAACTTGTGGTTTATATACAATAGGTAGAGAATGAAAATAAGAAGTAGGGAAAGATATCATAGAGACAAAACAAGAAGATTAAGTATTCAGAAAAGGGTGGGGGTTATCCGAATAGTGGGAAGGATAATACATAGTGGACCAAGCAGAAGAATTGATGGAATTCTTATTAGTTTGCTAGTTCTCCCTATCTTAAGACTTCGGTTGATCATCGTTTTAAGGCTAACAGTGGTCCTAAGGAACAAGGTTCCCAGTCTAAGGCTATTGGATCTCATTCATCCCAATATTATCCTCCTTGTGTTTTTTGTGGAAGATTCACCATGGTTATTGTTAAGAGGGGATGAACTAATGCTATAATTGTGGTTAGTTTAGACATATGCACTAGGATTGTCATTCAGCCAAGGATGCCACTAGGGCTAGTAAAATTTTGGTTGCCACTTCTTTATCTCCTGCACCAGAGAGAACTACTTTTTGTACCGACACTGGCCGAAATTGCATCTATGAACTTACTACTCGCTGGGAATCTTAGGCACCTCTAGATATTATTATTGGTATGTGACAGCTCTTTTCCCATGATGTTTCTTATTTGCTTGATCCGGATTATACCCTATCTTATGTTACCCCTTATGTGGCTGTGCATTTTGGTTTTTGTCCTGAAAGTATTTTTGACCCTCTTTTTTGTCTACTCTGAAGGGTGATTCTATAATTGCTAGAAAAATCTATAAAGGTTTTGTGGTGTCCATCTTTTATAGTGAGACAATAGTAGATTTGAGAGAGTTAGATATGGTGGATTTTGATGTTATCTTAGGAATCGATTGGCTTCACTCGTGCGATGCTTCTCTAGATTGTAGGACCCGAAAGGTTCATTTTCACTTTCCTAAAGAGCCGATATTAGAATGGGAGTGGAGTTTCTCAGTGCCCAAAGGAAGGTTTATTTTCTATCTTAGAGTTCATAAATTAATCAAAAAAAGGTGTCAATTCATCTACTTTGGATTAGGGATTTTGATCTGAAAGTCCTTCTTTTGCAATCCTTCCTTGTGGTTAATTAATTTTCTAAAGTGTTTCTTGATGATCTTCCTAGAATACCTCCCAATAGGGAAGTAGACTTTGGGATTGATCTTCTACCAGATACTCTTCCTATTTTAATTACACCTTATTGAATGGATCCGACTGAATTAATGTAGCTAAAGGAGTAGTTAAAAGATCTTCTTGATAAAGGTTTATTCATTCTACAGCTTCTCCATGGGGTGGTTCTGTTCTTTTTGTGTGGGAGAAAGATGGGTCCTTTCGAATGTGTATCAACTATCGTTAACTGAATAAGGTTACAGTGAAGAATAAGTATTCTCTTCCTAAGATTGATGACCTTTTTTAATAGCTTAAGGGTGCTAGATGTTTCTTTAATATTGATCTTTGTTCAGGCTATCATCAGTTGAAAATTAGGGAGGATGATATTCCCAAGACTACTTTCCAAACTTGGTATGGTCACTATGATTTTTGGTTATGTCATTTGGGTTGACTAATGCTCCTGTTGCATTCTTAGATCTTATGAATCAAATTTTCAGAAAGTTTTTTGAACTTGTTTGTGATAGTTTTCATTGATAACATATTGGTGTACTCTAAGAGTAAGGAGAATTATGCAAATCACCTTTGAATTGTGTTGTGGACTCTTAAGGATCAGATGTTGAATGCTAAATTTTCTAAGTGTGAATTTTGGATGAATGTTGTGACTTTTCTTTGGCATGTAGTTTCTAATAAAGGGATCAAGGTGGATCCACAGACGGTTTAAGTAGTTAAGAAATGTCCTAGATCTATGACTCCAACCAATGTTAGGAGCTTCTTGGGCTTGGATGGGTATTATAGGAGGTTTGAGGAGAGTTTCTCTTCTATTACTTCTCTTCTGACATATTTTTCTCAGAAAAAGGTTTAGTTTTTATGGTTTGATGCTGGTAAGGGTAGCATTGAGATGTTGAAGGATAAGTTAACTTCTACGCTAGTTTTGAGCCTACCCGAGAGTACTGATGGTTTTGTTGTGTTTTGAGATGTGTCCTATATGGGACTAGGTTGTGTTTTAACACAATATGGTAAGGTCATAGCATATGATTCTAGACAACTTAAGGTTCATGGGAGGAATTATCCAATTCATGATCTATAGTTGGTTGTTATGGTTTTTGCATTGAAAATTTGGCACCATTATTTGTATGGGGTGTATGTGGATATCTATTTTAGATCATCAGAGCTTATAGTATATGTTTGTGCAGAGAGTTTAACCTCAGGTAGACAAGGTGATGTGAATTTCTTAAGGATTACAACATGAGCCTTCACTACAATCCAAGTAAAGCTAATATGGTTGTTGATGATCTTAGTAGATTATCTATGGGAAGCTTATCTCATGTTGATGAGGATAAAGAGGGTTAGAGACGGACAATCAAAGATTGGCTAACTTGGGATTTTTTCTTTTGGACTTTAGGGATAGAGGAGTCATTGTACAAGAAGTGTTAAATTATCTCTTGGTGTTAAGGTAAAGGAGAAATAGGTCTTGGATTCCATACTTATGCAGAATAAGGATGATGTGGCTTAGCAAAAAGTTATGGCTTTGGAGATTGTGGAAGATGGCCTCTTTAGGTACCAAGGCAGGTTATGTATTCCTGATGTTGATGGGTTACGAGAAAGGATTTTTACTAAGGCTCATGAGTCTAGATATATAGTTCACTTTGGGCATAACTATGATATACCATGGCTTGAGGGAAATCTACTGGTAAAATAATATGAAGAGAGATATGCCAAATTTATTTCTAAGTCTATGGTTTGCAGTAAGTTAAGGTTAAACACTTGAGGCTTTGTGGCATGCCTCAATAGATAGATTTTCCCATGTAGAAGTGGTAGATGATTAATATGAATTTCATTATAGTTCTTTCATGGTCTCGCCATTAGTATGACTTGATTTGGGTCATTGTGGATAGGATGACTAAGTCTTCTCACTTCTTGCCAGTGTGGACTAACTACTTAGGAGAAGATTATGCTAAGTTGTTCATTTAGGAGATTGTAAATTTGCATGGCACGCCAATGTCCATTATTTCATACCGAGGTACACAATTTTCTTTTTTACTTATGGAATTCATTTTAGACATGTTTGGGTACACAGGTGAACCTTAGCACCTCTTTCTACTCTTAAATGGATGGGCAAGTAGAGAGTACTATTTAGACTTTAGACTCTATGCTAATGGCCTATGTGATTTATTTTATAGGGAGTTTGGTTGATCATTTTCCTCTTATTGATATTGCGTCTAATAATAGTTACATTTGAATATTCAAATTGCTTATTTAAAGGCTCTTTAAGGTAGGAGGTGTAGGTCTCCTATTGGATGGTTTAAAGTTGGTGAGACTAGTTTGTTTGGTCCTGACATGGATCAAAAAACCATGGAGAAGGTAAAAGTGCTTAGAGAAAGACTTAAGACTGCCGAAAATTGCTAAAGGTCTTATGCGGATATTAGACAAACAGAATTGGAGTTTAAAGTAAGTGATTGGGTGTTCATGAAGGATTAACCTATGAAATGAGTCATGAGTTTTTGGGAAGAAGGGGAAACTCGATCCTCATTATATTTATCCATATCGGATTTTGAGAAGGATTGGTAATAGTTCTTATGAGTTAGATTTGCCTGTAAGTTTAGCTTTGATTAATCATGTCTTCCATGTGTCTATTCTTAAAATGTGTGTAGGAAATCCTTCCCTGATAGTTCCTGTTGAGGATGGTGGTTTTACGGAATCCTTGTCTTATGAGGAAGTCCCGGTTGAGATATTGGATAGGCAAGTTCATAGATTGAGGACAAAGAATGTAACCTCGGTGAAGGTGCTTTGAAGAAACCAACTGGTAGAAAAGGCTACATGGGAAGTTAGGGAAGATATGAAGGTCAAATACCCATTCATATTCCCTAGTTTGGATGAAAGTTCTTAAGGCATGAGTTTTGTTTTCCTTTTTTCCCTTTTTAGTTTTTGATAATGCTGAACTTTCACATCAAATTAAGTGCAAGGACGTTGTCATCAATATATTTAGACAACTTTGTAGTCGGGGTCGAATCCACGAGGAACAATGTGAGTTGTAATGAAGTTAATTCGAAATAACAGACACAAGTTTAATTCAAACCAATGTTATGCAAAGATAAAAATGAGGGAGATAGATACCTACACTAATATTTCTTTTTGTGTTTTTTCTAGTATAAATTTAGGGCTATGAATAATTAGAGTTAAATAATTAATCACTGATCTTGGGATTATGCATTACTATGGGAGTGGAACGTGGGAGTTAGTGATTATCATCAATTTAGTAAGTCAAATTTGGGTAGTCTTGGTTATAGATTTTGATGCTAGTCTTTCGACAAAACACCAAACTTTCACCCATTGATTCTTTCGAATACCTACTAAGTGTGTTCAACAATTTATAACCACAACCTCAATATAGGCATCCCTATGTCTAGGGTGATACCCATGGTATAGTTAACCTCACATTCACCCTTACCTTTAAGAGAGTGAAAATTTAGCAAACTACACACATAATTGTCCATCATTTCTTTTGTTTACACATCCCTCTTTCAAGGATGATATGGATTCCTGCACTTCACCCAAAACCCTTCTTTCAAAGATGGCCTTGATATTTCTAAAGCTTGGAGCTTTCACTCATCAAACCCATATGGGTATTTGGAGATTTTACCCATAAAATCCAAACCAAATTAGCATAGAAATGATAAAACCCATAAACATGACTTACTAAATAGATGCTAACAATAACAACCCACACACAATTTAACCCCTATTCACACATAACCCCAAGAGGGATATTTAGCTACACATAAGATAAATAAGCATAGATATACCCATATCTCCATTGAAATGAATTGTTGACGATTTAAGTAAATGTTACTTCAAACTTGTCTATCCTATAGTATCAACAATGGTAGTGAAGAAATCTTTCACTTAGAAAGTCTCCAATGTATTCTTCACCAAAAATTTACACAATATTTTCTTCTCCAAAAATGGAGGCTATGGAGTCAAGAGCTAAGACCTAAAAAATTGGGGAAGTTTGAGTCTTTTTTGTCAAAATTGGGATCATCCATATACATTTCCAATTTTGCCCTTGGGCAAAATATGTTTGCTGAGCTGCGATCGAACCAACTTGGCCGCGACTGGATCTACCATGACCACGATAGATTCACGTGACCACAGTTGGCTGACCATCTTAGATTACTACGACTGTGGTCACCGGGCCATGACTGCGGTACCTAGGTCCCTTCTACTACAGGTCTTCAATTGCACTTTTTTTCTCCCTTTTTGTCATTTTGAGCTCTAATCCACATCTTTTGATACTATCAACTATATACCTACAAGGAGTGAATATTAGTGCATTTAGTCATAATTATGACTCATTTACTCATTTAAATCAAGGTAATGTGCACGAATAATTAGTGCGAATGAGTGGTAAAATCACCACTCATCAAGTTTGTCAACTGATTCTGGAGTATTCTTGTTATTCTCATGCTAAAAGTGTCCTAACTCATCATTCGGGGATGAATGATCCGTAGAGGGGATAACGTAAGACCCCTTAAAATTTCAATTAATTTATTTTGACCCTCCCGCAAGTGTAATATAAATTTTTGACCTTAATTATGTTTAGGAATATTAAAAGGGTGTTTGGGGAAAGTTTTTGATTTTTTAAAAAGGGTTCGAGATCATTTTAGGACCCCAAGGTAGTGAGGGCCTGCAATAAGGTCGTGTCACAGAGGTTAACCTCTAAGATATCACCTTGGCACGGAAGATAATATCCTCGATAACGGCATGCCACGCCAGTGTTCTATTTTCATCTAGTTTTATTTTTGTTCACATAGGGCGAGTATTTTTTTTGTATTTTACACCTTTTACGACCTTTAAACATAAAATGAGCCTTTTTTCTTCAGTTTTAAAAAATCGAAATCATCCATTCTCTCTTAAAACTCAAAACCCAAGAACATTCAAGGGTATCAGAGTGCATTCTTCATCTGAGCTACAAATTTCAAATTGACTTTAATTCCTTGTGTGTTTAAGGTATGTTTCTCTTCCCTAAATTTTAATGTTACATTGTGGTATGAATTGAATGGATTTTTATGTCATTTAAATATGGGTTTTGAAATCGAGTTTAGGGGTTTTAGTTGTTACTGATTGAATTACTTGTCCCATATTTTGAATTGATTATTCATGCTTTAAATTAATATTTTTGGGACTGAATTGGTAAATTATTTAAATAGTTGGAACGGGGGACATGGGTTTCCCCAAATTTGATGATTTTTTTCTTGGAATAGCATTAACCTTAACCAACCTTGCAATTTTGATTTTTATTATGAATATTTGCATGGTTTAACTTGCTTTTGAACCCAATACATTACATTAATGGATAAGTGGATAAAAATAGATTTGGATGGCCTTGGTGTCCATGGTTTGGATTTTAATGGAACTTGGGATTCCAATTTTGTTGTGTGAACTGGTTTCACATAAATATATTAGCTTGTAAGCATATTAGTATTACGATACCAAGAGGTAAATTCTTTAATGAATAGCTCATGGGTTAGTGGTTGGAATTATGTGTAAAGTGATTCTAATTTGGGCTTAAAGGGGGTTATGTATGTCATCGTGAAGGTGTAAGTCCCGGGGGATTGGGGGAGGGGGCGAACACTGGAAATCACTTTTGCCGGCATTAGAGGTCTATATGATCATTTGCTTGACACATACTTGATATATGTATTTGGAATGGGTATTTCCCATGGTTCCTTTAGTTTTCCCTTGAATTTTCCTCATTTCATGTGGCAAACATGCAAACTGGGCCCTTTCAGCGGGGAAAGCTGAACCCATATAGCCTATGGGTGCCATTAGGATGGATCAAGCTATACAGTCTAGGTTAATGTTTTTAAAACTCCTATTTTCATGACACTTGCCCTATAATGGAATCTTATTTGTGTATATATGAATGTGTGCATGTTATTTTGACTATTTTTGGACATGGCATTATTTTATCACTTCCCCTGAGATATATGCCAGTGTTTATCCTACTGACCATCCTAGGATGCTACATCATTTTGTAATGTAGGTTCCAAAGACTTTCTTGTTACTCCTATGCCGTGTTAGGTGGATTAGCACTTCGATTGAGTTTCTATGAAATTGTGAGCCTCCATCCTTTGGAAGGCCTTATCATTTCATTCTTTTTTTTGTTGACTCGGCACTTTTGGATTGTTTTTTGTCATAGTCGGGGGGCATGTTTCAACTTAAATGTTCTTCTAGTTTAGAGGCTTTCATAGACAGAAGTAGGTTGGTTGTCATTTTGAGTCTTAGTTCATTGAGTTATACATTCATCCCTTACTACTATCTTAATTATTTTTAATTTATCTTTACTATTGTTATTATTGTCCTCTTAAAGTTAGGCTAGAGGGATGGTCTCTGGTCTATGGTGAGATTGATATACCCATTACGACTAGGACCTGGTTCGAGTCATGACACTTTATTTGAGGACAATGCTCTGCACTTTGAGAGATCATAGGATTTATATAAAATTTTCAAAGTGAGAGTTTGGGCTTGAGTATTAGCATTTTTAGGTACGTGTCGTCCAAGGATGGGATTATTGAGGACCTGGGAATATTAAGACTATTCATGATTGGGCTCAATCTATGTCATCTTCCATGGTTTTTGTTTTATTAGTTTGGCAGGCTGCTATAGGTAGTTCATTGAGAGAATTGCTACTATTGCAACCCTTAAAACTAGATTGACTAGCAAAGAGGTTCCACTTCAGTGGTCATTATGAGGCGAGATTTCTTATACTCAAGGACTTGCTTACTTCAACTCCTATTCTGGCTCTTTTTTTGGGTGAGGAGTTTACTCTTTATTATGATACTTCTAGTATTGGTTTGGGGTGTGTCCAAATTCATCAAGGCCGAGTTATTATATATGCTTCAATTTTGCTAAAGGCGCACGTGCACAACTACCCCCTCATGTCTTAGAGTTAGCAACGATAGTCTTTATGCTTAATATTTGGAGGCATTAATTATATGGTGTTTTCAGTGAGATTTTTGTTATAAATCATAGTCTTTAGTACATTATGACTTAGAGGGAGTTTAATTCAAGACAGCATAGGTGGATTGAGTTGTTAAAGTACTATGACCTATCTATTCTATTCAATCTAGGCAAGGCAAATATGGTAGCGATACCCTGATCTAGAAGGCATTGAGTATGGGTATCTTATCCTTTATTTTAGTTTTTGAGTGATAGTTGGCATTGGAAATCTATTCCTTATCAAACATAATAGTTTGGCTTGTTAATTCCAACCCTAGGAGGATTCTTGCTAGTATTGAGGCTAGGTCAACCTTGTTGGAGTAGATTTGAGGCCAACAGTTTGAGGATAGTAGGATATGTAGCATTTAAGATCAAGTGTTGAGAGGTGTTCTTAGGAGGGCTACCTTATATTCAAAAGAGAACTTTGAGATTCAATGGTAGCATTTGTGATCTGAAGGTAGGAGACTTGATTCAGTTGATACTTCAAGAGGCTCATAGCTCCAGATATTATATTCACCATGATATAGCTAAGTTTTATACATATCTGAGGAATCATTTTTGGTAAAGTGGAATGAGGAAAGAAGTATCATACTTTGTGGCTCAATGCCTACGTTGTCTGCAGGAAAAGGCCAAATATATAAGACCTGATGTATTACTTTAGAGACTACCCATTCCCGGGTGAAAATGAGCAGAATATTTGGATTTCGTGGGTGGTTTGCAATGCATTTCTTGTGTTTCTGATAAATTTGGGTTATCATACAAAGATTGACCAAGACTACCCATTCTATCCCTATTTATACTTCCTTTAGTGGTGAGAGGTTGGATCATAACTATGTTTTAGAGGTGATTTATCATCATGGAGTGCTTGTGTCTATTATCTAAATAGACGCTCTTAATTTACTTTTAGCTTTAGAAGGACCCTTCAATAGGAGTAGGGTACCAAGGTTTACCTTATCATTGTTTTTTATTCATCGAATTATGTATATTTGGAGAAGACTATTAAGGTTCATGGGGATATGCTCTGCGTATGTGTTATGTACTTTGGATACCAGTGAGAGAAGTTTTTAACATTTGTGGAGTTTTCCTAGATAATAAATTCCATTCGAGTATTCAGATCGACTCACTCGAGGCATTGTTGATCTCCATTAGTTTGGTTTGAGACTTCAGCGGTTAAGTATTATGGAACCAATTTACTTTGTGTGTCCTTGGACAAGGTTTAAGTGATTCATGATAGGATTTAGAAAGCTCAGAGCAGGCAAAAGAGTTATTTTAACCATATACTTTGAGCCTTGACATTTATAGTTAGTGACTAGGACTTTCTTTGATGGCTTTCAATGAAGGGTGTTATGGGTTTCGAGATTAAGGGAAAGATCAGCCCCAAGTATATTAGACCATTTGAGATACTTTAGATAGTTAGGGAGGTAGATTATGAGTTATCTTTTACTCTATCATTTTCATTTATCCATACTATTTTCCATGTATCTATGTTGAGGCACTATATTCTGGATGAGTCTCACGTGCTTCAGTGAGACTCGAGTCAATTTGATTGGAGGTTGACATTTGTTGAGGAGCAAGTTTCTATCATAGCTAAAGATGTTGGATGATTTCTTTCCCAAGACATTTATGTGGTCAAGGTTAGATAGAGAAACTGTCAGGTCGAAGAGGCTACCTGGGAGAGTGAGTGTGACATGTAGACCTAGAATCCCTACCTATTCTAGCTTTCAGGTACTTCAGAATCCTTTACTTTCATGGATGGAAGTTCTTTTAGTAATGGATGTTGTAATGACCCTCTAAGTTATTTCTCACATTTTTGTGCTTTTTCTAAAATTAGAGCTTTCCTACAACTTCCTCAAGTAATTTATGACTTGATGTGTCTAATAGTTCTGTAAGTGGGCTATTCATTTGTTTTTAGAGCTATTTTTCTATTTTGTTGCTTTTGAAGTTGAGAAATTGATCTCGAGCCAAAAATTTAGGTAAACAGCCTTAAATGGCATTTTTTTATAGTTTTATTCGCTATAGAATGTGAATTTTAGGCTTGTGGGACCTTTGGTCAGAGTCAAAGCCTTCCAAACTCATTTTGGGCTATTGGGTGAATTTTGGTAAAAATCAAAACCTTGGGTGTAGGATAAAGACTCTGCTGAAACAACCTCGGATAGATATTTTGATAGTTGTGTTGAATCTGGAATGCTGAATTTGGTAGGGCATCATAATTTATTTGCATTCATGGGATTCCTAAGCAATCTCAAGCACCCAATCAGAGTCCACCAGGACATAGCAATGGTTCCTAATTTATTTTTTTAACCGTTTCAACGACTTATCGACTACTATAGTGGTTTATGACTGTTTTAGCGATACCCACTTAAGTGATGCCAGACCGCTTTAGCAGTGGCTTTCCAGCTGAGGCTGGGTCGCTTGAGTTCCCTCCTCACTAATTTTGCAGTCATTTAGCTGCTAAGTGACCATCACTTATAGTTTAAATATTTCATTTCCTTAAATTTCAGTTTCAAATGCTATGTCAAAAATCTCCATTAAAACGAAAGTGTGACCTCAAAACTCATAGGAAATCACAAATTGAAGCTGGGATTGTGTTTGGGCGTAGTTGTGGTCATTTCCTGGTCACTATTTTTGTAAGTTTCCAGTTATTTCATCATTTAATTCACTAATTATCTTTTTTTCTTATTTTATTTGGATCTATTTATAGACTATTGGATCTCATAGTTACACCTAATATTTGGGCAAATGTTCCTTGAGTTGAGAGAATAGTTGTGATAGTTTTAATTTTATGATCCTTCAAGTGGGATCCATATTGGATTTTAGCCCAATATCTGACCCAGAGAATTAGTACACAATATGGGTATCAATATTCTCACATTTATATGAACAGCCTTATTTTTATAACATAGTAGTGGTCGAAGGCTTCTTTGAAAGGAAGCTCCAAAGTATCGGATTATACGATCTTTGGGCGATGTCCAGGTAGGTTAGGCTCATTTTTCTCCTAGAATATGTGTCATTACAATATTACTGTAGTATTATGCTAGTTATGGGTAGGTGGATACTTATGGACTAGTTATTCTTTTTGCATTTATTGACTAAATTAGCCAGTTAGGGGCCCTTTCGGTAGCCTTTGGCCATGTATTTATTTATGTTAATTTATGATTACCCCTTAGGGTTAGTATTAGTATACTTAGTGCCTTGGGATAGGATTTAAAATAATTAGACTAGGTTTGGGTCGATGCTTTCGTTATATAGGATTTTTTAGACTGGTAATGGCTGCTACCAACCCTTCTTTTAGATAAAATGTCTTGAATACCTTCTCGTTGACCTAAATGACATTTATTTATTATCCTTGGCAAATTTTGGAGTTTAAGATGACTTATTCATTTTCAATAGTCCAATTTGACCTTTTTTACCCTAGGTGGGGTTGTATTTGGCCATAAATGTCACTCTTTGGTTTAGTGGTAGGGACACGTATCGCACATAGAGACTTCACCGCCGGACCTTACATATTGTGACTAGTTAGACTTAATTGGAGCTATATTGATTGATCATTATTAACTTTTATCTTATTTATTAATTTTGATTTTAGTTCACAGCTAGTAGCTTTATTAATATTTATTAGTTTTGGTTCGAGTTTGACATTCTACTATTATAGTCCTTGTTTGAGTCTGAAATTAATGATCTATATGGATATTGGTTTAGGATTAGGAATAAGGTAAAGACTGGTAAGAATTGGAATTTTGATCTAAGTAGTTTCAGTTATGCTTATCATATGTTGGCTCGCATTACATTTATTATTATTATTATTATTATTATTCCATCATTAGTGTTACTCTTGGTTTGTACCCCCTTGGGCGTATGAGGGCTCAGTTGGGTTATTTTTCTTCTTATTTCTTCCTTCTACGCTTATAAGGGCCCAATTGGGTTATAATTAGACTTTATTTCTATATTTTAGTTACTCATTACATATTTATTACATCCGTTCAGCATGATCTACTATTTTTTATTCTGCCCTATATTTCTGACTTAACTTACATTCTCACATTTTAGTAATGCCTTTATTGTGATTTATCTCAGTTGGCCTATGATGCCTAATGAGTACCCATTGTTTTGGTACTTATACAACACTTTTACATTGTTTCCCTAATGTAGATACTAGTATGATTCACCACCACTAACATTCTTTGGTTGAGTTGTTGTTTGGAGTTAAGGTGAACTTTTAGAGTCTAGAGCTGATCCTCCTCCCTGCTGTTATTTTTGAAGACTTTTTGTACATTCTGAGACTATTTTGTATATTTGGAAATTTTTATTACTATATTTTATTTTAGTGGCTCCTGCACCAACCTTACCAAGTCATAGGGAAACTTATTCTGTGCAATAGTCATTCTCCCTCTGTTGTATTGTATGTTCGTATATTTATCACTACTTTTAGTTTCTTTGTATTTCCATTTCATTTCTATATATTTTATTTTCTTACCTTTTGTCGATTAGCCTTGTACTTGCTGTTTTGGATTATGGTTTGCCTTACCAATTGTGGATAAGTGTAGGTGCCATCACGACTCGAGAAATTTGATCGTGACATTAACTGTTTATGCTAAAGTCTCAATCATCACAGAATGGGGACACTTTTTATCAAAATGACTATCCTCCCCAAAATCATAACAGCTTTGAGAAGCGATACCTTGATGAGAAGTACCTGCTGACCCAAAATGGCCATCACTGCCTGAAGATCTAAAATGAGAACTATGCAAAAACTGTCTAGAGCTATAATACCAAACTATCATGACCTAAACATTCAGTCCTTATGGCACCTACTATACCCCACTAGTAGGTTAGCTAAACCCATAGTCCTAAATAGCAATTAATGGGATAATAAGAGAAAGAGAGTTGCACGATATAAAGTCCAAACAAAAACACTAAACCTATAAAGTAAGACCCATACATATATACATAGGGAGAGAAGGAACCAAATTATTCAAAAATACCCCAAAGACCTAGTATCAGTCGACTCAAGAGCAACTATATATATAAGGAAGTACAAGACATATGCAATACATATATAGAACTATCTCCAAATATATAAAATAAAGACTAGTCCAAAAGGTAGAAGGAGATAGATCATCTATGTTCATCAAGAGCTCAGCCTAAGTCTCTGAATCCAACAGCTCTACATGAGGAGGGAATCTGTGGTGATAACTTCTACTAGGATCTATATTAGGAAAAAAATATAGAAGTGTAGTTTGAGTACCAAAACATGTGATACGCAATAGGCATCATAGGCTGACTAAGATCAGATAAGATATAAATATAATAAAATGTGAATATAAGTTAATGTTAAGTATAAAAAGGTCAGAAAAAGGATAGTATCCCTAATATGGACAAATAAGAGAAATGTACATAAGCTACCTCAAAAAGCTTAATTACAATCTATCTACAACCTAATCAAGCTCCCATAAGCCAAAAGTCACAAACAACAGACATTATATTCAAATATGCCCCCATAAACATGGTGGATACAAGCTAGAAATAGTAATCACTACAAGCAATGTGTAAGAGTACATCAGTATGAATAGATGCCATAAAATTTAGTAATGAAGCCATGTCTAATATATTGTATACACTTCCTCCCGCAACTATGGATCGTAAATGCATAACCTATAGGGGACACACCGATATGAACACAAACACAAAGTACAAAAATCAAAATATAATAATGAAAATCATTAATCGATAGACACAAGAAGAGGATCTGTAAGAAACCAAAGGTATATAAACTAATGAACTCAAACGTTGATCCTACGATTCAACCAATATTAATCCACTTTCACATAATGTTTCAAAAGGTTCAACAAAACTCCCAAAAAGCTTAAAAACACTCTCAGGTGTAAGTTCCATAAAAAATCATCTAACGGAGAAAAGGGGAAAGCCTATTTATTTATAGTCATGGGCTATTTTTTATAAAAAAAAACTAAAAGTTACCCTAAATAAGAACATAGGACATCTCAAAGAGATCGAGGGAGAAACTAAGCAAAGGATTGCATATGCCCAGATACTCATGTATGTAATGACTCATATGATCACATGCTGACACAAGTGGAGGTGCACATGGGTCTAGAACGATGTTTAGCTCCTCTTGACTCCGAAGGTCCTTTAGTAATGCATCTCACATGTCCCAAGCTATCATTCACACATGATATTGATCTCTTGGAAGATCTATCCAAGCATGCTCACTTCTGGGTTTCATGTCTTCATTACCATCAACTACCAAGCTTCAAAAATTGTATTTAACTGACAAGTATTTTTTATAATGTGAAGTGTTTGGACTTGAATCGGGGCTAAAAGAGTTTATCTTAGCTTTTTGAATACAAAATCTAGTAAAAAGCTCCTCAAGTCCCATTTTAAACCAAACAAAGTATTTTTTTTTTGGCTAAATCTCCAATATACCATGAATATGAAACAATACAAGCATAATAAGGCAAATAAATTAACTGATCAACCAATGCAATAGCTACAAACAAGTATCACAGTAAACCAGGATTATGTCACTTTAAAAAGGACATTATCCTAGAGAAAAGTACCTTACAAAAATGATAATATTGGTACAACTCCTCGAGGAACATGACATAAGGAAATCAACTTTCTAAACCTAGATTAAGGCTTCCAATAATAATCCTAAAGTTACAAGAGATACTAGACTAAAAAGTACCTAAACTAAGAATTAGCAGTCAAATTATACATTAAGGTCACTAAGTCAATGAATAGAATCATAATCACCTAAGTAAATCATATCAAAACCACAATGTCCCACATCAAATAATCATATTTATGCCTTAAACGAGCCAATCTAAGAGTAGGTAAGCCATAACCTACCTAAAGTCCAAACAACACACTCACAATCAACTATAGCAGAGTTGTCCACTTTTAACAAGCTATCGATTGTTGCCACTCTATCTAAATAATGATCTATAGATCAACATAACAATAAAAATACCTATATTGGAATTTAAAACTTTCGACCAAAAATTGCTTCAAAATCACCCATGGGTCTGCCTATGAAATCTAAAAATTCCACCCGCAGTTATGTTCCTCATATAAAAAAGACTATGATCAATAATTTAGCTATATCAGACCATAAATATTTGCTCAAAACATCCCACAAAGTCAACAAAACTTAAGAATTATGCTTTGAATTTGTACAATTTAGCAGGTAAAATAGTGAAAAATGATCCAGCAGGATTGAATAAACTTACCTTAGATCAATTAGATTATTTCATGCAGTTTCCCAAAGCTTAAAGGTTCAATAATGGTGTTTCAAGACATAGAAATGGTTTAAAAAATGTAAAGAAGGAGTATATATACTATCAAGGGTCTTTTCATTGTAAATGCATGACCTCTATTATGAACATAGAGTCATGTAAAGGTAGCCTATCTACTATAAACATGAAGAATTAGCCAAGACCAGCCAGTCTAGCCCTTCTTCATAAATGTAGTGACCTGCACGGGAATACAAAGGACAGTAATCCTAAGCAACAACAAGTATGCTAAGTTGGAAAACATTAAACAGGTACTCAGGTTCTTTCGAAACCTCATGAACAGAAATGAAATATGATACCCTATTAAAAATGATATTCTAGACTTAATAGAATCAATTTAATTCCATCAAGACTGCAAAGAATAATGCTGACCTGCACCAGATTTTATGCACGGACAAGCTAAGTTTTAAAACTTTTGAATGGGCCCTTGAGATTCATTCAGAACCTTGTGAATACAAATAAAATATACTATTCAATAGAATATCACATTCCATATTTAATGGAATTGATGAAGTTTCCAACAGATGTTGTTTGATAAAAATAGGTACCACACCCATTCCTTCTATTTTAACCAAATTCTACACAATAGCCAAAATTAGCCCCTAAGACTCTAGACTCAAACCAAAGGTCTCCATGCCCTAAAATCCATGTTTTAAAGATAAAAACTATCAGAATTTCCATACAAGGTTGTTTACTACAAGTTTTGGCTGATGACTAATTTCTTAACTTTAGAAGCTTCAAAATTTAAAAATTGGATTAAAATCCAAATGAACAGTGTGAGAACCAAACCGTGAGAACCAAACCATCGATCCCATAAAATTATAAATGACCTGAAGGAACTGTGAGGAATCTAAAAATATAGAAAAAACACAAAATGGATAAAATGACCTTGAGGGTCATAACAAAACTCTAAGGAAGATATAATTATAGTAAGAAGCTAAACATGATAGTTATTTTTTATTATTGTTTGTGAAGCTTATTACCAAGATGTTTTATCACTCAAAGTATCTTTGTCATTTTTATATAGTATTGTAAATTAATGAATAACTATATGAATGGTACAAACACATGAAGGCCCTTCACTAATTCCCCCATTCAACCTTTATTTACAATAACTACCTACAGTATCATTTTGAGCAACATAATTAAAACCATGAATATCTTGTGAAATTATTAAGATAAAATATCATTATATGACAAAACATTTTTCATATCTAGTAGGCCTCATATTTCACAATGTTCCAAGTCCAACCTTCTCAACAATTGTTGAAAATGCGGGCTGCAAAACACTCCTATCCTCATATCATTTATTTGAAATCCCCTCATACTTGATACATTATTTAGAAATTATTCCTTCTATCCATAGGAAAATATTGATACAATAACTAGACTTTCCACTCATAGGAGCTACTAGAATTGGAACTACAAGAACTAGAGAGAAATAAAGAATACGATGGATTTGAAAGGAATTAGCTAAAATTTGAAGTGGACTTTTAAGGAAGAGTGTACTCTGCTAAAATTCTATATTTATTAACTTAATCTAGAAACATGTTAAATAAATGGTTCTAGCATATAATGTACTATTTATCTATCATCTAACCTCTTATTATTCTTAATATTCCATAATTATTTTGTTAAAAGTCTAAAGATATAAGTCCCTGCTTTATTTGCCAAACTTGGTGTCTTATTAGCCATCGACAACATCTAGGTATTAATATAATAAAGTTAACCAATATAAAAATTACTAAATTATAATATTTTAGTGACTAAATTCAAAACAAAGTCGAGAAAATTGATTTGTTGTTCATTATCTCAATTATAAAAATTTCCTCAGTAGGAGCTTGAACTACCTTGTTTTAGCAATATAAATGGATCCAACCATAATGATATTTTCAAATTAATAATTAACAAAATAGAGTGTATTTATCCATAAAGTTCCATTATTTGGTACAATATCCTCCATACATTTTCTAAATTTTTATTTACTTCTATTCCAACACCACTAAAAAATTATGTTTAGAAATTTTAACTTTTCCCTCCAACCCTTTTAACTTTCATTATTTTTCTTCTCTACTGCAATATATTTTTAGAATTTGGTTTTTTAGTCATTTTATAAGGCAATATGTAAGAAGAAACAATAATAAAAATACATCTTACTATTAGAATGTAAATTGTAAAGCATCAAAGAGAATCTAAATTATTAAGTGTAATTTCTTACCACATTATGGTTGGAAGATACTTTTCAAAGATATTATGTTGTTCATGAGAAAAAAATATGCTAAGCCAAATACATTTGAAGGTGGAAGCAATGGTAGAATAGGAGTGCTTACAACCAACTTTAGTTGGAGCTTTCTATCATGATATAAGCATAGATAGCTCAATTTGTCCTACACGGGGCATGTTCATGTATAAAGAGATCTTGGAAAATATTGAAATACCATAAAGTAAGGTTTACAAGGTTCAGGAGGTCTAAAAAAGAGAATAAAACATAGTGGGTATCCTCTTGCCAAGTTTTACAATGGAAAGCCTAGTTTGGCAATTTGCATTATACTTAGTCAATCGTATGGCAAACCTTTGTGAGGGAAGCACAACATTATCAAGAAGTATGGAAATCTTAATCAACTAAGAATAGCTTAAAATTACTTAGCAGATAAAGAAGCCCCTTAGTGAGGGGAGGTCTACTTTGTCGACGCCAAAGTTAAAAGGGCAAGCAATATTGTCCTATTTGAGTATATTAGTAATGACCCTTTAGGTCATGTCCTTTATTTATGTGTATTTAAAGCATATAAATTATTTCCATAGTGTCTACAGGTCATTTACAACTTATAGGAATTGTCGATTCAGTTATCGGACAGTTCATTTGGGTTTTAGGCCCATTTTCTTATTTTGGGTCTTTAATTGTTATGGAATTGGTCTTATACTAAAATTCCTAGTAAAAAACCTTATATAAGGATTAAAATAGCATCACAAGCTTTGGGTCATTGATTTTTATGTAGGGGAAACCTTGGTTCAGGTCCTGAGTTTTATAAAATCATTTTGGGCTACTAGGTGAATTCTATTTAAATGTAATTATAGGTGTGGGCCCTAATTTAGTTATAATGATATTGAATGAAATTTTTTATTGCTACATTGAGTCTAGGATGTTGAATTTTGTAGGGTAGCATATTTTGTGTATGCATACAGAGCTTCAAACAAATCTCGTGTACCCGATAGTGGTCCATTTTGAACTTACTTAATTTGGCATATTAGGTTGCTGGTGAAACCACTTATGTAGCCCTTTGACATCTTAAATAGTCATCTCTTTAGCAACATTGGTTTATTTTAACGACTTTTTCCATTTTTCTAAGCACCGCGTAAGCAATCAAGGTCCGTTTTAACAGGCATTGCTTTAGCCACCTAGGCACCACTTTAGAGATGCCTGATCCCCCATGCTAGACTTCCTTATCAATTAAGGAGTATATTTAGCAGGAATTTCTTAAGATATTTGGTAACCGCTTAAATGATACTTGGAGATTTTTAAATCCCCTTCTTCACTCAAAATTCCCATTTATTTCTCCCTATTTTTACACTATTTTGGGGGCTTGAAGAGTGAAAATAGCAGGGAATCATCCATAGAAGCTAAATTATATTAGCCTAATACTCTTGATTATTTCCCATTATTTTTCTTATAATATTTAATTTTAAATTTTAGAAGTTAGGCCATTAAATCCCTAGACCTTATGGTCTAATTTGTTCCTTATTTTATGAACTATTTATGCTCAACTTTTGAGCACATATTCCTTGTCCATCAAGGTACCTCGTGAAGAATTCAATTTTAGATTTTGTTTGCAGGTCCCATGGGCTCGTTCATGACCCAAAATTTGACCCAACTCTTTGTTTAGCAATATGGGGATAATTTGAATCCTAATGACATGTAGATCACTATTTAACATGGTAATATTTTAAGAATTATGGAGCAAGGCAGAAAATTTGTGGATGACTCAAAACTTGCAATTCTAAATTGAGGTTGGCTTTGATCTACTCTTCTTCATGAGATAGTGTATGATATATCTTGTATTCTAGGTAAGGATGATGGGATATGATTATAGGTAGGATACCATGACTTGGTCTATTTAATGAGTTTGGGATAAAAGGGTGAACCGACCCTTAAGATAAAATATATTTTATAGCGATAAAAGTCTATCACCTAAAATTATAGGCATGCTAACCATATTTGATGCTAATTATGCTTTATTATAAGGTTTACTACCTGACTTAGTGGACTATTACAGTTTCCCAAATTTTTTTGTTATTACTATACTGGTTATATATTATTGGGTTGTTATGATTATATTGTGTGGATACTGGCGATGACATGCATAGGCTTTGGTACATATACGCTTACTTAATTTTATTATTCTGGATAAATCATGATTTTACTACTATTTTTTAAAAGGGGATTTATTCCTGCTTTTCACTCTTAAAATAGGTTCTTTGTATAAAGGGAATCGTATTACTTTGCTTAATGATTTATTATCTTTTGGATCTAAAAATGATGTTTTGAAAATTAGACCGATATTGATTTTTGTTCATGGTTTATCCACTCTTTTACCACTACTATTTACTTTAGTCATGAGAGATTTCGATCCTTTTTACTCTATTACAATGATTTAGTCTCGAAGTTAATCCTAAGAAAAAGATTTATAGACTGATACTTTTAGCCATGGTTAGAGTCCATGTATTTATTGCAGATATATATCTTTAGTACTAGCTGGAGTAGACCGATGATGATGGTGATTGGAAATCCTGGATTAAGATCAGGTTAATGTCTATGGATATTCTTGAATCCCCTAGGACCCCCTTCATCTATGAGTCGTCGTGCCAGAGAAGAGAGGTCGATATTGGTCCTGCCTTTTAAAGTTGGTCAATATGGAAGAGATGTATACAATAGGTACATTATGACACTTGGATTAATTATGGTATCATAGAATTACTTTATATTCATTCATACATATGCATAGCCTATCTCCAGTATGTTATTTGGTTCTTATATATATATCAACCTTATAGGGGTTGCATAAGTGTAGGCTATGATTGTTAATTGTTTGAGTATTGATTGAACCTTTTAAGTTTATGGGCCTCAATTAAGTATTATTTCTCAATCTAGCCGGTTACTTTATTATTGTTATTATAGTTAGTTTGTGGAAGGCTCATTATGGACTGATACTGAGGTTAAAGATATAATTCTAATTCCTTTCCTTTTTATAGTTATTCATATTATGGACAGTGTACTCATGGTTAGACATTGTGACTATAGTCCAAGATCATGCTAGTATTATCTTTCTTATTTAGTTAGCATTTCCTGGAGAGATTAAGTTCGCTACCTTAGGTTTTTACCTTGAGCTAGTCTTGTATACCAATATGTATGTATATATACTCCTAGCCATGGTGTTACCATATAACCCTCTCTTTCCTTATTTAATAATTTTATATAAGTATTACTTGGCCTTGTATACTATTGTATATCCTTTTTCCATTTTTAATTGTATATTGGATTGTGATATACGATATAGTACGTTAGTTCTCGAGTATATTTAGAATAGGGTAGTTTATCCTTATTGCCTCTTATCTTTATAATGTTAGCTCATTGGATAGTGGCCTATAGTTATATTGCTACTTTGTAAGTTATCTAAGTTTGCCTTATTTTAAGAGCTTAGTTGGCAGTTTCCTACAGAGTACCATATTTTGGGTACTCATTCTACACTTCTACAGCTTGAAGATAATTATATGAGTTCTCATTTTTGTTATTTTCATCATGTGGAGGAGCTATGGATCAGAGATTTGGGTTAAGCTCCTGGCATTTTTAGTACTACTATTCTCCCTCTTACGGATTAGATTAGTCTCTCTATTATATTCAAAGATGGGTTGTTCCTGTAAATTTATTCAGTATTTAACCTTGTACTCTTATTTTATTAGAAGCTCTTGTTCTGATTACCAGGTTTTAGAACTTCTTTATATGTATTAATCTTTTATCCTATTTATTTTGCTATTTCTATTCACCTCTTTTTATTGCCTATTACTAGTTGTTCCAGACTATGCTTTGGCTTACTTATTGGTAGGTCATAGTACATACCATTATTACCTAAGAAACTAGGTTGTGACAAATTAGTATCAAAGGCTAGTTTTATCGATTTGTTAGTACAAGAGCTTGGTGTCTAGTAGAGTTAAAGATATATGTATCCTATCTTTGGGAGATTACAGGGCATTATAGAAAATTCTATTCTTCAGTCTTGGTCATGTGTCTAAATGTCTATGAATGTTTTTTACATTCTTTAACAATATTCTATTCTAAATGGATGATATGAGGTTATCGATAAATGTGGACAAGAATTCAACACATGTTTCTAAAGCATCAGCGCATCATCAGTTTTTGAGTGCATTAGGGTTTTTGTGCCCATCGATGATTGCATGCCTTAGGAGGTTTATGTTGATTTTTTATGCCTTGGTGTAAAGTTCATGATTATGTGACTAACCCCATACATGATTTCTTTTAGTAGAGGATAGAATGGACCAGTATTTCCATAGGGATGTAGAATTTGGGATTGAGTCATATTTAACTTGGCATATTGGCCCTTTGCTAGCCCTAGAATGGTACTTGTCAATGATTTTTATTTTGGTAGAACCTACATTTTACGCTGATGATATTATTGTTTTATTATTATTGCTATTTTTTGACATTGATTGACTCTTATGTGATTGGCGGATAAACTAGCATTATCTAGTTAGAATTTTCTTCCTCGCAATTCTTTTTTATTAACCTAAGCGACTAGCTTGTTTGATGGTTTTCCCATTTTTAGAGAGGTGTGAGTGGTCATTTTCCTATTTTATTGGTAAGATTAAATTGGTTATATTGTGGGCTCTTATGGTGAAGGTAAGTTGATCTTTCTTGGTTCTATTATGGATCTAGATTTGTCAATTTGGTATTCTAGGGCATGCTTTCTGGTTTGCTGAGATTTTAGTATTGCTTATCCTTCTATATAACCTATTTCTGAAGAAAACCAGTTTGAGATGTCTTCTTCTAATTTGAGTAGTTCATCATCTGATAATGATGTTGAGAGGTTTTGCGCTTGACTTTTAGGATTTTCAAGTTCATCTCCTGGCGATAGCTTTGATCATAGTGTTGGTATGGATTTAGGTACTCAATTCTTACCGTGATGTCGTTCTTGTTCTAGTAGAGTTGAGGGATATCGAGATAGGTAATCTTCTCCTGTGATTGCTTCTTAAGTTGACAAATTGGGAATTAACTATCTTGGTTTGCCTGATTTATTTTCTAGTAGTGGTCTTAACCTTGGCATTGATGTAGAGATGGGTGCTCCATTCTTTTGTGATATGGTGCATGGTTTAACCACGTAAAGTTGGAAAAAAAGGGTGAATTTAAAAGATCCCCATTTCAATATTATTTCAACCTAAAAATACTTAATGGAGTGCTTTTCCTTGGTGATATCTTCCTATGGGTATTCATTGCTTTAGATGTCATATTGGATTTGCTAGTTTCCGTCTATGGTTGTATTCTCCGAGTTGCTAGAGTTTGGTTATCTCTAGTATAGTTTGTTTCTTTGGTCACTTATTGGGTATGCTTTGATGATTCATGCCCTCTAGAAGATATGGAGTTGATTGGTTATGCTTTAGACAAGTGGTTGTCCTTAATTATGATTTTGGTTCTCAACTATACTTCAGTTTTGGCTCTAGCAAGAACCAGCGAGGATATGCCTAATTTTGATAGTGAAGGGGAATCAGGTGTTTGTTGTTGGTTCATACTTGTCGGCTTCATCAAAAATTACCATTCATTTTCTCACAGTATTGGGCACTTGAATAGAGGAAAGAGTGGGGAATCATCCATTGAAGCTATGGTACTTTAGCCTAACACTCCTTGGTCATTTCCTATTATTTTTCTCTTCAATTTCCAGCTTATTTCATTTCAAATACTTAGAAATTAGGTCACTAATTCCTTAGACCTTATGGGCTGATTTGGCCCTTGATTTATGCACCATTTATGCTCAAATTTTGACCACACATTCCTTAACCCTCGAGGGACCTCATGATGAATTCAATTTTAGAGTCCGTTAGTAGGCACCACGGGCCTGTTCTTGACCCAAATTTTGACCCAACCCTTTATATTGCAATATAGGTCTCATTTTACTCCTAATGATATGTAGATGACTATTTTAATAGTGTCAAGGCATTTTGGGAATTTTGAAGGAAGTTGGATGATATTTGGATGATTCAAGACTTTCGATTTGGCATCGTGGTAGGCTTCGGTCTACTCTTCTTCATGAGATAGTGTATGACATATATTGTATGCTAGGTAAGGATGATAGTATATAATAATGGGTAAGATACCATGACTTAGCCTATTTAATAAGTTTGGGATATAAGGGTGAACTGAACTTAAGATGAAAAGTGTGTTATAGCAATAAAAGCCCATCACCCTAGATTTTAAGAAGGTTAATCATAGTTGATGCTAAGTAACCTTTAGTATAAGGATTACTACCTGACTTAGTGGACTCTCGTAGTTTTCTAGATTCTTGTATTATTGCTATACTGGTTATATATTATTGGGTTTCTTTTGACTGTATTGTGTAGATGCTAGTGATGGAATGCATAGGCTTTGGTATAGTCATGTTCACTTAGTGGTATAATTCCATCCAAATCATGATTTACTACTCTTTTATGAAAAAAAAGATTTATTCCCACTTGTAACTCATAAAATGGATTCTTTATAGATAGGGAATTGTACCAACTTAATAATTTATGACCTTTTGGAACTAATTATGATTCTTTGAAAATTAGACCAAGATTTATTTCGGTCCATGGTTTATCCACTCATTTACCACTACCATTTACTTTGATTGTGAGAGATTCTGATCCTTTCTACTCTTTTATGATGACCTAGTCCTAGAGTTTATCCCGAGTAATGGATTTACAGACTTACACTTTTATCCACAGTTTGAGTTGGTGCACTTATTATATATACATCTCTCCAGTACTGGACGGAGTAGACTAATGATGATGATTGGTAATCTTGGATATGAACCATGTTGGTGTATACGAATATTCCTAAATCCCCTAGGGGGCCCTTCATTCGGGTTTCTATCATGTTGGAGAAGAGAGATCATCGTAGGTCCTACCTTTAAGAGTTGTCGATCTATAGAAGGTGTATACACTGGGTACATTATGGAACTTGGATCGGTTAAGGTGTTATGTATTTACTTTGCATTCATTCATGCATGCACATTGACTATCACCAGTATGTTGTTTAGTGCTTATATCTACCAGCCTAAAGGGGGTTCCATTAGTGTAGGCTATGATTGTTGTTTGTTGAGTGTTGATTGAATCCTTTGAGTTTATGGGGCTTCGTTTAGGTATTATTTGTCTTGACTAGCCCATTACTTTATTTTTCTTATTATGATTTTGAGGTAAGAGTTATTATTTTCATTTCTCTGTTTTTGATGGTTATTCATATTTTGGACATTCTAATCATGGTTTGACATTGTGACTATAGGCCTAGATCATGCTAGTATTAGCTTTCCCACATTGTTAGGATTTCTTTGAGAGGTTAGGTTGGCTACCTTAGGTTGTTATCTTGAGTAAGTATTGTATACCCATTTGTGTATATACACTAGGATGATTGAGCAGTCAGCACATCTAATTCATCCTCTAAACCAGTTCATACTTTCTGTAGAATGCTCAAAGATATGCTTAATCAGATAGGACATATGGACATTCGGGTACTCAATTTGACAAAAAGCATGGATAGTAATATACCTCTCCTTATAGGACAGAGGCATCAGATGTCATAATTATAGGTATGATTTTAGTTTGTTGTTAGTGACCCTCTGTTTTAATACTATTCAAAAATGTAGATGGAGATTGTTAAACTTCAAGCACCACAGGCTCACCCTATATCTTTGATCATAAGCTCTACACGAGGAAAGCATTGGCAGTAATAACTTATACTAGGATCTACATCAAGGAAAAAGATGAGAAAGTGTAAGTATGAGAACCAAAACATGTAGTACCCGATAAATATCATAGTTAAACAGGCACAAATTGATAAAAATACAATAAAATACGAATATAAAGTATGCCAGGCATAATAAGTCTAAACATAATATGGCTAGAAATCAAGATAATACTCCTCCTTCTTTCCTAAGATTCTTGACAAAAACTATCATAATGGGATTCTACTATGAGAGGGATTTCTTTTTGAGGAGTGGGGGGGGAACCAGAGTTCTACAATCAGCTACAGCAGTTTAGTTAGATGTAGTTGGTGGAGTCTCATTTAGTTGGGGTCTCGGGTTGGGTTAGGGAGTACTATGTTGTCATCCCAATTATGCTCTATAAAATCAATACCTCACTACCTATATTTGGGGAGTACATGTCCCCATGGATACGGCTATAATCAACAATTGGAAGTGCCTAATATCCCCAATAGTGATTATGAGGCCATAACTTATAGATGGAAATACGATCGCTAAGGGATACACTAGTTGTTGAGGTTGATTGGGAAAAAATCTATTAGTTGCAAGGGAATTTCTCATACTTCACTACAGATGCTCAGAGATGGTTGAATTTGGTGATCCAAACAATTCATTCTTCGAGTAACATTTCTAATATGACTTACCTTTAGTCTCTAATGATGGCTTACCCTATAAGGAGTATTCAGCTTATTGTGGGGGTACAGATCGCGTTAGAGCGGAAGGATTCCCACCAAGGGCAAAAAGGATTTCTACCAAGGGCAAAAAGGACACCCAACTGTCGATTTCCTACAGACGTCATAAGAAGAACCTAGATATCATGAGGAGCTTCTTGGAGCATTCTCACTTACCTCTCTACGTTTCAACCTCTTCTAGTTCCCCATCCCCACCCTCCACTGTTCAGGACTATAAAGAGTTCTATAGGGAGCTGGATAAGGAGGAGAAGAAGAGGCACCCCTGAAATCACATGGCCTAGATGTAGAAGCCCATTAAGGTCATATTGAAGTATGCCATCCCTAATATGTTGCTTCCCAATCTAGAGAGAAAATATGCAGAGGTATTCTTTCTTGAGTGGCCTGGAAAGAGAGGGTTATAGCTTCTCGAGCCACATAGATGTGGGGCTTCCTGCTAGCCTACCTCTCCTCTCCCTATTTATTTCTAATTTTTGTTTTGGGTTGCCCCATTTGGGGCATGTAACGAAAAATTTCTTTTATTTTTGGACTTTAGATGCGTGTTATTATTAGACTAGTAATGAATGCATTATTAGTATCTTATATCATACGTGTTAAACTAATCATGTTATAGCTAGCAGCTTAGAATTGTCTTTGGAACAATTGTGGAATAAAATGCATAATACAGGATAATAGGCCAGGGATTCTGCCTAGTCCCATCCCACTAAAATGACCTACATGCCACAACCAAGCGCCGCTATAGCAAGAAAATTCCCACTATGGTGGGGTCACAGTAGTGGGGTAATACCTGTTATAGTGGCCCAGTGGTAGTATCCCCAAAATTCTTTTTCCTAGTTCTTGAAATTCCCTTAACTGCATTCTCTTCCACATTATTTTAATTGTAATCCATGAAATAGTTAAGCTATAATCTAATATCGAACCCAATAGTTTGAAAAGAATAACAATTAAATGAAATAAACTTTTTACACACCAGTTATAGATTATGAATTCCAAAATAATTATCATAACAAACTTTCCACTACTATATAACACTTGTCATATTTATTCTTTCCATATAACAACTTAAAGCAAGGAATAACTACAAAAATTTATCAATTTCATCTACCATATTTACATGTACCACCTATAATGATGAGCACTCCAACATCCAATTTTCTTTTAAACCACAATCATAACATGTTGCCAATCAACAACACGCAGACAACTTACAAACGCTTCACTTATCACAGATTCTCAACTATCAAAATAGTTATAACTCACTTGAATATTGATTCAGACAATTTCATCAAATAATCAATTTAGTTGTCTACTTGTTTCACTAAATTGGTCATTAAACTCATATTCTCAACCCCTACTAATTGATCATCTAATAATTTAAACACCTCTCTTACAAATAGATACCAATTGGAACCTTTTGAGTACCAATTCCATTGTTTGCATCATTCTAAATAGAGTCGGTGACCTCCATTAGTTTTAGTTGAGATAAAAATAGGAATAATGAGATACCAATTAGACTCAACCAAATCAAACAATCATCTAGGACAGCATGAGGGAAAAGAAAAAAAGCAACAATTCCTAGAATTCCCCATAGCTTTCCAAATATTAAATGTTGACATCAATAATCCAATATGTAGGAATCTACTAGACATTTGCCCTTACACTTGCGTAATCAGTAACCTAGCTTCCAATACCAATTGTGACAACCCAACTAATTGGATTTTGAAAGCCCCTGCTGTAATTTACCAAGAGAGGAGGACCATTACCACCCAATGAGAAAGATACAAAATTCATAAAGAAAAAACATAAAACCTTTAAATTATACAAAACTTGTTACAAATCATTAAATACATAAAGAAATACACTACCCTAAGCATCTAATCTAGACATGTACAAGAGCTACTGTGAGAATAATAAATAAGACTCAACATCCACTATAAGAATGAGATGATAGAATCTAATGGATATCTTGATCCATACCAAGTTTTTACATCCTAGGTTTTGTCCTACGAAATTTTTCCTTGAAAACCGTTCTCCAGACCCATTATAACTCATGGGTACAAGCCGTATTCTGGGGTACGAATGGTATGGTCCTGTCATAATCTTACTTGTTTTAGTTGGTAGGATAGTTTTTATCAATGGAATGGTCACGACTTAAGGGTATGATTCATAAGTCTTGGATACGAGTCATATCAGGGACTTATTTGGTGGGCAGTGTTTGATCCTCTTGGTAATTCATTCTGCCTGTGATACGGATTACGGGTACAGATCGTATGCTAAGGTTATGACTTGGTTGGATAAGTCATATACTGGATAGTGTCTGATCTAAGGTTAAGGCCTAGGTATGACTGGTGGGAACCAATCATAAGGAAGTGTATGACTCGAAAAAAGGTCTGGCGTATCCCTGTGATGGATTTTTAAGGGACATAAGTGGTGGTATTCTGTATATTTACCTATTTACCCTAATTATGACCCACGACTTATAATAGACTTTGGAGGTTATTTACCCTATTATTCTATTTATTAACACATAGGAAACTATTCTTAAACATTCAACAATTCTCTCAAGAGCTTTTGGGGCAAGAGAGCTAAGGTTTCAAACTAGGGATTGCTTGGGGACTTGCTTTGGTGATTTTCTTTCATCATATTTCTTGGTTTAAGGCATGTGTCTCTTACCTACTTCTTATTTCTAAAAAGGCATGAATTTTATTGTTATTTTCATGGTTTCAATATTGTATAGTTTATGGTTTTCCACTAATAATTGGGGGTTTTGGTGTAAATAGTTTGGTTATGGTTTTCTATGGTTTAAATGTGCTTTTATAGGCATTAATGGTGGTTTTGGGAAATTGGATTTCATGGTAATGGTTTAATGGTCTTTGGAATTGGTTTTTGTTATATTATACCCCCAAGGTGTTTGATAAAATGCTTATAAAGATATGTTCATTGCATTAACTTCTTTAAATGGAACTCATTCTAGTTTTTGTCTTATGCATGAAACTATAAATGGTTTAAATAGTTTACAAAGGTTAAAGGATTATTAGTTTTGCTTATGGAGTACATAGAAGTCTCCCAAGAGGTTAATATGGTAAACGAAAAAGGCACTTGAAAGTCTCTTAACCTAAATGGTTTGGATATGGATAAATCTTGTAAGTATGGTTGGTATGACGATACCAATGATAAATGACCTTGGTTAATAAATGGTAATTGGATTTGCTTAGATATGGTTTTAATTTGGGCATTAATGGCGGGATATGTAACTGAGCCATGGAAGGTGGAGGTTTCGGGGAACCAATACTGGAAACTCATATTTATTGATATGAGGTGTCTTTGATGCCCACGTACGAGTGTCACATTTTATATTGGAGGGATGTACTAGTCATTCCATGAGATATTTCCTGGTTGTGTGGATACACGCGTTGGGACTCTTTCAGCAGGGGGAGGTGGACCCATACAATCTATGGGTGTGGTTAAATAGCCCAGGTAAAGGTTTTAAATGCATGTTAAACACGGATTCCCTTTCCCGGCACTTATATATATGTATGGTCGTATGCATCATGGATGGTTTTACTTGGTTTTTTAAATGGCATCACTTTATCCATCTACTGATATACACCTTTCTAACTCGTCTACTAGCGGTTGTATGCCCACACTATGCAGGAACCGGCCGTTCAACTCCTCCTACATGGTGATTGACTCGGGGACAACATTTGGATTAAAGTAGTGAGCTTCCATCATTCCAGAAGGATCCATTTCATGATATGGATACTCTTAGATATTTTGTTTTCATTTTGGACATTGGTTTTGGCCATGGTTGGGGGTATGTCCCAACAGAATATTGTATTCTTTTGGATAGAGGATTTATGGTACTTCAGGGGGTTGGTATGGGTGGGATCGGTATTGGTGTTGGTCTTTGTATTGGCATTGGTGTTGGGGCTGACATCATTGGACGATATTGTTGGTTGTTCTATTATATTATATTTTTGGATTTATTATTATATTATATTTTGATATTCTCTTTGGTTTGGTATGGTATGGATGGTTGGGTTTGGTACGGTTAGACTTGGTTGGGTCGGTCACAGTCGTGATCCTATCCCAGAGTTTTGATGTGAGTAATAATTCTATCTTGTTATATGTTCAAAATTCAGCTTATATGAGGCTGTAATAAGCGGTTAGATTTGGTTAAGGGGGTGGTCCCCGGTCCTGGTTGGACTCGGGATGCCCATTACGTCTAGGCCCTGGTTCAAGTTGTGACAAAAGCAATGAAACCTGAATTGATCATGCAATAGGCTATACCCAAAAATGCTATAACAAAGGCAGCATCAGTACGACACTCGTCGAGTAAGCATCATCATCCAACCCATGTTATTTCACGTAAACACAACAAAAATATCTGAAATAAAACATGCACTAAATTTATAAGTAAATCAAATCAAACTCTCATACTTTTATTCACCACTCTCCCGATTTCCAATCATCCGGTAAGCATCATCAGCTGGCCCAAGTTCAATCAAGTAAACACAACAAAAATATCTAAAATAAAACATGAACTAAATTAATAAGTAAGTAAAATTGAACTTTCATATTTTCATTTCCCTCCCTCTTGATTTTATACTTTCTTCATTAGGCTATTACTAACACCTCATAAATTTACACTAATCCACAGTCCTCCACCAAACAACATTCAACTCTAATGCATTACCCCTTGACACTTCCTATCAATTCATATTGTGCATTTACAACATACTCAACTCAAGACTCCTATAGCACGTAGTCACTAAGAATTCCCGATCCACTAGTAACTAGACGATTCCAACTCATTCATAATCATACATGTGGGAATACCTACCAATTACGGAAAACACATGTATTCGTCATTCATATATTAATACTCAATAAGGAATGAAAAAAATATCAAGCTTATAGAACCAAACCATAGATACCTTAACAAAATCAAGTCATGTAAAATAAAGACGCATAAAATAAGTACAATTATTCAACAGGTCAATTCAACTTTTCCTAATTGCCTTTTCATGGAACTTTAATAATTAATTACTCAATCAAAGTATATCAATAGACTAGACCACTCTTGGATACAAATAACAACAGCATTATCAACTAGTTCACTCATGTAACCCAAAATAACAACAACAACAACATACCCCGATCAACTCATAAACCATTTAACTTAACAATATCTTGTATACTTATGTATGGGTATCATAAATGCCCACTAGCCATAACCCATACGGGAAGAGCTTAGTCCATGTACTAAATAACCCAAATATCTAGTGTTTGTCACCTTATTCTAAAATAAGTGTTATACCACCATTATTCCAACGTCCTCACCCATATACTTCCTGAATTTCCCAATTTTATGATAATGACCTTTAAAGATTCATTTCACAAAATAAACCCATGTCACGATATGCACAATTATAGTATAAGATAACACAACCACACTTGCATATTAAAATAAGTCTTTTTATACAATTTTATTTTTGGGCGATTACACAACTTGTAATATTATCCAACAAGTTAATATACACATCATGCATTCCTACAAGCAGACAAAGATACTAAATTTCCTCTCAACTAAAATTCAACCATCATCTATCTTTTTCTACCCATAATAATATTTGAGGCCAAATAACACTTAGAATAAGTAACTCACACATTACCTTGGAATTAACCTCAAACCAACAATATTTAGAATATCACACAACCATTATAATCTAAACTTAGTTACTCCCAACCATCTCTCTTAACTTTACTATCAAACTCAATCACATAATTAATCCATTTAACTAGGAACAAGGCATTCATATCCAATGTACCAAACCTATCAATTTAATCGCACCACATTACCAAAACCAAATATGTTTACTTCATAAGAAATTAATTGTGCACAAGGAATGATAGGGAAACCTCAATAATAACACAATACTCATTCAAGAATATCCCTCTTATTCACATAACCCTAATCTACTAGTTTTATCTATTCGACCAACTCTTGAAAAGTCCAACTTATGGAATCACCTATCAACCTACATAATGGATACGTTTTCTAACACAGTTATTTTCTACTCAATTAAACCTAGCCTAATTGAGTGCCAAGCAGCTGATATGGAGATATGAACTTTAACTTCTAGCTCCATTCTAGTGATTTCCATCATGAAAACCAAAGGAAATGTCATATTTTACCCCAACCAATTGTATCCCTTCTTCTTCATTACTCCAAATCTTTAAGGCAATCTTAAGGGTTTTTTAAAATAAAGACTTATTCTAGTTTACAACTAAAAATAAAAAAGGTGGTTAAAAACTCGGGTCATTTGTTTTTGTTTCTTGATGTCCCCCTATACCAGCCTAAAAGGCCACTATTGCAACACTACTCTAGCAGAAAAATTCCCGCTATAGCAGGATGATGTGTGTGTGTATGCTGAAATTTTATTAAATTTAAATCCGTACGATATTCAAATTATATCAAATTCAAAATATATTAGTCCCAAATAAATATTGTGGATTAATATATTTGGATTAATTATTTAAGTTCAAACATATATGGATTTAATTAAGTATTTTTATTGGGCTAGCCCATTAATTTGTGCTACAAATGATGAGCCCACATTACTAAGCCTAAGATATTGTATTATTCTAGAGGTCAAAAAAAGATCCACGCGTCAAATGATGCGGCTTGCCAAGTCAAGTGAAGGATCCAATAGGACCATGCCACATGTCCAAATGATACAGTAGTGCCCATGAAATAAAAGTCCATAAAAGGTGCCACATCACGTAAATTTGATTGGCCAAAGGAAGTCCATATTCATCATGACTCTTTCTTTTCTACAACTATAAATAGGGGTCTCATAATTTAGGGAAAAAAAACAAAACTCTAACAAGAACCAAGAGAAAGCTCGTGGATCAAACACTGCAATTTATCTATAAAGTTCAAGCATTCGAATCGAGTTTATCAAGATTCAAGATCAAGACCGCAATATTCAAGAACAAGCTCAAAATCGTTTGAATTCAAGCACAAATCAAGATCAAGTCCCTCAAATCAACAAATCAAGTTCAAATTCAAGATCAAACTTTAAACCCTTGAATTTATATTTGAAAAGGCGAATCAGAAGATTCATAGAGATTGTAACACTCATATATTGAAATCACTAAATTGATTATTGCAATATTTTTTTCATTTCTCAATTATTTATTTTCGGTCGCAAAAATTTTATTGTCCAATAGTGTGTCTACCCAAAAAATTTTGATCTTCAACCCCAAAAGTAAAGAAGTCCAATGCAAGTGCTTCATAAGGAGGAAGCAGTGTGGTTGAATCTCTTAAGAAAACTCTAGCTCAACTTGAGCAATCCAGTTCCAAATACCATGGTGCAAAAAGCATTTGTCGTTCAAGCAACTCATCATCTACGACTACACCGCATAAGATGAGCACTTCAAAGATCAACTTGTGTGATAATTCATGCTACTCTCCAATATCTCCAGTGATTATGCAAGTGATGGTGACTGATGTCTCGTCTTTAGAGGAACAGCTTACAAATCTGGCAAAGGCAATTGAGGGTCTGACCAAATATATTCAGAATCAAGATGCTTGAATTGATAATATAGTGAATAGGGTGGAAGGTCTGATAGACGGAGAGTCTAGCCATACACCTGGAAAATCTCCAGATATTTATGAGATAGAAAATCATGTAAAACAAACACCACTGACTAAAGAGGTGCAAGTTTCTTCTGAGGGAATGATGTCGATTGGCCAATTGAGGGAATTCATTGAAGGGACCCTCAAAGACAAGTATGATGTTGTCACCAAATATTCCCTTGAGTATGCCAAGACCTACACTATGAGGATAGATTACCTTAAAATGCCTGTCGTCTATCAACCCCTCATCTTTCAATAATTTGAAGGCAAAGGGAACCCAAATCAGTATGTCGCACACTTTGTTGAGACATGTAATAATGCTTGAATTTATGGTGACTATCTTGTCAAATAGTTTGTTCGTTCCCTAAAAGGAAATGCCTTTGATTGGTATACGGACCTCAAGCCTAACTCCATCGATTATTGGGAGAAATTGGAGCATAAATTCCTAAATCACTTTTACAGCACAAGGCATACAGTGATCATGGTAGAACTCACAAATACTCGACAAAGAAAGGAAAAATCAGTCATTGACTTCATCAATCAATGGAGAAATGCTAGCCTAAACTAAAAAAAATAGGCTCAAAGAAGCTTCTATAATAGTGATATGCGTTCAAGGAATGCACTGGGAGCTTCTCTACATCTTGCAAGGCATTAAGCCTAAATACTATAAAGATTTAGCTACCCATGCCCATGATATGGAGTTGAGCATGTCTTCTACTGAAAAAGGAGCAGTGACTATCCATGACCCTCAAAGTGGAAAGGATAAGCTGGAACCCAAAAGATGGGGCAAGTTTTTTTCCCAAAAATGACAACAAAGAATCTATGAATATTGACGTGTCTCTTGTAAAGGTCACCACGAAGGTGAGCAAGACGAAAAGTGTGAAGATAACTTCTGTAACACATCCAATTCAGAAAACTTTGAAGGAGATGCAAGAAAAAAATTACCCTTCCTTGATTCTGATGTTGCTGAGATTTTCAATGAGCTCCTTTTGCATAAGCTCATTGAAGTCCCAGAGATGAAGCAACCCAATAAAGTTGGAAGGACCAATGACCCTAATTATTGCAAATATCATAGGCTTATGAGTCACCCTCTGAAAAAGTTCTTTTATCTTTAAAGACAAAGTCATGCAACTAGCAAATGAGAAGAAGATCTTTTTCGACGATGAGACGACCAGTTCTCATCAAATCTCTATCACATTTGACTCGCTCGATCTAGTCTAAATATTTGTCAAAGAGCATAATGAGAAAATATTAAAGCCTGACAGGTCTTTAATTGATGAAGGTGATAATGAAGGTTGGACTCTAGTAACCAGGCGCAGATGCAAGAAGACGAGTCCATGAAAAAAGTCGGTCGAGCAACCAACTAGGAGAAAAATGGTAAGGAAATAAATAAAACATAGGCTGGTCGATCTTTCAAAAAATACAAGGGTAATGGAGTTTCACCCCCAGAAACCTCGGTGTCTGGTGACTTTAGAGGAATTCTTACCAAGTTAGTTCCGTGTAAAGACTGCCCAAGTCAACCAAAAGACATCCTATTTTAATATTGTCAAAGAGGGGGCAAAGGGTGAAAACATACCCATCGAAGTTCCTTCATCATCTGAACCTCTTGATAAACCTCTTGGTTAAGTGGCACATGTATGTGATACAAAAATCACATTAACAAATAACGATCTTCTGCTTTGTGAGGCCCTACATAACTGTCATTTATACATGGTGGATCAAATTCTAGGAAAGAAGATCAATAGAATTTTGATAGATGAGGGATCTGAAGTTAACATCCTGCCTATCCGAATGATGAAAGAACTTGGCATCACTACTGACGAACTAGTCGAGAGCCACATAATGATCCAAGGCTTCAACTAAGGGGGCCAGAGGGCTATGGGATCTATCAAGTTGGGGATTCGTATGAATGATTTTCAATCAAATGCATTGATGCATGTGATTGATGCCAAAACTTCATACAATATATTGCTTGGTAGACCTTGGGTACACTGGAAAAATATTATCTTATCCTCTTACTATCAATGCTTGAAGTACCTCAAAAGGGGAGTAAAAACAAAGATAGTAGCTGATGATAAGCCATTCACTGATACAAAATCACACTTTTTTTATGCAAAATTCTACTTAAAGAACTATGTCGTGAATAAGAAAAGGGTTGATGATGTCACCGAGACCAAGTGTGATGATCTTGCAGCCAAGAAGGTTTTGGTGATTGCTGAAAAAGTTGCCACCAAGAAGCCTCTCTCCACTTCAAATAAAGAAAGTTTTGCTCCCACGAAAAAAAAAGGCAACTCCTGTTCTTCGTTACGTACCAAAGGTAAAGAAAAAGAAAGATCACCCATCTGATGCCCAAGATAATATGCTAAAGGGGATAACTTTACCTATTAGGAAGATTGATGTGATAAATACGTCCTCAAGGCTACATGGAAAAGTTGTGGCTCAAAATCCTCCACAAGATATAACACTCCCTACGAAGCATACAAAAGAGGGCTTTAATCCAAATGCATACAAGTTATTTGCAAAGGCTGGATATAATCCTAATGAGCCATCAAGGTTGGGTAAAATTCCATCGGAAGGTACAATAAGGAAGGTACATGAAGGCCTAGAATACACACAGCCACCTCAAATTTGCATCTCCATAAGAAGGGCTGTTAGTAACTACATCATTGTAGAAGAGGTGTCTACCGCATCCAACAAAAGGCCTTCTATCTTTGACTAACTTGGAGAATCAACCACAAGAACTTTGGTGTTTGAGAGGTTGGGTCCTCTAAATAAGAAGATAAGTAACAAGAATTGGGGAAATCATCAAAGTATGATAATGCACTCCTCACCTAAGATCCATAAGGATTTCAAAAATTTGATTCCTTCTAGAATGAGGTGACAAACGAAACTGGTAGTTTTATGCAACAAGGTGTTAAAAGCAAAATCTCATACTGTGGTTTATACCAAGGAACGTGAGGAAGATGAAGAAAGTTTTGGCTCATCATATCATATTACAATGCAAAAAGAGAGTGAGGCCTCTTCTTAAATAAAGGTTGATGAAGAGATGAAAGATACTTTCTATTGTCACCAAATATCCATCAACGAAGATAATCCTCAAGAGAAGAAAGATGTTGTAGATGCTCCATCTTAGTTTGAAGAGGAGTGAAGTTCATGATAGATCCCTTAATAGAAGTTTATCTTGGAATCGATGAAGACCCAAGACCAAATTACCTAAGTGCTTTTCTAGATATGGAGGAAGAAATCGTGTATATGGACATACTTAAAGAATATATGGATGTATTTGCTTGGAGTTATAAGGAAATGTCTGGCTTAGATCCCAAAGAAGCAGTCCATCAGTTGGCGCTCAAGAATGGTGCTCGTCCTCTTAAGCAAGCCCAAAGGCACTTTACGCCATAGTTGGTTCCATTGATCGAAAATGAAGTTAACAAAATCATTGAAGATGGTTTTATTCGTGAAGTCAAATATCCCATGTGGATTTCAAATATTGTTCCAGTACAGAATAAGAATGGCCAAATTCGAGTTTGTGTCGACTTTTGAGATCTCAACAACGCATGCCCTAAGGATGATTTTCCAATCCCCATACCAAAGTTAATGATTGATGCCACCATTGGTTATGAGGAAATGTCCTTCATGGATGGTTAATCCGTCTACAACCAAATCTGCATGGCGCCAAAGGATAAAGAGCTCACTACATTTCATATTCCCAAAGGTATTTATTTCTACATGGTGATTCCTTTTGGTTTGAAGAATGCTGGCGCCACTTATAAAAGGGCTATGCAAAATATCTTTGAAGGTCTACTCCACAAAAATATTGAATACTACGTAGATGATCTAGTGGTGAAGTCAAGAAAGAGAGACGATCACTTAAAAAACCTAAGAATGTTGTTTGAGTTACTTCGAAGATATTAACTTAGGATGAATCCATTGAATTATGCCTTTGGAGTTACTTCTGAAAAGTTTCTTGGCTTTATTATGCGACACTGAGGAATTGAAATTGATCAAGCTAAGGTCGATGAAAGTTTTAAGATGCCCGAGCCTCGGAACATTCATGAGTTAAAAAGCCTTCAAGGAAGGCTAGCATATTTAAGGAAGCTCATATCAAACTTGGATGGAAAATGTCAACCATTTAGTCTTATCATTAAGAAAGGTACTCCTTTCAAATGGGACCAAGCTTGTAGTAATGACATTGAGATTATCAAATCATACTTAATGAAAACTCCAGTTCTTGCGGCACCCATACCTGGGAAACCATTGATACTCTACACCGCGGCAAAAGAAAGGTCAGCTGGAGCACTACTAGCTCAAGAAAATAGTTTAGGCAACGAGAAATCTCTTTACTATCTAAGCATAATGATGAAACCAAATGAGCTAAAGTATTCTCCAATTGAAAAGTTGTGTTTGGCATTGACCTTCTCAATTTAAATGATGAAGCACTACTTTCAGGCTCATGTTGTTCGTCTTATGTCTAGGGCAAATCCCATCAAGTTTGTAACGTCGAAACTAGTCCTTAGTGACCGACTTGCAATATGGTACCTTCAATTTCAATAGTTTGAGAGTGTATACGTTCCCCAAAAGGTTGTAAAGGGATAAGTATTGGCTGACTTCTTGGAAGACGACCCAATACCTGATGATTGGGAACTGAGTAATGAACTTCCTGGTGAAGATGCAATGGTTATTAAAGCTAGACCCTCATGGAATATGTACTTTGATGGTGTTGTATATCGATATGGAGTTGGTGCCGGTGTGGTGTTCATCACTCCATAAGAAGAGGTCATCCCATACTCTTTTTCCCTCATAAATTATTGCTCTAATACTGTTGCTAAATATCAAGATTTAATACTTGGACTTGAGATGGCAGTTGACATGATACAACTATAATTACAAGTCTTTGGTGAATCCCAATTGGTGATCAAGAAGCTATTGGAAAGCTATGAAGTCAGAAACCCTGAGCTACAACCATATTATGATTATGCACAGAAGTTGATGGGGTGGTTTGGAGAAGTAACCCTCCAACATGTGCAAAGGAGAGAAAATAAGCAAGTTGATGCCCTAGCTTCTTTGGCCTCAACCCTGACTCTTCTAAATCAGATGCAAGTTACTATCTGCTAAGAATGGTTAGTACCCCCATTAAATGAGGATGAAGAAAATTAAGTTGAATACCTCATTTCCATATCTGAAGATATAAAATAAGATTGGCGATAACCTTTCATTGATTACTTATGTTATGGGATACTTCCAAAGGATCCAAGGAGAAGGACTGACATTCGTTGTTGTGCACCTCGATTCCTTTACTATAAGGACACATTATACAAAAGACTATTTGAAGGAGTACTCTTACGATGTCTAGGAGAGGAAGAATCAATTCAAGCTTTGCAAGAAGCACACTTGGGAGTTTGTGGATTACATTAGTCTGGACCGAAGCATCATTTTCACATTAAAAGGATGGGATATTATTGGCCGATGATGGTGAAGGATTGCTTGGACTATGCTAGAAGATGCAAATCTTGTCAATTTAATGTGAATTTCATACTTAAACCTCCTGAAGTACTACACCCAACTATAGCATCTTGGCCATGCATTGCTTGGGGAATGGATGTTGTTGGTCCACTACCAAAATCTTTTGGTGGACACTTATACATCTTGGCCATAATAAATTACTTCTAAATATGGACCAAAGTTGTTGCTCTCAAAGAAGTAAAGAAGGAAAATGTTGTGAATTTCATCTAAGTAACTACCATCTACTTCTTTAGAATCCCTAATATGTAATAACCAACAATGGCAAGTCATTTGATGATAAGTTGATGAATAAGATTTGTGATCTCTTTGGCTTCAAGCAGCGAAAGTCTTCTATGTACCATGTTGCCGCCAATGGTTTAGTCGAAGCATTTAATAAGACTTTATGCAACTTATTGAAGAAAGTCGTCTCTAAATCCAAATGAGACTGGCATGAGTGAATGGAAGAAACATTATGGGCAAAGAGAATGACTTACCACACACCAACGCATGCAACCCCATACTCACTTACTTTTGAAGTTAAATAAGTCCTGCCAATTGAGCGTCAAATACCTTGTTTAAGACTGGCTATTCAAGAAGGACTCACCAATGAAGAAAATGCTAAATTGTGTCTTGCAGAATTAGAAGCACTTGATTAAAAGAGGCTGGAGACTTAGTAAAATCTTGAATGTTATCAGGCCCATCTATCTCGTTCTTTTAATTAAAGGATTCTCTTGAGGTGATTCTAAGTTGGAGATCAAATCCTTGCAGTAAGAAGGCCCATTATTATATCTCATAAATCTGGGGGGAAATTCACCTCAAACTGGGATGGACGATATGTCATACAAGAAGTATATTAAAATAGTGCTTACAAGCTTGTCAATGCAGATGGCATGAGGATTAGCCCTATCAATGACAAGTTCTTGAAGAAGTACTATCCTTGAAGGGAGATGACACTCCTTAAGGCACGTGTATAAACTGCATGATCACTCCTGGCCCGCAAGAGTATAAACTATGTAAGGCGCAAAAAAAATGTCTGCTAGGTTGAAAACCTCAAAAGAGGTGTCCTAGGTAAAAGTCGGGACACAAAAAAACACTTACCCCAGAACTATGTTGTGACTTGATCCTCTTTACTAAGGTACGTAGGCGCTTGTAATTCAATTCTGAGTTTAGTTACATAAGTGTCAAAAAAATGCATGTCTCTGCTTGATCCGTCATATGAAAGTCAAGTCTACATACATCTCAATTAAGTTTTTAAATTATGTCACATACTCGTGGCTCAATGGGGGAACACCATCAAAAGGAAATGAAGCTCTTTTAATAGGATTTGGAATACCCAAAGCCTATAGTTGAGGCATAGACCTACAATACATGCAATTATCAATTATGAAGTCAAAAGATTTAATTCTTAAGGCTTTAAAATTGAAGTTGCAAGTCCAACTTGGTTTTGAGAAAAAGACGTGAATCCAATAAGCAACAAGTTTGGGAGAGAAAAGCCACAGTTTAATATGACAACATCAATGCATCAAAATAAGCAAGTAATTATTGGAGTTGAAATTCAAAGTAAAATATTAAAATAAATGTGATATAAATAAAAAAGTTTCCATTATAACTAATAGATCTGACTACTCAATAAAAAGTGTAAAATAAAGAAACAAGAAGGTTTGAAGGAAGACATTTCCTAAGGCTAATCTAAGTATATCTTATAATTGACTAAATCTTGTAAAGCAGCGTCTAAGACTTGATTTTTTTCTCCACAACCTTTGAGGCATTTAACATTGCAAGGGAGACATCAGAACACTTAGAAAACTCTTCTTCGGCAGTTGAAACTTTGGATTCCATCTCTGCAGCTTCTTGCTTGGTAACATCTAGGCAAGCCTTTAATACGCCCAAATTACAACTCTTTTACAAGAGCGTAAGCGGTCGTTGTCAAATATATAACCCAACTAGGTTGGGGCTGAATCCCATAGGGAATATGGTGTTAATTAAGATGTATGCAGATTAGTTGACTTTTAATCATTTGTTTCCATAAAACAAAAGGGGGGATTTGATTAAGTTCATAAATTAATGGTTTCAGTTTAACAAGATGAAATATGTGTAGTATTATTCAAATTCAGAGAAATAGCAAGCTAGGGTTATGTCCACCTTGTAGTTTTCAATACTTTCTAACATGGGCTTTACGAATTCATACATGCATTGTTCTTACAGAGAAATGTATTGTATATAATAACATAATCCTAGTGTTTCTCAACCATCAAGGACTAATTCACTTTAGTTCTCTCGAATCAAAAGTGTTTACAAAAGCAATACGAAATCTCCAAGTAGTTAATCCTGTTAAGGTATTAACATATGAAATAAGGGTTGGAAATCCTATTTTCTTGTCACTACTCTCTTTTCCTAACCTCAACCTTTCTATCGAACAAGTTGAGTTTTAAGGGACATCCTCTATGTTTGCAACCACGACAATTCAAGATATACGAAGAGAGTATTATGTAAATAAATCAATGCATAATGAATTTAAAAATCCAAAGTAATAGATTATATGCTACAAGTCTTCCATAACCCTAACTAATAAACTTAGCTACTCATGAGTAAAGCGGAAATCACAATAAAAAAATTCATCATACCAAAAAGTAAACACAATCGTGGTGGAGAAGATGATGTTGCGTGTTTTCCCCCTAAGTGCTAAGCTGACATTCTTAGTACAAAAATAATACAGAATAATGAATAATACGTGACTTTTCAGCATCAAGTAGTTTTAATAACTTTTCCCTCATAATTTTCTTCTAAGTCCCTAGACTAACTCTAAATGACAAATTAATCTTGGACATAAGTTTTAGGCACCACATTTGTTCTAGACTGCTACTCTCTCTTGTGTCATATGCCATCCGCATTCCCATAGTCCCATTATGTCTCCATCTATCTCATTATTACCTGAAATCATGTTAATCATATTGGTTAGCTCAATTTCATAGAAGTAGAGTAAACACATAATAAATTAGGCATTTTGTTCTCCAAACTTAGCTAAAATATGGGTAAGCTAAGTTATGGTGCTTAGGCGTATAAATACACCCAAGATCACCACCTCACACTTAAAGATTTGTTCATCCTCAAACAACTTATCCATTTATGCATACTACACAAGCCTTAACACCCACAAAGGAAAAACAAGATGCTCAAATAGGCTCACACAACAATTATGAACAAGAAGTAAATTCATGGATCATTACTAAAGACAACCTACCCTCAAGAATAGACTCATTAAGTTGGAAAATTCATTCATACCGTTTAAGCAAAGAAATCATATAAATTACCCAACCTTCATCAACTATGTGCCCTCACAACAAGAAAGTTACCCATAATCACTCACAATCATGCAATTTCTAACAAAATAGGTACAAGAATTAAGTTGCACTCACTCTCACAACTGATGACCATATGATTTCCCTTAGTGTAGTGCTCCACTAATATCAGAATGCTAAGATTAGGATCAAATAGGTCTCTTACGTATTGTAATGTAGGCTAAAGGATAGGTAGGAACTCTTTTGGCTAGAAATAGTGACTATCTTCCCTAAGTTCTTTAATACACTATATTATGCAACTAAGACCAATTTCTAACATCGAATTTACACCACTTTCATCTATCCATATCTTTTATTTTCACCCCACCCATTAAACTCAATTAATAACACTATGGTGGGAGTATGCAACCCTTTCAAATATTTTTTTTATACCTATTTCACACTACACACCCCTATGATAGCCACCCTCAACTTAAGCGATTTGCCTTAGTTGAGGTGCACAATGTCTAAGAAGGACCAGGCCAAAATAGGTTCATTGTAATATGTCCGGGATAAAATTTGAAACTTTTTCAACAATTTTTGCTACTCCCAACCACATCAATTGCACACGCCAATAACTAGACTTTGGGGCATCAATTTTACCTTTTTCTTTTAATTGTCAAACTCCTAACTCAAATTGATTTTACATTAAAGCGCTTAGGATATTTTGGATCAAATTATGGTCTATTAAAGAACGGGTTAGGCTACATATGAGGCTAACAAAAGAACAAGATAAGGGTTCCACGGGGCTAGCTAAGATAATGTGCAAGGGTAGGTCAAAAGAAGGCATGAACAATGACTGTCAAAGAAATGCCTAAATCATCTCCTAAACTCACAATCTTTATTTCACTTTGCACACACACTGGGCAAGTTCTAGCATCAGTTGCAATAAGGAATATACAACAGTCTTACACACTCATGGCATATGGTCAACTCAATTAGGAGCATTATAGATTCTATACCCAATAATTAAATGAATTTAACTAAAACCAACAATCACAACAAGAGTCACAACTAGAGCCTAGGTGTGTCAAACGTAATGATCCATCGAATACTCATGCTATAATTTCATGTGATCCACAAGAACATTTACATGAAACAAATGACTAATTTTCTCTTAAGATGGTATTCATCCATCCATCATAGAGAAAAGCACCTAACTATGACTAAATTAAACACACATGTAATAAAAAACAACATAAAAAAATAACTAATCCTATCAAAGAAGTATTCTAAGGAGAAGGTACTAATTTCTTACAAAACAAGCAGCAAAGTAACCAGCCACCCCACACTTAATCTAGGCACTGTCCCCAGTGCAAATAACAAGATAAAGAACCTGGCTAGTAGTACTCCTCATCCATATTAGGAGTCATGCCACCTGCATGGAGATCATCATCGAAGCCATTTTTCCTGTATTCATCATATTATCCACTCAGCCACACATAATGAAACTAACTACAATTAAGATAAAGGTGGTAAAGTCACCACCCCACACTTAATTTGTTAGTATAAACTAATTAAGTGTTATTGTTGAGTACTCACTCTTCGCCGACATACACTTTGACATAGTGCACCAATATTAGTTACAATACAATTCACTCACTTCAATTCCACCAATTTTACTTCAATGAAATAATTTTTTAACAAAGTTATGCCTTAAAGCTTCAACATATCAATATACACAAAACACCATCACTTTCACACCATTTAACCAACACTATGTTCCATTAAGTAAGTTGTGAAATAATGGCCACACAACTAAACTACGTTAGTCATGAACAATTCAATCACATGCAAAAAGTCAAAGTATTACAATAATGGTGTCTACTGCAACAATGATGTTTATCTTCCCAAGATACTCAAAACCACTCTTTGACATAGCCATGGCAAGAATTTAATCCATAATCCTCAAGAAACCAATTAACAACTACAACATAAAGTCACAACACTTAAGGATTAAGAAAAGAAAAACTTACCTTGAAGATGAAAGATTGAAGAAAGAGAGTGGATATTCTTGGGTTTTGTAAGTTTTGAAGAAGCTTGTGGGACAAAAAGTATGTTCAAGGCACGGTCTTGTGGTGAAAATAAGAGAAAATTTGGGGATTTAGTTGAAGTTGCCTAATGGCTGGCCTATGGGTAAGTTTTCATAACCTAATGCTTCGCCTAAATAAAACAGTGAGCGTGAGCGGTATGCTAGGCGACGCATAAGTTATTGCCTAAACTAAGGTAGGCGCCGCACAAAGTATCACAAAAGAGGACTTGGGCTCCACCTAATGTGTAGCCTAAGTAAATTAGTAAGGGTATGTGGTGTGTTGGGCGCCGCACAAATTATTGCCTAAGCATAAGTGGGTGTCTCAAAGAGCATCGCCTAAGTGCACATGTGCGCCATACATCTTGTCGCATAACCTTCTTTAGGCACCGCTTAATGTAACGCCTAAATAGGGCAGTGGGCTTATGCTAAGTGTTGGGCGATGTATAATGAATTGCCTAATTAGGCTTGGGCGCAGCACAAGGAATGTCAACATGGGCTTTGGGTGCCGCACATGGAAAAACCCATTTGAGAAAGTGGGAAAGGTCTGTACCGCGGGGGCGAACGGGGCCAGTGGTGGGCTCCGGGATCGGGCCTATCAGTTCGATCCCTACGCTACCACCACAAGCCTCATTGAAAAAAATCAAAAAAATTAAGTCGCACCACAAAACTTTTGTGGTCGGATTAACATAATTTTGGCCACAACTCTAATACGAATCATGACTCGAGCCTTAACAATTGACCACTCCAACTTACCTGTAATATTCCCGTTACTCCTAAACTTCCACCTTTGATATGGCTTAATTCAAATCAAATTTGGTACCAATCACCTCCTTAGTACTTCATGCACCTACACTTAATAAAAAAACTAAAAATAATTAGAAGGATGGGTTGTCTCCCACCAAGCACCATAGTTTTGGTCATGGCTCGAGTCTTATTTTTTCATTTTTATTTAACATGATAAAATGAGAATAAAATCATGGGTTGCCTCTCATGCAGCGCCTGATTTAACGTCGCAGCACAACTCGATTATCTTGAATACTCAGGCTTCGTCAAGATACATTAATGATACCATTTTTACCTCATCTTCATAGAATACATCAATGATCGAGAAAATACTCATCTCTTTTTATTCTTTCATGGATTTACCCACTTTAAAACTAACCTTTTTCCTATTGAGCCTAAATTTTAGCTCATTCAACTCCAGTTCAACTAATACTCTCCCAGTTGCTAAGAACGGTCGGCCTAAAATTATGGGTACTTCAAAGTCCACTTCACAATCAAGAATTACAAAGTTAGCAGAAAATATAAAATCGGCCAGCTTTACAAGTACATCATGTAGAATCCCAACCGGCCTTTTCATCGATCTGTCTGTCATTACAAGTCGCATGTTGTGGGTATGGGGTCTCTTAAAACCAACTTCTTAGAAATAGCTAGCGGCATCAGATTGATTCTAGCTCCCAGATCACATAAGGCCTTAGCAAAATCCAGAGACCCAATCATACAAGCGATGGTGAATGCTCCTGAGTCTTCCTTCTTCTGCATCAGTGACCTTGTATAAATAGCACTATAATGATGGAGATTATCCATTGGTTCGTAGCTTACCGCTCTTTTCTTTGTCATAAGATCTTTCATAAATTTAGTATATCCTGGAATCTTCTCAAGTGCTTCAACTAAAGGCACGTTCACTGTCATTTGCTTAAACATAGCCATGAATTTGTTAAACTTGCCTTCATTTTTGCTCTTCTTTAATCATTGTGAAAATGGGGGTGGTGACCTTGGGATTTTATCTTGAGCAACTTTTACCTCTTTTCTTATGCCTTGATCTACATCACTAACATGCTTCGGCTTAGGTGATTGTTCCACTTTTGCACTTTTTTTTTCGAACCTCCCAACTCCACAGGCACCACTAAAGATTTATCAACCATCTCCTAATTAATTTTGACCGCATCAGTAGAAGAAGATTCTCCCAATCTTGTACTAGATAACATCTTACCTCTCCTAGTGGTAATAGCCATACACGATCCATTAGTCCTCAGATTTAGAATTATATTACTTGGTAGAGTCTGATTCTATCTTTAGTTGAATGTTGTGTATAATTGGCTTATCTGCTACTCCATTTGTTTAATAGCAGTTGAGTGCGAATTTACTAGTTGACTCATGGAAGATATGCCACTCTTCATCGTAGTCACCCCAGAATTGGTCGCCTCAACTCACTTTAATAGTTTCTCTATCTTGTGCTCCATGGACATTTTGCCTGAACTGGTGGCAGCATTATCACAGCTTCCAGGAGGTACATACAGTCCACTCCTGTCACTTTTATTCTTACAATCTCCTTGATGGTTCCAACCTTGGTTTCCTTGACCACCAGTTTGGATCCCTGGTTATGCAAGTAGTTAGCCTCTTCCTAGATGTTTGATTCAGTTCCCTTATCGTGGAACCCCACAGCTTTTACCTTTTCTACATTCCCTGATAGCAAATATTTCATGAGCATATCCATCTAGGTTTTTATGCGAGCCATATCCTGATCACGCTCCTCTTCTCTCCTACATTGCTTTACTGATATTACCTAGACCCGGTATTTCTTGCTACCATAGAATCTATGGTATGCCAAGATCTACTTGTCTTAGTCATTTTTTCTAACATATCCGCAACCTCAGTAAAGGTGAGCTCCATAAAAGCTCCTCCTACAGAATTATCAACTATTGGCTTTGTAAGTGAGTTCAAAGCACTGTAGAATGTTTCTATCAAGTGTTCATCAGTCATCTTATGGTTTGGGAATTGAGTCAACTTCTTTTTAAACCTTGCCCAAGTCTCATGCAAATCTTCATTAGCCAATTGTCTAAAGTTGTTGATCTCATCCCTCAACTGTAACATTCTTGAGGGCAGAAAGAAACTTTCTAAGAAAGCTCATTTCAATTGTCTCCAGCTGTTATAGAATCAGGAGTCAGCTCATTCAACCATATAGTTGTCTCTCCAGACAGAGACAGTGGGAACAATCTCAAATGAATAGCATTTTTTCCCACTCCAGGATTATCAAATGACTTACAAATATTGATGAAATTCACCAAATATAGATTTGGATCATCAGTAGGTAATCCACCAAAGAGTCTTTTCAAATTCAGTAGCTGGATCATAATACTGGTGATATTAAATTTCACCCCATGAGCTAGTGGTGGTGGAATGATTGCCCCTGTAGATCCAGCTCTATCTAAATTGTCCTCATTGTTGTCAATATCAAACTGCACAGCTTGGCGGTCTAGTCTTCCTCCGAATGGATGATTTTGATTTACAGGTGCAACTAATCCCGCTTCTCGTCTCCTATTAGTCGGGTCAATTAAATCATCATCTCCCAGGTCCTATTCATCTATATTAGGTACCCGACATGGGTTATCTGCATTCTATTAATTTCATTGATCATTATCCAAAGCAGCTAATCTTTCAGTTTCATGTTGGTTAGCTATTCTTTTAATGAGATGAGGTTCAGGATTTAAGGGTAATAATGGTTCTCCTAAACTTCTGGTTTGTGGCATAAACTACAATGATCCTGTAACAAACAAAAACAACAAATAAATGTAAAATAAGGAAACTTGACTAACAGTCAATTAACACACATAAACTCAATCGACAATCGCATTCCCCAATAATGGTGTCAAAACTAGATACGCCCAAATTACAACACTTTTACAAGAGCGTAAGCGATCGTTGTCAAATATATAACCCAACTAGGTTGGGGTCAAATCCCACAGGAAATATGGTGTTAATTAAGATGTATGCAGATTAGTTGACTTTTAATCATTTGTTTCCATAAAACAAAAGGGGGGATTTGATTCAGTTCATAAATTAATGGTTTCAGTTTAACAAGATGAAATATGTGTAGTATTATTCAAATTCAGAGAAATAACAAGCTAGGGTTATGTCTACCTTGTAGTTTTCAATACTTTCTGACTATGGGCTTTACGAATTCATACATGCATCGTGCTTTCAAATAAACGTATTGTATTTAATAACATAATCCTAGTGTTTCTCAACCATCAAGGACTAATTCACTTTAGTTCTCTCGAATCAAAAGGGTTTACAAAAGCAACACAAAATCTCCAAGTAGTTAATCTTGTTAAGGCATTAACATATGAAATAGAGGTTGGAAATCCTAGTTTCTTATCACTACTCTCTTTTCCTAACCTTAACCTTTCTATCGAACAAGTTGAGTTTTAAGGGACATCCTCTATGTTTGCAACCATGAGAATTCAAGATAAACGAAGAGAGTATGATGTAAACAAATCAATGCATAATGAATTCAAAAATCCAAAGTAATAGATTGTATGCTACAAGGCTTCCATAACCCTAACTAATAAACTTAGCTACTCATGAGTAAAGTAAAAATCACAATAAAAATAGTCATCATACCAAAAAGTAAACACAATTGTGGTGGAAAAGATGAAGTCGCGTGTTTTTCCCCTAAGTGCTAAGTCGGCATTCTCAGTGCAAGAATAATACAGAATAATGACTAATATGTGACTTTTCAGCATCAAGTAGTTTTAATAACTTTTCCCTCATAATTTTCTTTTAAGTCCCTAGACTAACTCTAAATGACAAATTAGTCTTGGACATAGTCTTTAGGCACCACATTTGGTCCAGACTACTACTCTCTCTTGTGTCATATTCCATCCGCATTTCATAGTCCCATTATGTCTCCATCTACCTCATTAATACCTGAAATCATGCTAATAACATCGGTTAGCTCAATTACATAGAAGTAGAGTAAAAACATAAGAAACTAGGCACTTTGTTCTCCAAACTTAGCTAAAATATAGGTAAGTTATGGTGCTTAGGCGTATAAATACACCCAAGATCAGCCTTTAACTTCTTCACCTTATTTCTTTCCTTCTCAAGGGATTTGCAGGCAACAAAAACTTCTTCAAATTTATCATCTCATTCCCTCAATACAAGCTCAAGATGTTCTTTGGCTTTCAAATATGACTCTGACTCTTTAATTGCTATGGTTTGATCAACAAGGGAGGATTGTGCTTTGTCATAGAAAGTTTCCAGCCTAAAGAAACACCTCAATAAATTCTGCAAAGGGAAAATATCTTCCCCCATTCCACTCATGTCATTGAGTATGACTTCGATGTCATCTTGAATAGAAGAACCACGATTCAGAGTAAGGCCTGCAAGTTTGGTACGGATACTATCCCAAGCCTTCATGATAAATTCCCTTTTAAGCTCTGAAATAACCTTCTTGCCATCAAAAATAAACATGGTTACCGCTGGTGGCCGGGGAAAGTTTGACTCTACATTTGCTTTAACTTTACCGCAAGGGTTAAAAGTAACCTCTTTGGATGAAAAAGGTAACTCTCTTGAGTCTGGACCTACTATAGACTTACTACTATCTTGTGGCTTACTTTGGTTAGGATCTTCCAAAACTTGGACATTGTCTGGCTGTACACACAAATAAAAAAATAATAATCATATGAGGGGTATATAAAGACGATTCACATACTATGGAATAGTAGATAGTTAAGTTGTTACCTTATCAATGGCTGGTGGAGTCTTCGATGAACTAGCAAGAATCTTCACATAGGAGTTAGAATCACCTTGCTTTGCGAAGAATGGTTTTACCTTCTTCCAACAATGATCTTCATGACTACTATCACTCTCGTCTTGAGATGGTCATTTATTGAAAGCTTGTTAAGTCAGGACATGCAACTCCTCTTTTTGAGTTTGTGCATGTGCAGTTCCCTTAACTTTGTATGGAATGACCACCTTAGATTTCAAAAAAGTAGGCTTAACCATAATTGGGACCTCCTCACCACGTTCTTGAGAAGTATCAATAATAGGACTTACAGCATTCACCAAGGATTGCAAGTTAGCTTCAAGAAAGTTCTGATGAACTTTGTCCCACCAAGTTTTATATGCAGTAGAGGAGTGTTTTCACGCATTAGGTGTGGCCGTAGGAAAAGCATCTTTTGCCATGGATCCACGAAACATAAAAATGCAATAAAATCTGAGTCTTTCATCAAGTGATGCACTGTAAATATCATTTTCTAAGCTACTAGGGAGGTTTTGATAAAATCCAAACTGACGGCTAAATCGATGCGGGCTATATGGATCAAGGATGAATGAGTCTTCATACGTAAAAGGGAAAAAGTTAAAAAGAAGTCTTATGAAGTAACTTGTCTCTGAATCAGCTTCTTTATCATTATCCACAAAATAATGAATATTGGACTTGTTTGGCATGATAGAAGTCCAAGAAATATTATCTTCTCAATAGATACGTTTTCTGGCATACTCTTCTTCAAATACCTTGTAGCACATTCTCTAGAATATTCTACCATTAATGAAACAGATAGCCTATTAGGGAAAAAATGTGTCTTGAAATAGTAAGCAAGCCAATCATACACATAATGGATTGGAAAGGATACTTTGATGTGCTCAAGTTGTGAACCTTTGGTAATCCTGTTTAAACCGTTATAAATGCTTAACAAGACAAGAATGACAAGACTAAAAGTTTGCTTATTGGATATCATAGCCGCAATTCTAAAAGTTCCCGGATGAATAAAATATCTATCCTTAGAAGGAAACACAAAGGTCCATAACCAACATGAAAAAAATGCTGCCAAATATGTATCAATCCTATGTTCATACCCTACTCCAAGTGTAGAGAATGTTGCATCATCTGCACTTGACAACTTTGCTGTGTTAGGAATAGTCCCAATTGGGTTATGTATTGACTTCAAGCAAACAAATTTTTTCTCCTTCCTCACTGGAGCTTCCTCATATATCAAAACACTTCTACACCAAAACCTTATCCACTTGCTAAGAGTAACTCTTAGATTATGAGACTCTCCTTCTTGAAGACACTGAAAGGCTAAAAATAAGAACTCGCAAGTACGACGGATGAATCTCTCATTCTTCTCATCGACACCGGTGAGTTCATTGAATTCAGGCACTACTTCTTCATAAGGAAGACCTTCAATAGGTAGGCCCCCAATTTTATGTAAATCCCAAAGATATATAGAGAGATCTCTAATCGATGTCAGCAACGTATTTGTCCTTGAACACCTTGCTTCAAGAAAGGCTTGCAATATGTTTGAACTTCGATCATAGGTAAATAAAGAAGCATAAACAGCATCATATACTTTTGATGCCTTCAGAGTTTATTGACTTCTAGCAAAAATATCCTTAGCCCATTCTCAATATCCTTGAATATGACAATATTCAGCATCTATCTCCATGGAACTTCCCTAATGTATATCTCCCTGGAGTATTCAGTGTCCTAGGCAAGGAAGGGTACTCGCAATATTCAGTTGATACCGGTTTGGAGTCTGAAGAGTCCATACTTTAATGGATCTATTAGAACCAAGGTCATGTTTGGAAGTCCATTTCAGCAAATGAAGAGAATTCATGAAGAGCGGCCAAGGATCTGCACCTTTACCAACTAATGGAGTGTAAGTCAATAGCTTGGATAAAATTGTACCATCATCATCCTCAATAAGAAGATACTTGTTATCGGAGGATGGAGAGGTGTAGTCCTTAAAGTGAACCATTGCTGCTATCTTTATGAACAAGGAAGTTTTAGTTAAATACAAATTTGAAGTTGAACAAAATACCTGTACAAATGGTTATTGATAGAAAGTTACTCTATATTGTGGCTTTATTCAAAGAAAAAGAAAATTTACACCATCTTGAAGTCAAATTGGTCGGTCTTAGAGTGTACGAAGGCGAAGTTAAACTCTTGCACCCTAAGTCAATTGTTGCATAGATATCATCTTGAAGTCAAATTGGTCGGTCCTAGACTGTATGGAAGAGAAGTTAAACTCTCGAACCCTAAGCCGATTATTGCAAAGCCATCTTCTTGAAGACAAATAGGTTGGTCTTAGAGTGTACGAAGGCAAAGTTAAATTCTCGCACCCTAAGCCGGTTGTTGCAAAGCCACTATCTTTAAGTCAAATTGGTCAGTCTTAGAGTGTTCGGAGGTGAAGTTAAACTCTCGCACCCTAAGTCAATTGTTGTGTATTGCTATTTACTTCAACCCTACAAAAAAATAAGAAAAAAATATTAAAAAAAAAAGAAAGGGGAAAAGAAATTACCTCAACTTTGATACTTGAAACTCAATCCACAGATGTCTCTAAAGAAAATCTTATAAATTGATGCTTTGTATGGTAGAAGAATATGGGGTATTTATAGAGCAAAAGGGCGATGGTTGCATATGATTTTAAAAAGGATTAGGAAAAGAATTGAGGCAGCTTACCCCTAATCCCTTATAACTTTGAAGAAAGATACGTGGAAATTGTATTAAAAAGAAAAAAAAAAGGGTCTAATAAGAGACGGCAGAGTTTTGGGATTCCAAATTCCAATTCCATATAGGAATTTGTTCTTTAGTTACTGCCCTCAGTAAAGTCCGTATATAAAAAGAAAAGGAAAAAGTGGAACTCCCGTGAATGTGACAAAAAAAGCATGTGACAAAACAAAATAAAGTTTCATAATTGAGAGCAAGTAAAATAAAATGGGTTTTGACATCAAATGCTTAAAAGTCAACATCTTTTCTTTCTCAATTTTGTCATCACATATAAGAAAAAAAAAAAATCAATCCCACAAAATGAGGGAATGATGTTTTCTTTATTTTCTATTGTTCCAAGATAATTTTTGCACACATAAATTAAAATGTCAAGCCTATACTTCAAGTCTAGTCTCCAAAAGATTAATATCTCGACAAGTCTTGAAGTAGGGGGCAATTTGTGGACGCTAAAATTATATTAATTTAAATCGGTATGAAATTTGGATTATATCAAATTCAAAATATATTAGTCCCAAATAAATATTATAGATTAATATAATTTGATTAATTATTTAAGTCCAAACAAATATGGATTTAATTAATGTCTAATTTTTATTGGGCTAGCCCGTTAATTTGGGCTACAAATGATGAGCCCACGTTACTAAGCCTAAGATATTGTCATATTCTAGAGGCCCAAATAAGCGTCACATGTCATATAACGTGACATGCCAAGTCAAGTGAAGGATCTAATGGGACCATACCACATGTCAAAATGACACAGCAGGCCCATGAAATAAAAGCTCATAAAAGGTGTCAAGTTACTTAAATCTAATTGGTTAAAGAAAGTCTATATTCATCATGACTCTTCCTTTCCTACAACTATAAATAGGGGTCTCATAATTCAAAAAAAAAAAAAAAAAACAGAACTCTAACAAGAAGCAAGAGAAATCTCGTGGATTAAACGCTACAATTTCTTTACAAACCTCAACCATTCGAATCAAGTTCATCAAGATTAAAGATCAAGACCGTAATATTCAAGAACAAGCTCAAAAGCCCTTGAATTCAAGCACAAGTCAAGATTAAGTCCCTCAAATCAACAAATCAAGTTCAAATTCAAGATCAAGCTTTAAGACCTTGAATTTATATTTGAAATGGCGAATCAGAGGATTCATAGAGATTATAACACTCATATATTGAAATCAATAAATTGATTGTTGCAATATTTTTTTCTTGTCTAGATTATTTATTTTTTATCGCAAAAATTTTATTGTCCAATAGTGTGTCTACCCAAAATTTTCTACTCTAAATTTATTTAACTTAGTCTTTTATGCACCTATCTCAATGATAGTAAAATTAATATATCGTGAGCCCCTACAAATGCAACAAATTTGGTAATGATAGTTGGGTCCTTATGTACAGATCCTAGTACGAGTCATTACCATTCACACTGACGTTGAGTGAGATAGTTGATCAGAGATTTAGGTGAGCTTTTAGCAACCGTAGTTAATTCATATACTTCAGTTCTAGTATTAGGCGTTTTTTGTATCTTCAAAGACTACTTGTATTTTGTTTATACACCTGTCTAGTACTCTTTATGTATAGTGGCTCTTATACCGGCCTTACCAGATCTTGAGGGTTTTCATGTTTTATATTTTGTCCTTTCCCATATTTTGTGTGCCATGCTTGTATATTTTCCCTTGTAGTCATTTTAAATTTATGTGTTACCCTTGTTTTTCGCTCTTTCATCGATTAGCCTGTCATTAGTCATTTTAAGCTATAGTTTTGACTTGCCTATTTGTGGTTTAAAGAAGATGATAGGGTTCATGATATAAAGTTATCAAAGTAACAGGAAAGGAATAAAGAATCTTAGGTACATAATAGAAACTAACTACAACCCTGTCAGACCCTATAAGCTCATAAGAAACAAACAGACAATAACACTACAATTTTCCAAATAAAATAGAATATAAAAGTAAAGGAGTCTGAAGTCTTACCATTTCCCAAACATAATCAGGGCTTTTAGGTAGAAACCACATCTAGTGTATAGGTTTCTAAACTCAATTGGGGCTTTCATGTTGGAATATCAATTAAATTTAAAAAGTGTCCCAACTTTACTGGGCTTTGATAGTAGATGCTTGGACTCTACCAATCCTTTTAACAGTCCACTTTCCTTTTTAGAAGTCCAACCAACCATGTAAAACTCATTTAGTCCCTTATTAGAATCACCGAGTGTGTTTAAGTTAAATAAGATACTTAAAAGTTTATGCTAGGTTATGAGGTGAAATTAATACTAGGGAACCAATGTATATTATAATACTCCTAAAAGTTTCCCTCTTTAAAAGTACATTACCATGTTTTAAAACTAGGCCAGCTAAAAATGGTGGAAACACGTGGATAACATACATAAGTAAAGCTGCATAATACCAACCTAGTGGCGAATACTGACCCAAATAACAAGAACCTCAGTAAGAAAAAACATCCTAAACAAAACAAACATTAACATAGAGATGGAATCCCAAATGACCATATATTAGGTCCACAAAATCACACGACTATACCACCTAGGGAAAGCTACCAAACAAGATAAAAAGGGTTCTGTTGTCGTCCCCCTAAAAGTCATCCTAAAGTAAGCAACTACTCCAGCGTATTATAACGTTTTCTTTAAAATTCTTGAATCTACTAGGTGTACTTAACTAAGCCTACACTAAAAGCAACCACCTACCCGAAGGAATTCCAACGAATTTCTACTCTTTAGTCCCTAAATTATCTGACAAAGCAAAGAAGTAGCTAGAGATAACTATCTGAGTAGCAACACCCATCTATTAGTAAATTATCATATACATATCCTTATCATGCCAAGTCAAATAGTATGTAAGTCGTAACCAACCTGAACACCGAAGAACACCCTCACATTCCACTAGATTGGAGCTTTTCTTTTTTAAGAAGCCTCTGATTACTGTCACACTATAAAAATAATGATTTATATGTTAATACGAGAAAAATAATGCTCATATTGTGAATTTACACCTTGGGTCAAAAATCGAGTTAAAAATCATGAGAAAGACATAAAGATGCCATTGAAATTGTCTCAAATTTACAAAAAGGCATTTCAAGTTTGCTGAGATCGTATTACCCCACATAATAAAGACCATTGTAAATACATACTTTTGACAAATTTTTAGCCTAACTTTTGACTCAATGACCATGCGTGCGATACACTCCCATTTAAAATATTATTAATTTTTTTTGTTTAATGCAGATTGGTTTTAAGCAGAGCACACCACTCATTCATCAGTTTACCAATTTGATTTTCTCTCTTAAAAGTGAAAAAATAAAACTCTCACAGATAGAAAAATGTTGTGTAAGATAGAAAAATATGGTGAAAGCTCAACCACTCATTTATAGTACGTACTCTAGCATTTATTAGAAAAAATTGACTCAAATACTTTGAATGAAAAGATTATAAATAAATCACATTAATATTTCATTGATGCCACAAAAATGATAGAATGTCACATAAACCGGAGACATTCCTTTTCACCTTCCCCATTGATTTACCATCTGAGAGAAAATAACACTAGTTGTAGCATGCTCTATATCATCTTTAGTCCTGGAATTAATCACTTCAATCATACTCACACTATTGTTAAATGGTTTAAGTGGTCTCAAAGGTATGTTGGGCATATGAGAAGAAGCGAATTTTTTTTTGATAAATTCAAGCTTCTCCAACGACCATTAATGGAGAATCTGGGAAGAAGAGAATGTGACATTTATAAAAAATAATAAAGCCCTTTTCACATGTCATTTTTAATTGGTTCGTGCAGAAAATATTTTTTATTCACGCGCGTGACTTGCATGATAACCCACATGGGCTTAAACTTGGTTAAAAACACATATAAAGTATTTTTAAAAAAAATTCAGACTAATTCAATGGTGCCTTTATATCTTTTCTCTAAAAATCACTAGCGGGGCCCTGTTTACAAAATCTTGCAATTGAACCCTCAATAATGTTCCTCATGGATCATGTGTTAAAAAATTGACCATGATCAAACCACAAATCAAGTATAGCAGTCCACAAACTGAAGGGAAAATTGATAAACAAACTAGAGAATTAATCAAAAAGAAAGTTGGAAACTTTCAAAATTATGAAATAAAATCTGATAATAATATATGTCCAGATCTACCAAGAAGTTTAATAAACACTAAAAATATAGCAGAAAAAAAAATAACAATAGGAGTTAGAAAAATAAAAATAGAATTTGAAATAAAGGAAGAAATGCAAAAAGCAGACATAATATTAGGAATAAAATGGCTAGAATAAGTAAAATAGATCCACGCACAAATAAAAATAAAAATAAAAATATTTAGAGAAGTTAAGAAATATCCACGCACAAATAAAAATAGATTCATTGTATTTATAATAGATCTATTTTACCACACAAGTTATCCGCACCCCCTACAATTGGTATCAGAGCTCATGCTGTTTAAAGTTACGGAACTAGTAGATATTTGGATTTATTTGATTAATTTATTAATTATGACTTATTTGATAAAACTAGATTTAAATATTCTCCAAAATATTATTTAGATGAATAACGTACAAAAATTACCAAAATATAAAGAAATAAAGCAAATAATATCTGAAAAACGTAAAGAATTAAAAATAAAGATAGAAAGACTACAATATAACATAATTGCCGGAGTTTGTAAAAACTCAATAAATGCACAAAAAGAAGAAATATCAAATTTAGAATCAATAATAGATAGTCTAGAATATACATACCAACATGATCTATTAACAATTAAATAAAAATGAACAAAGAAAAATTTATAATAGATGAAAAAATATATGAAAACCATGAAAGATTAAAAATAAAAATAGTATTTTTCTAATCTAGGAAGAAGGTATAAGAAAATAGGTGAACATTTATATTTACTGTTAGGAAAAAAAATTAGAAGATAAATTGACAGCTATGGTAAGAATAGAAAAAACAAAATGAAGAAATAGATAGAAAAAAAAGAAATAGAAAAAAATAAAACAACAAACTACAAAAGAAATATGAAAAATAGAAGAAACTAAAAATAGTAGGATTGCTAAATTAGAAAAAAACTATGAATGCTAAAAGATTTGTATGAAAAAAGACAGAAAGAAAAAAGAAGAAAAAGATATAGAACAAAATTATTAAACGAGATAAATCAATTTAAAGAAAAATTAGAAATAAATACAATAGATGTTGAAGAAACATATAATTATGATTCAGAAGATAGTGAAACATATACAGAAATCTTAACAAATACAAAACATTTAGAAATCAATGAAAAACAAGAAGTAATTAATGAAGAAAACTTAGAAAATAGAAACACAGAAATAAATACTCTTGATAAAAAAGAAGATGAAAATATAATACCTAGAACATCAGAAATAAGAAAACCTACATATTATAAGAATAAGTTTAAAAGATATAATCTAAAGGATGAATATGACAAATGGACACCAAAACAAATAGTTAATAAAAATTATAACTTTTTAGACTTAGATTTTGTAATAGATACAGAAAAAATAATACAACTATGGATAGGATATATGACAAAACAATTATTAGATAATAATATAAATGTAACAGATGCACCAGAATATATAGAAAGAACACTAATAGGAATAGTGAAATTATGATTTTCAAATCTAACTGAAAATAGTAAAAGTGTATTAAGAACTGACAAACCTACAGAAGAAACATCATCAACAACTACAACTAAATTAACACATATAGAATTATTAAAAAAATATGAAATAGCTATAAAAGACGAATTTAGCAGCATGACAACAACAGAAGAAGAACAAAATGAAGAGAAAGATATAAATAGGAATTTAATGTTAAAATTAGAAATATGTAATATGTGTTACATAGATGAATATACTTGCGCATTTAAAGAATATTATTATAAAGAAACATATAATACAAAAGAAAGTAAAGAAATAAGAAAATTATATTTTAATAAATTACTTGAATCATTTAGTTCAAAAATAATAAAAAGTTGGGATGAAGCAAAAATAGTAGATACTCTAGGAGCAAGAATAAAATTTTTACAACAATGGTATAAAAACCTATGTGAAAAATATAGAGAAGAAATAAAAATGGAAAAAACATTAATAAGAAATTTAGCATGTTACAAAGATAAAATAACACCTCAATTTGGATGTGAAGAAAGATATTATAAGAAAAGAAAAAGACATAAGAAATATAAGAAATACAAAAAATCAAAATATAAATATAAGAAACCAAGAAAAAGATATTATGTAAAAAATTATAAACATAAAAGACCATATAGGAAAAAGAAATCTATAAAAGAATGTACTTGTTATAATTGCGGAAAATTAGGACATTTTGCTAGAGATTGTAAATTACCTAAAAACCCAAAAAATAAACAAATATCAGAAATAAAAATAGAAAATACAGAATATATGCAGATAGATTATATAGATTACGAATTAGAAAGTGAAGATAGTATATATGAAATTTCAGAGAATGAAACAGATAATGAAATAGATAGTGAATTAGATGAATTAAATGACTGAAGAAGATATAAGAATAAACCAAATAACTGAAGAAGATATAAAAATAATAACAAAGGAAGAATATTTAAATGAAGAAGGAACAAATCAAAAAATAATATTTGATAGTCATATATTTGATGAAATAAAAGGAAAAGAATTATATTTAAGTGTAGAAAAAATATTTAAAATACCAACAATAATATTTGATGGTCATATATTTGATGAAATAATAACGAAGGAAGCTTAATTACTTATAAAGCTAAGAATGTAAAAATGTAATGGAGGAGATAATGATATCCCAGAAGTTCAGCTAGAATAAAAGAGAAATCAACCAAATAGATAAAAACGCCAGATACAAGATAAGAAGCAATAATGGAGATATGGAAAAGCAGCAGATACGACAACAAGAAGATATCAACGGAGTAATAATAGAAGACAAGCTATTAAATTGTGAATTTTCACAATTCCTTTTACGTAAAATATTGAAAAGTTTTGTATAGGCTAGATTAGACTTTTAGACTTTTAGATTTTTAGACTTTTTAGGAATTAGGCTTTTTGACTAATATTAGCCTAAGCATTAATGATTTTTTGTCTTATTAGAAGATATTTTTTGTAAAGTAGACTAATGTTAAAAACGTGCTGATTCTTGTAAAGATTCATTCAGTCTATAAATAAAAGAAATCGAAGGCATTGCAAGGCAAGCCTTCATGTGTTGAAGCAAATACTCTCTCCAGTCCACAACAAATATTTTGCTCAGTTAATTAAAAACAGGTATATTTCAATGGAAAAATCTATGGAGGAACAAAGCTCAAAAATGTCAAACCTACCCGAACAGGTATATCTATTTATGATTATGAATAGCTAAATTCATAATTCCCAACAGTCATGGTATGATAAAATAAATTCATGTTAGTTACTTTATAGTAGAATTATTCGAAGAATAATATGTTAAGAAGCTTATTAGCAAAGTGGAAACGGAGAAAAATCCCTAAGAACTATGTCATCCTAAAGGTGAAACCAATAAGGCAAGAAGCCGTGGTGGGGAGTAACCAGAGTAGAGGCGTTGTTTAAGGGAAAACATCCAGCTTCTCTATTTTTAAATGGTCTTCTCATAATTAATCAATATTAATATATTTTTTATTGTTGGTATTTTAAATATTTTTTCTACACTTAAGTCTAACTCTTTTCCTTTTATTTCATCAAATACATTGTTATCAAATATTATTTTTTGATCTGTTCCTTCGTCATTTAAATATTCTTCTTTTGTTATTATTTTTATATCTTCCTCAGTCATTTAATTCGTCTAATTCACTATCTATTTCGTTATCTATTTCATTCTCTGAAATTTCATATATACTGTCTTCACTTTCTAATTCGTAATCTATGTAATCTATCTGCATATATTCTATATTCTATATTCTATATTTTCTATTTTTATTTCTGATATTTGTTTATTTTTTGGGTTTTTAGGTAATTTACAATCTCTAGCTAAATGTCCTATTTTTCCGCAATTATAACAGGTACATTCCTTTATAGATTTCTTTTTCCTATATGGTCTTTTATGTTTATAATTTTTTACATAATATCTTTTTCTTGGTTTCTTATACTTATATTTTGATTTTTTGTATTTATTATATTTCTTATGTCTTTTTCTTTTCTTATAATATCTATCTTCGCATCCAAATTGAGGTGCTATTTTATCTTTGTAACATGCTAAATTTCTTATTAATGTTTTTTCCATTTTTATTTCTTCTCTGTATTTTTCACATAGGTTTCTATACCATTGTTGTAAAAATTTTATTCTTGCTCCTAGAGTATCTATTGTTTTTGTTTCATCCCAAATTTTTATTATTTTTGAACTAAATGGTTCAGGTAATTTATTAAAATATAATTTTCTTATTTCTTTACTTTCTTCTATATTATATGTTCCTTTATAATAATATTCTTTAAATGCGCAAGTATATTCATCTATATAGCACATATTACATATTGCTAATTTTAACATTAAATTCCTATTTATATCTTTCTCTTCATTTTGTTCTTCTTCTTTTGTTGTCATGCTACTAAATTCGTCTTTTATAGCTGTTTCATAATTTTTTAATAATTCCATAGGTGTTAATTTTGTTGATGATGTTCCTTCTGTGGGTTTGTCGGTTCTTAATATTCTTTTACTATTTTCAGTTAGATTTAAAAATCATAATTTCACTGTTCCTATTAGTGTTCTTTCTATATATTCTGGTGCATCTATTACACTTATATTATTATCTAATAATTATTTTGTCATATATCCTATCCATAATTGTATTGTTTTTTCTGTATCTATTACGCAATCTAAGTCTAAAAAGTTATAATTTTTATTAACTATTTGTTTTGGTGTCCATTTGTCATATTCATTCTTTAGATTATATCTTTTAAACTTATTCTTATAATATGTAGGTTTCCTTATTTCTGATGTACTAGGTATTATATTTTGATCTTCTTTTTTATCAAGAGTATTTATTTCTGTGTTGATATTTTCTAAATTTTCTTCATTAATTACTTCTTGTTTTTCATTGATTTCTAAATTTTTTGTATTTGTTAATATTTCTGTATATGTTTCACTATCTTCTGAATCATAATTATTTGTCTCTTCAGCATCTATATTATTTATTTCCAATTCCTTGTCTTTTATTTCTTTATTGTCTATTTCTAATTTTTCTTTAAATTGATTTATCTCGTTTAATAATCTTTGTTCTTTATCTTTTTCTTCTTTTTCTTTCTGTCCTTTTTTTATACAGATCTTTTAACATTTGTAATTCTTTTTCTAATTCAGCAATCCTACTATTTTTAGTTTCTTCTATTTTTCGTATTTCTTCTGTAGTTTGTTGTTTTATTTTTTCTATTTCCTTTTTTCTATCTATTTCTTCGTTTTCCCTTTCTATTCTTACCATAACTGTCAATTTATCTTCTAATTTTAATTCTTTTTTTTCTAACATTAAATATAAATGTTCACCTATTTTCTTATATCTTCTCCCTAGATTAGAAAATACTATTCTTATTTTTAGTCCTTCGTGATTTTCATATATTTTTTCGTCTATTATAAATTCTTCTTTGTTCATTTAATTGTAAATAGTTCATGTTGATATATATATTCTAAACTATCTATTTGTGATTCTAAATTTGATATTTCATCTTTTTGTGCATTTATTGAGTTTTTACTAACTCCGGCAAATATATTATAACTTAATCTTTCTATTCTTATTTTTAATTCTTTTCGTTTTTCGGAAATAATTTGTTTTAGTTCTTTGTATTTTTGTATTTTATTCATTTAAACCGTATTTATAGTATTTTGGCGGATACCTAAATCTGATTTTATCATAATTAGGTGGTATGTGTCTCATTCTCCTAGATTTTAAGTGGATTATTAATTTTGCTTCAATACTAGATACTAAGGTAATTAGGTAGGCTAGTCTTTGTGGGTTTTCTTTTGTTTTATTTAGACTTATATATTCTGAATAATTACTAATTAAAGATTCTTTATTTTTTCTAAAAGCTTCTCTGTTTTTAAATGGTCTTCTCATAATTAATCAATATTAATTATTGTCAAGTAAATCCAATCTAAATTCATAAATTCAAACATGTATGCTACTTCTGTATTTTTTAAATAACTGGGCTCTGATACCATTTGTAGATTAGATATTATCGTAAATAAATTATCTAGTGTTTTAGGATCCTCGTTAGTATTATGTAACCTTTCGTATTCTAGGTATAAACTATATAGTTGAGTTTCTATTTCTTTTAATGAGTTATTCTTTTCGTAAGATGTATTCATTAATTTGTGTAGTTTATTATTTTATCCTATTGAAATTTTAACAATTTCTGTGTAGTATTTTATTCTAACTTTGCTATATTCAATGCGTAAGTTTATGTTCTTTATCTGGTTTACTAGTATTAGAGAAAAATAGAGTTGAAAAATAATTTAAAATAAAATAAAGGCGGGATATATAATCTGATTTTAGTGGTGGTATGGACTCAAAAGCAGCATTGCTTAAGAGACAGAGCCTTCACAAAAGCAGAGGTCATTGTGCATGTGCGTGTCTTTGCTTAAGTTGAGGTTTGCCGGCTTAAGCAACCAAAAGGTCACAAAAGTGACTGCACCAAAATTTTTTACCAAGTTAGAAATTCTCCGAATGGTCCTTGGAATTCATAAGGATCAAACAAGATTTCCAACAGAGGTTGTTCTAACGAATATGGACCCACACCCATATCTTTTTATTTTAGTAAAAACCATCCAATATTCCAAAATACTTTCGGAAGCCTCGAAATTTAAACAAAGGTTCTCGTAGCCCAAAATCAACTTTCCAAAGCTAACTGACCTATCAAAATTCTCATCCTATACCACTTACTAGAAATTGGTAGATAATGAATTTCTTAGCTTTAAAAGTTCTGAAATAGGAAAACTAACATAAAAATCAAATAAATTATCCGGGAGCTGAACAACAGATCCCAACAAGTCATAAATATCTTGAATAACTATAGAAAAGCTCCAAATACAGAAAACGCACCGAAAGGGTCATTACATTTAATCATGACAAATCAAATTGATAAAAAGAACATATCAAAAATAGAACTTATAATGAAATATCATTTCGATAAGATACAATGATATAACTTTTTATATCTCTTATGATATCTACAATCACAAGTGTTATATAACTAAATTTATCATTTTTTCAAGTATAATATATATTTAATTTATCTAATGTATCATTTTAATAATGTTCATTTTCATTATATGAGTAAATATTTTATTTGTATATAGCACTAATTGCTATTTTCAATAACATATTTTTTATGCTAATTAATTGGTGTAGCATACGCATGCGACACATCTATCTCTAATCTCTATTTCTAATCTCTAATCTCTGTCTCTAATCTCTATCTCTAATCACTAATCTCTAATATATTAAAAGTGTGCACAGCTTTAGAAATAATGTTTGAACTTTTTGTCCTTCATTAAAAAATTCCTCTTTAGAAAAAATCATCGTGTTACTATTTTCTTCAAATTATTATTTAGTTATTAACTTTATGTAGTTAAAATTAAGGAGTCCTAAAATATATGGTACAAGAAAAAATATATTTTTAAAAATTAAAAATTCCAACTACATATGGTGATTAAAGAGTGAAAAATATATTTTAATTAAAAAATTTAAAATTTCTGATACGAGAAAATAGTAAGGTTCGAATTGTGGCTCTCTATGAAGAAAGACGATTTTTGTCCCAAAAAAGGAGATTTACCAAAACGAAAAAGTTATTTTTTTTTTAAAAAAAGTTATATTATTTTTTCAAAAAATAGTTAAAAGGGAAAAACCTACCACAAAATCTGATAAACTAGGCTTAAAAATACTCATAATCAAGGAAATAAATAATATCCTATTTAAAATAGAAAAGCACATAACAAATATCCTACATAAAATAGGAAATCGTATGTATAAAAGATCCTATGATTCAAGGGTAAAGAAGAATCTGGCTTATTCTTTTAGATGGTATCTATCCTCTTTTTTTTTTTTTTTAATCTCTGTGTGTTACAATTTGATGTGATTCTTGAAGTGCCACCTATTTTGATTAACGAACGGATAGCAAGAGAGAAATATAGACTTTGCAGTAGATCCTTGCACGTAATGTTGAGTGTGATATAATTATGAATGAAAGTAATAAAATTTGAGGATGACTAGGCGAAAGTAATGTTAGATTTGATCTCTTAGTTTTATGTTGTTCTTATATTCTGAAGAAAGATTAAAACTTTTGTTAGTTTCATTCAATATTAAGCAGATCGTTTGGTTGGAGTTTGCATCAATGTTTAGAGATATTTAATATATTAGTTGTTGGGTTCAATGTGTGTGAATGGAAAATGAAGGAAAAATAGTGGAGGGAAAGAGATTCACCAAATTTAAAAGTGTACTCTTTTTAAAGGAAAGTTCACTAATTCTCCCACATTGGTGGGAAAAGAAAACTTGTAAGTGTTTATAATGAGGATAACTTACTCCACATGGATAGTGAGGCAAGAACAAGGTGGTGCCTCGCACCTTTGTCGTTGTCGCTTGCTCGGCTTATATAAAACTTTGTTTACAAGTGAAATTTTAGTCCAAAAATCTGATAGAGTTATTTTTCTCCGAATGCGGACGCATTTTGGACGCCATGCAAACGCATACGCAACGCATCACGAAGGGACCCTTTGAGGAAAAAGGCACACTGTTTTGCGCTGTTGGGCGATCTGTGCGCGCAATTCGATGACCAGCGGACACAGGTGCAACACAGATGCTCACTGGAATTCGGACAGTGTCACCTACGGCCGCAGTTCGGGCGCAAGTGACGTGACTGTACTGAATATGTGTCTTTCTACTGAACCAATGCATCCTTTCTGAAAGGACACATTAAAGGCTATAAATACCTGATATATTCTTCAGGTATATACATGATTTTTGACAGCAAAAACACTCTTCTTCTATACAAAAACTCTATGTTAAGCTATTGAGTGAGTTCGACGAATCCTATTATTTGAGGTACCACTATAGTTGGGTTGAAAGTCATTTTATCCTGGGAGGAAGATTCCAAAACCTCGGGTACAGTGGAAATTATTCCTTAAGGACACTCCGTGAAGTCGGGGGACATGGCTTTACATTTCTATTTGATGTCATTTCTGAAATATAACATACTTCTTGGATAGATTATTCATAATCTTGTGTTGAAGGTGTTAAGGAACTTCATAAGTGTTCTTGTCTCAGACTAGAATTTTTGTTAAAGTTGTTGTTGCATATATATACAGATTCTTTTACTCAAAAATATTAAAAACAACAATCTTAAGGAATAATATTTTGGAATTTGTCTTGCTTATTTTTTGGAGATTAAAGCTTTAAGTTTTCTACTCCGTTTGAACTTAACTAGTGATTTGAAGACATAAAATCTTCATCACAAGTTAAAGATCACTGGTTGACAATTGGAAGTCATAAAAACTTCATCGTTAAACTAGAAACAAGAGGTGTTTAAAGGTTCTGCAACTTTCTAATAAGTATTTTGATATACTAAAGGTACTGTCTTATTTTGACAAGAAAATGATTAACGATAGTCAAGTGCAAGATGCTGTAACGACTATAGGGGAAACTAGTATTGCCACAACAAGTTGCATGAATGCTCCACCGTCAATTAAACCAGAGGAGAAACTCAGAAAGTTCGTGGGTATTGACATCAAGAAGTGGCAACGAAAAATGTTCTTCTACCTCATTATTCTTTTTCTTCAAGGGTTCACATTTGAGGAAGCTCCAGAGGTGCCCGAGGAAACCTCTGAATAAGAGTGATTTGTGATTGTAGAGGCTTGGAAACACTCAGATTTCCTTTGCAGGAACTACATCTTGAGTAGTCTCCAAGATGATCTTTATAATGTGTATAGTTGAAAAAAGACAACAAAAGAGTTATGGGGAGCGCTAAAATGGAAATACAAGATTGAGGATGCCGGAACTAAAAAGTTCTTCGTTGCAAGATTCCTGGAGTATAAAATGATAGACAACAAGTCTGTTGTTTCCCAAGTGAAGGAGCTGCAAGTGATCATCCATGATCTCCTTGCGGAAGGTATGATTTTAACAAATACCTTTATTGAACAGTTTAAACATGATCTTAGGACTTATATAAACTTTGTTTTAGGTTTGATCGTGAATAAAACGTTTCAATTAACAATAATAATAGAGAAGCTACCACCTATGTGGAAGGACTTCAAGAACTATTTGAAACACAAATGTAAGGAGATGTCTGTCGAAGGTTTGATTGTATGACTGCGCATTGAAGAAGATAATAAGGCTACGGAAATAAGGTCAAGAGGCAATTCTACAATGAATGAAGTAAACATTATGGAAGATGACCAAAACAACTCTAAAAAGCGAAAGAAAGCTGGAAAGAAAAACAATCAACCCAAGAAGAAATTCAAGGGAAAGTGCTTAAACTGTGGTAAGATTGGACACAAGTCTATGGATTATCGTGCCTCAAAGAAATAGAAAAAGAAGGACTAAGCAAATCTGGCTGAGTCTAAGATAGAAACGGATGATCTGTGTGCTATGCTTTCCGAATGCAACTTGGTGAAAAATCCTTGCGAATGGTGGATGGATTCTGGTTCCACCCACCATGTTTGTTCTAATAAAGAGTTGTTTTCAACGTTCACTTCGGCTCAAGTAGAAGAAAAGATCTACATGGCAAACTCTGCTACAACAAAAGTTGAAGAAATAGGAAAAGTGTGCTTGAAGATGACTTCCCGCAAAGTGTTGACACTTAACAAAGTCTTATATGTTCCGGAGTTACCGAAGAACTTGATTTCTATTTCACTTCTAGACAAAAATGGATTTACTCTGTATTTGTTTCAAAAAAAATTATACTTAGTAAAAGAGAAGTGTATGTAGGAAAAAGGCTATCTCAATGAGGGCCTATTCAAACTGAATGTAATGAATGTTGAAATCAATAAATGTTCAGCTTCTTTTTACTTTCTTAGTCTTATGATTTATGGCATGAATGATTAGGCCATGTTAATTACAAAATATTGTGAAAAATGATTAACTTAGAAGTTTTGCCAAACTTTGAGTGAAATAAATCAAAATATGAAACTTGTGTGGAATCAAAGTATGCTAAGAATCCGTATAAGTTTATTGAAAAGAATTCCAATACTTTAGATTTAATACATACTAACAATTGTGATATGAAATCAACACCATCACGTAGTGGGAGAAAGTATTTCATAACTTTTATTAACGATTGCACTTTATACTGTTATATCTACTTGCTAAATAGTAAGCATAAAGCAATGATGCGTTTAGGCAATACAAAACTGCAGTTGAAAATCAGTTAGAGAAAAATATCAAAAATATAAGAAGTGATAGGGGCAGAGAATATAAATCTCCCTTCGCCAAAATATGTGTAGAGAATAGAATTGTCCATCAAACTACAACCCCATATTCACCTCAATCTAATGGAATTGTGGAAACAAAAAACCAACCTTTGAAGGAAATGATGAATGCCTTACTTATAAGTTCAGGTTTACCGCAAAGCTTGTGGGGGGAGGCTATCCTTACAGCCAATCGAAAACTCCATAAAGTTCCCCATAGTAAGACACAATGAATTCCTTATGAAAAATGAAAAGGAAGGAAATCCAACTTGAAATATTTTAAAGTGTGGGGGTGTCTAGTGAAGGTTCAAGTTCCTATGCCTAAAAGGGTTAAGATAGGACCTAAGGGTGGACTATGTGTTTATAGGATATGCTAAAAGTAGTAAAACATATCGGTTTTTGGTTCATAAATCGGAACATTTGGATATTAATGAAAATACGATAATTGAATCAGATAACGCTGAATTCTTTGAAAACATTTATCCATATAAATCTAGACATGAACAGTCTAGTGGGGGATCTAAACGACCTCGAGATGAACCAAGTGAGAATGTACATAATTATGAAAATCCAAGATGTAGTATATGTCAAAGAACGTCAACTTCATTTGGATTGAATTTTGTAACATTTCTCTTAGAAAATGAGACTCAAATATTTAAGCAAGTGATGACATCATCAGATTTATCCTTTTGGAAAGAGGGAGTCAATAGTGAGATTGATTTAATCTTAAGAAATCATATGTGGGAATTGGTTGATCTTACTTCAGGAAATAAACCTTTAGGTTCTAAATGGATCGTCTAAAGGAAAATAAGCGGATGGTACTATTGATAAATACAAGGCAAAACTTGTAGTAAAAGGCTTCAAATAGAAATAAGGCCTTGATTACTTTGATACATACTTGCAGTAACAAGGATACCATCGATTCAAATGTTAATTGCCTTGGCAGCGGTATATTGTCTTGAAATCTATCAAGTGGATGTGAAAACAACATTCCTAAATGAAGAATTGGAGGAAGAAATTTACATGGAACAACCTGAGGGTTTTGTGATTCCAGGAAAAGAGAATAAGGTGTGTAAACTTATTAAGTCGCTGTATGGACTAAAGCAAGCACCTAAACAATGGCATGTGAAGTTTGACCAAACCATGTTGGGAAACGAGTTCAAGGTAAATGAATGTGATAAATGTGTTTACATTAAAAACACTCCGAATCACCAAGTCATTGTTTCTTTATATGTGGAGGATATGTTGGTTATCAGTAGAGACATCTTTGACATAAATGCAATGAAATGAATGCTTGGGAGCAAGTTTAATATGAAAGACCTTGGAGTTGCGGATGTGATCTTAGGAGTAAGAATCCATAGAACTCCACAAGGGTTGGCATTGTCATAGTCTCATTATATAAAAAATGTACTTGACAAATTCAAGTATATGGAATTTGGTATTGACAAGACTCCATTGGATGTAAACTTTGCACTTCAAAAAAATAAAGTGAAAGTGACTCACAATTGGAGCACGCAAGAGTATTGGGATGCTTAATGTATATTATGAATTGTACACGACCAGACATAGCATGCATTATTAGTAAGTTGAGTTGGTACACGAGTAATCCCAACAAAACTCATTGGATGGCAATGAAAAGAGTTTTGGGGTATCTTAAATACACTCAAGAATATGCTTTGAATTATAATAAATATCCCACGGTACTTGAAGGATATAGTGATGCAAATTGGATCACAGGATTGAACGAAGTAAAATCCACAAGTGTATATGTATTTTTTATCGGTGGAGCGGTCTCTTGGAAATCATCCAAATAGACGTGTATTGCTCGCTCTACAATGGAATCTGAATTTATTGTATTGGATAAAGCCGATGAAGAAATATAATAACTCTGGAATTTCTTGGAAGATATTCCTTATTGGACATAACCAGTGTCACCAGTATGTATACAAAGTGATAGCCAAACGAAAATAGGTAGGGCAGAGAGCATGATGTACAATGATAAATCTCGTCACATAAAATGGAGATATAATACCGTTAGAGAACTTCTCTCTAGTGCAATTATCACTGTTGACTATGTAAAGTCAAAGGATAATGTGTCGGATCCATTTACAAAAGGCCTATCTATAGAAAGAGTTGAGATGACATCTAAGGAAATGGGTTTAAGGCCTAGGACAAGTCAGCATGGCTGTAACTCTACCTAACAGACTGGAGATCCCAAGAGCTAGGTTAAAAGAGATAAAAAAAGTTATTTCTGACAGGTTCAACATTGTCAAATACCTAATCCATTCTCATGATGTAGACAATGTTTAGTAAACAAGGATAAGACTTAAGGTGAAAAGTCTTTTAATAATTATCTAAATTTGGAATATTTGACCAAATAGTTTAATCTACAGGATTGAACATTTAGAAAAAACCTATGTGAGGGCGAAGTGAAAGCTGCTTCAAGGAGAATGTTAGTAAAGGACTATTTTTTAAGCTCTCATGAAATTGGGACGTGTGCATGGCTGAAAACAACAAGATCGTGAGAACCATAAACAGTAAAAGGCTGGTTGTTTGACATGTGATTTTGAGGTGTACATTAAAGCTCGATGGTTCAAAGATATCATATCTACCGATTGACCGAGTGCATCTGATGTATGTTCACTATGGAAAGTTCAAAGGAAAACCTACTTATCCAGATGCAATTAGTATTTGTTAAATGATTACATGCTTGTCCGTTAATTCTTCAAAAGATAGCCATTCCCCATTCATGTGGGGGATTGTTGAGTTTTATGTGTGTGTGAATGGAAAATGGAGGAAAAATAGTGGAGGAAAAGAGATTCACCAAATTGAAACATGTACTCTTTTTAAAAGAAATTTCAATAATTCTCCCACATTGATGGGAGAAGAGAACTTGTAAGTGTTTATAATGAGGATAACTTACTACACATGTATAGTGAGGCAAGAAAAAGGTGGTGCCTCATGTCGTCGTCTTCGTCGCTCGCTCGGCTCTGCTTCGACTTCGGCTTCAGATTTTGATTTTGATTTGGATTTGTCAAATGATCGATCGTTGAGATCTATCTTTTTAGACGAATTTTATTTGAAACTTATTCTACAAGTGAAATTTTAGTCTAAAAATCTGATAGAATTATTTTCTCCAAGTGCGGGCGCATTTTGGACGCCATACAAATGCATACGCAATGCATCACAAAAGGATGCGACCCTTCAATGGAAAAGGGATATTTTTCGCGATGTTGGGCAATCTTTTCGTGCAATTCGATGACCTGCGGATGCAGGTGCAGCGCAGATGCTCACTGGAATTCGGACAGTGTCACCTGCGACCGCAGTTCGGGCGCAGGTCCAGCACAGACTGGGCGCAGGTGACGTGACTGTACTGAATAAGTGTCTTTCTACTGAACCAATGCATCCTTTCTGAAAGGACACATTAAAGGCTATAAATACCTGATATATTCTTCAAGTATAGACATGATTTTTGACAACAAAAACACTCTTCTTATAAATAAAAACTCGGTGTGATCATTAAACTATTGAGTGAGTTCAACAAATCTAATTATTTGAGGTACCACTATAGTTCGGTTGAAAACCATTTTATCCTGGGAGGAAGATTCTAAAACCTCGGGTATAGTAAGGGGAATTATTCCTTAAGGACACTCCGTGAAGTCGGGGGACTTGGCTTTACATTTCTATTTCATTTCATTTCTGAAATATAACATACTTCTTGGATAGATTATTCATAATCTTGTGTTGAAGGTGTTAAGGAACTTCATAAGTGTTCTTGTTTTAGATTAGAATTTTTGTTAAAGTTGCTGTTGCATATATATACAGATTCTTGTACTCGAAAACATTAAAAATAACATTAGTGTGTGACTATTATTACTAAACAAAGATTTCGATTGACTAGGTAGGTGAAATTCTTTTAGTTGAAGGGCTAAAAGCTTGAGATCCTTTTTTCTTATTGCTTTTGGATCATCAAATTAATTTGTGCTTTAGCTAAATTTTAAAATGTGATTTGGTTACTGATTAGTCATTTTTTTAATCGCTTTTAGTTGACCTTGTGAGTTCAAATTGTCATATGAAGGGCTTACAAAATCTGAGATTACGATGAAAGAATCTATTGATTGAAGATGAGGAAGTTGTGATCAGGATATTATCAACAAGAAACAAGCCACTTCTCAAGGCTCACTATTCCTATTACAAGGAAATTAATAGAAACTATTTGGATGAGATAAAATAAGATATAATACATGTTATAGCATTTGCTTGAAATTGTTGATTAGATATGAGTAGCATTTGAGATCTGTAATTCTTAATTGAGAAAATGCATTAGATCTTAATAAAGACAAAATGGTTCGGTGGACCCTTGTACTATATCCGTTTTATAATGTGGATACTCCTACTTACATGTTTGTCATCTGGACCCTTGATCCTATTAAAAAGCAATATTTTAAACCCCTCTGACGGTGTGTGTAACACAACCGCCCCACGTCAGCTTTCATGTCACTTTTGAGTATTACATTAAATTTAATGCCCACGTCAGCTGCCAATTAAATTTCATGTCATTTTTAAAATGCTACATACAAAATTAAATATTAAAATAAATTTAATTAAATAAATTCTTTTTATAAATTGTAGAAATTCTAATACACAAACACAATAAATTTTTAATTTATATTAATATAAATTTTCAACTATAAATTTATATTTTCAACTATAAATTCTAATACACAAACACAATAAATTTAATTAAACATAAAATTTATTTCAAATAATTAAAATTTCTCTCCAATTAATTTAAAGTTTTAACTATAAATTCACATACAAAAACATAATTAATTTTTATTTTTTATTTAAATATCTTTAACGATTTGTAAAAGTTACAAAATTAATCCTAAACAAAATAAAAAATTTAAGTGAATAAAAATAATTTAAAAAGTAAAATGGTAGGGGCTCTGTGTGTGTGTGGGTGGGGTAGGGGGAGGAGAGTGAGGAAATAGATCGAGTTGGGGGGGAGGGGCACTGCAGTAGTACTGGTGGGGGGCATTAATGGTGATCCTTGGGGGCTATGGGGGTAGGGGCGTTAATGGTGATGGTCATGGAAGCCATGGCTGGATGGGGGGATGAGGATGAAGGGTCGGGGGGAGGGGTGCCTGGACGGGAGATGGGGGCTAGACGGGGGTGAGAAGTGGGGTGGGGGGTGGCTGGATGGGGGTTGGGGGAGGGGGCTGAGGGGTGGGGGGTGGCTGGATAGGGGGAGGGGGTTGGGGAACGGGGCTTTTTAATTGTTTTTTTGAAAATTTATTATTTAAAAATTTTAAAAATATTTTTAAATTAAAAAAGATGGAGGATTTTTTTTTTAATATTTTTAAAATTATTTTAATATAAAACTGACAAAAAATTGACCCCTACACACACTCTAGGCGCATACCTGCACGCGTTTCGTCCTTGTCAGCCATTTTAATGTCAGATGGGTCTAGTCAATGGTCAAAAGATTTAAAATGTTGCTTTTTAATGGGTTCATGGGTACAGATGACAAACCTACAAGTAGAAGTATCCACATTACAAAACGGACATAGTACAAGGTTCATCAAATCATTTTTCCCTTAATAAAAATCTAATAAGCATGCAAAATCAACAAAACACATAGGTACCTCATTTTTTCACTATTTGTTAAATTGTAGGACCTCGGTGGTAGCTTGATTTTAAGACAAACCGTACAATGCCTTTGTTTACCTCAAACATACTTGAGCCAAATATGATTATATTTTCCAAACGTAGGCACTTATTTCTTTATCCTCACATTTTTTATTTTTGTTAACTCTTTCACTTCTCATATTAATTTTCTGATTTTATTTTATTTGTAGGTTTTGGAACGTGTCGTCCCTCTACTTCAGTAGCTGTTGAAAATATACTTCAGTGAATGGTTTCAAAGTGAGGTTCAGTTAGTAGTTGTTAGTAGGGGTGGTTGTTCAAGCAGTTCGGATTGAATATGAAAAGATACATTGTGTTGAAAAAAAAAGATACATTGTGTTGAAAAAAAAAGATACATTATGTTGAAAAAAAAAGATACATTATGCAGATCTATTTTTTCGAATTTCTTAATAAGTGTTCAGTATTTATATTGGAGCCCAATTAAATTCGAATTTACATTAAAAAAAATCACATTAAGAGTAAATTGTTCCCTAACAAAAGTGACTCGGGACCCATTGTGCAATTCTAAAGTTATCAAAGTGTAGACAGGATAATTTGTAATGAATATTTTTTTATAATTGATTTACGTATCATTTTATATGTTGTCTACTTGCAAAACTTATGAAGGACGGAAAACTAAATAAACAAATTATGCTTACACCAAACAAAACAAAAATCCCTTCCAAAGAAAGTTTAAATATGTTTAACATTAAAAATTTATCATTACGAGATTAATCTTGTACCAAGTATTTTGAGAGACGTGCAAAACACTTTTTCATAAGCTAGAGGGGTATGACTCGTGTTAGCATGGGACCAACAAGATTGGAATGAAGACAATGAAATTTACACGTGATATGAAATACCATAAAGCACACATAACAATTCACATCTCAGGTTAGGGATAAATTAGAAAACTTTAAAAGTAATGAACTTAAAACTGAAGATAAAGAATCTTGTCAAAAACATTCAAGTTGGTATCACATATAATAGGAGTAATAATATAATCATTATGGACTTATGAAAAAAAATATATATATGAGAATTGTTTTTAGATCAGGCTGTCTGGAACATAACCGCGTACTGCACATATATCATATATGTTACAAAAACCTAAAGATGTTAGTTTTGAAGTATGTGCAAACTTTATAGATAATATTGGTTTGACAGAAATAGATACATAGAACAATACCACTCCTCTTTGGTATGTATGTGTAAGTCCAATGTATCGAGAAATTTTTAATGAGAAAGAGTTTAACTCATTAAATAGTAATCTAGATACAGTTTTCTTTATATACTTCATTTATTTTACATCTAATTTTTTATATTAACGTGATGCAAATGTGCAACGCACGTAACCTTAAACTAATATATTAAAATTAGAAGACACTCATTTCTACGATTTAAATGTGTATAATGTTGAATATATTGTGACTTCAATTTTTTATTATTGTTCTTATATATGCAATATTTTGTTCTAACGTGACGCCTACGTGCTACGTACATGCTCTAAATTCGTATCGATACTATATTAAAAGCGTGAAAATCCTTATAAAAGTGATTCAAACTTTTTTCCCTTCATTAAAAGACTCTAAAATAAACAAAATGGTCTTTTTACTATTTTCTTAAATTATTATTTAATTATATTTATAAGATTATCTCCTAAAGTATATGAGATGAGGAATTTAAAATATATGATAGGCACGTAAAAATTAACTATATTGGAAATTTTTTTAGTTTACGTGAAAAGTAGAAAATATAGGTAACTTATGTTTTTGTACGTAAAAATAGGCAGGTTTTCTTTTTTCTTTGCTTGTGTACGTTTTAGATGGATGCTTATACTTCCTTTGGGAAGGATTGGCAAATTTTGACTAGAGTCCTAAGCAGGTAATTTTTATGGAGTTACACTTATACATGTCTTTATTTCTTGATTTCTACATCTTTAATAATCACTTTTGTGGTGTTAATTTTCTTACTAATTTATGGTTGTGATGTGCAGATCCCTGAACTGGAATTTGAGATCCCCGTGAGGCTTAATGCGAATTATTGTCAATGGTATCTACCTTTCTACTACTTGGTTTGTTTTCTCTAGCTAGGTGATGTTAATTCCTTTTTATTTATTTTATCCAATGCTTCTTCTTTGCCCTTCAGATTCTGTTACTACTTTTTCTATATTATCCACGTTGTTTAATATTTTTAATTGTCATGTCCTTAACAGTAATTGTGATTTCACTTAGTAGTTTTGTGAAGAAAATTAAGAAGCTAAATTGATGTGCCAGCATTTTGACATCACATTTGAGGATTTTCACAATAAAGAATTGCAAGTTTTCGAGCAAATCTAGTTAGATTTAATCGCTTTTACTTCTAGTGTGTAGAATGAGGTGACAAGATGTCACGATCCAAAAGTTGAGGTCATGATGACACCTACCTCGACCAGCCTTTGTAGGTAAGCCAAAACCCCGCAATAGAAAAGAAAGTCAACAAAATATAAATATGGGAGTTCTTGAATGAAGTTAGGCCATAATACTCATAAAATTGAGAAAATCTTAAAGACCTACAACAAATCCTAAAAACTTGGTGTCATAAGTCTGAAGAGCTTCTAAATACAATACTAGAAATCTGAAATACATGAATCTGTCTCTGAAAGTAAATAAAGACAAGATAAGATAGGAGGAGGCCGGGAGTCTGCCCCGAACACTGGAGCTCATGAGTACCTAAAAGTTAGTCTCTCACTGCACAAAGTCAACCATTGTGTTTAGCACTCGTACTAAAATCTACAACAAAAGGGCACAGAAGTAGGAGTGAGTATAATCCACTTGTACTCAGTATGTATCATAGGCCGACTGAGTAAAGAAGAAAACTAAACAAGTAAAGAATACTATGAGAATGCCTCCAATTGCATACAAAAGAGTTTTCAAACGGTAGCTCACATCGTATCTCCAAACAGTTTCTATAATATATTATTTAAATAAGAATAACTACACATCTCATCGTATCTCCTCACACTTTCCAGAATATATTATTTAAATAAGAATAACTACACAACAAAATATAAGAAAAATCGTGAACACGACAATAAACACATAAGGAAAGTACAATGATGTAATGTAATTCAATGATGGTGGGATAATGAAGATATAAGTCATCGCATGAATTTCGTATACAATCTCCAAGCCTCAACACTTCAGGATAGGACAATGGGGGTTCACAGCCCATATAATTTTATAACCTCAATCATTATTGACAAAAAATGACCTCAACCAAGGATTTTCGAAATATCACAATGTCACAACTCCATTTCACGAGTCATGATGGTACTTACCTTGACCCGCCTGTAGGTAAGCCAAACCGTAGCCCAGAATGATAAGTAATCAGCTAGTTGGTCAAAATTAGAATAAATACCAAATTTATACAAGTATTTAAGTTACAATCCATAGTATGTATAAGAAGGATAGCATAACTAGGGATAAATAAAGAGAAAGAGTAGAATATCCCATGACCTTGTAAGGTCGGTACAAGACCATTTAGCAAAATAATGAGAGTACTATAAATAGAAAATACTCAATAGTTTTGAATAGAAAGACCATAAAAAAAAATAGGAGATAAAGTCAACTTTGGCCCCGAAAGATCACCCTATCTCTGAACTCCGACCAACACAAGTACAAACGTCATTGGCGGCAGCTAGTACTTTGATCTTCATCGAAAAAAAGATGTAGAACTACAGTTTAAATACCAAAGAAATGGTACTCAGTAGACATCATCAGTCGATTGAGCTAAATTATAATATCAGATCAATAAGATACAAGATAATAAACTAAGGAAAAAAGGGCAAACCTTAGGTAATGCTCCAAATACTAAAAGTAAAGAACCAAATAAATGATATCATAGAGAACATAACTCACTATAGCATAATTGGGCCCCATAATCCCAGAACACGCAAACAAGAGTAAATAAGAGATGCGAGCCCAATAAGCCCGGTTGATGCAATAAAAAAGAAGTAATGACAGTAAATATCCCCAGTATCCAAATCTTAAAACCGTAACCTAGGATTCCCTCATACCATAAATATCAAACTGAACCAATTCCATAACCATTATAAGAAACCTCATAATGCTAGACTCAAATTAAAAATAGTATCTTGCATGCCGGACTAGAACCAAAAATAATACTGTAGATACCGGACTTGAATCAAAAATAATATCATCATTGTTGTCCGACTTGAATCTATCTTAATATCTCCATGGTGCAATACCAGTCTAGTAAAAAAATATCTAAATCCTCCTCGGGCTCAAGAATAATAATAACATGACGTAAGTAGGCCTATTTAATCCTGGGCTGCCCCCTAGCCCACCACTATCTAGGGTAAAGGAATCTCTGGTATGGGAGAAGGAATAGGGTCTAGTGAAGGCTCCTAATCTGGACATCGTGCTGGGACTGCAGCTCTCACCTTTTCTGGATCTCTAGGTCGCCCATGTCCTCTGATAGGATCCCTAGTCATGGAGGAGGGGTCCTTATCTCCAATAGAAATAGCTCGCGTCCTAGACATCTATGAAAGAATAAAACCAAGTAATTTTTTGAAACCATCACAAAATATTAGCATGAAATGAGTGAAAGTAGTGAATATCTCCTAAGAATATCCTATAGCTTCCCGAAGATAAGAAATAAATGTCATCTTTCTTATTTGCTGAACTCTACTAGACACTAGATCTTGTACCAACAATACAAGTAAACCTAGGATCTAAAACCAATTTGTCATGACCTTTTTTCATGAGTCATGATGGCACCTACTTTAACCCTCTAGTAGGTAAGCGAAATCATAGACCATAATAATAATAATTAATGGGCTAGTTGGTGGAAATTAGACTAAATACAAAAATTATATAAGTAATTAAGTTATAAACCATAATACGTATAATAAGAATAACATATCTATGGATAAATAAAGAGAAATAGTAGAATATCCCATGACCTAGTAAGGTCCTTACAAGAGCCTCTGGCAAAAGAATGAGAGTACTATAAGTAGAAAATGCCCAATAGTCTAGAATTTAAAGACCATCCAAACATAAGAATGAGAGAAAGTCGGCTCCAATGAGCGAAAGTCAGCTCCAACTCTGAAAGCTTACCCTATCTCCAAACATAGACCACTACAAGTACAACTTTCATTGGTGTAATCTAGCACATAGATTTACATCAGAAAAAGATGCAAAAGTATAGTATGGGTACCAAAGCAATGGGTACTCGGTAGGCATCATCGGTTGACTATGTTAAATTATAATATAAGATCAAAGTGATGCGAGCTAATAAACTAAGTCAGGGGTAGTGGGCAAACCTAACATAATTCTATAAAATAATTGTATAAATGATATCAAAGAGAATGTAACTAAATATAGCATTATTAGGCCTCCATAAGATCATAAGATACCAATAACAGTAAAAATTCCATGTGATTCCCCATAAGCCCAGTGGATGCAATCAACAAGAATTAATGATTGCAAATATCCCAAGTATCTAAATCTTGAAATGATAATCATGGATTCCCTCATACAATAAAAATCGAGCTCGAACCGATTCCATAACCATCGTAAGTAACCTCTCATTGTCGGACTTAAACAAGAAATTGTATCTCACTTGCCGAACATAAATTGGAAATAATATTATGGATATCGAAGTAGAAATGGGAACAATATCATAACTACCATAATTGAATTTGTCATAATATCTCCAATGTACAGACCTAGTCAAGTTGGAAAATATCTATATCCTTCTTGGGGTCAAGATGTCACGATGATGTGCTATAGAAATATAGCACTTTCAACATTTAACACTATGAAAATAAACCAGTTTATTAGGTTGTTTTGTTAGATATGACGCATTTTTGGTATGTTTTGCAGGAAACTAAGTTTTGGATGCTGAGTTCGTGGAAAAGATGAAAAATGGTATTTTTGGATACTTATTTGATCTATTTTGGGTATTCATGACTCTTTAGGGATGTTCGTGACCAAATCATGTGATGAAAGTTGAAGATTTGAAGCTTGGTTACAAATGTTGGAAGTCCTGGCACTTACCTATGTCTACATGTGGACCATATATAGAAAATGAGGTCTATGTAAGACTAAGGTAAATAATGAAATTGGAAATCCCGAGAATAAAAGAGCTAAAAAATAACTTTTGGCACTTACATATGTCAACATGTAGACCACATGTAGCACATGTGGGCCACATATGGGTAAGTTAAGTGCTAGAAGTCCAAAATTCTAGAGCAAAAGCTGCAAGAAATTTTTCCTGTATAAGTAGGTGTCTACATGCGCCTAGCCTTAGGCCGCATGTGGCACATACGTCCAAGGCCAAGCCTATGGAGATATCACATATGGCCACCGACCCTTTTTTGTCCTTTTTCATTTGGGCTATTTTTTGTATTTCCTCATGTACTATAAATACCGCATATGTATTGTTTAGTAGAAGTTACACACTCTTGATACTTACAAACATATTTTTATTTTGAGATTCGATTTTGGTCTTAGAATTCTGTTGTATTGATTTTGGTTGATTAATTCTGTTTAAGTTTTGGGTTTTTACTTGTGATTTTTGTGATTTCATCTTATGCTTTCAGTTATGAATGTTGTTGATTACTTCATAAACATGAACGGCTAAAAAATCCAAAGCTAGAGTTGTGGAAACCCGGGTAGATTGACGTAGTTGACGAAGTGCTATTGTTGTTCCGAACTGATGCCCATGTATGTATTGTATTATCTTCACTTTAATAGTTATATTAGCCATTTAAAATGTTAGGATCCCTCCTATATTATTGATACTTACTCCAAAATAGGAGTAGTGACTAGGAAAATATAATGACAACAGTAATTTGAAGTTTAACGATCTATCCACGCTACTAGGTATTATCTAAGTAAGATGTTTAGCTGTCATCTAATAACTAGAGACTCAAAAGGTAATAGTTAACGAGGATCAAGATAAGAGTTATTAAGCGGACATCCTGATACTTAAAGGTAAAGGGTGAAATATGTCAGCTGATCCAAAAAACTATTGATGGTACATAATTTATCGTTTCTACATGCAAGGTATCAGATTGGTTCAATAAAGAACGATAAGTCAATGGAGTTGAGAATCCCGGGGAAATATAATAATAGTATGCACTTATGATTTATTAAAATCAAAGTTGATATTCGCCACTTGTTCGATATTGTTACTCAAAAACCCCTATTTACTTTTCTAGTTCTATCCATTGGTTACAACAGCTGAGAGCCATGATTCTATGTGCTCCCTTGGCATTCAACCCCAACCTTTGTTGGGTTAATATATTTGTTAGAAATTGCATAATTTTCATAGTAAAGGTATAGCATGGGTGTTATCAATTTTTGGCACTATTATCGGGGAACACAGTATTGATTTATGAATTGAAGTTATTACAGTTTTAAGATCTTTTTGTTTTTGTTCTTAGTTGGGTATTCGCCGATGTGTGACTAGAACATAGAGTATAGGAAATCCCTTACTCCTATTTAATTTGAATCCAGAGAGGATCTAAAAAATACCTAGTAATATGATAAAACCAAAAAAATATGATATTCTGAAAAGGGTCTGTGATGATGTGCCTCCCTCTCCTTTTGAAGAAGTTTAGGATATTGTTGAAAGGTAGATGAGAGTGCTTATAGGACAAGATTCTAATCAGAAGAGGGTATTATAAGAAGCTCAGCGCACCACACAACAGGAAGAGTTAGCTGAGCAGAGAAAGACAGTGGATCATTGAGCAACAATCGGTGGAAATAATATCAAAGTTAAAGGCAACCGTCCTTAAGTGATCCCAACATATCAATATGTGCAGCCGTAGGAGGATGATGAAGAAGATTTGGGATACAATTCGGCAAAGACAGTAGCCACTGTTCCTCCTATTTTACCCCCTAGCATTATGTTTGACATAACCAGCGCAATGATCCAGCTCTTAAATCTGAAGGGTGTATTTGTCGGTTTGCCTACAGATGATGCAAACATGAACCTCATAGATTTCATAGGTATATGATATTCATATACAAATCTTTGGGTGAATCAGGAAGTACATAGACCGAGGTTGTTCCCCTTCTCACTTTTTGGAGAAACATCTTTATGGCTAGGAGAACTTCCAAGAGGATCTATCACTACATGGAATGAGTTACATAGGAAATTCTTGAAATGATTCTTTCCTCTATCTAGGATGTTACAACTTAAGGAGGAGATCTATAATATCAAACAGTTGTAGTCAGAATCTTTGTACGAGGCATGGTTTAGGTTTAAGAAGAAACTGAGTTTGATGCCTAACCATCTGATGTCATGTACACAACTTTTTGAGATATTCTACTAAGCCTTGACCATCAATTCCAGACACATAGCAGTCACCATCTCTTAAGGAGTTTTTATGAGACTATCCTAGGATGCAACTTTGAAGATGCTAGATTAGATTTCACTAACTAACCAAGGGTAGCAAACTCAAGAGGCTGAGAGGGGATGTACATATATGCTATTGGTGCCTCATGTGACTAACAAGTAGTTGATGGTTTAATAACGCAAAGGATTGCACTACTAAGAACTGATCTTGGGTTACTGGTATAGCAGTTTGCAATAGTAAGTTTTGAGAAAGTTAACACAGTAGGAGCATAGAGTTCAACTTCTAAAGCTTATGAGTTAGAATTATACGAAGAAACAAATTATATGGATCATCAGTTAGCAGGTTTTTGAGCCCAAGGTTAAGGTAACCAAGGTTGAAACTATTATGACATATATAAATACCATAGCAGGGAGCGTAATGGTGACAGGAGGAAGAAGGATAACAATAGAGAGAAGTAAGATCAGTACATTCCACCCGGTAGAAGAAATGCAGAATCAAGAATGGAAGAGATGTTAACTAAGTTGGTAAAAGGTCAAAAAAAGTGGGAGATCATCCTTAAGGAGATTATGGCTGACATTTCAGGGTTTACCTAAAAGGTTGAATCTCATGAACTGGTCATCAAGTAGTTAGAGCATCAGTTTGGGCAGATGTCTGCCACTTTGCATCAAAGGCAGCCCGATACCCTCCAGAGTAATATAGTGTAGAATACTTCAAATATTAGTAATTGTATAGATATCACCACTAATTATGGTGCCACTACTGATTACCCCTTGTATCTACTATTGAGAAGTTGAATACTGATAGCACTAAGAGCGATGAGACAGTTGAGGTGGAGTCTGAGAAGCTGACATGGGGTGATGATGATTTTGAGTATGATAGTGATGAGGATTGGGTCGTCTATCCTAATGATCATGTGCACCCTTATAGTATGACCCCTTCCTTTCCATTAGTAGAAAAGATGGAGGACTACAGAACAGTTACCATTTCGTGTTAGATTGGGCCTTTAAATATCAAACAAGCTTTATGTAACTTAGGATCAAGAGTAAACATGATGCCACTGGTTATGTACAAGCTATTGAGGATGGGGGGACTCAAACTTAAATCCATAAATCTATTGATGGCTGACTCATCAGTGAAGAAATCGGTGGGTGTTTTTTTTGACATAGAAGTAAGGGTGGAATTCTTTAAGTTCCCCGTTGATTTCATAGTTCTTGAATCTGCGGTGAATTTTCAATCCCCCATTATATTGGGTAGACCCTTCATATCCACTAGTAGGGTGCTGATTGATATGGACTTGGGGGATATTACCTTCAAACTAAATAATGAGCAAGTAGTTTTTAATGGGTTTATGATAGTGAAACAACCAGATGATACATGGGTGGTGTCTATGAATGACACTATTAAGGAGGATGTTATTATAGAGGCCAATATACCAGATATACCATGTGTTAAGGAGAGAATAAAAGTGAAGGCTACTCAGCTACCAAATATTAAGACCAAAGTGGCGAGATTATATGAGCAGATCTGTCCATGGGTCCGTACTACACAAGAGACAACTGAGGCTAGACTCTAGTCTATGCATCGGGCTATGTTATCAGATCTATGAGCTAAGTTTCACTCATAAATAGATTCTTTTAAGGGTCAAGTATTAGCCCGGTTCAGCAGGACTAAGATGTAGGATTTAGGAGACAGGCTAGAGGTCGGCCTACCTAGAGTAGAGGTATGCTCTCTCACTGAGAGCCATGTATCGGCCATCCCTCCAGTTGTATCCATAGTTATTCAGACATCACCTCCTTGTGGTCCCAAAAACTTTGATATATTCATGTAGGATGATATGACGGTTCCTGTAGTTGGGACCAAGAGAGGCCAAGAGGAGGACTTGTAGAATCTAGACATTCCATATAAGCAAGCCCTTAAAAGGTCCACCTATGATTCGATGGAGACTACATTTAATGATAGGCAAAGGTTTTTTGAGCTAATGGCAGTGCATCTTCTCATAGTGCACCACCACCACCATGGCCTCCGCAGTAGATATACCCCCATCTGGGGAAGATCATGACACAGACGACTAGTGCATCCTAAGTATGTCCTCATTTCTATTATTTTCTATTATTTTATTACATTGGGGATAATGCACAATTTTTAGTTGGGGGTGGGGTATACTATAGACACCGTGAATTTTTGTTGTCGTGCTTCTTTTCCTGCCGATCATGGTATGGTTGTAGAACCGACATATCTAGGTTAAAATTTGTGTTGTATTGTGTTTTGTTTCGTATTATGTTGTGTTTTTGTGTAATTAGGATATTTTTAGGTACTTAGGGCAGTTGTCATGTTATTTATTTCATTTTTGAGAACAATGATACCCTTCCCTCCAAAATTTTATAACGATGTAAATGTATATATGCATAAACATTGTGGATATTTTTATGACATTCGGATTAAGGACATGATAATCACTTGCTAACAATTGCATTAATAAGATATGTAAGCTTGTATTATTGACTCTGTGCCATGTGTGTTGCTACTTAGTTCCCTTGGTATATTAAATTCAGAACTTGCCCGGTTAGTCTCACCTGGGTTGTAGGATAGCCGTTTAGGAAAGGATCAGAGGTCATTTTTTATTTTAGTCCACTTTTAGCCTAAATGACCTTCCCTAAGTGAAATAGTTTCCCTTGATCCCTGTTTTGAGCCTTATAGCCTATTTTTCTAGTTTCACCATTCATCTTCCTATTTGTGTTTCAATAACCTATTTTGGCCCGTTCCTCCTTGGAAATTGTGCACCTCAACTTAGGTAAATTGCTTAAGTTGAGGGAGGCTATCATAGGAGTGTGTAATATAAAGTAGGCATGAAGAAGGATAAAATAAGAGGAAAAATTATTAAGGCTGGGTGTGGTAGTAAAGGAAAAAGAAAAAGAAAAAGAAAAGGAATAAGGAAAGGAAAAAGAAAAAGAAAAGGAAAAAGGAAAGGAAAAAGAAAAAGAAAAGAAAAATTATGAAAAAAGAGAAAAAAGTACGAATAAAAGACCACACCTAGCCTGAATGTGCAATAAAGAATAAAAAGGGATAAATAGGGGTGGAATAAAAACAAAATTGGTTAATACGTGAGACCCCAAGGTTAGAGTAGTTCCAAGGAGGCTTAGTCACTTGATATATCCATATGTTTCACACCAGTCCCCAAGCCTACATTACAAGCCGTGAAAATTCCAATAGTGATTGTAGCCTCACTTTCTAAAAAGTAAGTTACAGAAAATAAGGGCAAGCCTATGGTATTTGATACATATTGATTGGAACTTCTCTTCAGAGTGTGACTGTCTCTTGACTGTGTTTTCATTTACATAAATGATTTCATATGAGTGAGTGGGACATCTTTGTTGTGAGGGAACATGAGTCATATTGCTAGATGTCTACTTATTTGGGTAGTGTAACTTCTACATATGCATGGTTGTCTATTGCTAATGAAGTGTCGTACCTTGATCCCATTATGTCACATTGTTGTACATAATGTTTAAACATAGTTTGTTTTGAAAAGTGAGATAGGAGGGGGTGTTGTGATTTGAGCTTAAAGTGTTTATTGAATGCCTTTAATAGCTTAGATTCTCCTAATTAAGCATCGTATTTTGTTTTGTTTTGTTTTGTTGTATTGTGTTGCCTTAGGACATGGAACCATTCTAAGTTGAGAGAGTTGATGTGCTATAGAACTATAGCACTGTCGACGCTTACAACTATGAAAATATGCAAGTTTCTTAAGTTATTTTTTTTAGATATGATGCATTTTGGGTATGTTTTGAAGGAAACTAGGTTTTGGATGTTGAGTTCGTGAAAAAGATGAAAAATGGTGTTTATGGATACTTATTTGATCTATTATTGGTATTTGTGACTCTTTTCAGATGTTCGAGACCAAAGCATGTGATGAATGTTTAAGATTTGAAGCTTGGTTACAATTGTTGGAAGGCCTGACACTTACCTATATCTGCATGTGGACCACATGTATCACATGTGGTCTATGTTAGATTAAGGTAAATACCTAAATTTGAGATACCTAGAGTAGAAGAGTTAAAATATAACTTCCTGCACTTACCTATGTCAACATGTGAACCATATGTAGCACATGTAGGCCGCATATGGGTAAGGTAAGTGCTAGAAGTACAAAATCCTGAGAGCAGAAGCTGCAGAAAATTTTTCCTACACATGTAGGTGCTGCATACGCCAAGCCTCAGGCTTCATGTGGCACATCCTCCCAAGGCCAGGCCGCATTGGGACACCACATATGGCCACCGACCCCTTTTTTTATGCTTTTTGATCAAGGATTTGATAGTAGGGTTTTCTCTTGTACTATAAATACCCCTTATGTGTTTTTAGTAGAAGTTATGCATTCTTGATGCTTACAAACATATTTTGATTTCCAGATTCTATTTTGGTCTTGGGATTCTCTTGTATTGATTTTTGTTGATTAATTTAGTTAATTTTTTGGGTTTTTACTTGTGATTATTTTGATTTCATCTTATGTTTTCAGTTATGACTGTTGTTGATTACTTCACAAGTATGAGCAACAAAAAACACTTAGATAGGGTTGTGGAAACCCTGTCAGATTGACGAAGTAGGGGAAGTATTATTGTTGATCTGAACTGATACCCATGCATGTAATGTATTATCTTCACTTTAATAGTAATCTTAGAAATTGCAAATGTTAGGATCCCGCCTATATTATTTCTACTTACTCCAAAGGAGGACTAATGAGTAGGAAAAGATATGACAACACTAGTTTGAAGTTTAACTATCGATCCACGCTACTAGGTATTACCTAAGTAATATGATTAGTTGTCCTCTAATAACTAGAGACTCAAAAGGTAATAGTTAACTTGTATCAAGATATGGGTTAGTAAGGCGCATCTTGAAACTCAAAAGGAAAAGGGTAAAATCTATCAGCTCATTCAAAAGACTGTTGATGGTACAAAACTTACCAAATCTGCATTCAAGGTTTTGGGTTGGTTCAATAAAGCACAACAAGCCTATGGAGTTGAGAAGCCAAGGTGAACACAATCCTAATGTTCACTTATGACTGATTACAACCGAAGTTGATATTCGCCACTTGTTCAATATTGCTAGTCAACCCCCCCCCCCCATTTACTTTTCTAGTTCTGCCCGTTGGTTACAATAGCCGAGAGCCATGATTCCACATATTCCCTTGGGATTCAACCCCAACCTTTGTTATGTTACTCTATTTTACAGTGACCGCATAATCTTTAGAGTGAAGGTGTAGCTTGGGTGTTATCACATGACTCTATTTCTTAGGTCATGATGGAAACTACTATAACCCACTAGTATGTAAGACAACCCTTTAGTCTTGAACTACTACTAATGGATTACCAAAATAAAACAAGGAAGAATATGGAATAAATGTAGTGAAAGACTAAAAGTTATAAAATGATCCCAAAACCCGGTGGAATCAGTACAAAAGCTTATCATGTAATATGACTGACAAAATGAATTACAAAATGTATATACTGATACAACTCATCCCTGAATACAACATAGAGACTAGTCTAGTACATAAGAGGGAAAATAGCAATACTGCAAATACCAGGAGCTCGCCCTATGTCTCTGAACCATAGCTACTCCACACAATGGACACAACAACGGAGAGAACCCATACTATGATTTGTAGGCTACAGAAGTGTAGTATGGGTAACCATACATGGTACACTGTAGGCAACTGTTGACTTAGCTCCAAAGATAATGCAGATATAAATATCATGCAAGCATGAATGTAAAATTAACCTAAATATCGAACAAATTACATAATAAAGCTAAGAAGACAATAAGGATAACTATTCTATTCATATTCAAGGAACTAACGTAATAAGGCTAAGGAGGTAATAAAGATGAACTATCCCTTTCTAGCCATACTCGGGACCCTAAGAAATATACCGTATATTACTTGCCATTATACGAATAAAGAATAGAAAAAGGGTGTACAGATATATGTGTACAAGGCCAAGAAATAGACATACATAATGAATAAATGTGAGAGGATTATATGGAAATACCATAACTACAATAGATAGACAAATATACGTAAGAAAGGTTAACTCAAGGTACAACCTAAGTAATCACACTAGCATCTTAGCGCCTCCTCATTAGAGTAGGAATTAGTGCTAACATACTCAGGGTCCAAAACCATAATACCTGACCATGGGATAATCATGCAAAATGAAATAGCCATAACCTAAAGGAATCAAAAACATACCTTAAATCTCAATACCAATTCGATAATCAACTTGCCACGAACCAACCAGAATAACCACAATAATGTAATCGGCTAGTCTAAAAAAACAATACCTAACTGGGCCTTTAATTAACCCCCACCAACATATGCTCAAAATGTCCAAATCAACATGTAACAAACCACAAGCCATAGTCTTCACTTATACGTAGGAAACCCTTTATAAGGCTGATAGATATAGGTGCATACTAGTGATAGGCAATACATATACATGAACAAATGCAAAGAGAATCCATAATACCATGACCAATCAAAGTACAATAAAGTAACCTAGTGTATACACCTCCTCCAACTCAATGTATCGCAAAGGTAAGACCTATATCGAACTCTCTTATCTAGATGATGCGTCATGGACGACAAAGTTCCTAGAGGGTTTAGTAGTGATCGTATACACCGATCTAGTATTGATCTAGGATTCCCAATAATCATCAGTGTCATCATCAATCATCATACTTGAACAGGAACTTATATCATCAAAAACATCATCAATCCATTCTGTCCATTATATATACATACACATAAAATGCAAGGGCAAGAACTATGGCTAAGATATTGTAAGTCTGTAAATCCATTGCCTACGGTAAATTTCGAGACTAAATCATTATATAAGTGTGAATAATGGAAAAATCTCTATAGACCGAGATAAATTGTAGTAGCAAAATCGTGGACCGAAATCTAACTCGGCTAAATCGCTAAAACATCATTTTCAATCTCATTATGATGGTACGATTCTCATTATTAAAGAATTTTATTTTGAAAGTAAAAAGTGGGAATAATCCCTTTTTAGTAAAAAACAGTAATAAAACCATATTTTTAGTTGGAATTGTACCTATGACTATCTCAATGATCATAAATGTACCAAATCTATGCATACCATCACCAGTATCTAAACAATATAATTATAAGCATCAATATGTCTATATACTATGGCCACATCCCTTACAAGGATAAAACACTTCCTGAAATCCAACCAATACTATAAACACGACCTTAGGTTGAATAATATATATCTAACAAAACGATACCATCATAATCCAGGAAAAATCATCATAATTAATCGAGTATTGTATTAAACATTATACTACAGGTTTATTAGTCCCAACTATGCCTAACATGCTAGGAACCTAATGTAATAAGATCATAATAACATAATAAGTATTTCACCTTAAGGGTCAATTACCCTTCTAGCCCCCAAATTCTTAATTTAAGATAAGTCATGGTGTTCTACCCACAATCACATCCTAACATACCTATCTAACATGCAACATATATAAAACACTATCTTAAGAAGAAGCGTAGACAAAAGCTTAACTTGATGCCAAATCACAATCCTTGAATCATCCATTAATCGTCCTTCTTCACTTCACAATCCCAAAATGTCGTTAGACTATTAAAATAGTAATCTACATACTGTTAGGAGTAAAAAGAGACCCATATTGCTACATTAACAGTAGGGTAAAATTTTGGGTAAAGAACAAGCCTGCGGGGCCCTCAAATGGAATCCTCAATTAAACCCGTCAGTAGTTCTACCGATGGATAAAGAATGTGGGCTAAAAAATTGAGCACAAACGGGGCATAAATCAGGTCTCAATCAACCCTCAAAATTTAGTAATTTAAAACCTAATTTCTAAGAATTATACTATGAATTAGGATGAAGATTAAAGAGAAAATTAATGGGAAATGACCAAGAAGAATTTGGTTATCTTACCTTAACTTATGTGGATGATTTTCCACTTTTTCCTCTCTTTGAGCTCTCAATTTGGTGTAAAAATAGTGGACGAATTGACAAAAAATCATGCGGGGAAGAGGGCATTTAAAGGCTGCAGGTGCCTCTAAAGCGGACACCTGGGTGCTAAATTGCCTACTGCTAATGTCACAACCCGAACCAACGCCTAGCTGTGACGGGTATCTCAAGTTCCACATAGACCAGAGAAAACTGCTTAGACCTAACCAAACAGCAAAACATTCCCAATGTCGGATGAATTCCAAACTTATAACAAGATAACATAAGGATAAGCTTAAAGATATGTAAATACAACAACAACAACAACAAACCCAGTGTATTCCAACATAGTGAGGTCTGCGGAGGGTAAGATGTACACAATCCATACCACTACCTACGGATAAGTAGCAAGGTTGTTTCTGATAGACCCCCGACTCAAGATAAGATAAGTCATAAAAAATGTAGACAAAGCATGGAACAATATGACATGACATAAATACGCCACCAATAAGGAGTAGTAAACAAAGAATAGTACGCAATCGTAATGTAGCATAACAAGAATACTGCACCGGCCAAGTAAAGCTCTATCCTACCTACCAAAAAAGTTACTAGCCTTCTATCCTAATACACGTCCTACAGACCTTCCTATCTAGGGTCATGTCCTCAGTAAGCTATAACTATTCCATGTCCTGCCTAATCACCTCTCTCCAGTATATCTTTGGCCTACTCCTGTCCCGCCTGAAACCATTCAAAGAAAGCCTCTCACAACTACGAATTGGAGCATCCGTGCCCCTCCTCATCACATGTCTGAGCCACTCAAACTGCCCTCCCACATCTTGTCCTCCACTAAAGCCACACTAACCTTATCTAGAATAGTCTCATTTCGAATCCTATCACCCCTAGTAAGCCCACACATCTAGCGCAACATCCGTATTTCCGCCACCTTTAGTTTTTGAATGTGAGAGTTCTTGACAGGAAAACACTCTGCTCCATACAACATGGCCGGATGGACTGCCACCCTATAAAATTTGCCTTTAAGCTTGGGAGGCACCTTCTAATCACACAACACCCTCGAGGCGAGCTTCCACTTTATCCACCCCGCCCCGATCCGGTGAGAGACATCCTCGTCAATCTCACCATTCCCCTGAATTATGGCCCCTAAGTGCTTGAAACTATCCCTCTTACACACACCTGAGAATCCAACTTTACTACCACCTCGTCCACCTCCTTCGAGTTCGATCTTGATCCTACTTAACCTGAACCCTTTAGACTTAAGGGTCAGTCTCAACACCTATAATTTATCATTTACCCTCCCCCCCTCCCCGTGTCTCATCAATCAAAACCACATCGTCTGTAAAAAGCATACATAGGGAATCTCGCCTTGGATACGCCGTGTCAACACATCCATAACCAAAGCAAAAAAAAACTGGCTAAGAGTAGATCCTTGATGCAACCCCGTCAAGATCGGGAAATGTTCTGAATCGCCTCCCGCCGTCCTCACCTGGGTCTTAGCTCCATCATACATGTCCTTGATCGCTCTGGTATACGCCACCGGGACCCCACTCACCTGTAAGCATCTCCAAAGGACTTCCCTTGGGACTTTGTCATATACCTTCTCCAAATCGATAAACACCATGTACAGGTCCTTCTTCCTTTCCCTGTACTGTTACACTAGTTTTCGTACTAGGTGAATTGCCTCCCTCATCGAGCGCCCAGGCATAAATCCAAACTGGTTCTCTGAAATAGATACAATCCTCCTCAACCTCCACTCGACTACTCTACCCCAAATTTTCATCATGTGGCACAATAACTTAATACCCCTATAATTGGTGCAACTCTGAATGTCACCCTTATTTTTATACAGAGGGATCATAATACTCCATCTCCAGGCCTCAGCTATTTTCGCCGACTTGAAAATGTCATTGAACAAATCCGTCAACCACCTCAAACCAGCCTCGCCAGAAAACCTCCAAAAATCCACGGGGATCTCATTAGAACCCATCGCCCTACCTCTTCGCATCCTTCGAGCGGCCTCTCTGACATCCTCCACCATAAAACGTCTACAATAACTAAAATCACGACACTCCTCCGAATGCTCCAGCTCACCCAACTCAATAAATCCCTCCCTTCATCATTCAAAAGCCTATGAAAATACGACTACCACCTTTTCTTAATATGACCATCCTCCACCAAAATTCTACCATCCTCTTCCTTAATGCACTTTACCTGGTCTAGGTCACGACCCTTTCTCTCCCTAGCCTTAGCCAGTCTAAACAACCTTTTTGCCCCTTTTTTCTCTTATGACCCCTTATACATGCTCTCAAATGCTGCTATCTTAGCTGCCGCAACGGTAAGCTTAGCCTCCTTTCTTGCTAGCTTGTACTCCTCCCTAAAAACCTGCTTCTCTTCATCATCCTTACTCTCAACAAACTTTGCATACGCCCCCTTCTTTGTCTCCACTTTCTTCTTTACTTCATTATTCCACCACCAATCCCCTCTATGGTGCCCGGCCCGGCCCCTAGAGACACCCAAAACCTCACTAGCAGTCTCCTTGATGCACCTAGCTTCCCTATCCTACCTACCATCTATGTCTCCTCTATTCTCCACACCACCATACCAGTCAAATTCTCCCCTATCTCCCGCGAATTCACCGGCGTCAAGCCACCCCACCTAATTCTCAATCGACCCTCCCCACCCCTACTCTTCTTACCCTTCTTTATTCCTAAGTCCATCACCAAGAGCCTATGCTGAGTCAAAAGATTCTCACTCGGAATGACCTTACAGTCCTTACACAACCCCCTATCCCCTTTTCTAAGAAGCAAAAAGTCAATTTGGGTCTTGGCTATTGTGTTTTGGAAGGTGATCAGGTGATCATCCTACTTTGGAAAGCTCGAATTCACCACCACCATCCCAAAGGACCATGTAAATTCCAACAGAGAAGCTCCCTCTTTATTTCTCTCCCCAAAACCAAAACCACCATGCACATCGCCAAAGCCTCCCGAAAATGCCCCGATGTGTCCATTAAAATCCCCTGCTACAACAATCTTCTAAGAGCTAGGCACCCCTCTAACCACCTCATCGAAGTCATCCCAAAACCGTATCTTCTCCCTCCCACCCAAGCCCACCTGCGGTGCATACACACTACACACGTTCAGGGAAAACCCCTCAAAAACTAACTTCATAGGCACCAGCCTATCACTAATGCTCTTCACCTCCACTACCCGCCCTCTAAGCTCTTTATTTACTAAGATGCCAACTCCATTCCTACACCTCTCACTTCCAGAGTACCAAAGCTTGTAACCATCCACATCCTTAGCCTTAGACCCTACCCACTTAGTCTCCTCGACACACGCCATATTGATCCTCTACTTTCTAAGAATATTCACTAGATCTATGGACTTTCTCTGGAGAGTACCTATATTCCAAGACCCAACCCTCAACCTATTAACTCTAGTGACATGCCCTCCTCTACCACCCTTAACGCCAGACCTAGCCCTTACTCCCCCACCTGCCCTACTCTCATCCCCCACCCTCAACACCCCCCGCCCCGACCCCGGCCCCTTCGAACATGACCCTATTCTACCATCAACAACCACAACCACTACACTAAGAATATAACAACTGCGATAGTAATAACAACAACAGGGAATAGAAAGCAATGACAGGAAAAACAAGGCACACGCGACGTAGATGTAATGAACAAGCAACCATCAATCCCACAAATTAGATGTGAGGGCACTCTCTGCTGAAATAACCATTCTCCTAGTGATCATAGCACGCCTCAGGAAGTCTAGGTTGGTGGGAAATATAAGTTAACTTTATTTGAACAACCAACTCATATCTGGGACACTCTCTATACCAATGTCCCATCTTGACACAACTAAAACAAGCTCCTCGAATACTTTGAGGTACTACCCCTCCTGATACAGGATGGAAACCATATCCTAAAGACTTGTACCAAAATCTCTACAAGTTTCGATGAGAACTTGGCCCACTGTGATCACCATGACTAGTCTGAGAGCTACCTATAGTCTAACATTCTATCTACATATAATCTATAGGCTGAAAGTGAAGATGACCTCCATCGGAAGGATCCTCACTCCTGGATAGTATCTCAATAGCACTGTACTGATTACATGGTCTCTTACCACCACCTATATAAGTTTCAATACATGCTCACTTTGCGGCTCTCATATGATCATCAACCTGAGAAAAGGAAGACCCTGCTGCAATTAAGTGTTCGATGCCAAACTGAGTGGCAATACTAATCCTCTGATAAATGCACACGCTATGTCGTGCTCTAAAGGATATAGCATAAAAATATGCCTGGCTTACTCAAGAAACCAAATCTCATATTATAAAACCATTAAGAACCCTGATAAATACAAATCCCCCGACTGACTTTCATGACTCGATTTATAAGTCATAATGGCACCTACTTTATCCCTCCAGTAGGTAAGCCTAACCGTAGCCCGGAGCTACTATAATGGGCTAACTTGGTGGAAAATGCCCTAAAAGGGAAAAACAAACTACTCAACTCATAAGTAAGCAAGGTAATAAAAATAGTCTAAAAGGTAGCTAAAATATAGAAAACCATACCATCACCTGGTAGAGTCAGTACAAGAGTTACTACAACACACCATAAGTTCTAGAATATTCAATACAATCTGTCTCAAAACAAAAGACTAGACATAGATAAATAGAAGGAAAAAGGGGTAGCTCTAACTCTAAGAGGTCACCCAATCTTCAAAATTAACTCGACATGATAAACAAATTAGTGGCGGCAAATAACACTCAGATCTGGAACCAAAAATTTGTAGAAGTGTTGTATGAGTACCAAAACTACAGGTACTCAGTAGGCATCATTGGCTAATTGAGCTAAATAATGATATACATATAATAAGATAAAAGATAACATAATTAAGTCAAGGAAAAGGGGAAAATCTTGAAGTAACTCCTACCTCGCTGTACACAATAGAATATATAAGATGAAATAAAAATATAAAGAAACATGCACTAATACCTCCAAGATTGGGCCCCATAAACTAATAAATACAAAAATAATAAATAACCCAACGCACGCCCCTATAAGCCTGGAGGGTACAATCATGGAAAATAGATAACTGAGCAACTATAATCTACCAACCTTCATGCTATCACTGTGAACCCATCCATGCCTTGTCACACTATGAACACCTTCTTTACCAGACCTGATTCGGCATTCATATCATCAATACTATAATAAAAAGTAAGAGTCAAATTTGTATTTATATCACCTTAATAATAATCACTTCTCGAACTCAAACTGGTACTCCTCTTATTAAAATAATAATTAATTATTGGTTTCAAACCGATATTCATATCATCAATATAATAATCAATTGTCGAACTTAAACCGATATATATATCATCAATATCATAATCAATAGCAAGACTCGAATCGGTATATATCATCAATAGTAATAACTATCGAGTATTACCATACATAACATCAACTCCCAATATCAAACAATCATAACTATTAAGTACTTTACCTCATCAAGCCTCATAATATGTATTTCAAATTATAAAAAAACATATAAAGGTTTTCCAAAACTAGTTCAAATCTTGACCTAAGGTGGGCAAAAAAGGGCCCATTTCTAGTCCTCAAAATCCATTATTAGGTAAACTCTATCCCAAACTAGGCTAAGGTATCTAGTTCAACTTCAAGATGTTAAACATGCCTTAATTATCTCTAAGATAAGGACCTAAACAGCTAAGACAACCATACCTAAATTATAATTTTTGGATAGCCTAAAAGGTCCAACTAACCCAAGTATTGTCAATTTTATTACCAACACCTGAAACCCATCCCAAATCTAACATAATATCATAAACATACTATGATATAGCTTAATCTCTGAAGAGGGAAAAACCTAGACTACCTAGATGCCGAAGAAATCTCCAAGAATCTGCTAAATCACTGATTTTCCCGTCTGAGAAGCTTCTGCAAGGTGCCATGCTATTAAAATCACAATCTACTAATAAAAACAAGGACAATGATACCTATATTGAACTACTTTGTTTCGGGTCCAAAATTATGCAAAAATCTTATGTGAGGCCCACTTACAAAAATGCAGTTCTGAAACCAACTTAATATCCCCATACGGTAAAGCAGTAATTACCCCAAAAGGGGTGAATTTCAAGCTATATTGGTGCTAAAATAAAGTCAACAAGGTTTAGGGATTTTATAGATGAAAGGGGAAATCAACCATGAAAATGAAGGACTCTCACCAGAGATTTGAAGGAAAATCTCATAATTAAATTTTATTCACAGTAAAAAATTGCCCACAATTTTTATTCTCAGGTTATCCCACTCATTAGGGTTTAAGACTCTTGACAATGGTTGAGAAATTGGTTAAAAAGGGTTGAATGGGGTATTTATACCCTTCCCAGGTACTTGAGTGTCACATTCGCAACCCGTCAGTCGCGTACACGATACCTGGATTAAAGGGTAGAAGTCACATTCGCTACAATGGATATTGCTTATGTGATACCTGTCTGCTACCAAAGCTATTCACTTACATGCCATAAGTGTCGCATTTGCGATACTTGCTGCTGGTGGCTAGATCACTTAAGCAACCAGAGACCCACAAAAGTGAGTGCACTAGAACCAGCTGAGACTTGGAAATTTCCAAGTCTCCACCAACCCCTCAGGATTAATTCAGAATCTCGTATATGCAAACTGACTATGCTATCCTATCAAATTTTATGTTTTGGACTCAATGGTGCAATTGAATTTTCCATCTGAGGTCATTTCAATGAAAATAGATCGCACACCCATATTATATTTTCTTAACTCCCGGCCAATATATTAAAATGATCTCAGGTGCCTCGAGGCCCAAACTAAATGTCCACCTAGCCTAAAATCGACAATATAGTGTTGTTAGAGTAGTCAAAATTGACATATAAGGACATTTAACTAAATTTTTTGCCTATATCCAATTTGAACCAGCGATGACTTACAAATAAAGAATTAATGCTAAAACTAAACGAACTACTCGGTAACCAAACTCTTAGTTCCTATAACTCATAAATGCCTTGGGGAAACTAAAGGAAAACTCTAACAATGAAAATATATGGAACCGCAGAAAATGTCTTGAAGGCTCATTAAAATATCCACTACTAAAGGAACTTTCATTTGCAAAAGTAAAGTATTAGGATGTACCTGAAATCTCAAACAAGTAATGGATACTGGGTCTGTATCTCACTCTTGATATCCCAAGTAGCCTCCTACACTAGGCAATGCCTCCGCTGAACCTTAACTATAGGAATTTCCCTAGTGTACAACCACCGGATATCACTAGCCAAAATAAGGACAGACTCCTCCACGAAGGTCAACTGCTCATCCAACTAGACTGAATACCATCTAAGCACATGAGATACATGAGGAATCTATCATTGCAACATGGAAAACGAAATGAACAACAACAAAATATGGGGGTATGGCTAACTCGTAAGACATTTCACCCATGTACGAAGGATCTCAAAGGGTACAATATATCTAGGGCTGAGCTTTGCCTTCTACCAAACATCACCACACCCTTCATGGACGACATATAGAGAAATACCCAATCACTAACTCCAAACCTCAAGGAGTAAAGCTTTTTTCCTACTCTGAGATACCCTTAACCCATCTTGAATCACCCTGACTCTATCCGATGACTCCTGCAGTATGTTAGTACCAAATGGTCTAATCTCAGAAGTCTCAAACCATCCAATTGAGGAACGCCATCACCTACTATATAAAGACTCAAAAGGCACAATCTCAATGCTCGAATGGTAGCTGTAATTATATGTGAACTCTGCCAAGGCTAAGTGCTGCTCCCACTGACCTCCAAAATCCATAACACAGGCACATAGTATTTCCTCGAGAACCTAAATAGTGCTCTTCGATTGTGAATTGATTTGAGGATATAAGGCTATACTAAGATTCACCTAAGTACCCAACTCCTCCTGAAAAGCACTCCAAAAGCTAGAAATAAACACTAAACCCTATTCTGTAATGATAGATATAGACATATGATGCAAATGGACTATCTCACGAACATAGATAAAAGACAATCTCTCGACACTGAAGGATATCTGAGTAGGAATAAAAAGGGTAAATTTTGTCAAACGATCAACAATGACCCAAATACCATCAGAACAACGTGAAGTATGAGGAAAATAACTAACAAAGTCAATGGTAATCCACTCCTATTTCAACTCAAGAATGGTCAATCTCTTAAACAAACTACCCGATCACTGATGCTCGACCTTTACCTGCTGACAACATAGGAAATGAGCTATAAAGTTCCCCACATATCACTTCATGACACTCCACCAATAATGTTGTCTAAAATATCTATACATCTTAGTTGTACTCGGGTGAATAGAATACCTAGTACTATGATCCTCATGCAAAATAGACTAAATCAAGTCATCAATACTCGGGAAAAAAATACGGCTATTAAATCTCAAGACACCCTCTAAATCTATAGTAGTCGTCTTAGACTTACCACTCAACACATGATTATGGAGGATGCAAAGTCTCTTATTCTCAAACTGGCAATCTTGAATCTGCTCAAATATCGAGGATCTCTCCACAATACTAGCAAAAATCTTTATAGGGTCTGAAATATCGTCTCACCATCAAGTTCGCCAAAGATTAAATATCTCGAGCAAATGGACTCTAAGAAACTGAAATACAAGCCAAGATACCCATACTCACTGCCTTTCGGCTCAAGGCGTCTACTATTATATTCTCCTTGCCTAGATATACCAGATAGAGATATCATAATACATAAGAAACTTCATCTATCTACAATGCCTAAAATTAAAATCTTTGTTGGTCATAAGATACTAAAGACTGCGATGATCTATGAAAATCTCACAATGCACACCATAAATATAATTTCGCTAAATCTTAAGCGCAAAACTATTATCGTTAACTCCAAATCATGAGTGGGGTAGTTTTTCTCATACACCTTAAGCGACCTCAAAACATAAAAAATAACATGATCCTGCTGCATTAACACACAACCCAAACAAACACCAGAAGCATCACAATACAGGGTGAATCCTTGAGCCAAAATATGAGTCGAAGTAAAAAAGTCCTTGAGCTTTCTAAAGCTCAACTCACACTCCTCGAACCATCAAAAGGGAACTTTCTTTCGAGTAAATCTAGTCATAGGTATTGAAACAGTAGCAAAACCCTGAATAAGTCGTCTATAATAATTAGCCAAGCCAATAAAGCTACAAACCTTAGTGTGAGATTCATGCCTAGCCCAACCATAAATAGCCTCAGTCTTCACCAGGTTTACCATAATCCCATCTTTAGTGACCATATGACCTATTAATGTCACCTACTACAGCCAAAACTAACAGTTAGAGAATTTGGCTAAAAGCAAATGGTCTCTCAAAGTCTTGAGCACTATCCTAAAATATTTTGCATGCTCCTCTCTACTCCTCAATACATAAGGATATCGTCAATGAACACAATCATAAAGTAATCCATGTAAGGCTTGATCTCGTGGTTCATCATATCCATAAACGCGGTTGGGGTGTTAGTCAACCCAAAAGAAATAACTACGAACTCATAATGACCATAATAGGTCCAAAAGACTGTCTTCACAATATTCTCAGCCTGAATTCTCAACTGGTGGTAAGCATATCTCAAATCAATATTAGAGACCATTTTTCTCCTAGAAGCAGGTCAAACAAATTATCAATGTGAGGCATAGGATAATAGTTCTTCACCATCACCTTATTATGCTGCCTATAATTAATACACATATGCATGGAGCCATCTTTCTTCATCACAAACAACACAAAAGCTCCCTAAGGAGACCCACTCGATCAAATAAAACCCTTGACAAGAAGATCCTAAAGCTAAGAATTTAGCTCTTTAAGCTCGGCATGATCCATATAGTAAGGTTCCATAGAAATAGGTAGGGTTCTAGGCTAAAGGTTAGTTAATAACAAACTCAATCTCATGAGAAGGAAGTATACCAAGCAATCGATAGGGAAAATATCTAGAAAATCATGGACTATAGTAATAGAGTCAAGTAATGGGCTCTCCATAATAACATCATGAATGTAATCAAGATAAGACTTGTATCCCCTTGAAATAAGTCTCCTAGCATGAACATAAGAAATAATCCTCGTTGGATCACAGCTAATAGCTCGCTGCCATACGATTGGGGATATATAAAGCATGTCTAAGGTAACATTCTGGGCTAAACAATCCATGATCGTATGATAGTGGGACAACCAGTCCATGACTAGAATTATAGAAGAATCTATCATGTCCAATAGAATAAGATTAGCATGAGTATCACCATCTCAAACCATCACAACACATGGTCTGAAAACCCAATCCACTACTAAAGAATCATCTACAGGAGTAGATACACATAAAGAAACAAATAACAAATCCCAAGATTACTCTAATAGTGGAGCATAGTAAGTAGACACATATGTGTAAGTGGATCCTGATGACACACTGATGAGTGGTGAGTTTACCACTTATTAATACTCATTATGCATACACATTACCTTGTTTTGAATGAATAAATAAGACAACATCTATGGATAGATGCACTAATATCCACTCTCTACAGGCATAAAGTTGAGGAGACCAAAAGATATGGATTGGAGCTGAAAATGTTAAAAAAGGAGCAAGAAAGAGTGCAGCAAAAGACCTAGAATACATTAGCCTCAATTACTATGACCGTGGTCCTCTATCCACATTCGCGGTTAGTCAAAATGGTTAGAGAAATACGGTCATGACACTTAACCGTGGTCTCATGGTCGCGGTTACGAACAACCATACGTTATCACAGTTAAACGGGAATATACGCAGGGGCATATCTGTAAAAGCACTTGGACGAATCCCAAGCCATATTTAAGCTAAAAACCTTTCTTGTTAGGGATAAATTACCTCATAATATATCTTTGGAATTCTAGACTTAAACCCTAACTTGGGCAAGTGTGTAATTAACTTTGGAGGCTAAATTTCTTTGGATTTTAGTGAAGAATAAATGCTTTGGATAATCTTTATGGCATATCTCTATTTACTTTCTTTATGAGTTTCTAAGTAATTTAGTATTGGGATTATGTTGAACTAGAGTGTAATTGTGTGTGCGTATTGTTGTGTTTGCATAAATTTTGGTTGTTGAGGAAGTATTCCAACATTTCTTGAGCTTATGGGTTGGAATTTGATAGGTGAAAACTTCAAATCTCTAAATAGGTTTGATGGGCAAAAGACCCAAGCTTTAGAAACACTTTATCATCCTTGAAAGAGAGATAAAGATGATCCTTAGGTAACCCATAACATCCCCAAAAGAGGTTTATAGAGGGACAAGACGATGATAGACAATTGAGCCTATGGCTCACTACCTTTTGCAATCTTAGAAATAAGTATTTAGGGAGTGTAAATCATGTCAAGAGCATCATCCTAGATATAATAATGCTTGATTGAGGTCCTGGGTGATTATGAAAATATGTACACTTGTTAGATGCTTGAAAGAGCCAATGGGTGAAATTGTTGTGGTTTTGTTGAAAGATTAACCCCAATGAAATTCGACCTAGCCTATCCTTTAGTTAAAAACTAAAATTTTATAAGGAACCAACATTAATCCACATGCATTACATCTAGGTAGTCATAATCCAAAGATTTCCTCTAAATCTTAAATCCTAATTAAAAGTTTTATTCACCAAGTGCTTGTTAAAGTTTATTGTAAATAATTCCCAAAAAAATCCCCCATTTTATTTTACGTGTCATTTTTGTTAGCATTATGGGTAATCTCATAGTAATTTGAGCACCCATAGTGTTTGAAGTCTATAATTCAGTCATTGAGATTCGACCCTAATTCAAATTGGGTTACTTGACAATGACCACCTCACTCCTTAAACATGGGAGTGAGTTGAGCATTATCAAAATGGCACTGTTGCCAGGGAGTGAAATATAGATTTTTCTTGTGTGGTGTTAATTTTACTTGGGAGTATTAGGAGTGTCGTACTTTATTTTCTTTGTTATTTTTAGATATTTTGTAAGTAATCTTAGCATAACCAAAACTATGAGTGAAAGCACCAATCTTGTGGATTCCTTTAATGAACCCACTCATGGAGAAAGCCATTTGAATGGTGGGAGTCATAAGAGTGAGGACTATATACCTCCTCACCACGGGGGTGGGACATTTCATGTGACTAATGTCATGCTTCATGTGTTACAAGTAAAGGGGCTATACGGGGGACAAGACCATGAGGATCCATATGTTCACTTAAAGAATTTTTTTGAAGTTTGTACTCCCTTCAACATTTCTCATATTACTCAAGAGTCCTTTTGGCTTTAGCTCTTTCTATTCTCACTAACGGGTAAAGCATTTTTATTGTTCCGTACACTCCCTACGGCTTCACACACTTCATGGATGAGATCATAAAGGAGTTTTTAGATGAATACTCCTCTCCATCCAATGTGTGTCACCCGAGAGATGAAATCTTAAACTTTAAACAAAATAACGTGGAGCCACTTCATTAAGTATGGGAGAGATTTCATAGAAAGTTAGAAAAATTCCAAAACCATGATTTTTCGGGGAAACACTTCTCCAAATATCCTATCGGGAACTAGATCATTTGAACCAAATAATGGTAAACAATCCGGTGGAAGGTTCTCTCATAAACCTGCACTTCTATGCGGCTAAAAATTTATTTAGAGAGGTAACCAAAAGAAATCAGGAATGTCATACCTGGGACATCAACATTTCATCTAGCCCTCCACCCAAGCCTATAATTAGTAGAGAACAAAGAAAGTGGGATGAGGATCAAAAGCCAACCATAACAAAGATCATGACCCAGTTTGAGCTCCTAACCAAGTATGTCATGGGTGCACCTGTGAAAATGGAAAACCCCATAACATCAAGAACCCATTATGAAGATGACAAAGCTAGGAGAATGGAGGAAGAAATTTGGTACCTAGCTATCCATTAGAGGGATTCTCATTCTACCTATCATAGGCCAGGTGGGAATCAAGGTTGGATAAATCACGGTGGTGGTCAAGTTGGAGTGATCGGGAACATGAGTATTGTAATTTTATGCCTTACCATGATCGGAATTCTATTAAAGAGTCAATATCCATTGATGACGATAGAGGTAGAACAGAGGATCTCCTTGCAAGAAGTTTTAACAAAGTTAAAGGAACTGACAAAATGGTTCGTGAATTAAAAAAGGACTTTGTTTAACTCTCTAAAACATTGGTCTCCCATTCGGTCTTACTTAAAGAATTGGAAAATCAAATTGGACTAGTCTCCACATGTATAGATGCTAAACATAAGGGGGAATCCACTAGTAGCACAATCACTAACCTCCAAAATAATGATCAAATCATGGCGATGCGTATGTAGGGTAAAAATACAAAGAAAGAGCACATGATGGAGGAATTGGGAAGAGAGATTCCCAATGCCCAATCAAAAGAGAGTTTGTATTAAAGTCTAATAAACAAAAAGAAGAAAGAGGTAGAAAGCATTGTTGGAAGGTTAATTGATGAAGGGGAGTTTTCTAAGTGGGGTCCTGTGGATCCTCCTTGAAAAATTGATACATGCCAACATCGTGTCCGATGATAACTAAGGAATTATGTGGGAGGAAACCCACAATTGCCACGAAGATGGCTCATATCCTTTTTATAATATTTTTATAGTACTGGTGTTAGTTTTTGCATATGAATAAATCATGCATGCGTGACACTATAGAGTGCTTTGAATAAGCTTATGAAGGAAGAAGTTTGCATAATTTGGGGTAAAACCCAACCAAAGGATTAATGAGCACCAAGTGAGTAGAAAAGCTGGACAAAGGAATAATAGAGGAGCAGATATGCCCTCAGTTATTGTGACTGGGCTCCCTAAGAGGGATTACTGTTACCCGTCTATCCGCGATCATAGTCAGTCAGCTGCGATTGTGGACAAAAAATTTAGTTGATTCACTAACTACCTCCCTAATTTTCTCACACTCTCACTCGGGTTCTTGTATGCAGGAATGGTCTAATCTCATGATAAATGGTGATAGTGCAAAATCTGAAAAGGATAACGGTCTTTATTAGAGTTTCAGGGAGCACCCTTATCTCTTTGTTAGCTTTGATTATTAATGCAGTAGGGAAACTGCTACATTTTTAGTTGGGGGTGTTTCCTTATTGATTTCATTTGGGATTGTATTAGTGATATTGCTGCATACTTTTCTATTCTTTTGGAAAATTCTTAGTATTATTTTTATTTAGGTTGTAATATTCGGGAACTTGGATGGTGCTCACATTTACATGGACTAACTATTTTGTTCTTAGTTTACCATTTTAGTATAAATTTTATTAGTTGAGCTTTGCCTTCGTGATTGGGTTTCTAACAATAAATGCAGGGTAAGTATGAGTACCCGTGGTATCAAGGCCATATAATGCAAGAGAAGTCTGAGTAACTGTGGCATTGATAATTTAGGGTTGCATTAAGATCCATTGGTGAAGTCTAAGTAACCATATGGTGGGTTAACCATACTATGAACTTCAATGTGAGACGATAGCTCGGATGGTTGCCATTATTAGCAAATTATATGTGGTATGGATGCAAAAGCAAACAACCCCCTCCGTCCGAAAATTTTTAAAAATTCAAAGGCATGGACATGAGAAACTTTGTGATGAAATTTTTCCCTCTTCCTAGTACTCCGAAAGTTGACTTTGGAAAAATTATGAATACTCCATCTTTGTCTCATGTGGTTAGAACAATTGAATCCCCTTAACGACATTCTCATGCCATGTGTGTCAGGTTAATTTTCTCCAACTTATGTGTACTTGTAATATCTAGAACTTGCCCCTTAAGTCTTTCAAAGCTAATTTTTGACTGTGCTTGGTTGGTAAAATGATCATTGGCCATAAGAGTTACTCCTAGTCACCCTCTTTGAGCCTTTAGACTTTTCTTTGGCAACCGCATTACAAGCCGTGACCTTTCTATTCATCCATTCTTGAACCCTATCCTCCTTGAACTTAAGAATACATATAAGGCTAAAATCCTAAGTTGGGGTTAGTGGAAAGAGAAAGAAGAATAGTTGGGCCACAAAGTCTTAAGAAGGTTCCTACAATCTTCAGAAAGTGAAGATTTTAGGATTTGAATAAAGAAAAGATCCCATAAAGGAAAGAAAGACTTTATCTATGTGCAAAAATTATAGAAGAAGAGAAAAAGAGGAAAGTGGGAAAACCAAGAAAAATCAAAGGTAGGAAAATTAGTAATGTGAAAAGAAGGGGCACAATAAGTGAAGCATGAAAAAAGTACGATGTAGAAGTGAAAAAAAGGATGTATTCTTGGGTTCCTAAGTTGATCTCCTACACTACCCTAAACCTACATTATATGCTCAACAAGCCCTTTTTTATTCACAAACAAGTATAGTCATTGTAGTGGTGATTGAAAATAGGGGAAAGCCTATGGCATGGTAGTCTTAACATGGAAAGGTTCTTAAGAGAGTGAGTGGTTGAACTTAAAATTCGTTGTTGCATGATTGGTAGCTAGATGTGTGAATTTCTCTTTTCTTGTGAGAAGGCATGTGAACTAGTTGAGTTGGCTGATGTTGACATCTTCCACACAATGAGAAATCAGAAGTATTGCTTGTTGGAAGTCAACACGTGAGCTATTTCTAGAGCGTTAGTAATTGTTACATGGTTGCTCCTCGAAGTATATTACATTCTTCACTAATCCATTTTATGATTAGGGTAGTTGTTAAAGTCCTATTTGACCATGTGTAAAAAGCTTTTTGTGGTAGCAATCTAATTCGAGTCATCATGATAATTGGGTGATAGAATAAGGGCATACATAGGAAATTGTCACATAGTAAGAGGTAGAGTTTCTTGAGGACAAGCAAGGTCTTAAGTTGGTGGTGTTGATAAGTGGTGAGTTTACCACTCATTCATACTCATTCTGGTTCACATTACCTTGTTTAGAATCAATAAATGAGACAACATCTATGGATAGATGCACTAATATCTACTATCTATAGGCATAAAGTTGAGGAGACCAAAAGACGTGGATTGGATATGAAAATGACAAAAAGGGAGCAAGAAAGAGTGTAGTTGAAGACCTAAACTACATCAACCTCAGTTACCATGACCGTGGTCCCCTAACCATAGTTGCGGTCAGTCAATATGGTCAGAGCAACACAAATGCGACACTCAACCGTGGTCGCATGCTCGTGGTCACGGATAGCCATGTGCCATCGCAGTTAAGTGGGAATATGCCCAGGGGTTGATGAGTAAAAGCACTTGGAAGCATCCCAAGACATATTTAATCTAAAACCCTTTCTCTTTAGAGATAGCTTACCTCATAAGATATTTTTGGAATTCTAGACTTTAAACCCTAACTTGGGCAGGTGTGTAATTAACTTTAGAGGCTAAATTTGTTTGGATTTTTGTGAAGAATGAATGCTTTGGATAATCCTTATGGTATATCTCTCTTTACTTTCTTCATGAGTAGCTAAGTAATTTAGTCTTAGAATTATGTTGAACTAGAGTGTAATTGTGTGTGGGTATTTTTAACGCCCCAAATTTGGTATCCGAAATGCTACACGGTGCTCATGACCCCGTAGGACCACAAGCTAACCCATGACTAATATCTGTACCTGTATACTATATAGAATACTTTATAATGCAGAAACATGAACTGAATGGCCATAAGGTTCAATACTGAACATGATCTGAATGATATAACATCAATGTGGGGTAATAGAATACCCAAAACAAAACTGAACATACTAAAGTCTAAAACATGAGTCTATAAAGCCTCTAACGGACTGAACTATCTGAGTAAGGAGTTGATGGGATATGTACCCAACTAACTCCAACTAATTAACTGATTAATGAGATAATAGGGAAATAATCATGTCCTCGAAAGATGAGGAATCACTTGTAACTGTGTCTGCAGATATCTGGAATCTACTATTACTCTGGAGATCATGTCTCTAAACCTATGGTATAAGAAACCATAGCGCAAATGCGTCAGTACTTTGAATCAACTGGTATGCATGTGAGGTAGGCTGAATGCATGGGGTTCATAGGTAAGAATAGTAATAATAACTGACTAACTATCATGAGCATGAGAATACATGCATGAGACATAATAACTAATACTAATACTGTGATAACATGATTACTGAATCTGAATATAACTGATAACATGAGTGAATGTATCTGACAATCTTGAATCTGATGGAACTATCTGAGTTCCATACTGTATCTGATTTGACTGTATATGATAGTCCTGAAATCTGAAGAACTATCTGAGTTCTATTACAGAGATTGATTGAATATATCTGACAATCTTGATTATGTAACATAAAATAGTGGAAAGTAGTTATGTAACCGACATGCCCCTGTTACGCCATTTTGGCTGAGTTGGGGCTCAATCTGTAACCTCAATTGAAAGGGTGTCAATACCACCACTGGTAAGGACAAGCTGTGGGTGACCCTCATCTGATATTGTCTTCTCTACAAGAATGGTGGGGCCCTTATCTGACAGTGCTTATAGACCTCATCAACCCTCATCGGACAGTGTTGATGTCTCAACCTATGCTGGCAACATAGTTCTAGAATACAAAGATGACTTCTAAGGATCACGCCCTTATCTGATAGTGCGTGTCCCCATCCTTGGGTTCACTCGGTGCTAATTTATACTCCTATCTGAATAGACACTGAACATAATTTAACTGAACCAGGCATGGGCTGACTTACTGAATTCCGTTGACTGACAGAATACTACTGATATCTAACAACTGACTGAGTTGATGAGATCATGGAGATTTCCTGAGTCTTAAGATTGTCTGAAGTCTAAGGATTCGTATCATAACTGAGTATCGTGAAACCATGATATGGCTCTAGGAACACAACTAATGTTTCGGGTACAAGTACCCCCAGGACTCGATGAAAAGAAACTAACATAGCTTGGATTACTTAAACACATGACCAACAACACAATTCATAATTCATATATTGAAGCACTTCATCAAAATGTGATATGCATAAGCTTGTACATACATGGGGATTTCATCATATCATACTAGTTGGACGTTGTTCCTTCATCTAGGCATTTAATCATACACATGGTAGGCATAGCCTATGTAGACAACATTATACAACAATTAATCATCATGATTCATCTATAACTTCATCATCCTAGGGTTTATTTATAGGTTCACATGAATATACATCTATACAAATCAATTCCATATAAAATAGATCACCCAACATGGATTTGAATTCAATTAATCATTCTCTGCATAAATAAAACAAACCCAACATAAAATTCATAAAGAAATCCATAAACTTACACTTAGAAAATAGATTCTTCGGCTTCATGGATGAAAGGGGTCCATAAATGAATACTATGCATACCTTAGTTCGCGATTTCGTGAAGATTGATGGTGAAACTTTCTTGAAATTGGATCTTCTATGAAAACCCTAGCTTGTAATTGAGAGAAACTTGAGAGAAACTAGTATATTTTGGGTGAAAAGTGGCTGAATCACGTGTTAAAGGGCTTAAATAGGTATTGAAAATTGACCCTTTTAACCCTGGATGCGTCATTTAATTTTAGTGAAAATTTCCCGAATTGAACCCTTGGTGCGACACGGCGCTATCACACTGTGTCAGTGGATTTTGACAGTTCCAAAATTGAGGAATGGTGCGATGCGGGTCCATCGCATTGGCACTTCTTTTGTGACCTGGAACTTTGGCGCGATGCGGGGGAAATCGTGCTGAGACACTAGTAAATGGATGATTCTGAACTTGGGCCCGGGTGCAACGCACCATTATTGTGAACCCCTACTGGAATTTTCCAAATTCCATTTCCTCTTGTGGTGCAGCACGCCACTGACTAATATGGCACTGTTTTACGACAGGAACTTGAAATAGTCGTAACTTCTAACCCGATTATCGGATTTGGGTGAATCTTATATCAATGGAAAGATTATTGATTTTTTCACATAACAAAAAGTGAAAATCTTAAAAATTACTCATGGAATAACCATCATTCAATTTAGAAGCTAATACTAGACATTTTTTAGATAAAATTAGCTAGGAAAAAGTATGGGGTATTACAATATCTTTCCCTTGAGAACGTTCGTCCTCGAATGAGACTGACTGAGAGGGAAGAAAAGACAACTGACATACATACCGAACATCAATAACTGGAACATGATCTCATGACTGACATGACTGACATGACTGAACATATAATACTGAACATGCATAGCTGATGCATATGTAACTGATTCATGAATGCATGATTGAGTGTTCTAAAGAACTAAGTTTCTCACAATGAGTATGCATGTCTGATGCATAATTACATAACTGAACTGATACATGAGTGCATGACTGAATATGCAATGGCACTTTATACCAAGTTTATAATGGGAACATGAGCATTAAACTGCATACCAAGTTTGTGATAAACACTGAACATAAAATTGAGTAAGCTTAAAGAAAACTGTTACCTTGAGCTTGATCTGAGTTGGTGAAGAAGAGGTGAGGATACTTGGTATACATGTCTGCCTCTACTCCCAAGTATCTCCCTCGATGGACTAATTTTGCCAAATAACCTTAACTAAAGGGACTTCCTTGTTCCTTAACCTACGAGTCTGATAGTCTAAGATTTCGACTGGAATCTCTTCATAAGAGAGAGTGTTCTGAAAATCAATGCTCTGAATAGTGACTACAACTGATGGGTCACATATGCACTTCTTGAGCAAAGAGACATAAAATACTGGATGAACTGAGGCTAGATTTTAAGGTAATTCATGCTCATAGGCTACCTTGCCAAAGTGACTGAGAATCTTGAAAGGACCATCATATCAGGGACTGAGCTTTCCCTTCTTTCCAAATCTCTTCACTCCCTTCATGGGAAAGATCTTTAGATAGACATGATCACCAATCTCAAACTCGAGATCTTTTCTACAAACATCTGTATAAGACTTCTATCGGCTATGAGCATCCCAGAGTCTTTCTCTAATCAACTGGACTTTTTGTAAGGCGTCGAATACCAAGTCAGGACCTATGACTGAGGCCTCACTAACTTCGAACCAACCAATTGGAGATCTATATCTCATACCATAGAGAGCTTTGAATGGAGCCATCTAAATACAGGAAAAATAGATGTTGCTATATGTAAACTCAATCAAAGGTAAGTGGACATCCCAAATTCCCTTGAAATCAATTGCACACACCCTTAGCATATCTTCTAACATCTGAATTGTCCTTTCTACTTAACCATCTGTCTGAGGATGAAAGGCTATACTAAGATGAACTTGGGTACCAAGACCCTTTTGGAATGCTTTCCAGAAATGAGAGGTGAATTGGGAACCTCTGTCAGAGATAATGGACAATGAAACACCGTGCAATCTGACCAACTCCTTGATGTAGAGTTTGGCATAATCCTCGGCTGAATAAGAGTTATGAACTGGAAGGAAATGAGATAATTTGGTTATTCTGTCTACTATGACCCAGAATGAATCATGCTGATGACGAGTTCAAGGCAAACCCATCAAGAAGTACATGTTCACAGCTTTCCACTTCCAAGTAGGACTACTAAACTCCTGCATGGACCCAATAGGCTTCTGATGCTCTATCTTAACCTACTGACATATAGAGCACTTAGCCACAAACTCTACAATGTCTCTCTTTATCCCACTCCACCAATAGATTTCCCATAAGTCGCGGTACATATTTATGGCCCCTGGATGAATAGAGTAGCGCGCACTATGCGCTTCTGCAAGAATTTGCTGCCTTAAGTCACCTACACCTGGAACACAGAGACGACCCTAACAATGAAGGACACCATCTTCCCCTAGGGAGAAAACCTTTACTTTCTGCTCCTGGACTGACTCTTTCAACATGACAAGGCTGGGATCTCTATCTTGCTTTTCTTTCACCTTGGAAACTATAGATGTTTCTGAACTACCCTAAACCCATAAATCACCATCTTTTGTATCAACTAAGCGAATGCCTATTGTTGCAAGATGCGAAACACTACCCATGGATAGTCTACTGAGAGCGTCAACCACCACTTTGGACTTTCCCGGATGATAAAGGACACTCATGTCATAATATTTCAAGAGCTCTAACCACCTTATCTAACAAAGATTGAGATCTTTCTGAGAAAAGACATACTGAAGACTTTTATGATCAGTGAACACATCTACATGAACACCATATAGAGAATGCCTCCAAATCTTCAAGGCAAAGACTACGGCTGCTAACTCAAGATCATGAGTAGGATAATTCCTCTCATGGGGCTTAAGCTGTCTGGAGGCGTAGGCTATGACTTTACCATGCTACATGAGGACAGAACACAAACCTACTCTGGATGCATCACAATATACTACAAAACTATCTAGACCTTCTGGAAAATCTAATATTGGAGCTGAGGTGAGTCGAGTCTTCAACTCCTGAAAACTCTTCTCACAAGGATCTGACCACTGAAAATTGACTTTCTTCTGAGTCAATCTGGACATAGGGGATGTAATAGAAGAAAATCCCTCAACAAACCATCTGTAATAGCCAGCCAAACCCAAGAAACTCCTGATATATGATGGAAAGATAGGGCGAGGCCAGTTTCTTACTGCTTCGGTCTTTTGAGGATCGACTCTAATGCCATCACCGAAAATGGTATGGCCAAGGAATGCTACTAACCTTATACAAAATTCACACTTACTAAATTTGGGAAATAGCTGATGATCTCCGAGAGTTTGAAGTACTATTTTGAGATGGTCAGCATGATCACGATCACTGCAGGAATATACCAAAATATCATCTATGAAGACTATGACGAACATGTCTAAGTACTGTTTTAATACATGGTTCATCAAGTCCATAAAAGCTGCTGGGGCATTGGTTAGACCAAAGGACATAACTAAGAATTCAAAATGACCATACCGAGTATGGAAAGCTGTTTTCAGAATGTCACATTCTCTGACTCTGAGCTGATGATAGCCTAATCTGAGGTCTATCTTAGAGAAACAGCTGGCACCCTGAAGTTGATCAAATAAGTCATCTATTCTGGGAATAGGATACTTGTTCTTGACTGTGATCTTATTGAGTTGATGGTAGTCTACACACATCCTAAAAGAACCATCTTTCTTGCACATGATTAATACTGGAGCACCTCATGGAGAAATGCTGGGCCTGATGAATCCCTTATCTAAGAAATTCTTCAATTGTTCTTTCAGTTCTCTGAGTTCTGCTGGTGCCATTATATATGGAGGAATAAATATAGGCTGAGTATCTGGAAGAAGATCAATGCTGAAGTCTATTTCCCTTTTGGGAGAAATTCCTGGAAGATCTTTAGAAAAGACATCTGAATATTCACCTACAACTTGAACTGATTCAAGGCAGGGAGTTTCGGAACTAGTGTCCTTAACTCAAACAAGATGATAGACACATCCTTTAGATATCATTTTCTGTGCCTGAAGGTAGGAAATAAGCCGACCTCTAAACGCTGAAGTACTACCCTTTCACTCAAGGACAGGTTCATTCGGAAACTAAAACTGGACTATTCTATTTTTGCAGTCGACTGTGGCATAGTGGGAATAAAGCCAATCCATACTGAGAATGACATCAAAATCAGTCATCTCTAATTCGACTAAGTCTGCTGAAGTGACTTTCTAAAATATCATAATCGGGCAATTCTTGTATACCCGCTGGGCTATGATGGTTTTAACCACTGGGGTAGAGACTTAAAAGGGCTCAGCTAGGATTTCGGGACTGATTCCAAAATCGCTTACTATATAGGGAGTAGCAAAAGAAAAAGAAGCTCCTGGATCTAGCAAAGCATAAACATGGACATAAATGATCTGTGATGCTCTAGTAACTACATCAGGAGAATTTTCCTAATCCTGTCAGGACTGAAGAGCATATAGAGGATTTGTGCGTTGCCTACTAGTAGCACTGATGGGGCACCCTACTGATTCAGGCGACCGAACTGAGCTGAGGAGCGGATATGGCTCTAATAACCTGACTGAGGGTAGTCTCTAACTCTATGAACTAGGTTGCCACAACCAAAACAGACATCGCTACCAGCTCTGCAAGCACCCTTGTGGTTCTTACCACAAGTCTGACAAAGGGGATTTGTTCGGGCATTTCTAACACTTCCCTGAGACCTAGAGCTTAGTGCTTTATCTCTGTTACCCTTCCTAAACTTAGGAACTAGAGCACTGGCTGAAGAAGGGGATGGAAATGATGACTTAGGATGAAAATAGGAATGGTTTTCTCCTTCTGGTTTAGGCTGAGCGAAGTTGAAACTACCTATTTTCGCTTTCTTATTCTACTTCTCCCTCTGCTTAATCTTCTGCTCCTCTATCTATTGAGCATGAGTCATAAGCCTAGATGAAGTCATGTCCCTGTTCAGTATGGCAGATCTGCACTTATTTACCATGCTATCATTTACCCAGAAGCGAACTTACTCATCTTGGCTCAGTTGTCTGCAACCACATGAGGGGAATATCTGGATAATTAAGTAAACTTAAGAGAATACTCTTTCACCGTCATATTGCCCTGCCCGAGGTTGATGAATTCTAACACCTTAGCCTCTCTAAGATATTGGGGAAAGAACTTATCTAAGAATGCAGTGACAAACTCCTCCCACTCTAAAGGACCTGCATCATCTGACCTCTCTGACTTCTACTATTTGAACTAAGTATGAGCCACATCCTGCAACAGAATTGTAGCTAGCTCAGTACTCTCAATAGTAGTCACCCCCATGATGTGTGTCATCTTCTAAACCTGATCAATAAATTCCTGAGGGTCATCATCTACCTTAGACCTAAGGAAGGGTGGAGGATTCATTCGGGTGAAATCCCGAATCCTGGCTGCATCTGAATTGGCCACTGGATTGGCCGAAACGATAGTTGTTCATTCATTCTGAGCAGAAACTGAGTTAGCAAGAGTAGTGAATGCATCTCAGAACACTGCATGAGAAACATGTTTGCCCAAAGGTTCTTTGGGATGAGGGGCTGGCTGATTCCCGTTTCTTTTTTTAGGAGGCATGTTCTGTAGAACAAAGGGAGAAACAAATTGTACTGAGAGATTGACTTGAGATTATGTCACTAGCATGACATGAATACCGAAAGAAGGGAAACTGTTTCTAAAACATCTTATAGCCTCTTGCATATAAATGTGGCACGCAACACACCTATTTACAAGACTCTACTAGATGCAACTTTCAGACTTTCTGGACTCTATTGAACCTTAGGCTCTGATACTATGTTTTTAATTCCCCAAATCTGGTACTTAAAATGCTACACGATGCTCATAACCTCGAAAGATGACAAGCTAACCCATGACTAATATCTGTACCTATATACTGCATAAAATACTTTATAATGCAAAAAACATGAACTGAAAGACAATAAGGTTCAATACTGAACATGATCTGAATGATATAACATCTGTGTGGGGTAATAAAATACCCAAAACAAAACGGAACATACTGAAGTCTGAAATATGATAGTCTATAAAGCCTCTAACTTACTAAACTATTTGAGTAAGGAGTTGATGGGATATGTCCCCAACTAACTCTAATTAATAAATTAATTAATGAGATAATAGGGAAATAATCATGTCCTCAAAAGATGAGGACTCACTTCTAACTCTATCTGTGGATATTTGGAATCTACTATTGCTCTGGAGCTCGTGTCTCATAACCTATGGTATAAGACACCATAGCGCAAATACGTCAGTACTTTGAATGAACTGGTATGCATGTGAGGTAAGATGAATGCATGGGGATCATATGCATGAACAATAATAATAACTGACTAACTATCATGAAAGTTTGAATACATGCATGAGACATAATAACTGACACTAATACTGTGATAACATGATTACTGAATCTGAATATAACTGATAACATGAGTGACTATATTTGATAGTCCTGAATCTAATGGAACTATATGAGTTCCGTACTGTATCTGATTTGACTGTATCTTACAGTCCTGTAATCTGAAGAACTAGCTGATTTCTATTACTGACACTGATTGTCTATATGCGATAATCTTGATTTTGTAACATAAAACTATATGAACTAGTTATCTAACCGACATGCCCCTGATACACCATTATGACTGTGTTAGGGTCTAATCTATAACCCCTATTGGAAAGGTGTCAATACCGTGCCACTGGTAAGGACAAGCTGAGGGTGACCCTCATTTGATAGTGTCCCCTCTACGAGAATGGTGGGGCCTTTATCCGACAGTGCTTATCCACCTCATCAACCCTCATTGGATAGTGTTGATGTCTAAACCTATGCTAGCTACATAGTTTTAGAATGCAAGGATGACTGGCGGAATACTACTGATATCTGATAACTGACTGAGTTCATGAGATCATGGAGATTTCCTGATTCATAAGACTGTCTAAAGTTTAAAGATTCATAGCTTGACTGAGAGTATCGTGAAAACATGACATGGCTTTAGGCACACAACTAATGTTTTGGGTATAAGTACCCCCAGGACTCGATAAGAAGAAACTGACATAGCGTGGCTTACTTGAATATATGACCAACAACACAATTCACAATTCATATATTGAAGCCCTTCATTAAACATGTGATAAGCATAAGCTTTTACATAATGGGGATTTCATGATATCATACTAGTTGGGAATTGTTCCTTCATCTAGGCATTTAATCCTGTAGACAACATCATACAACAATTAATCATCATGATTCATCTCTAATTTCATCATCCTAAGATTTATTTATAGGTTCACATGAATATACATCAAATCAATTCCACATAAAATTGATCACCCAACATGGATTTGAATTCAATTGATCATTCTCAGCATAAACAAAACAAACCCAACATGAAATTCATAAAGAAATCCATAAACTGAAAGTTAGAAAAGAGATTCTCGGGTTTCATGGATGAAAGGGGTCCATGAATGAACACTACACATACCATAGTTCGCGATTTCGTGAAGATTGATGGTGAAACTTTCTTGAAATTGGATCTTCTATGAAAACCCTAGCTTGTTCTTGAGAGAAACTTGAGAGAAACTAGTATATTTTGGGTGAAAAGTGGATGAATCACGTGTTAAAGGGCTTAAATAGGGGTGGGAAGTTGACCCTTTTAACCCTGGATGCGTCATTTAATTTCAGTGAAAATTTCCTACATTGGACCCTTGGCGCAATGCGGCGCTATCGCGCCGTTTCACTGGATTTTGACAATTGGGAAATTTAGGGATGGCGCGACGTTGGGCCATCGCATTGCCAATTATTTTATGACCTTGAACTTTGGTGCGACGCGGGGGAAATCACGCTGAGACACTGAAAAATGGACAATTCTAAATTTGGGCCCTGGAGCGGCGCGCCCTAATCGCGGACCCCTACTGGAATTTGCCAAATACCATTTGCTCTTGTGGAGCGATGCGCCACTTACTAATATGGTGCTGTTTTACACTGGAAACTTAAAATAGTCATAACTTCTCACCCGATTATCGTATTTGGGCGAATCTTATATAGATGGAAAACTTATTGAATTTCCCACATGATAAAAAGTGAAAATCTTGTAAATTCATCATGTAATAACCATCATTTAATTTAGAAACTAATACTAGACATTCTTGAGATGAAATTAGCAAGGAAAAAGTATGGGGTATTACAGTATTGTTGTGTTTGCATGGATTTTAGTTGTTGAGGATCGATTCCATCATTGCTTGACTTTAGGGTTGGAATTTGATGGGTGAAAACTCCAAATCTCCAAATAGGTTTAATGGGCGAAAGCCCCAATCTCTATAAATGTGTTATCACCCTCTAAAGAGGGATGAAGTTGAATATTAGGTAACCTATAACATCCTTGAAAGAGGGTTATAGGGGGATAAGGCAATGGTGGACAATTGCGCCAATGGTTTACTACCTTTTGTAATCTTAGAATTAAGTGTTTTAGGAGTGTCAATCATGTTAAGAGAATTTTCCTAGAAATAGGGATGGTTGATTTAGGTTTTGGGTGATTATGAAAATGTGTACACTTATTAGGTGCTTGGAATATCCAAGGGGTGAAATCGTTGTGGTTTTGTCAAAAGATTAACCCCAATGAACTTCGACGTAATTTATCCTTTAGTTAACATTTAAAATTTGATGAGGAACTAACATTATCCACATGCTTTACCAGTAGGTAGACATAATCCCAAGATTTCCTCTAAATATTGAATCCTAATTAAAAGTTTTATTCACCAAGTGCCTGTTAAAGTTTGTTGAGAAGAATTCCTAAACATATCCCCCATTTTATTTTACATGTAGTTTTTGTTACCATTTCGGGTAATCTCATAGTAATTTTAACACCCATAGTGTTTGATGTCTATAATTCGCTCCTTGAGATTCGACCCCAATTCAAATTGGATTACTTGACAATAACCACCTCACTCCTTAAACATGGGAGTAAGTTGAGCGTTATCACACACCAGAATTGTACCTGTGATAACAATATTTGAAGATATCCTCCGTCCTATCCGATATTGCCAATAGCTGACCACGCTGACCACCTAGTAGGTTCATGATCAATCTCCAACCCTACTTTGCTAAGAACATCCACTAGTACCCTAGGGACCATACCTAGGACTATGAATACCACTTCTAGCTGAGAGACTAACTACTCTAATAGGAGGAACACTCTAAGATGTGGTAATAATTTCCCCACGATTAGGTCACTCACATGAGAAATGATAAAAAGCTCCACAACTGTAAAACGCCCAATGAGATGTACCAGGACCAAAAAATTTGGCTATCTTAGAGTAATCGCCATGACTAGAATAACAGAAAGATGACCCCCTCAAAGAATGACTACTATCCTTACCAGGGTGATCACTAACACAAGACTAACCTCCGTTAGTAATATGGAGAGTTGCCTAAACGGGTCTACTAGGCTGACTCTAAGGATGATATGGCAGTCGCAGAGTGTATCTACCTTGAGAACTACTATCTCTAAATCAGGAGCTACTACGAATCCCACTAAAACTTCCCTGATACCGAGGTCTTTTATTGCTACCCCCTTGGGCCTCGCGATGAATCCCTTCCATCACCTGAGAATGGTCAGACACCTCAACAAAAGTCCTATCCATAACAACCAAACTCTGAGTGGAAATGCAAAGAGGATGTCTTAATCCTCGAATAAAGTTATGAACCCTTTAATACTCAGCAGTCAATATAGAAATAGCATGCATAGACAACTCATAAAAACGTGCTTCATACTCAACAAACATCATGGAGACCTACTCCAACCTAGAGAACTAATTCCTTAAATGATCCCAAAGACTATGATGAGTGCACTTTTCCTAGAAATCTCAAAGAATTGAGTCCATGTCAAAGGAGAAGATCAAGCTGGCCTAGAATTAAGAATACCCCTCCACCAATGTTCAGCTACCATGACCAACTGAAAAGTAGTGTAATTCACACTACAAGTCTTAACTAGGTTCAAATCACAGAGCCTATACTCACAAGTAATTAAAAACTCATATGCATCCTTTCTTGGTACACCATCAGATAGTGAGCCACCAACCAACCCCAACAGCTAAACCAAATCATCCCTGATCACTAAAGAAGAAATAAATTTTAATGGAGCATGGATTTGTCCCTAGTCTACTGCTGGATGGGGTATAAGAGTCTCTGGTTCAGGAGCAAGAATATGGTATAATGAAGGCCCCCTATCCTGGACTCTAGATAGGGACACATCTCAAGGTTTTCCATGACCTCTAGGTCATCCATGAACAACAATAGGATCCTTAGGTTTGGTCTTAGGACCCTTATTTCATGTAGCTGTAGCAGGTGTCCTAGCCATTTGCGAAAGAGTAAAACCAAATAATGCTTTAGAAATAAACTTAGAATCTTAGAATAACATGAGTGAATGAAATGATAAACTCCTAATAATGTCCTATATCTTCCCAAAGTTAAGAAATAAATGTCATTTTTTCAATTCACGGGACTCCACTAAAGTTTTTCTCTTGTTCCAACAATACCGGTGAAACCTATAATCTTATTCTAATTTGCCATGACCTAATTTACGAGTCATGATGGAACATAATCTATCTCTCTAGTAGGCAGTCAAACCATAGCTTAGTGCTATATTAATGGGCTAACTTGGTGGAAAATGCCCCAAAAGGGCAAAATAGACAATACAACTCAGTAATAAAAAAACAATAGAAATAGTTTGAAAGGTAGCTAAAATATGAAAAACCATCCCATGACCAAGTAGAGTTAGTGCAAGATCTACTAAAATACACCATGAGTTCTAGAATAGTCAATACAATCTGTCTCAAAACAAATGACAAGACAGAGATAAAGAGAAAGAAAAATGGGCAACTCAAACTCCAAGAGCGCACCCAATCTCCAAAATCAGCTTTCCATAATTAGGGAATCAGCAACAACAACTAGTACTCATATCTATACCAAAAAGTTACAAACGTGTAGTATGAGTATCAAAACTATGGGTACTCAGTAGGTATCATCAGCCGATTGAGCTAAACTATGATATAGATACGGTAAGATGCAAAATAATATAATTAAGTCAAGTAAAAAGGGCAAAGCTACAAGTACCTCCCACCTTGTTGTAACTAATCGATTAAATAAGTTGGAATAATAACATAATGAAAAATGCACTTATAACTACAAGATTTGGCCCTAGAAGCCAATAAATACGAAAAAGTAAACAACCCAATGTAGACCTCGATAAGCCATGTCACACTATGAGCACCTCCCCTTATCGGTATTCATATCATAAATACTCTAATCAATAGCCGAAATCAAATCGGTATTTATATCACCATAATAATAATCACATCCCAAACTCAAGCCGATTCTCCTCTCATTATTATAGTATTCAATTATTGGACTCAAACCAGTACATACCATTAATATTAATAACTATCGAGCTTTACCATGCTTAACATCAACTTCCTAAATAAAACAATCATGATTATTAAGTACTTAGCCTCATGAATCCTAATAATAAGTTTTTCAAATTATAAAAGTATCTAAAAGTCTATCAAAACTAGTTCAAGTCTTGGCCTAAGGCAGGCCGAAAGGGGCACACTTCTAATCCTCCAAATCCATTATAAGGTAAAATCTACCACGGACTAGGCTAAGGTATCTAGATCAAATTTTATACGGTAAACAAGACTTAATTATCCCTAAGACAAAATTTCAACTAATGACCTAAATAACTAAGCCAACCACACCTAAATTATGATTTTCGGATAGCCCAAAAGGTCCAATTAAACCCAAGTATTGTCAATTTTATTACAACACGTGAAACCCCTCCAAAATATAACATAATATTATAAAAATACTATGTCATACTTTAATTTATGAAGAGGAAAAAACCTAGCCTACTTGGACGACGAAGAAAGCTCAAAGAATCCACTAAATCACCGACTTTTCCTTCCGAGAAGATTTTTCAAGGTGCCACGCAAAAAAAATAATAATCTACTCATCAAAACAAGGACAATGATACCCATATTACACTATTATTCCTCAGTTCCAAAATTACGCGAAAATTCCATGTGAGGCCCTTTACGGAAATTGCATTTTAAAAACTAACTCAACGTCCCCAAATGCTAAAGGAGAAATTACCCTAAAAAAGAGTGAATTTTGGGCTATACTGATGCTTAAATTAAGTCACCATGATTAGGTATTTTATAGAAGAAACGGGAAATCAATCTTGAAAATAAAGGAATCTTAACACAAATATGAAGGAAACTCGCATAATTAATCTTTATTCAAACTTAAAAATCACCCATAATTTTTATTCTCAAGCTATCCCACATTTAGTGTTTAAGAATATTGGGAATGGATTAGAAATAAGCAAAAACAAAATGAATGGGTTATTTATAACCTTCCTAGGTACATGAGTATCACATTCGTGACTCACCGGTTGCATATGTAATACCAGACTAAAGGGACAGAAGTCACATTCATGACAAATGATATGACTTACGTGATACCTATCTGCTTTATAAGGGAGTCTCTTATGCAACATAAGTATAGCATTCGTGATACTTGAGCGCTTAACCGATCGAAGTCTCGCGGACACGAGTGCACCAACACCAACTGAGACTTGGAAATTTCCAAGTATCTGCCAACACATTGAGATTCATCCAGAATCTCTTATACTAAAGTGGAATATACTAAACTATTTAATTCAATATGTCAGGCTCAATAGATCAATCAAATTTTCCATTTGCGGTCATTTTGAAGAATGTGGGTCCCACACCCAAATTCCATTTTCTTAACTTCTGACCAATAGCTCAAAATGAACTAAGGTGCCTCAGAACCCAAACCAAAGTTCCACCTATCCCAAAATAAACTTTTTAAGTTGTTGGAGCAGTCAAAATTAGCATACAAAGTTGTTTGACTAAAGTTTTTGTCCGGTAGCCAATTTGAACCTACAATGACTTACAAATAGTGAATTGGTGCTAGAAACCGAACAAACTACTCGATAATCAAACTCTTGGTTCCAACAAGTCATAAATGACTTAGAAAAGCTATGGGAAATCTCTAAATGGCAAAAATAAGTAGAAACATAGAAGGTGAACTGAAGGGTCATTACACTGACGTTGATGATCTTCGACATCCATCTCAGACTTCTTGGTTTGACGCTACATTAAATCTCTTAAAACACATGTCGAAGTCCCATCCGCATCTATCGATAACCTTGCATCATTCATCTAGTAGACTAGAGTAAAAAAATACTTAAGGATCATATAAATATGGACACAAAACAAGGAGTCAAGAACATAATTTCCTATGAATGCCCTATAGCCTCTCAAAGATAGGTTATGAATGCGTTCTCACCGATCTACAGGACTTTATAAGACACCAAGATATTGTACCAACATATAGGTAAAACTAGGCTATGACACCAATTTGTCACACCCCAATTTCTCTAATAATGATTGTACCTACTATAACGCATCAGTAGGTAAGACAACCCCGTAGTCTAGAACTACTAGTAACAGAGTAGCAAGAGAAAATAAGGAAAAATGCAGAATAAATTTAATGAAAGACTGAAATATATAAAATTGTCCCAAAATCTGGTGGAATTAGTACAAGAGCTTCTAGTGTAATAAGACTAAAAAAATGACGTACAAAATGAATATACTGATAAAACTCATATCTGAATACAACATAGGGACTAGTCGAGTACTTTAAAGGAAGAATATCAATACTCCGAATGCCAGATGCTCATGTACACAACAATGGTGAGAACCCATACTATGATCTGCCAGCTACAGAAGAGTAGTATGAGTACCAACATGTGGTACTCAATAGGCAACTGGCAAGAAATCTCAAAAGATAATGCATATATAAATAACCTATAAGAAGAAATGTAAACTACACCCAAATATCCAACAATATGGATAATAAAGATAAAGAGAAAATAAGGATAACTATTCTATTCATATCCACAAAACTAGCATAATAAGACTAAGAAGGTAAAAAGGATAAACTATCCCCTCTAGCCATACCGAGAACCCTAAGAACTATACTATATATCATAAGCCATTATACAATAAAGTATAGAAGAAGGATGTTTATATATTTATACAAGGACAAGAAATCAATAAACAACATGAATAAATGCAACGGAGGGATATACGGTAATCTATAACTACTATATATAGATACATACACGTAAGTAAGGTTAAGTCAAGGTACAACCTATGTAATAACACTAGCATCTCAAGGTATCCTAATTAGAGTAGGAACTTATGCTAACATAATCAGGGTCCAAAACTATAATACCTAACTATGGGATAACTATGCAAAGTAAGATCACAATTCCCTTCACCTTTTCCTAAGCACCCCCCATAAGGTTGATAGATATAGGCGTATATTAGGGGTAGGAAATGCACATGCATGAATGAATTCAAGAAGAATTCATAATACAATAACCAATCAAAGTTCAAAAATATAACTGATTGTATACATCGCCTCCCTCTCGACAGCTTGCAAAGGTAGGACCTACAACAACTTCACTTCTCTAACACGAAGGCTCATGGACAAAGAAGTCCATAAGAGGTTCAAAAGTACCTGTATATATCAAACTAGTCCCGATCTAGGATTTCTAATAATCATCAATGTCATCATCAATTGTCAAACTTAAATCGAAACTCATATCATCAATACCATCATTAATCCATTTTGTCCAATACCATATATATATATATATTTTATATACACATAAAATACACAGGATAAATCCATGGTTAATATAGTGTATTTCTGTAAATTCATTGCCTGAGGTAAACTCCACGACTAAATCATCATAAAAGTGTGAAAAAGGTTGGAATCTCCAACGACCGAGGTAAATAGTAGTTGCAAAACCTTGGACGAGAATATAACTCGATCAAATATCTAAAAGAGTATTTTCAGTCTCAATAGAACATATGTACTTAACTAAGGTTGTATGATGTTATGAAAGAATTCATTTAAAAAGTGAAAAGTGGGAATAATTTCCTTTCTTGTAAAAATAGTAATTAAACCACATTTTAGTTGGAATTGTATCATTGAATATCTAAGTGATCATTAATGTACTAAATCTATGCATTCCATCACCAATACCCAAATAATATGATTATAAGCATCAATATGTCTCTAAACTACGACAACTTCCCTTAAAGGATAAATCACTTCTTGAAAACCAACAAATACCATAAACATGGTGTTGCACCCAAAAATACATATACATAACTATAGGATATAATCCAGGAAAAATCATCATAATCCATCGAGTAATGTTTTAAAAAATATACTATAGTCTTATTAGTCTCAACTATGCCTAACATGCTAGCAACATAAAATAAGAAGATAATAAAAGAATAATAAGTATTTCACCTTAAGGGATAATTACCTTCTAGCCCCTAAATTATTAATGTAGGCTAAGTTACTATGTTCTACCAATAATTACATCCTAGCATCCCTATCTAAAATTCAACATATATAAAATAATATCTCAAGAAAAAGAGTAGACCAAAGCGTACCTTGATGTCAAATTGTAACCCTTGAATTGTCCACTAATCGTCCGTCTTCAACTCATGATCCTGAAATGTTATCACATAATTAAAATAGTAATATACATATGGTTAGGAGTAAAATCAGGCCCACATTGCTATATTAAAGGCCAGGTCAAATTTGGGGTCGAGAACAAGCCCACGTGGCCTGTGAACAGAATCCAAAATTGAACCCGTTAAGAGGTCAATCGAAGGAAAAGAAATATGTACCCAAAAGTTGAGCACAAATAGGGAATAAATTGGGTTAAAATCAACCCTCAAAATTTAGGAATTCAAGACCCAACTTCTAAGAATATTACTGATGTGTGAGCAGACGCTAACATATTTAAGGCTTTTAACTGAGAATAATTGTGAAGTCTTAAGCAACTTTTGTCGTTTTTGATTATTTTACTTTGATATTGCAGTAAAAGTCATGATGCAAGGGAAATTTAAGGAAATGGAAGCAGAAGAGCTAAAAACTGATGTGAAATAACTGGAAATGTGGCTGACGACATTCCAGATAAGTCGTCAGTTCTGTGATAAGTTATCAGAAATCACGTCAGGTGTTGCAAAGTTAGAAGGATTCAAGTGAAACTGTGATGACATTTCTGACATGTCATCACAACTGTGATAAGGCATTAGAGTTGCCATCAAGTGTAGGCAGAGAATCAAATTTTGAATAAAGAAGTGACGATATATTTGAAATGTCATCACAGATTTGATAAGTCATCAAGATTTATCGTCAGTTAAAGCAGAAGATGCCACGAATGCTGGAAGGCCTGACAACATTCGTGATAAGTCGTCAGGACCCTGACACGCTGTCACAAATGCCGTCACCTATTCCGAAGGATTTTCTGAACATTGTGATTTTATTTCCTTATTTAGGATTAACTATAAAAAACATTGTTTAGGATTTTTCTAGGGGGGTTGGCACTTGAGTTTTAAGAGACGTATTTTGATATTTTCTCTTTGGGGTTTCTTGGCTTGAAAAAGAAAATACTTTGAAGAGATTATTATCAGTATTTTGGAATTTTTCCTTTGTGATCTAATCAGTGATTCACTAGTTATTATTCATCTCTGTAAGTTTATCTTTCAAATCATGAATTTATTTATGTCTGTCATTCGTTACATCATCAATGGCTAAACTCCATTAACCTGAGTAATGGGATCTAGGGTTAGGTCTTGATGAGGTGCTAAGTATTCAAGATTCAAAAGGTGGTAGGATTTCTTGATAATTCTGAAGTTTTAATTAACATCTGTTGGTTGCAAACAGTAGACACACCTGCTTTGATTTGCTTGAGAAAGAAATCAAATATAGTAGGAAGTGAATTATCAATAGGGAATCGGAAATACTTCGTTTAATAATCAGTGTTGTAACAAGGTTGGTTAACCTGAGGTAAAATTTGGGCAATAAACAAAAATTCCCTAAGTCCGAGAGGATTATGGAATTAAATGCTTAAGTAGGTCGAGATACATTTAAGCATAACATCAATAACGATAGCTTGTTATCCTCCCTACCGTGAGAATCTTGAACCACTTTTAGCATCTGTCATGCACCGGAAAACCTAGTGAACATAATTCAGGTTATTTCATAAACTCTTGATTTACAAACACTGAAACTAACGTAACCAATAATTATTTGCTGTTCATCAAAAACCCCCATTTTAACTTTTCGTATTATCTGTTTGAATTCAACTTATAGCTATAGTCTCAAATTAGTTTAATCACCATTCACATTGTTCCCTATGGATTCGACCCCGAATTCAAAAGTTGGGTAAATATATTTATGACAACCGCCTTGCACTAAATTGACGTGTAAGTTGAGCATTATCAAAAAATAGCGCCGTTGCCGGGGAACAATTTGGCATAAGTTGGCTTGGAATTTTAGTTTACTTGCTTGAATTCAAACTTGTAAATATTTGTTTAGTTTATTTTTTTATTTTTTTTATTTTTATTTTTCTCACACCTTTATTGAAATGTCAGCCTGGATAGATGGTTTTTTGAGTGATGATGATTCTTGTAATTATTGTGGGGGACCATATTTTGAGGCTTGCTGCCAGATTTACCTGGAAGTACATGGACTGGACCTTCACAATATGATATGGATACTGTCCTACTTACTATAACTTGGTGTTTGGCTTGTGGTAAAACTAATCATACTGAAGATATGTGTGCTGTCACGATTCAAGCGAACAAATTGTGAAATGAATCTTAGAGAATCAAGAACAGCTGTATGCAAATCTAAAAGAGTTACCACTCCCAATATGTTTATAGTGGCTAAACAAAGAAGAATATGAGGGGGACATTGTCCAATTTAAGGAAAAAACTCAAGAATCACAATCACTCGATTGTCATCTTGATCTTGAGGCTGACATTGAGAAGGTGATTAAAAGTGAGTGTGTAGTAGATAGTGTAAATTTTGAAGTAGAATTAGTTGGGCCTTACTCGAAGCATTTTTCCACATTATGTTTAGATGATATTTTGTTTGTGGAATTATCTAAAATAGTGGAAGAGTGTGAAGATGAGGAACAAGAATCCTATATTCTTTATTTTACACTTGATAAGCAACATAAAAACACACCTCACTTTAAGTTGAGTGGTTTACCATGCTCAATCCATTACTCGACTTCTTAATTTTAGTACCACCCTCCTATGATCGAGGAAAGAAAATAGACTCTAAGTTGGGGGAGAAATTCATATCCTCAAGGTGGCAGAAAAAACTGAGTTGGGTCGTGCCACGACATTAAATCAGGTGCTTCTTGGGAGGCAACCCAAGGTATTTTGTTGTTTGTATTTGTATTATGTGATTGGCATCAGATCTTCACACCCATGGTACCAAAGGTATGTTTCTAACTCTTTTTTTTTGGTTTGACGTATTGGGTAAATTGCATGATTTTAAGTTGAGGGTGGAGCTACTTGTGGGTGTTGATGTCTTCTTGGGGTTTTTGTTATTTTGTTTTTTTTTCTCGAAGTCTTGTTCCTAGTAGAGCCGGCATATTTAGGCGTATTGTGTTTTATTTTGTGATGTGTTGTGGTTAACTGGGAGAAAAATAAGTATCTATGGCAGTTGACATATTTTTGTTGATTTTTGAACACCTCTTCAAAGGTCTGTTTTATAACTGTGTGATATGAAGTTATGTGTGACCACTGTGCATCTTTGTATGTCATTAGTTATAGTAACTTGATAACCATTGCTAAACAATTGCATGAACTGAATGGGTAGTAGCTTGTGATGTACCTTTGTGCCATGTGTGTGTGAGATACTACCTAGTTCCCGTTGTATATTGAAATCCATAACTTTCCTGGTTAGTCTTACCTTGGTTGAAGAATAGGGGTTAGGAAAGAATCATAGGCCGTTTTGATATTAGCTCACTTTTATCCTAAATAACCTTCTCTGTATGTAGCATATCCCTTGGTCCCTGCTATGAGCCTGATTAGCCTATTTCTTTTTATGACACCTGTCACTTTTCCAGTTTATATCATAATGAACCTATTTTGGCCCTAGTCCTCCTTGGACACTGTGCACCTTGACTTAGGCAAATGGCCTAAGTTGAGGGTGGCTATCATAGGGGTGCGTGATGTAAAATGAGTATGAAGAAAGGTAGAGTAAAAAGAAAGAATAAAAAGCTGGGTGTGGTGGAAAAGAGAAAGAAAAGGAAAAGTTGTGAAAAAAGAAGAAGTCATTATCAAAAATAACCGCACTCATCCTGAATAAGTGTGGTCAAGAAAAGAGAAGAATAGAAAAAGGCTAATGAGTGAAACCCTAAAAAGCTAATGTAGTGTAAAGGAGGCTTATTCACTTTAAATATCATCGAGTATCATACCAACCCCTAGCCTACATTACAAGCCTAAGAGAAGACCTATAATGATCCTAGCTGACCTGTCTGAAAGTCATGGTAATGAAAATAAGGGAAAGCCTATGGTATTCAGTATGCATTGATTGGAACTTCATTCTGAAAGCGAGTGTCAAGTGATTGTCCCCATGGTTACATATGTAATGTCTGATATAAGTGACATGGGACTTCTTTGTAGTGAGGGCACACTGGTTACGTTGCTTGTTGCTAACTTGTTTGGGTAGTGTAATTTGTACATATGCATAGTTATTGTTGCTAAGTTGATGCCATATCTTGATTCCTTTCTGTCACATTGTTGATCTTTATGGATATACACAGCTGGGTTTAAAGAGATTGAAAATGGAGAGAGTAATGTTTTTGAACTAAAATTGATGATCAACTGTCATAGGTATCTTATGTGTCTCTGGGTTAAGCATCGTAGTGTTGTGTTTTAGTTGCTTGAGGACAAACCATTGTTTTAAGTTGAGGGTGTTGATGTGTGAGCAGCCGCTAACACATTTAAGGCTTTTAACTGAGAATAATTGCAAAGTCTTAAGCAAATTTTGTCGTTTTTGATTATTTTACTTTGATATTGCAGTAAAAGTCATGATGCAAGGGAAATTTAAGGAAATGGAAGCAAAAGACCGGAAAACTGATGCAAAAGAACTGGACGTGTGGCTGAGAACATTCCGATAAGTCGTCATCCCTATGATAAGTTATCAAAAATCACGTCAGGTGTTGTAGTGTTAGAAGGATTAAAGTAAATCTGTGATGACATTTCTGACATGTCATCACAACTATGATAAGGCATCAGAGTTGCCGTCAAGTGTAGGTAGAGAATCAAATTTTGAATGAAGAAGTGATGACATTTCTGATATGTCATCACGTATCTGATAAGTCATCAAGCTTTGTCGTCAGTTAAAGCAGAAGATTCCAAGAATGCTGGAAGGCCTGACAACATTCCTGATAAGTCGTCAGGACCCTGACATGCCGTCACAAATGCCGTCACCTATTCCAAAGGATTTTTTGAATATTGTGATTTTATTTTCTTATTTAGGATTAACTATAAAAACATTGTTCATGGTTTTTCTAAGGGGGTTGGTACTTGAGTTTTAAGAGACGTATTTTGATATTTTCTCTGTGTGGTTTCTTGGCTTGAAAAAGCAAATACTTTGAAGAGTTTATTATCAGTATTTTGGGATTTTTCCTTTGTGATATAATCTGTGATTCACTAGTTATTATTCATCTCTGTAAGTTTATCTTTCAAATCATGAATTCAATTATGTGTTTCGTTCATTACATCATGAGTGGCTAAACTCCATTAACCTGAGTTATGGAATCTAGGGTTAGGTCTTGATGAGGTGCTAAGTATTCAAGATTCAAAAGGTGGTAGGATTTCTTGATAATTCTGAAGTTTTAATTAACGTCTGTTAGTTGCAAACAATAGACACACCTTCTTTGATTTGCTTGAGAAAGAAATCAAATATAGTAGGAAGTGAATTATCAACAGGGACTCGAAAATACTTCGTTTAATAATCAGTGTTGTAACAAGGTTGGTTAACCTGAGGTACAATATAGGCAATAAGCAAAAATTCCCTAAGTCCGAGAGGATTAGGGAATTAAACACTTATGTAGGTCGAGAGATATTTGAGCATAACATCGATAAACATAGCTTGTTATCCGACCTACCGTGAGAAGCTTGAACCAGTTTTAGTATCTGTCATGTACTCGAAGCCCTAGTGAACATAATTCTGGTTATTTCATAGACTCTTGATTTACAAACACTGAAACTAAAGTAACCAACAATTATTTGTTGTTCATCAAAAAACACTATTTTATCTTTTCGTATCGTCTGTTTGAATTCAACTTGTCGCTATAGTCTCAAATTAGTTTAATCGCCACTTACATTGTTCCCTGTGGATTCGACCCCAACTCCAAAAGTTGGGTAAATATATTGACGACGACCGCCTTGTACTAAATTGACATGTAAGTTGAGCGTAATCAATTTCCATGAGTTAGGATGCAAATTGAAGAGAAAACTAATGGGAAATGAGCAAGATGTGTTATGTTAACTTACCTTAACTTATGTGGATGGTTTCCCAATTTTTTTCTAGCTTTGAGATATCAACTTAGCATAAATATAGTGGAAGAACTAATAGAAATTCGGGTGGGCAACAGGAATTAAAAAGATAATGGTTCCTTAAAGATGACACCTAGGTGATAAAGCACCTACCACTAAAGTCGCAACATGACTTCTAAAGCGATCTTCCCATATATGAAGGTGCTACTAAGGCGACCATTGGGTGCTAAATCACCCCCTTCCCCACCAATGGTCCAGGTCTGCTAAAGCGGTTAAATAAATACTTAAGCAGAGCTATAACATTTTATGCACCAGATTTTTACAAAGTCCAAAATAAACTTCAACCGGGTGTTCGAGATTCGTTCGAAACTGTATGAACACCAACAAACTATGCCACCATACCAAATTTAACATTTCAAAATCAATGGAACCATTAAAACTTTCATCCAAGATCATTTTGACTAAGTGTGGGGCCCACACCTATAGTTCTATATTTCACATAATCTGCCAAATAACCCAAAATGAGTCTGAAAGCTGTGGGACCTAAACCAAGTGTCCTCCTAGGATAACAACCTAAAATCAATGTTCCAATGCTAATGTGTAACACCCAAGTTTTTTCTCCTTGAAAATTTCTGAAATTTTATCGTTATTGTCCTCGACTATGACTCCCCTGATGAGTCATAGGGAGTCTTGATGAGTCATTGAAATCGAATCATTACCAAATTATAATGTGTATGACTGATTTCTAATCTGAGTACGAGTGGATCACAATGATTTTTAAGGACTTGTTACGAGTCGTATGGTGCAAATTATAGGGTGTCCAGTATATACCCCAAATGGTTGCTAGGTTGACTAAGATTGGACCCTACGAGTCGTAGGGTCCCATTAGAAGTCATATCGGTTGAATCGTATGGCCAAAAAATTGTGAGTGCCTTGGATATTATCTTCACTATGACTTAAGGTGACCAGTTGTAATGATTCTATATGAGTCGTATAATGACCCGTAGTTACTAACGACTAAATATCAATTGTTCAAATGAGGGAACTTTGAACAGTTTCCTTCTCACCCGATTAAAACCCCACATTCATAAGGCACTTAAAAGTGGTTATTTATCATTCATAACATACTCAAACACTTCCAAAGCTCGCTTAAATTCTCACAAACAACCATACTTAGGGTTTCATAGATGTAAGCCATCCAAGGTCTCAAGGGTTGAATTCTTTCCGTGACACTTGGTATTTCAGGCATTTACTCCTCCCTAATTATAAATTAGCTAAAATAATATGTTTTAAAGTGTTGTTCATGTGGCATTGAGGTTGGTTTTGAAAACTTGGGTTGAGGGTTTTGAATAACTGTTGTTTATGTGATGTTTCATGTTTGTCCCTGCATAAGTTATGTTTATATAGTGGTTTTAAAAAATAAATTGATGCATGGGAATGGTGAATAAGCTAGGCATTGTGACTACCCAAACTTGTGACTTTAGAAGTGGTTATGACCTCAACCCGCTATTGTGAAATTAGTTTTGAATATGAAAAGTATGCATATTGACTACTCTTGAACTATTGCATAATGTGAAAGGTTAACAAAGCATAATAATTTTTAATTGAACCTTATGGGGTTGTGTAATTCCCCAAGATAATGTATAATTGAACCAAAAGGGGATTGTGTTTTCCCCCAAGTGATGGTAATTGGTGTTGCATATTGATGTTACCTTGCAAGTGTAGTTGGTATGATGATACCAACAATGCATGCCTTATTGTGTAATGTGGTTCAGTGAGTGGGAATGTTTGATGCTTGTTTTAACTGAGCTTTACTGAGGGTTGTATAGAGGATTCATGAAAGTAGATATCCTAAGGAAAAAACACTGGAAATCGTGTTTGCCGATGCGTAGGTATATATGACCGGGTGATTCAAGTCCCCCTTTTTACTATCATTTTATTAGGAGGTTTGAGTCCCTTATATTATATTACATAATTTGGTGATCGTGTCACCTTAGTATGCCTGGAGGTTCGAGTCCCCGATAGTGCATACATATACCCCCAGGTTCAAGTGGCCACATGCACTGGGCCCTACTAGCTGGAGAGAGATGGGCCTATATAGACCGTGGGCTCCTTCTAATGTCATGTTAATTAAGATACATAATCCTGGCTAAAGTTTTAAAGTGTATTTTAAGCCTTGTTTCCCTATCCCAGCATGTGATATATATATATATATATGTATATGTATATGCGTTTGATTATGTGCATTGATTTTGAACTGTTGATCACGACATTATGTTATCCTTATCCCTGAGTTACATGCTAGTGTTCACCCTACTAACTGTCTCCGGACATTCTATACCCATGCGATACAGGTACTGAATATACCACTACTTTTTCTGTGCAGAGTTAGCTGAATCGGTTTGGTTCATCAGTTTGTTGTGGTGAAGTGGTGAGCTTCCATTCTTCGAAAGACTTAGACATTTAGTTGATTTTTATTCTTAGAATTGAGTTGATTGTTTTCACTTTCATTAACATTATCAATTTTATTATCATCTGTTAGAGTCGGGGACATGTCCCGACCAAAATTATTTTTATTTGGTTATTGTGTTAGAGGTCTTTATCGGATCACAATTGACTTATGTGATATTGGTCGGTTACTAGTAATCGGTCATAGACTTATCTTTTATTCTTTGATCATACGTTGTGCTATCTTGTTATATGTTAGGAATTCATCCAATGTTCGGGATGTTATGTTCTCTTGGTTTGGTGCAGATGGTGGTCTTCGATCCATGTGGGACTTGAGATGCCCATCACGACCAAGCCTTGGTTTGCATCATGACAAAAATGGTATCCGAGCCTATGTTTGGTGTCATTTGGTGTCCAGCAAACCCATTTCAAGTAGTCTCATTTAAAAGTGTGTATCCTGCAACACTTATAAGGGAGAGGTTACGAGGCATATAGGAATGTTTCTCTTTCTTGTTGTTTTATTTTGAGCTATAAAGTCTAAGGTCATGAATCTCCTCTAATTCTTTTATGTTCAGTTTTAAAATCATGCCTCCTAGAAGATCTGATGCTCGTGGAAACTTGTCATGACCCAATTTCTCAGGTCATGATGGCGCCTACCTTAACCCACCACTAGGTAAGCCAACCAATCATCTAGAATGTCTAGTAACAAACTACTCAATAATGTAAGGAAAAAAATGTAGAATATATGAAATAATGATCAATATATGGAAGAATCCCAAAACCTGGTGGTATCATTACAAGAGCATCTAATATGAAAAAAAGTACAAAAGTGAAATATCAAGAGAAATACAATGATACAACTTATCCCCGAATACAACTTAGAGACTAGTCTAATACATAAGAGAGAGATAAATAATGCTTCGAACATCAAGTTCTCACTCTAAGTCTCTAAACTAGGGTGGCTCCACACGATGCACACATCAACGGCAATAACCCGTAATATGATATGCAGGCTGCAGAAGTGTAGTATGGGTACCAAATAAATGGTACTCAGTAGGCTACTACCAACTGAGCTCCAAATATAACGTAGATATAAACAACATATAAACAGAATGGAAATTACACCCAAAAGTCCAGAAATGATAAGGAACATCTATCATGTTCATGTCCAAGAGTCTAAGTTAATAAAACTATTGAAGTATTAGGGTAAACTATCCTATTCTAGCTACATTCAATATACGTCAATGCTATACCATATATCCCAGGTCAAAATACGAATAAAGAGCGAAAGAAAAGTATATATAGTAATATACAAGGCGAAGAAATGACTATACAACATGAGCAATGAAGGATGGGATATACGACAGTTTCATAGCTTCATATAGCTAGATATGTATATAGGTACATATACAAATAAACATGAGGTCATCTTAAAGAATCACCTATATCATCATATTCTCATTTTGAGACCTCATTATAAAAGAATTGGGATTTAAATAATATCATACTTGGGGCTTCTAATCCACATGGGTAGACATGAAATAATTAAATAAAATAATGCAATCATAAGATAGGATAGGCCAAAGATATATTTCAAATCCCAATACCTGATCAAAGACAAATCAATCATAAGCTAGTTATAATAATGATCATAACAATGATAACAACAATATCAATAACAACGTGAATAACCGGCTACTCTGGACAACCAAATACCTAGCCGAGCCTATGCGTACCTCCACCGCCCCAGGCTCGAAAGGTCCATTCAACATACAACAACACAAGGCGTATTCTTCTCCCTTGTCTATGCAACCGTCCCATACCGACTGATAGACTTAGATGAATACTAGTGATAGGCAATGCGCATGCAGGAATGAATGCAAAGTACATAATCAATTGCACAAATCATCATAACTATCCTCATCAGGACCATCATCATTGTAATCAACTTTCGTCTTGCCAGGGATCATCAACATATCATTAATATATCCTCCGGTCTTGCTGGGTATCAACATCATTACAACAGTATCCTCCGATCTTGTTGGGTATCAATATCATCAAAATAGTATCTCCCGGTCTTGTCGGGTATCAATATCGTCACAATAGTATCCTCCGACCTTGTCAGGTATCAATATTATCAAAATAGCATCCTCTGGTATTTCCTGATATTGATATTAACACAATAGTATCCTCCGGCCTTGTCGGGTACTAATATCATCAAAATAGTATCCTCTGGTCTTGCCGGGTATTAATAGCATCACAATAGTATATTCCTGTCTTGCCGGGTATCAATATCATCACAATTACCATTACCGAATAAGATACACTAAATAATCCTAAACCTACACATATCACTAAAGAAAATTTATCTAGTCAATACTTCCCAACTACAGTTATTAGTAAACAAACACTTATTATAATAGAATCACTGTTCACTGGTCATCACACAACCTCTAGTTATTAGCCTAAACATTATCTTTCACATATTCCTTACTCACAGGATAGCAACTAACAACTAGTTATTAATTATCCAATATCTATGATCTAGTCAAGGTTCATCAGTAGACCAAACCGCCATTTATCCATCATTCATTATTATTAACTAATCATCCTATATCTGTTAATAATTACAAGAGAATACCTTATTACATGTCACCTAACCATCTTTTATTAACTAACACCATTTATTAATTAACTATTGTTAGCTACCATGTTTCAACTAGGTAAGATTCATTAACTAATACATTAGATTCCTAGCATCAAGTGCTATAGTCCCCTAATAGACAATTAGTTACCACATAGCGTTACAGTCTAACAAGAAGAGCAGGAATAAGATCACCTTTAAGCTATAATCACATTATTTATAATGGTAAATAATCATGAACGTACAAAATATATGCATGCCATCACCAATATTCAATTAGATGAAAAATAAGCATTATATCGTATATTCCACCATCCCATACCAGAGATATTTGCATACAAAAACATGAAGATTGATATTCATAAACATTAATCACATCATTTATAATGATAAACACTTCTCGGCTATTTAATAAATATCATAACACGGGCCTTGACCCATTAATTTATCTGAAATAATCACAATATCTTAATCACAACCTTAGGCTCATACACATATCCGGGACTCATATCGATAATCATATTTATAAGCCATAGCATATCTCTAATCGTCTCACATATTAGAGGCATCTCATATGCAGGAGGCATAATATTAATAAGCATGTAATCATCTCTCCCACAAGAGGCATCTTACAGCTAGGAGGCATAATATAGATAGACATATAATCATCTCTCATGCAAGAGGCATCTCACATCTAGGAGGTATAATATATATAGACATGTAATCGTCTATAGGATATCTTATATCAATAGGTCATACATCATGACTATGAGGAATATCACTTATCTAAGACAATTTACATATCAAGAGAAACATCATCTCTATAGGTCCAACAGTCATGACTAAAGGAAATAGCAACTCTATAGGCCAATCATAAAGTCTAAGAGGAAATAACATCTCTATAGGCCAATCATCAAATCTAAGAGGAAATAGCATAACTATAGGTCAATCATCAAGTCTAAGAGGAAATCGCATCACTATAGGCGAATCATCATGTCTAAGAGGAAATAGAATCACTATAGGTCACTTGTCAAGTCTAAGAGAAAATAACGTCTTTATAGGCCACATAACATATCTAGGAGGAATATCATTTATAAATTCCCAATATCACTTCCCAAAGGAGCATTATTACTATAACTAAAAAGCCACAATTCGGGAACATTAATAAAAGTTACCAAATTACGAAGTAACTTTACTATAAGGGTTAATAACCTCATCTATGTCTAACATCCGCAACTAAGTCCACAAGACTTAACAACAACTTATGCCTATGTGGGCCGAACGATCCCATTTCTAATCCCTAATTTCCATAATTAGGCATACGATGCCCCAAAATAGGCTAAGATCTTCTAGATGTCAAATAAGCTATATTCAAGCCTAAGATAGCAACTTTGACTAGAAACAAGGGTACTCAAGTGAACTCTACCCAACTTACGGTTTCAAGACTACCACACTATCCCAATAAGGCTAAATATACAAATCATGCTTCAAAAGCTAAAACCATAGTCCAAACATAGAATTATATCATATCCATGCTATAACTAATATAAACAAAAGAGGGAAGGTAATATGGATACAAACGGGTTATAAACATACCATTTTAGGGGTCCAAAATACTCATCTAATCCCCAAACATCAATATATCAAGGCCAAGTTATCCTACTCATAATCAAGCCTAACATCCATATTCACATGCAACATATATCACACACCATCTATGAAGAAAAGTAGATAGAAGCCTACCTCAAGGACAAACTAAAAAACTTCACTTCAGGCACCACATGCTCGTCTTCACTTTACAATGCTCAAAATGCCATCACACTATCAAAACCATAATCTACTCATTAATACGAGGCTAATGATACTGATATTGCACTATTGTGCTTCGAGTCCAAAAAAGACACCAAAAACCCAAGTGGCCCCATATAGGGAAATGAGTTTTCGAGATCAACCAATGTTCACACATGAATAAGGAATCATAACCCTCAAAGAATGGGTGAAAAATAAGTATACTTTGGGTTAAAATAAGGCCCTAAGCTAAATTGGGGTTTTAGGTCCAAACTACGAAAATCAAGCATGAATTCAAGAAATTCTTACCTTAATCTTGAAGATCTTCATGATACAAGATGCTAATAAAGCTCCTAAGTTACCCCCCATGACCAATTTTGAGTTATTACACCCATTTTGGGGTTTCTAGGTCTAAATGGTAAAGGGGAAATTCCCCTAACGTGTCTTAGGTACTCTATATAGCCCCTACGAGTACTCAGATGTTGCAATCTCAGTTCTATGGTCTGCAATCTCACACTCTTGGCCGCGATCGAGGTTGCACCGGATGACAGCTCACTTAAAATAAGTTTTTGACCTTCAGAACTCATCCGAAATCCAAAGAACATAATCCAATGGTGATTTTTGAATGTAAACACATTCCAAATCCATTTGAGTCATCAAATATTTCATCAGAGATCATTTAGGAAAAAGTAGGGCCCACACGTATGTTTAATCAATTTTCATAAAATTCGCTCAATAGCCCAAAATAAATTTGGGAGCCTTGGGACCTAAACCAAGGGTCTCCCTAACCTAAAATCGGCATTCCGGATGCGATGACATTATTGAATTTTCAATGCGAGGTCATTTCAACTAAATGTTGGTCCCACTCCCATTCTTTCCAATTTTCAATTTTTTGACTAATAGGTTAAAATGCTCGGGTGCATTGGGACCAAAACCAAAGGTCTACCTAGACTAAAATTGATATTATGGATCTACTAGTGCATTGAGAATTTGCATCTGAGATCGGTTCAATTAATTTTTCGCCTTATGGCCATTTGGCACCAGCGAAGACTTCAAAATAGGGAATTGGCTAAAAAACCAAGCGAACTGCCCTGTAACCAAACTGTCGGTTCTAACAAGTAATAAATGACTTAGGGCAGCTATGGAGAAACTCAAACGGTGAAGATAAGCATAAATATGCAAAATGACCTGAAGTGTCATTACAATATCCACTACTAAAAGGACTTTTGTCCCCGAAAGTCAATAGGCAGGAAGAATCTCAAAAGCTCAAAAAGATGAGGTACTAGGCCTGCATGCTCTAAGAATGACTTCTCAGATAACCTCAGTGGAGAGTAAACACTTGCAAGGGATTTTTCCATAGGTATCTTTTTTCAACCAACATTCTCATTCTACTTCCAAAATAGCCAACCCAACTTAACCACTAACTGGCCTCCAACTGAACTAAAAAGGCTGATGCACAAATATTTGAATCTGATTATGCTGATACCATATCTATATCCACATAAATCAACAAAGGTTTATCCAAGCAAAAAGCAAACCAAGAAATGAGTCATAAAACTGACTCCAAATCAAAAAATAACTTTTCTTTACCTTTTGGCACTTGCTATCTACTCCAAGCCAGGAGGAAAATCACTTAAATCTAGTCCATACAGTCTCATAACAGAGAACTCAAAGAACTGAAGTTGATCCACTGAAAGTCCATAAGGCAAACATGAGAATAAGCTTATAAGGCATTATCTGGGCATACAAATGGAGATAATCACCGAATGCAATCTATGCCAATGCTGTAACCAATTCGAATGAAAATCAAATTAAAATCTCAAAATCCAAGGTATAACTACTCATCACTAAATATTCCACTCCAGGATGTCTCATCCGTTGAGAATGAAGACATACTGAATCCAACTCAAGAATATTACTCCCGCTGAGTAAATTATAAAAATTCCCAAAGAAAACTGAAACTCAAGGTCAAAACTAAGATAATTAATACAAGACCCATGGGCTATCATCTAAATACAAAACAACAATAATCTAGCTGAAGTCTAGAAGACCGAATAAGAAACCATAGAGTAGGCTCAACCAGCCTATAAATGAAATCTGAACTGCCACAAGTCCAAAACAAAGGCTGCACATTATCTCTACAATACCAAGCTAAAATTTTAATACCAAGACTGAACCGCTCAATCTCAAATTTCTAAATCAAAACTAAAAATGGGTAGGCATTATTCCTCAAAATATATCATACTTTCAAATCACCATTCTAAGGAGTCAAAATCCAAAATGGGGAAAATAAGTCTATATCAATGTAAACTATCTCAAATCGACTCTAGTATCCAGATTTGGCATATCTAAGATAAACCATAGCAAGCCACACTCGATATATATCTAGAGAGAAAAATCACCACAGAGATAACCACTGACTGATAACACAAGTAATCAAGTGTATATAAGCTGGAGGGAACGAAACATAACCATATAATCGGAGTCATGCAAAAGGAAAAATCAATGGCTGAAAATGCATATAACCCACTGCTGGAGGGCATAACCTATCCAAACATACTCAAAACATCTGAAGGCAGAAACCACATCAGTGAAGGCAAAAACTTTAGCAACTCGGAGAAATGTAACTTAAGTTGGGAACTAAGCAATGCAATACTCCATCTAGGGAAAGAAATAGCCACAGGCTTATATCATCAAGGAGAATTAGTCCACCAAGCCTCACTAGGATGAACAAACACTGAAATATGGATTTGTTGAATCCACCAAAGAACATCATCGAAGAAGAAATACTAATTTCAAAACTAAGGTCAAGGTCGAGACCAACACCAGAGTACTAACAACTTGAGCTAAAGAGTTTCTAATTTTCCAACTTAAGAAGTGATCACAGGAAAGGCCACTTACCTCTAACTTTATAACACCACTTAAGGCAAAACCACATCACAATAGCAAATGAGTATCCAATCTCCACACACTAACAACAGGAAAATCCATCATGATAGAATGAACCCATTATACCTATGAGATAAATCCTAGACATCTCAATATCAAATATGAAAACCACTATCGAATGAAGAAATAGCCACAAATAATGAACGAACCTCAAACTGGTCCATCTCACATATAGGTTATACCGAAACAGGCAAGTCTAAGAACCTCAAACTTAAACATGTGCAATTTAACTAAATTGCCGACTCAAAAAGAAAAACAACCATGGAAGGTCAAATTACCTTCTATACCATAATACATCCATAAAATTAATCTAATATATCTAAGAAAAAGGGAACACAGTTAACCTCGCCACACTGAGGGAAAGAAATCATCAAATCAGGCTATATCTACTTAAGCCACCAAATAATATAATAAGAAAATAAAAGTCCAACTAATAACACTAGTCTATACAACTACCCAGTCAGAATCAAATTCATCATGTAGCAACATTAAATAATAATATAAAGTAATATCAATAGCCTCACACACTGGTAGCATTAATGACGGCATTATCACTATCAACATACTGAACAGGCGGTATCAAAATGAACATCAATATCATGTACCACCCAAACACCTCAAAAGGGATAATGTGCCAAGATAAATGGTACTCAAACCCAAAACCACCCCATAGGGAAAAAATCAATATATATATCTACTGCATCTATTACTAAATGAAATAAACCATGGACTAGTAAGGTAATTACAAATCTAATAATAAGGAACGTAATGATAGATATCAATTCATCAAGGCATATAATCATCAATGGGTATGAAAACCCCAATACATATAGTAAGAGATAAATACAAGAAATAAAAGCACACCAATCATGGTAACATTCACTGTCACCTGCCTAACGAGGATATGAAAAATAATTCTAAATGGGTCTAAATTAGATCGAACGACTAAATTATCAACTGAGGCACCAAGTGCAGCACCTCTAACTAAAGATGTCACAACATCATAAGCTGATCTAACTAAGCTGAATGATTGTTCTCTCATGTTATAGACACTTCCTAGACTAGTAGTCGATCTTTCTGCAGTTGTAGCAATTCCTGATGCATTAATATAGAAAGAGCACAAACTAAGACCAAATGGATGACCAACTATAGTGAGAGAAATATGCAAAGTTATGTCTAATCTTCAAAAATCATAGTCTATCTATGGAGCTCTAGGCTGGAGGAGAATACATGCTAACTCTAGCTAATTACCTATCTCATACTAGGGCATTCTCTGAACCAATGTCTCATCATAACACAACCAAACCAAGATCCTAAAATAGTTTGAGATACTACCCCTCTAACCCCAGAATGGTCTCCATGGCCCAAAGAACCATACCACAATCCACAAGTCTTATATGGGCTCTTTACAAATCATTTTTGGCTACCGCTAAGGATCGTCTATATCTATTTATGACCCTCTAGTCTAATGTTATACTAAAATTCTGGTAATGCATATTGGAGACTCGTCCTTATATATAGACAATATCGAATTATTCTTAGGGGACAGAATAGATTCAAAGAATGTGTATGGGGTTTATAGGAATGCAGACACAGAATAAGGATTCATGAAGTAAATTTCCAAAAATGTCACTGAAGCCTCCTGAAGATAGTTATGGATGTCTCCGCATCGATCCGCAGGACTCTACTATTATTTAGCTCTTGTACTAATACACCAATGAAACTCAGGCTCTGATACCAATTTTTCATGACAAACTTACTAGCAGGTAACCCAAACCGTAGTCTGAAACAACTAGCAATGAACTACTTAATAATATAAGAAAAAGAATGCAGAATATATGAAATAATTATCAAAATATAGAAGAATCCCAAAATCTGGTGGTATCAGTACAAGAGCTTCTGATATAAAAAGATTACAAAAGTGAAATATCAAGAGAAATACAATGATAGAACTTATCTCTGAATACAACTTAGACACTAGTGTAATACATAAGAGAGAGATAAGTAGTGCTCCAAATGCCAGGATCTCACTCTAAGTCTCTAAACCATGATTCTCATATCACTAGAGATAACCTATACTATGATGTATAGGTTGCAGAAGTGTAGTATGAGTACCAAACAAATGGTACTCAGTATTCTACTGCCAACTGAGCTCCAAAGATAGAGCTGATATATACAACAAATAAACAAAATGGAAACTACACCGAAGAGTCTAGAAATCATATGACAAGTCAATGAGATAATAAGGAACAACTATCCTATTTATGTCCAAAAGTCTAACATAATAAAACTAAGGAAGTATCCGGGTGAACTATCCTATTCTATCTACATTCAATATACGTCAATGCTATCCCGTATATCCCAGATCAATATATGAATAAAGAGCGAAATAAAAATATATATAGTAATATACAAGGCAAAGAAATGATTATATAACATGAACAATAAAGGTAGGGATATACGGAGTTCCATAGCTTAATATAGCTATATATATATAGGTAAATATACATATAAACATTAGGTCACTCAATGCATAACCTATATCATCATATTCTCATTTTGAGACCTTATTATAAAAGAATCGGGATTTAAATATGATCAAACTTGGGGTTTCTAATCCATATTACTTGACATTAAATAATTATACATAATAATGCAATGATAAGATAGGAGAGGATAAAAACATACCTTAAATCCTGATACCGGATCAATGAAAAATCTTTGATAAGCTAGCCATAGTAATGATCATAACAATGATAACAACAATATCAATAACGGTGTGAATAATCGGATCCTCTAGACCACCAAATACCTAGACAAACCTATGCATACCCCCACTACCTAAGGATCAGAAGGTATAATAAACATACAACAACACAAGGCATATTCTTCACCCATGTCTATTGATGTTCCAACTTTTGACGGAACATTTAGCATCATCTTCTTAGGAAAATTGCATGTTTTAAATCAACCAAAGTGGTATTTAATGAGTCTTTTTAGTATTTCAGAGAAAGGAGTGAACCACAGAAGAAACTTGGAAAAAGTAGCAAAAAAGGGAATTTGATGGTCAAAATGGTGGACCGTCAGTCTTGCAACGGACCACCAGGTAGATCATCAGGCTTAATCATAATATGGGCTCCCGAAGGACTCAGTAATGGACTAAATGGTGGACCGTCAGTATTTTAACGGACCACCAGTTGTACCGTTATGCCTTATCCAGAAAGCACTCTTCTGAAGGACTCAGTAACGGACCAAATGGTGGACCGTCAGTCTTGCGATGGACCACCAGTTGGACCTTCGTGCCTTATCCAGATACCACTCTTCTGAAGTACTCAGTGAAGGACCAATGGTAGACCATCAGTATTGTGACGGACCACCAGTTGGACCGTCAGGCCTTATCCAAAAACCACTCTTCAGAAGGACTCAGTGATGGACCAAATGGTGGACCGTCAGACTTTTGATGGACCACCACTTTGGTCGTCGACTTGGACGCGTTTTTTTGATTTTAAATTTTAAATTCATTTTTACCTGAGAACATATAAATACTAAATTTTAGGGTTAGCAGGGTAGTTTCTTATCTTTTACAAGTTTTACATCTATAGAAATTCTCTGTAACCTAGTACTTTTGGGGATTAAAACATATCTTTGGGGAAGTTAATCATTTAATCTTTTATTGAAGATTCAAGAACTGATTCTTGAGATTTTTCTAAGTGAATTCTAAATCGATTTATGAATAATACAAGAATTATTTCTTCTTCATTTATGGAATTTTATGGGTAAGTTCCCATAACTAGGGTTATGGGATCCTTAATGTGAAAAGCATCTGTGGGTTGTGAATCTAATTGAGTTCCATGAATAACTGATATTGCATAAACCTTTCTTCAATTCAATGACTTTTCTTGGTTGCAAACTTGAGAAGTGAGCCCAAGAACATCACTTGTCTGAAAGGAAAGTGTTTGTTGGGAAAAACGAAGTGTTTAAGTAAATTCTAAGGGATTTAACCTTTGGATTAATGGAAAATGCCTTAACAGGATTATCTTACATGAGAAAATGGTTGAAAGAACAATGTATCCTTTGAGTTTGAGAGAATTAGAGGATAATCTATCCACTTAGGTTGAGAAACTAAGGGATAAAGAATAGGTTTTAACCCTTCTTGCAATTGAATTTGTTAATTGGAACTCTTAAGTGATTCACAACCCTAGTTGTGCTAGAATTTCGGTAACCATAGCCCTGGTTTGTTTAATCTCATTAAAGTACTAATTCCAAAGAGAATCATTCATCGGAATACTCTTGTTATAATTAATTACTTTATAAGTTACCAATCAAAACCCCCCCATATTCAGGAACCTCTGATCAACAGTCCAATAACGATTACAATACTTAGTGAGCACAGTATTCCCTATGGGATTCTACAACCAACCTAGTTGGGTTCTATATTTGACAGCGATCGCTTACACTTCTTATGAGAGTTGTAATTTGGGCGTATCATCTATGGAACCATCCCATACCGATAGATAGACATAGGTGCATACTAGTGATAGGAAATGCGTATGCATGAATGAATGCAAAGTACATAATTAATAGCACAAAGCATCATAACTATCCTCATCAGGACCATCATCATCATAATCAACCTCCAACCTTGACGGGTATCAATATATCATCAATATGTCCTCCGACCTTACTAAGTATCAACATCATCACAACAGTATCCTCCGGTCTTGTCGAGGATCAATATCATCATAATAGTATCCTCCGTACATAACAAGTATCAATATCATCACAATAGTATCCTCCATCCATTTCGGGTATCAATATCATCATAATAGTATCCTCCGTCCTTGTTGGGATCAATATCATCCTAATAATATCCTCCGACCTTATCGAGTATCAATATTATCATAATAGTATCCTCCGGCCTTGTCGGGTATCAATTTCATCACAATAGTATCCTTCGGTCTTGACGGGTATCTATACCATCAAAATTACCATTACCAAATAAGATACACTAAAATACTCATAAACATACAAATATCACTAGAGCATATTTATCTAGTTAATACTTCCCAACTACTCGTTATTAGTTAACCAACACTTATTAAATAGAATTACAAGTTTAGTAGTCATTACATAACCTCTAGTTATTAGCCTAAACATTATCCTTCACATAATCCTTACTTATGGGATAGAAACTAACCACTATTTATTAATTAGCCAACATCTATCATCAAGTAATGGTTCAACACTATATAAGAACAACCATTTATAAGCCATTTATTATTATCAACTAACCATCCTATATTCGTTAATAATTAGTAGGCAACACCTTACTACTTGTCACCTAACCCATCTTTTATTAACCTACACCATTCATTTACTAACTATCATTAGATACCATGTTTTAACTAAGAAAAATTCATTAACTAATACATTAGATTCCTAGCCATCAAGTACTATAGTCCCCTAATAGACAACTAGTTACCACATAGCTTAACCGTTTAACAAAAGGAGAAGTCATAAGATCACCTTTAAGGTATAATCACATTATTGATAATGGTAGATAATCATTAACATACCACATATATGCATGACATCACCATTCTTCAATATGTTGAATAATAAGCATTATACCGCATATTCCAACATCCTATACCGGAGAGATATGCATACAAAAACATGCATATTCATATTCATACACTTTAATCACATCATTTATAATGATAAACACTTCTCGACTATTTAATCAATATCATAACATGTACCTTGGCTCATTAATTTGTCCAAAATAATCACAACATCATAATCATGGCTTTAGGCCCATACACATATCCAGGACTCATATCAATATTCATATTTATATGTAGTGGCATATCTCTAATCATCTCATATATTGGAGGCATCTCGCATATATGAGGCATAATATTAATAAGCATGTAATAATATCTCACACAAGAGGCATCTCACATCTAGAAGGCATAATATAGATAGACATGTAATCATCTCTCACATAAGAGACATCTCACGTCTAGGAGGTATAATATATATAGACATCTAATTATCTATAGTATATCATATATCAATAGGTCGTACGTCATGACTATAAGGAATATAACTTCTATAAGCCAATTTAGATATCCAAGAGGAGCATCATATCTATAGGTCCAACAATCACGATTAAAGGAAATAGAAACTCTATAGGCCAATCATCAAGTCTAAGAAGAAATAGCATCTCTATAGGCCAATCATCAATCTAAGAGAAAATAGCATCACTATGGGTCAATCGTCAAGTCTAAGTGGAAATAGCATCACTATAGGCCAATCACTATGTCTAAGAGGAGATAGCATTACTATAGGCCACTCATCAAGTCTAAGAGAAAATAGCCTCTCTATAGGCCACATAACGTATTTAGGAGGAATATCATCTCTAAATGCCCAATATTACTTCCCAAAGGAGCATCATTACTATCATGAACGACATGCTTGTCTTCACTTTACAATTCTCAAAAGTCCATCACACTATCAAAACAATAATCTACTCATTAATACAAATCTAATGATACCCATACTACACTATTGTGTTTCGGGTCCAAAAATGACACTAAAACCCCAAATGGGTCCCACATATAGAAAATGAGTTTCTGAGATCAACCCAATGTTCACACATGAATAAGGAATCATAACCCTCAAAGAATGGGTGAAAACTTACTATACTTTGGGATAAAATTGAGCCCTAATCTAAATTAGGGTTTTAGGTCGAAACTAAGAAATTCAAGCATGAATTCAAGAATTTCTTACCTTAATCATAAATATAAGTGCGATACAAGATTCTAATTAAGCTCCCAAGTCACCCCCATGACCAATTTTGAGTTCTTACACTCATTTTAAGATTTCTAGGTCTAAATGGTAAAGGGGAAAAAGTCCCATACATGTCTTGAGGCCTTTATATAGCCCTTACATGCAATCAGATGTCACAATCGTGGTCCTACAGGCTGCGATAGTGGTTGTACTGATGATAATAAGCTTAAAAATAAGTTTTTAATCCTCAAAACTCATCCAGAATCCAAAGAACATGATCCAATAGTGAATTTTGAGAGTAAACAACATTTCAAATCCATTGGAATTATCTAAACTTTTATCGAAGATTGTTTAGGCAAAAACTGGGCCCCATACCTATCGTTTTATCACTTTTTATAAATTTCGTTCAATAGAACAGAATAAGTTTGGGAGCCTCTGAACTTGAACCAATGGTCTACCTAGTCTAAAATCAATGTTACAAATGGAATAGCCAAGCCAAATTTTCTATCTGAGGTCATTTTGACTAAATATGGGTCCTACACCCATTCTTTCTAATTTTCAACTTTCTAACCAATAGGTCAAAATAAGCTCGGGTCTAATAGGACCCGAACCAAAGGTATACCTAGACTAAAATTGATATTTTTGATCTTCTAGAGCATTCATAATTTGCTTCCATGACTATTTCATTAAAGTTTTGGCCCGATGGCCATTTGGAATCAATGAAGACATAAAAAACATTCAATTATCTCTAAAAAATGAACTACCTGGTAGAAAAACCATCAATCCAACCAAGTCATAAATGAATTGGGTAAGCTATGGAGAAACACAAATGGTGAATATAACTATAAATATGGAAAATGACCTTAAGGTCCATTAGGAAACTCTTTGGTCCCATCTAAGGATAATTTGGAAGGAGATCATCCTACTCATGGAGTTTAGACCCGGTCTAGGGTAGCTACTTCTGATTTCCCTGATGGAGCTTGACCGGTTCCCCTATCCCTCCTCAGGCACCTTAATTTGGCATGACTAATGTTGAGTTTCATTGATTGATTTATTTACTTACCCAGTTCATGGCCTCGTAGACTGAGCTGGTTGCTTATGTTTCTAAATCCTTTAAGGATACTAGAGTTGGATAATTTATGAGGTTTTCAACCTTTACTGGTTCTAAGGTTAAGGGAGATCCTCACAATTTTATTAATGATATGAAAAAGATCTTATGTGTGATGCATTCTACTGATGTGGAGGGCGTAAAGTTTACAACTTATTAGTTGAAAGATGTAGCATACCAATGGTATGAAGAGTGGGAGAAACTTAGGGGAAATGATGCTGAGTCTATTTTGTGGGATGATTTCTCTAATGGTTTCCTTGATTACTTCTTTCCTAAGGAGTTGAGGGAGGCAAAGACCGAGGAAATTGTGAATTTAAAGTAAAACAGGTTGATAGTAAAGGAGTATGCCTTGAAGTTTCATTAGATGTCGCGTTATGCTCTTGAATTGGTGTCTAGCATTAGGGTTAGAATGAGGAAGTTTAGCTTTGGGTTGTACTGTGAGTTGATCTTGGAGAGCAATATTTCCTTATTGAACCAAGATATGGACATCTCTAGAATTGTGGTGTATATGCAACAAGTGGAAGAAGAAAAAAAAGAAAGAAAATATGAGTGGAAGGTAGAATAAGAAGTTTCACTATTGAATCAGGGTGGAAGGCAGCAACAAAGTGGTAGAGACGGTGGTAAATGGTCTAAAAAGAAGTGGGGAAATTCTTATTACTATTCTACGGCCAGTGATCCCTTTCTAGAGCCGTTGTGTGATCCTCATTCTTAGTATAATGGTGGATTTAGTGAACCAAGATCCCAGCCTAAGTCTAGTGGGGCTCAATCTGTGCCATCTACTTTCCTATAGATTATACAGTCAGGTCCACCATGGTGCTTGTGAATAGGGAAGGAATACGTTCTTTAAATATGGTTATATTGGTCATATACAGAGGGATTGTCCTTCTATGTTTTCTTTTTGGGAAATTAAGATTCTTATTGCTACTTCATCAGCTCTCGCACTAAAAGGTGTTGCTTCCACTTTGGGCTGTATCACAGATCGAAATCAATTGTATGCTCTCGCCACCTTCCCAATTCTAAGGCATCCTCAGATGTTTTTATTAGTATGCTCTATTAAAACCCTAGGGTTTTCCAACACTTTAAGAGACCAAGTCCCTCTAAATTAGTCATAGGAAATAACCACACTAGACTAACTAGGAGCACAATACAAAGATGGAAATATAAAATACATAAGATTTAATGTGGAAACCCCCTTTCTCAAGGGAGTAAAAAAATAGTTGGACCATACAAGAACCCAAAATTTCACTATAATCAACCTCTTGATTAAAAACTAGAACTTAAGCCTAAATCTAGGCTCTTCCTGCTTGAAGTAACTCTACTACAACTTCAACTTGACAACTCTTCCAAGTCTTCTTTAAACACTGATTAACTCTAACAAGTTTCAAGCTTAGGCAACTCTAATTAAGCACTCTCAAAGAAAAAATAAAAGAGCATTACTCATACATCTTGAGTAATTCTATTATAATTTAGTACTCATTCAAGAACACTCACTCTTTTTCTGCATACAAGAATTAAGAACTTGAGCAATGTTGAAATTAAGTTTTTGCCTTTCTTTCACTCTTGAATTTTTGGATCAACAAAAATTGCTTGATGAAGTAGCATTATTTTTCCTACTATAGTGGAGAGATGACTGGGGTTAAAATATAATTGGACCGGGTTTTCTTTGTAGTACAAGCATCACCTACACTGTTTGTTACATAAGAGGACAAAACTATGCAAATGCACGCCAGCTGTAGTGTACCCTTTAACATCCAGGGACCTGATCCCTTAATGTTAGTTGCTCATCATTAACACAAGATACAAAAATTTTCCCCCATTTTGATGATTACAAACCAACCATAGAGTTTTGAGCATCAGTACTCATTCATCACATTTAATAAATGTGAGTACTACTACTGAAGATGAATGTTCACCCTATAATGCAACATTATGCATCCATCATCATGCAACTTAGGGACCTTGTCCCTTGTTGTCAATTTCTATCAAGATTTAATTACTTCCATATATCATCATGCCCAATTATTTATTAAGTGCAGTTTATTTACATACTTCCTCTATCACCATGCCATCACATCTGCAATTCAACACCTTGTACCTTGTCCCTTTTACACTCTCTCTATTACTATACCATCACATCTATATTTCAACACCCGGTACCTGGTCCCTTCAACATGAAATAAATATTCCATATTTTTCCATCACTTAAAAGTGAAAACAGTAAACCAAAAGTAAATATAAGAACATGTTAGTTAACTCATGGCCACTGGGGCAACACTATCATGAAGAACAGTTTGCAAAAAAAAAATGTAACATACAAACCAAGATTCATTCATTTGTAAAATAGAATTCAGTACAGTATAATCACACTAAATTAACACATAAAATAAACTATCTTGAAGAGCCAACAAAATAACAAAAATAAGAGCCTGACACAGAATTGATTAGATAATAGGGATAGTAGGGCTTATGTAGATAGAGGTTTGGGGAAAAGGGACTTAAGCAACATCTCCATTCTTGTATTTTTTGCACTGTGGGAATCGAAGAACTATTTGGTGAGGAACATCACCCCATCATTCAATCCTTTAAATTCACCAATTAGCTCTGCCACTTTAGCTTGGAGCTTTGCATTTTTTGCTGCAAGTTCTTCAGTAGCACATGGTCCTTCTGAAGACAACCTCTGATTTTACATTTTTAGGTGCACTATGTCAATGTCCTTAATAGAAAATTTGATCCTTAATTCCTTCATTTGCTATCCAAACTTTTCTTGAATATCTAACAACTTAGATACTTGAGACATTGTTCCGACCTTGGCTTTTACACACTCACTCTCCACTAGAGTTGTTATGCTGAACATCTTCTTCACTGTATCTAGAGTCCCCTTGGTTCCTACCACACTTAAGTTCTCAATCACTTTGTTAAAAAAATATCCATATAGCATCCCATGTCTACCTTATTTTTCTTGAACCACCTTGTGGATATGCTCTATTATTAGAGTAGGCAGACTATTCAGTTTAAATTTTCTAAAGCATTCAATAAAAAAATAGGTTAACAACTGATGCTATGGTTTTTTTCTTAGATCTTGGCAGTAGAACCTTGTTGATGAACTCATATACCAAGTGAAACTTACCAATTGAGAACTTGTTTTCACTACAGCTATTAAGGTTCCTCTTACCTTTAAGAAATTAATCATAAACTCTATTATAGATTTTTTCTTTACCACAGTTCTCACACCTTGAATAGGTACATCTACGATCCTACCTAATGCCTCTTTATCAAGTTTGATAGGCTTTTTTTAAAGTTGGGCATACAAACTTAGCCCATCTTCTGAGAATTCCATGGTGTAATAAAATTCTCTGATCTTATTCACTAATACTTTGGGAGTAGATTCATCAAATAAGTGAAGAAAAACATGGTGTCTGACATACTCAACTAGATTTATCAATCTAGGATTTTCATATATCTTGGGATAAAAAGTTTTTCTTGACAAAACCTTTTGTGTCATCAGTATTTTCTTCATTCGTTCTCTAGCCACATATATACTTTATTTTTTCCTCCTTTCTGCTTCTCTTGGTCTAACTATTTAACTCTTTCTTTCATTCAGAACTTTTCTCTTCTTGGGACTATATCCCTCAAAGACTTTCTTCCTTTTAATATCCATATGCTTCTTCTCCTTTCCTGCACTACTATAGGACTTTGTACCAGAGGACCTGTTCCTCTCAGCAACAAGAACTTTCTTTTATTCTCCATAATTTCAATAACCTTCTCTGAAATAATTTTCTCCCTTTATTCAACCTCTACAACATTAATATTTTTAGTCTTTTCTACTACAACAGTGTTCCTGAGCCTTCTTCTTTTGATGTTGGAAGACATGCTAGCCTTTATAGCATCTTCAAACAATTTCTTTTCAAATCCTATTGTGGAGTATCATCTCGCCACTTTCATATTAGAGTCCACCACTTTCTCTTTTCCTTTGCTATACCTCTGTTTCTACACAGACAATCTTAGAGGTAGTTCCTCCTCATCCTCCTTATTTGGAAGTATCAATAGATCTTTACTCTTCTTCACTTCACCCTTATGACTTATTTACTATTCTTCTCCACTAAGTGAGCTTTCCTTAGTGTCATATGCAAGGAGTAGTAAATTCTCAGCTACTCAGTTCAATTACAGGAAAGATCAACCCTTATTAGTAGAATTTCTTCACCAAATAACTAAGTAAAATAGGGTTTAAATCTATGGGTATAGAAGAATTAGGTTCTAGTTAAGTTTAAGAGAGTTCAAATTTCTAGGAATTGTTAGATAAACCAGGGAATTGGAAACTCTCAGGTAGTTTTAAATCTTTTTGAGAAGAGGGAGTTTCAGGTTGAGAAATTTCTTATTCTATTGGTGAACAAAACCCTTGCTTTGGATTCTCTATCCCAATTTGCTGAGCATAAATTTCTGAGGTTTAGGAGGGTTCAATGAAAACTAACTCTATTGAGGGTTTTGTATTTTTGTAGATGACTCAGTGTTTAATATTTTCTCATGTTCTTGTTGAAGACTCAAGATGATGTTTTCAATGGAATTTGTTGTTAAATGATCAAAGTATTGGGAATTTTTATCTTTTTTGTGGGATTTGTCTATATTAGAACTGTTAGCAAGGTTTAAGTAAGTGGAATTATCAACCATTTGATTTTGAGAGTAAGAGAGATGAAAAAGGGACCAGTTTGGTTTAGATAAAATTGTTGATTTAGGAAGATAATTAGATTAGTTAAAGAATAAATAAAAAACCCGATTTAAGAATTTTTAAAAGTGACTAATGTCAGTAAAAGATGTTCCTTTTGAACTAATATATCTGGACCAAATAAATGTGACTCTTTATTTTGCAAAGGAATTGATTACTTTAGAGAAGGAAAAATACATGGTCTTTTAGAAAGTATTTTATTATTATTAAAGCATCTTGTATAAATACTAACCTGAGATGGGACCAGGTCCCTCTCCTTTGAATGAATCTTCAAATTTGTGCTTATCATATTTGTCCACTTCCTAAGTTGTTCCCTTGGGTGTATATATTGATTCATAAGTTAGGTCAGGTTAGTTTGAACAATCCATGATTTATCCTCTACACACCCTTTTTATTTTAGAACTTTGTCCTCAAAGCAGGTCTGGGGACCAGGTCCCAGATATGACCTTTCTCACAATGCTGAAGCTTCTCCTTTTGAGGTGAGTTTCCTAGGGACAAGTTCCCTGAGAATCATGACCCCTTTCCTATTAATATTCTACTTCAATTGGGATCAGTAACTAGAGTTCTGAATTATCATAATTATCATCTGTATCTTTCATCCTTTTGAACATCATCTTCAGCACCACAAACCCTTTATCTTTGCTTAATTGAGCTCTTCTTGTCTTTGAAATTTCAGCTATGTTTTGCAGCGGACCAGGTTCTTTGACATCAACTATTTAAAAATAGGATACTTTTACTTGAAGTGTCTAAAGAGAGAGAGAATACATTAGGACCCTTTAAAAATTAATCTTTAAGCACATACTATCACAAGCCCATTCATGTCTTCATTGCCCTTTATATATCTGGAACCATTATCACTTGTTGGATTTAGGAACCCACTTGATCTTGAGTTCCTAGTAGGAGGACAATGGTGTGATCAAAACCTTATTGGCTTATTTAGGCAGTGATAGCTTCCTCTTCACAATTTCCAAAGGCTTGAACCCCTTTGTATGTTATTTCCCTTGATAAACATATCTAGAACCATTAATTTTATCTCTAAGTCATCTTTGACAATTTTCCTTCATGTGCCCATCTCTTTCGCAATGAATACATAGTGGCTTGTTGATCTTGTATCTATTATCAGGAACAGCCTTTCCATGAGACCCAGTAGGTTGAGTATTTTATTAATAACCAAGATCCTTTTAATTATTAAAACCTTGAATGATTAAGTTAGATATGATTTTTGATGATGTAGTCCATTTAAGAGATTTATTAATCTCTTCTCTTAAAAGGACTAGTCCCTTTTTAACTCTTTATTCTTGTGGAGTGCAGACATAAGATTCTTTTGAGAGTCCTTCAGTTTCTTTTCATGTTCTATCTGAAGGCTTGAATATTCTTTCTTCCCTTTACCAATCAAAGAATTTAACTTCTCTAGCTGGTTTATGGAACTCAGATTTTCAAATTTTACTTTAGTGACTAGTTCTCTAGTATTAGATATTTAGAGAGTTAAAGAAATTAGTTCAAGTTCTTGATTCCCTACTTTCTCCTCTAAAGCATTTTCTCAGCAGTTAATTCACACACAGTCTATTACCATACTTGTAAGCCTCTTTATCTTCCTAGCAGAGTAGTTATCTAGGTTTTCCTAACTGATTGAAAGAGTTACTTGCTTTTCTTCCTCAAATTTTGTGTTGGACAAGAAGGAAAACAAGAAATTATAGATAAATAAACTATCTTCCACATCTAGCGTAGAAACATCTCCAAACTTCTCATCTTTATCAGATTCACGTGAAGAATCTCCTTAGCTTCTTGATCTTGCTTTACTATATACTCAATTGCAGTTTTCCTTCTTGATTTTTTAGGACCAGGTCCCTGTTCTCTCTGCTGTCTCTTCTAGTCTTTTGATTTTATGATAATCCACTTTGTACATTGGACAGTCCTTAATTAAATTCTCAAGACATCCACATTTGTTACACACTTCAACATTGCTTTCTTCTTTATTGTTGCTTCCCCTTCTTTGGAACTGAACACTCTTCCTTAAGGCTTTAAAAATATTTTTCCAAATAGGCAACATCAATGTTGTTTTCTCCTGAATCATGTTTGGAATCCTTTAATGTTAGGGATTTTTCACTTTTTACTTCATTCTTCTCTAGTCCTTGCTGCTTTTTGAGCTCATAGGTTCTTAGATTTCAAATGAGTTCATCCATAGTAAGGGACTTCAGGTTTCTTTCTTCAGCTATAACATCCACTATACTTTCCCAGGACTTAGGAAGAACACCTAGAATCTTTCTAACTTGCTTATATAATGTAATCACTTCTCCCAAGTAGTGAAAGTTATTTGAGATAGAAGTGAATTTTGTATGCATTTCTTAGATTTTTTCTCCTTCTTTCATGGTGAAGGTTTCATACTGAATAGTCAACATATCTACTTTTGAAGCCATCACATCGGTGGTGCCTTCATAAGCAGTCCTCAAGAAATCCCAGATCTCCTTTGCATTTGCATAGGCTGTGATCCTGTTCTATTCATCACGTCCAATGCCACACACTGAAAGTTTCTTGGCCTTGTAGTTTTTATCAATTTTCTTTCTATCTTTATCATTGAACTCTCTTCTACTTTTTACTACCATTATTATTATTTCTCTTTCTTTGACTTCTTTAACTTTAACATAAGGACCACCAAGAATTATATCCATAAGTTCATTTTCTTCAACCATAATAAAGTCAAACATCCTAGTTTTCCACCACCCATAATATTGCCCATTAAATATAGGTGTCCTAGTAGTAGATTGCCTTTCTTCTAGGGTGGGTCCATGCCTTTTAGAGTGTTTTGGCTCTGATAACACCTGTTGAAACCCTGGGAGTTGCCCCACACTTTAATAGACCAGGTCCTTGTAAATAAGTTATAGGAAATAAACACTCTAAACTAACCAAGAACATAATAGAAAGTAGGAAATATAAATAACACAAGATTTAATATGGAAACTCCCTTGCTAAAGAGAGGAAAAACCATTGCTTGCCCTCATAAGCACCCAAAAGTTCACTATAATCAACCTCTCATTTACAAACTTGAACTTAATCCTAACTCTAGGATACTCCCTCTTGTAGTAGCTCTATTACAACTTCAACTTGACAACTTTGCCAAGGCTTCTCTAAGCACTGGTTAACTTTAACAAGTTTCAAGCTTAGGCAACTCTACCGAAGCACTCTCAAAGAAAAAGTAAAAAAGAATTACTCTGATAACTTGAGTAATTTAGTTACAATTCAGGACACACTCAATAACACTCACTCTTTTTATGCATACAATAATTAAGAAAAACAAGAAGAGGAGCCTATTAGATCTAAATAGTGAATTGTAATAGAAATATAAAATAAATATAAGGTTAGAATTCTATAAAATAGATAATATGGATGTGATTGTCTATATTGATAGACAAATGAAAGAATTTCATAAGATTCTGATTCATCCACTTGAGATTTTTAAATTAAAATAGGAAATAAGAACTTGAGCAATATTGAAATTAAGTTTTTTTCTTCCATTCAATCTTCAATTTTGGATTTGTAAAAACTGCTTGATGAAGAAACATTCTTTTCCTGTTCTAATGGAGATACGATTAAGGTTAAAATATAATTAGACCAGGTATCCTAAGTAGTACAAGAAGCACCTGCACAGTTTATTTTACAAAAATACAAAACTGTGCAGATGTATGCCAGTTGTACTGTACCCTTAAACATCAAGAGACCTGGTCCCTTGATGTTATTTGCTCATCATCAAAACAAGATACAATATGCTCAAAATCTTCTGTCATAATGTATATTATCTTATTGATACTAGGACTAGACTCTCTTATATCACCCCTTATGTGGCTATCCATTTTGGTATGTATCCTGAATGTATTTTGGACCCTTTCTCTGTGTGAATCCTAGTAAGTGACTCCATTATTTCTAGAAGTGTCTATAGGGGTTTTGTGATGGAGGTGTATGGTAGAGAGACCCTGGTGGATCTGATAGAGTTGGACATATTAGACTTTGATGAGGTTTCAAGGTGGATTAGTTAAATTGATGCTATGCATCTCTTGATTGTTAGACTCGAAGAGTCAGGTTTTGTTTCCCAAATGAGCCGGTTATTGAATGGGAAGTTAGTTCCCTAATACCCAAGAAAAGGTTTATTTAGTATTTTAGAGCCCAAAAATTAGTTTCTAAAGGGTGCCTGTATCACTTAATGTATATTAAGGATACTAGATCTGAAGGTCCTTCTTTGTACACTATCCTGTAGTCTATGAAATTCCTGAAGTTTTCCCTGATGATCTTTCTAGTGTACCTCCTGATAGGGAAATTTATTTTGGGATTGATCTTCTTTCTAAAACTCAATCTATTTTTATCCCTCCTTATAGAATAGGTTTGACTGAGTCAAAACAACTCAAGGAGTAGTTAAAAGAACTTTTTGAAAAGGGTTTTATCCACCCTAGCATGTCTTTGTTGGGTGCTCCTATTATTTTTATGTGTAAGAATAATGGGTCCCTTCAGATTTGTCTTGATTACCGCAAATTGAATAATGTGACCGTGAAGAATAAGTATCCCTTTAGAGAATTGATGGTCTATTTTATCAGCTTCAGGGTGATAAGTTCTTTCCTAAGATTGATCTTCGATCGTATTCTATTTAGTTGCAGATTAGAGAGGTGGATATCCCTAAGACTGCTTTTCGAATATGGTAAGGTCACTTTGAGTTTTTGGTGATGTTCTTTGGTTTAACTAATGACCATAAAATATTATGGATCTTATGAACTGGGTTTTTTTCAGTTCTTAGATTTGTTCATGAATGTTTTATTAATGATATTTTGGTGTATTCTATGAGTATGGTGGATTATGCCAATCACCTCTGTGTTATGTTGTAGTAAATAAAAGATCAACATTCTTATGCTATGTTCTCTAAGTGTGAGTTTTTTTTGAATGCGATGACTTACCTGGGTCATGTCGTTTCAAGTAAAGGGATCATGATAGATCCCCAGAAAGTTGTGGTGGTTAAGAAGTGTCCAAGACCCATAACTCCAATCGACATTCGAAGCATCTTGGGTTTAGCCGATTATTATACAAGGTTTGTGCAAAGTTTTTCTATTATTGATGTCACTAAGTTGACTTAAAATAAGGTAAAGTTCTTGTGGTCTGATTCTTATAAGGGTAGTTTAGAGAAGTTGGAGGATAAGTTAACCTCAGCTTCAGTCTTAACTCTGCCTAAGGGCACTGATGATTTTGTTTTCTATTGTGATTCTTCCTGAGTGGGATTAGGTTATGTGTATATGCAGCATGGCCAAGTGGTTTCTTATGCTTCTAGATAGTTGAAAGTTCATGAGAAGAATTACCCAACTCATGATTTAGAATTATTGGTTGTGGTATTTGCATTGAAGATCTGGCGACATTATTTGTATGGGGTACATGTTGATATTTATTTTGATCATAAGAGCCTACAATACGTGTTCACTCAGAAGGAGCTAAATCTAAGGCAAAGAAGATGGTTGAGTTGCTCAAGGACTATGACACGAGTCTTCACTTTCATCCAGGTAAAGCTAATATTGTTGCTGATGCTCTTAGCAGGTTGTCCATAGGAAACTTATTGCGTGTGGATGAATAGAAGTAGGATTTGGTGAAGGATATTCATTGTTTATCTAATCTTGGAGTCTTTCTCTTAAATTCTGAGGATGGTGATGTGTTTGTGCAAGAGATGGTAAAGTCATCTCATGGAGCTACGATGAAGGAAAAATAGGTGTTGGACTCTATGTTGATTCAAATCTGGGATGATGTGGGTATGCAAAAAGGTGATGGTTTTTGAGATTCGTGCTCATGGTATCTTGAGATACTAAGGTAGATTATGTGTTCCCGAGATTCACGGGTTGGGAGGAAGAATTTTAGTCGAAGCTAATGAGTTGCATTACCCTATTCATCCTGGTTCGACAAAAATATATCATGGTTTTAAGAAGATTTATTAATGGTATAATATGAAGAGAGATGCAACTAATTTTGTGGCTAACATCATGGTGTGTCAACAAGTAAAGGTGGATCACTTGAGGTCCAGTGGGTTGACTCAAGAGTTTGAGCAGTCGATGTGGCAATAGGAGATGATTTATATGGATTTTTTTTTGGTTTTTTGCGGTCTCTCTAATAATTTAATTTGATTTAGTAATGGTAGATTGGATGACAAAGTGTTCTTACTTTTTGCTAGAGAGGAGTAATTTCTCTTCCAAGGATTATGCCAGGTTATTTATCGAGGAGATCATGAAGTTGTATGGTACTCCAATTTCCATCTTATCTAATAGGGTTACTCGGTTCTGATCTCAATTTTGGAGGTTATTTCTAAGAGGTTTGGGGACAAAGGTAATAGTTAGTACCGCCTTCCACCCACAAACGGATGGGCAAGTAGAAAGGACAATTTAGGCAGTGTAAGATATGCTTCGGTCTTGTGTTTTTTATTTTATGGTAGTTAGGTTGACCACTTGCCTCTCATAGAATTAGCCTACAACAACAGTTATCACTCTAGCATTGGTATTGCCCCGTTTGAGCCCTTATAAGGTAGGAGGTATAGGTATCCTATTGGGTAATTTGAGGTCAGTGAAAATATATTATTTGATCCTAATTTGGTTCACCAAGCCATATAGAAGGTGGAGTAGATTCAGGATAGACTTAAGGCCACCCAAAGATGCCAAAAGTCCTATGCGGACGTGAGGTGAAGAGAGTTAGAGTTCACTGTTAATTATTGGGTGTTCTTGAAAGTATCTCCCACAGAGAGAAGAGTTTTTGTAAGAAGTGAAAGCTCAGTCCACGTTATGTTGGTCCATTTTTTATTTTTAACAGGGTTGGTAATGTGGCATATGAGTTGGAGTTGCCATCTAGTTTAAGATCCATTCATTCGGTGTTTCATGTTTTAATGTAGAGGAAGTGTGTAGGTGATACTTCTACAGTTGTTCCCTTGGAAAAGGTAGGCATTTCAGATTGCTTGTCCAAGGAGAAATCCCGATTGAGATTTTGGATTGGCAAGTCCATCGGTTGCGGACCAAAGATGTGGCTTCTATAAAGGTTCTTTGGAGGAACCCAAAGGTTTAGAAAGCTACTTGGGAAGCCTAGGAGGATATGATTCCCAAGTATCCATTTTTATTCCCCACTTCTAAAAATTATGCTTGAGATTTTTGTATTTCTTAACATCTTTGTTTTCTAACTTTGTTAAAGGAAATTGTGGTTTCCTTGGTCTCTTTGATTTCTACCGTTTTTAAAGGTAGGCGTGGTTGTCTTTGGAGTCAATTTGTGTTAATGAATGCCTTGTCCTATCATTCAAGGATGAATGATCTCAAGGGGGAGTATGTAACACCCCTAGTTCTTGGTCTCTTAATATTTCTGAAACTCTATCCTTGTTGTTCTGACTAAAACTCCCATGACGATTCATAGAAGTCTTGATGAGTCGTTGATATTTCAAGCATGTTACTCTTTCTTAATTATTAATTTGCTAAAATCATAAGTTTTATAGTGTTTTTCATGTGGTATTGAGGTTGGTTTTGATAACATGAGTTGAGGGTTTTGAACAACTATTTTTTATGTGATGTTTCATGTTTGTCCCTGCATAGGTTATGCTTATAAGGTGGTTTTAAAAATCAAATTAATGCATGGGAATGGTGAATGAACTTGGGATTGTGACTTCCCAAACCTGTGACTTTTGAAGTGGTTATGGCCTCAACCCTATATTATTAAATTGGTTTTGAATATAAAAAGTTTGCATACTGACTACTCTTGAACTATTGCATAATGTGAAAGGTCAATTAAGCATAATGATTTTTAATTGAACCTTATAAGGTTGTGTAATTCCTCAAGCTAATGTAAAATTGAACAAAAATGGGATTGTGATTTCCCACAGGTGATGGTAATTGGTGTGGCATGTTGATGATACCATGCAAGTGTAGTTGGTATGACAATACCAATAATGTATGCCTTAATGTGTAATTTTGTTCAATAAATGAGAATGTTTGATACCCTTTTTAATTAGGATTTAATGAGGGTTGTATAGATGAGTAATGAAAGTGGAGGTCCTAAGGGACCATTACAGGAAACCACAGTTGCCGACGTGGGGGTCTATATGATCGGGTGGTTCGAGTCCCCCTTATTACTATCATTTGATTAGGAGGTTTGAGTCCCCCACATTATAGTACATGATTTGGTGATCATGATACCTTGCTAGGCCGGGAGGTTTGAGTCCCCCACAGTACATACGTATACCTTTTAGTTCATACGGCATGTACTGGGGTCATATTAGCTGTGGAAGAGCTGGGGCAATATAGCTCGTGGGTACCTACTTATGTTATGATAGTTGAGCTACACAATCAAGGCTAAAGTTTTAAAATACATGTTAAGCTTTGTTTGCCTATACCGGTATGTGATATATATATATATATGCATTCCCTTATATGCATTGATTTTGAATGATTTTGACTGTTGTTCACGACATTATGTTATCCTTATGCCAGAGTTTCATGCTAGTGTTCAGCTGTAATACCCCATACTTTCCCTAGCGAATTTCATCTCAAGAATGTCTAGTATTAGCTTCTAAATTGAATGATGGTTATTTCATGAGGAATTTTCAAGATTTTAACTTTTTGTCATGTGGGAAATTCAATAAGATTTCCATCGATGTAAGATTCACCCAAATACGATAATCGGGTCAGAAGTTATGACTATTTCAAGTTCCTATCGTAAAACAATGCCATATTAGTCATTGGCATGCCGTTCCACAAGAGGAAATGGCATCTGTCAAATTCCAGTAGGAGTCTGTGATTATGGCGCATCACGCCAGGGCCCAAATTCAGAATAGTCCTTTTCCAGTGTCTTAGCGTGATTTACTCCGCGTCGCGCCAAATTTCCAGGTCGCAAAAGAAAGAGAAATACCATGTCTCCACATCGCTCCATCCCTCTATTTTCCAATTGTCAAATTCTAGTGAAATGGCGCGATAGCGCTGCATCGTGCCAGGGGTTCAGTTTGGGAAAATTTTACTGAAATTAAATGACAGGTCCAGGGCTAAAAAGGTCAACTTCCCACCCCTATTTAAGCCATTTAACACGTGATTCAGCCATTTTCAACCCAAAATATACTAGTTTCTCTCAAGTTTCTCGCAAAAACAAGCTAGGGTTTTCATAGAAGATCCAATTTCAAGAAAGTTTCACCGTCAATCTTTACGAAATCACGAACTAAGGTATGCATAGTGTTCATTCATGGACTCCTTTCATCCATGAAGTCCGAAAATCCCTTTTCCAACTTCTAGTTATGGATTTTCTTTATGATTTCATGATTGGGTTGTTCTTGTTCATATTGATAAATGAGAAATTAAATTCTACTCCATGTTGGGTGATAAATTCTATGTGGGCTAAATTATTATAGATATAGATTCATGCAAACCTATGACTAAACCCTTGAATGATGAAATTAGAATTGAACCATGATGTTTACAAGTAACATGCCTACAATATGTTTTATTAAATGCCTAGATAGAGGAAAAGTGCCTAACTAGCATGATACCGTGAAATCCCCATGTATGTACAAGTTATGCATATCACATATTTTGATGAAATGCTTCTATGAATGTATTATGGATTATGATGTTAACTATATGTTCAAGTAAGTTATGCTTGGTCCATTTCCTTTCATCAAGTTCTGGGGGTACTCGTACCTGAAACATTAGCTGTGTGCCTAGAGCCATGTCATGTTTTCACGAAACTCTCAGGCAAGATAAGATCCTTAGACTACAGACAGTCTTATGACTCAGGAAATCTCCATGATCTCATGAACTCAATTAGTTGTCAGATATTAGTAGTATTATGTCAGTCAACGGAATTTAGTAACTCAGCCCATGTTCAGTTCCGTAAATCATGTTCAGAGTCTATTCAGATGGGAGTAGAAATTAGCACTAGGTGAACCCAAGGATGGGAATACACACTATTAGATGAGGGTGTGATTCTTAGAAGTCATCCTTGCATTCCTGAACTATCTAACCAGCATAGGTTGAGACATCAACACTGTCCAATGAGGGTTGATGAGGTGGATAAGAACTGTCAGATAATGGCCCCACCATTCTCGTATAAGGGACACTATCAAATAAGGGTCGCCCACAACTTGTCCTTACCAGTAGTGCAGTATTGACACCCTTCCAATTGGGGTTATAGATTGGACCCCAACTCAGCCATAATGGCGTATTAGGGGCATGTCGGTTAGATAACTACTTCCCACAGTTTCATGTAACAGAATTAGGACTGTCAGATACAGTCAATCTGTCTTAGTAATAGAACACAAATAGTTCTTTAGATTTTAGGACTTTCAAATACAGTCCACTCAGATATAGTATGAAACTCAGATAGTTCCATCTGATTCAGGACTGTCAGATACAGTCACTCATGTTATCAGTTATATTCAGATTCAGTAATAATGTTATCGCAGTATTAGTGTTAGTTGTTATGTCTCATGCATGTATTCTCACGCTCATGATAGTTAGTCAGTTATTATTATTGTTCATGCATATGAACCCCATGCATTCAGCCTAACTCACATAAATACCAGTACATTCAAAGTACTGACACATTTGCGCTATGGTTCTTATACAATAGGTTCAAAGACACGAGCTCCAGAGCAATAGTAGATTCCAGATATCCACAGACAGAGTTAGAAGTGTGTCCTCATCTTTAAAGGACATGATTATTTCCCTATTATCTCATTAATCGGTTTATTATTGGAGTTAGTTGGGGATATGTCCCATCAACTCCTTACTCAGATAGTTCAGTCAGTTAGAGGCTTTCTAGACTATCATGTTTCAGACTTCAGTATTTTCAATTTTATTTTGAGCTTTCTGTTACCCCACACAGATGTTATATCATTCAGATCATGTTCAATATTTAACCTTATGTCCTTTCAGTGCATGTTTCTGCATTATTAAGTATATTATGCAGTATACAGGTACAAATATCAGTCATGGGTTAGCTTGTGGTCCATAGGGGTCATGAGCACCGTGTAGAATTCTGGGTACCATATTTGGGGCTTTACAAACTTAGTATCAGAGCCTAAGGTTCAATAGTGTCCTAGGAAGTCTTAAATCCATATCTAGTAGAGTCTTGTCCATGGGTCTGTTGCACACCATATTTATGTGCAATAGGCTATAAGATGTTTTAGGAATAGTTTCCCTTCTTTTGGTATTCATATCGTGCCAGTGAGCATAATCTCAAGTCAATATCTCAGTCGTATTTCCCCCCTTTCTTCTATATAATATGCCTCCTAAAAGAATAAATGGAAATCAGTAAACCCCTCAGCCCGAAAATCCTTTAGGCGATCATGTTTCTCATGCAGAGTTCTGGGTCACATTCACTACTCTTTCTTAGTCAGTTTCCGCTCAAAACGAATGGCCAACATTCATTCCAGCTAACCTAGTGGCCAATTCAGCCGCATCTAGGATTCGTGACTTCACCCGAATGAATCCTCCATCCTTCCTTGGGTCTAAGGTAGATGAGGACCCTCAGGAATTCATTGATCAGGTTCAGAAGGTCACAAACATCATGGGGGTGACTACTGTTGAGAGTGCCGAGCTTGCTGTATATCAATTAAGGGATGTGGCTCATACTTGGTTAAAACAGTGGAAGTCAGAAAGGTCAGATGATGCAGGTCCTATAGAGTGGGAGGAGTTTGTCACTGTATTCTTAGATAGATTCTTTACCCAAGAGCTTAGAGAGGCTAAGGTGCTAGAATTCATCAACCTCAGGCAGGGAAATATGATGGTGAAATCGTATTCTCTTAAGTTTACTCAATTAGCTAGATATGCCCCTCATATGGTTGCAGACAATAGAGCCAAGATGAGTAAGTTCGCTTTAGGGGTAAATGATAACGTGGTAAATGAGTGCAGATCTACCATAATGAATAGTGACATGACTTTATCCAAGCTTATGACTATGCTCAACATATAGAGGAGCAGAAGATTAAGCAGAGGAAGAAGCAGAATAAGAGAGCGAAGACAGGTAGTTTCAACTTCGCTCAACCTAAATCAGAAGGAGGAAATCGTTCCCTATTTTTTCCTAAGTCATCAGTTCCATCTCCTTATTTACCCAATTCTCCAGTTTCTAAGTTCAGTGAGGGTAACAGAGATAGAGAACCAAGCTCTAGGTCTCAGGGCAGTGTTAACAATGACCGAACTAATCCCCTTTGTTAGACTTGTGGTAAGAACCATATGGGTGCTTGCAGAGCTAGTAGCGATGTCTATTTTGGTTGTGGAAAGCTAGGCCACAGAGTCAGAGACTTCCCTCAATCAGGTTATCAGAGTCATCTCCGCTCCTCAACTCAATCCGATCGCTCGAATCAGCAGGGTGCCACCACTAGTGCTACTAGTGGGCAATGCCCAAATCATCTTTATATGCATTTTTATGCTTTGCTATATCTGGGAGTTTTTTTGTCTTTTGTTACTCCCTATAGAGCAGGAGATATCGAAATCAGTCCCAAAATCCTAGTAGAGTACTTTTCAGTTTCTACCCCAGTGGGTAAAGCCATCATAGCCCGACGGGTATACAGGAACTACCCGATTATGATATTTCAGAAAGTAACTTTAGGAAACTTAGTCGAATTAGAGATGACTAATTTTGATGTCATTCTTGGCATGGATTGAGTTTATTCCTGCTATGCCACAGTCAACTGTAGAAATAGAATAGTCTAGTTTCAGTTTCTGAATGAAATCGTCCTTGAGTGGAAGGTAGTACTTCAGCGTTCAGAGGTCAGCTTGTTTCCTACCTTCCGGTACAGAAAATAACATCTAAAGGATATGTCTATCATATTGTTCGAGTTAAGGACATTAGTTTTGAAACTCCCAGCCTTTAATCAGTTCCAGTTGTAGGTGAATATTCAGATGTCTTTCCCGAAGATCTTCCAAGAATTCCTCCCAAAAGGGAAATAGACTTCGACATTTATCTTCTTCCAGATACTCAGCCTATTTCTATTTATACATATAGAATGTCACCATCAGAACTCAGAGAACTAAAAAAACAATTAAAAGATCTCTTAGATAAGGGATTCATCAGGCCTAGCGTTTCCCCGTGGGGCGCTCCAGTATTATTCGTGCGCAAGAAAGACGATTCTCTTAAGATGTGTGTAGACTACCGTCAACTCAATAAGGTCATGGTAAAGAACAAGTATCCTTTCCCCAGAATCATTGACTTATTTGACCAACTTCAGGGTGCTAGTTATTTCTCTAAGATAGACCTCAGATCCGGCTATCATCAACTCAGAGTCAGAGAATGTGACCTTCCAAAAATAGCTTTTCGTACTCCATATGGTCACCTCAAATTCCTAGTCATTTCATTTAGTCTTACCAACGTCCCAGCCACTTTTATGGACTTGATAAACCGTGCGTTCAAGAAGTACACGGATTTGTTCATCATAGTCTTCATAGATGATATTCTGGTCTATTCCCGCAGTGAGCATAATTATGCAGACCAGCTCAGAATAGTACTTCACACTCTAAAAAATCATCAATTTTTTTCCGAATTCAGTAAGTGCAAATTTTGGCTAAGGTCAGTAGCATTCCTTGGTCACATCGTTTTTAGTGATGGCATTAGAGCAGATCCTCAAAAGACCAAAGCAGTAAGAAACTGGCCTAGACCTGTCTCTCCATTAGATATAAAGAGTTTCTTGGGTTTGGCTAGCTATTACAGATTGATTATTGAGGGATTTTCTTCTATTGCATCCCCTATGTCCAGATTGAGTCAGAAAAAAGTCAAGTTTCAACTATCAGATCCTTACGAGAAGAGTTTTCAGGAGTTGAAGACTGCACTCACCTCAGCTCCACTATTAGCTCTCCCAGATGGTTTAGATGGGTTCGTAGTGTATTTTGATGCATCCAGAGTGGGTCTAGGTTGTGTCCTCATACATCATGGTAAGGTCATAGCCTACGCCTCCAGACAACTTAAACCCTATGAAAGAAATTATCCTATTGATGATCTTGTGTTAGCAGCCGTAGTCTTTGCCTTGAAGATTTGGAGGTGTTATCTATATGGAGTTTATGTAGATATCTTCACAGATCATAAAAGTGTTTAGTATGTCTTTTCTCAGAAAGATCTCAATCTTCGTCAGAGAAGGTGGTTAGAGCTCTTGAAATATTATGACATGAGTGTCCTTTATCATCCGGGAAAGGCCAACGTAGTGGACGACGCTCTTGTAGACTATCCATGGGTAGTGTTTCTCATGTTGAGGAAAGTAAGAAGAAATTAGCTCAGGAAGTCCATCAGCTTGCCAGACTAGGCGTTCACTTAGTCAAAAAAAAGAGGGTGATATGTGGGTTCCGAGTAGTTCAGAATTATCTCTAGTTTCCGAGGTGAAAGAAAAGCAAGATAGAGATCCCAGCCTTGTCATGTTGAAAGAGTCACTTCAGGATCAGAAAATAGAGGTTTTCTCCCAAGAAAAAGATAGTGTTCTTCGTTGTCAGGTTCGTCTCCATGTTTCAAGTTTATATGACTTAAGGAAGCGAATTATTGTAGAAGCACATGCTGCATGCTACTCTATTCATCCAGGGGCCACAAAGATGTACCGTGACTTGTGGGAGAACTATTGGTGGAGTGGGATGAAGAGAAAGCAGATTTTATGGCTAAGTGCTCTATATGTCAGCAGGTTAAGATAGAGAATCAGAAGCCTAGTAGGTCCATGCAGGAGTTTAGTATTCCTACTTAGAAGTGGGATATTGTGAAGATGGACTTCATGATGGGTTTGCCTTGAGCTCGTCATCAACATGATTCAGTCTGGGTCATTGTAGATAGAATGACCGAATCAGCTCATTTCCTTCCAGTTCATACCTCTTATTCAATCGAGGATTATTGCAAACTCTACATCAAGGAGTTGGTCTGATTGCACGGTGTTCTATTTTCCATTATCTCAGACAGAGGTAACCAATTCACCTCTTATTTTTAGAAAGCATTTCAAAAGGGTCTTGGTACCCAAGTTAATCTTAGTACAACCTTTCATACTCAGACAGATTGTCAAGCAGAAAGGACTATTCGGACGTTAGAAGATATGATAAGGGCATGTTCAATCGATTTCAAGGGAATTTGGGATGACCACTTACCTTTGATTGAGTTTGCATACAACAACAACTATAATTCTAGTATTCAGATGGATCCATTCAAAGATCTCTACAGTTGGAGATGTAGATCTCCAATTATTTGGTTCGAGTTAGTGAGGACTCAGTTATAGGGCTTGACTTAGTATTAAACGCCTTAGAACAAGTCCAGTTGATTAGAGAAAGACTCTGGGCTGCTCAGAGCCGACAGAAGTCTTATGCAGATGTTTGTAGAAAAGATCTCGAGTTCGAGATTAGTGACTATGTCTATCTAAATATCTCTCCCATAAAGGGAGTTAAGCGGTTCTGCAAGAAAGGAAAACTCAGTCCCTGATATGTCGGTCTCTTCAAGATTCTCAGTCGATTCGGCAAGGTAGCTTATGAGCTCGAATTGCCTTCAGATCTACCATAAGTTCATCTAGTGTTTCATGTCTCTTAGCTCAAGAACTGCATAGGTGACCCATTAGTTGTAGTCCCTATTCAGAGCATTGATGTTCAGAACACTCTCCCTTATGAAGAGATTCCAGTTAAAATCTTAGACTATCATACTCGTAGATTGAGGAACAAAGAAGTCCCTCTAGTTACGATTCTTTGGTGAAATCAGACCATCGAGGGAGCTAATTGGGAAGTAGAGAAAGACATGTGTATCAAGTATCCTCACCTCTTCTTCGCCAACTCAGATCAAGCTCAAGCTAATAGTTCTCCTTAAGGTTACTCAGTTTCATGTTCAGTGTTCATCCAAAACATGGTATGAAGCTTCATGCTCATATTCCCATTAGAAACTTGGTATAAAGTACCATTTCATATTCAGTCAGGCACGCATGTATCAGTTCACTTATGTAATTATGCATCAGACATGCATTCTCATTGTGAGAAACTTAGTTCTTCAGAACACTCAGTCATGCATTCATGAATCAGATATACATGTATCAGATATGCACGTTCAATATTTTATGTTCAGCTTGTCAGTCATGACATCATGTTCCAGTTATTCATGTTCATCATATACGTCCATTGTCTTTTCTCCCCACTTAGTCAGTCTCATTCGAGGATGAATGTTCCTAATGGGGAGATATTGTAATACCCTATACTTTTCCTAGATAATTTCATCTAAAGAATATCTAGTATTATCTTCTAAAATTATGGTTATTCCATGAGGAATTTTCAAGATTTTCATTTTTTTTCATGTGGGAAATTCAATAATCTTTCCATCGATATAAGATTTTCCCAAATCTGATAACTGGGTCAGAAGTTATGACTATTTTAAGTTCCCATCATAAAACAACGCCATATTAGCCAGTGGAGCGCTGCGCCACAAAAGGAAATGGCATTTGCTAAATTTCAGTAGGGGTTCGAAATTATGGTGCATCGCTCTAGGGTCCAAATTCAGAATTGCCCTTTTCTAGTGTCTTAGCGCGATTTCCTCTGCATCGCGCCAAAGTTCCAGGTTGCAAAAGAAGGGGAAATACGATGGCTTCGCGTTGCGCCATCCCTCAGTTTTCCAATTGTGAAATTCTAGTGACAAGGCACAATAGCGCCGCGTCGCGCCAGGGGTTCAGTTTGGGAAAATTTTACTGAAATTAAATGACGCATCCATGGTTAAAAGGGTCAACTTCCCACCCCTATTTAAGCCCTTTAACACGTGATTCAGCCACTTTTCACCCAAAATATACTAGTTTCTCTCAAGAACAATCAAGGATTTTCATAGAAGATCCAATTTCAAGAAAGTTTCACTATCAATCTTCAAGAAATCACGAACTAAGGTATGCATAGTGTTCATTCATGGACTCGTTTCATCCATGAAGTCCAAGAATCCCTTTTCCAACTTCTAGTTATGGATTTTCTTTATAATTTCATGATTGGGCTGTTCTTGTTCATATTGATAAATGAGAAATTGAATTCTACTCCATGTTGGGTGATAAAATTCTATGTGGGTTAAATTATTATAGATATAGATTCATGCAAACCTATGACTAATCCCTTGAATGAAGAAATTAGAATTGAACCATGATGTTTAATTATTGTACAATGATGTTTACATGTACCATGCCTAAAATATCTTTTATTAAATTCCTAGATGAAGGAAAAGTGCCTAATTACCATGATACCAAGAAATCCCCATGTATGTACAAGGTATGCCTATCACATGTTTTGATAAAATGCTTCTATAAATGTATTATGGATTATGATGTTAGTTATATGTTCAAGTAAGTTATGCTTGGTAAGTTTTCTTCCATAGAGTCCTGGGGGTACTCGTACCCAAAACATTAGCTGTGTGCCTAGATCTATGTCATGTTTTCACGAAACTCTCAGTCAAGCTATGATCCTTAGACTTCAGACAGTCTTATGACTTAGGAAATCTCCATGATCTTATGAACCCATTCAGTTGTTAGATATCAGTAGTATTCCTTCAGTTAATGGAATTCAGTAACTCAACCCATGTTCAGTTCAGTAAATCATGTTCAGAGTCTATTCAGATAGGAGTAAGAATTAGAACCAAGTGAACCCAAGGATGGGAACACTCACTATCAGATGGGGGATTGATTCTTAGAAGTCATCCTTGTGTTCTAAAACTATGTAGCCAGCATAGGTTGATACATCAACACTGTCCGATGAGGGTTGATGAGTTGGATAAGCACCGTCAGATAAGGTCCCCACTGTTCTCGTATAGGGGACACTATCAAATGAGGTTCTCCCAAAGCTTGTCCTTACCAGTGGTGCGGTATTGACACCCTTACAATTGGGGATACAGATTAGACCCCAACTCAGCTATAATGGAGTATTAGGAGCATGTCAGTTAGATAACTACTTCCCACAGTTTCATGTTACAAAATCAGGACTGTCAGATACAGTCAATCAGTCTCAGTAATAGAACTCAGATAATTCTTCATATTTCATCATTGTCAGATACAGTCAACTCAGATATAATAGGGAACTTAGACAGTTCCATCAGATTCAGGACTGTCAGATACAGTCACTCATATTATTAGTTATATTCAGATTCAGTAATCATGTTATCACAATATTAGTGTCAGTTGTTATATCTCATGCATATATTCTCATGCTGATGATTGTTAGTCAGTTATTATTATTGTTTATGCATATGAACCACATCCATTCAGCCTACCTCACTTGCATACCAGTACACTCAAAGTATTAACGCATTTGCGCTATGGTATCTTATTCCATAGGTTCAGAGGCACGAGCTCCAGAGCAACAGTAGATTCTAGATATGCGCAGACAAAGTTAGAAGTGATTCCTCATATTTTGAGGATATGATTATTTCCCTATTATCTGATTAATTATTTTATTAGTTTGAGTTAGTTGGGGACATGTCCCATCAACTCTTTACTCAGACAGTTCGTCAGTTAGAGGCTTTTTAGACTATTAGTTTCAGACTTTAGTATTTTTAGTTTTGTTTTGGGTATTCTGTTACCCCACACAGATGTTATATCATTCAGATCATGTTAAGTATTGAGCCTTATGGCCTTTCAGTGCATATTTCCACATTATTCAGTATATTATGCAGTATATAGGTATAAATATCAGTCATGGGTTAGTTTGTGGTCCTTCGGGGTCATGAACACCGTGTAGAGTTCTGGGTACCATATTCGTAGCATTAAATCACCCTACTAACCATCTTTTGATGTGGTATCCCCAAAGAATGTAGGCAAAAATGATACCTATAATTTTTCGGTGCAGAGTCAGGTGAATTGGGTTGATTCATCGGTTCTTTGTGGCAAAGTGGTGAGCTTACATTTTTTGAAAGGCTTTGACATTTCATCAGTTTTCATTCTTAGACTGGAGTTGATATTTTTCATTATCATTAACTTTATCATTTTCATTGTAATCTTTCAGAGTCGGAGACATGTCACGACCAAGAATGGTTCTTTTTATATGTAATGCCCCGATTTTCTAGAATTGGATGCCACACGATGGTCATGATCCCGAAGGACCACAAGATAACCCTATACTAATACCTGTACCTGAGCACTGCATAATATAATATAATAAATGCAAAAAACTGGTGAAAACTTGCCATAAGGTTCAAAACATCTAAAATACTCAAAACTGAAAACTGAATACTGATACATCTGTCTGAAAAGCCTCTAACTATCTGAACTATAGAGTTAATGGGATATGTCCGTAACTAACTCTGTCTACTGAAAAGAAACTGATTCTAATGCCATAATAAAATAAAGATCATCCTCGAATGAAGAGGACTCACTACTACATCTACTGCTGCTGACTGAGTCTGGACTGCTAAGGGTACTCTAGATCTCGCGCTTCTGAACCTATGGTATAAGACACCATAGCGTAAGAGAAAAGTATGCATCAGTACTTTGAATGTACTGGTATGCTAGATGAGGTAAGTATAAATGCAAGGGCTTATGCTTGAACATATTTTAACTGAATAACATAAGAGTACTGAATGAGGACATATGCATGAATGGACAAACCATAACTGAAATTATCGTAACTATGAATACTGATACTCGGATACTGCTTTACTAACTCTGAAATCACTACCAATACTGAGATACTGAATAACTAAATATTCTGATAATGATAACTGAGAATTGAAGTTGAGATCAGTCCTCTCTAGCAGTTGATACCTGAAAGTGATGATACTGAATCTGCTCATATCAATGACTGAGTTCTAAGTTCGCTACTATCGACTGACTAAATCTGTGATCAAATCTTTCTAACGGATGATCTCTGAATCTACTAATAATGATAAAGAATGATTTTATCTTAGATCAGACCTATATAGCAGAAGATCTCTGAATCTTTTAGTAATAACAATGACGGACTGAGTTTGAGATCAGGCCTATCTAATGGGTGATCTCAGGCTCTATTAGTACTGATACTAATTAACTTTATGTAAGACTAGGACTATCTAGCGGGTGGTCCATAAATCTATGGAACTATCTAAGTTCCTTACTGAGATGGGTGAATGTATCTGATTGTCCTGATTTCTGAGTGCTACTCTGAAGACTGATATTGAAACTGTAACTGTGGGAGTTCTAACTTAACCGACATGCCCCGAATCTGATCTAGTGGGGTCCAAACTATAACCCCAGTGGAAGGATGTCAATACCATGCCATGGGTAAGGACTTCTTCTATGGTCAAGCCTTTCTAACGGGTGACCCTAAACAGAAAGTCAAGCCTAAGGCACTATGATAGTCAAGCCTTAATCTAATGGGTGACTCCTGGTCCTACGCTGGCTATAAAGTTCTGGAGTTCGGGGACTATTACTAACGAATCTGCCTCTCTAATGGGGAAGATGTCATCCCTGCACTCGCTCGGTGCTAGTTCCTTCTCCCAACTAAAAAACACTAAACTGATTCTTGCACTGTACTAGACTAAGTTGAATCTATTACTGATTATCTTACTTGACTAATCTGACTAAGTTTACTTAATTCCGTTATCTAATAGAATACTTCTGAATTTTTACTTTCTGTTGGAATGCTACTGAGTTATGTAACTTACTGATCTTTACTAAAATCTGAACTGAATACTGGATACTACTGCAGTCCGAATTGAATACGGATCTGGGTTAGACTGATACTGAGACTGGATTGAACTAGTACTGAAATTACAGAATTTTATTAAGTTTGTATTGGCTGAATTCTACTGATCATAGCACGATTGAAATTGTTTTAAGACTGACTCGGCTCTAGACAAGCAGCTAAATTTTTGGGTATAAATACTCCCAGAACTCGATAGCATAAATAAATAAGACAGGACCACACTTGAATATAATGATAATGGACTTTCATTCATAACACAATCAATACGATATCTCATCAATCACTTGAATGTCATAAACATGTAAATGTATAGGGAATGCTTACTAATATCTTATAGTTGTTCAATAAGGAAAACACATGGATAAGAATTCATGCAACTTATCATAATACATTCACTAAGGCATTTCAACAAATGCTTGGCATGCACTAGTTATCACAAAATTAGGGATTTCATGCTTAACATACTAAATAGGCACTATTATCTTTACTTAAGCATTCTATCAAACATATGGGGAGAATGCTTTGATTATACGACAAATTCTATACTTAATTATCATGAATACATCAATATCATGCAACTTGAAGAGGGTTTATCCTGAACATCATGCAATTCATCACATACTAGAATCAACTCTTGAAATTGGTAGTCTAAATCATGAACTCTAATACATATAAATCATCAAATCTCATAAATACGTAAACCTCAAAATTTTGAAAAGGATTCTTGATCTTCTTGGGTGGAAGGAACCCAAGAATCAACATATAACATACCTTAGAAGACTCTTTATTGATGTTTTTTGAAAAAAATCCTTAGTCTTGTTCTTGATTTCTTGGCTAGGGTTCTTTCCCCTTTGAGAGAAAATATAATGTTCTTGAGAGAAAAGTGAGGAAAATAATGGAATAAGGGCTTATTGGATATTTTATTTCGTGTTTAGGGCTAATAGGGGTCATGGGAAAAGTCTAAGATGACCTTGGAATTAAATAACAGAATCTGAAAATCTCTATTTTCCATGCTGGCGTGACGCGCCATAATCGCGCCAGCTTATTGGAAATTGGACAATTGGGAAACTGAGCCTTGGCGCGACGCTGTGGAAATCGCGTTGCCACCTTAGTTGTGAAATGGAAATACACCGCGACGTAGGGGAATTGTGTAGGCTCACTAGATTTTGACAATTTCCATATTGGCTGGCTCAGCGATGCGCTAAAGTACCAGGTGGCACACTGTCTCACTAAAATGGCTCTAACTCTTCGCCCGAGTGTCGGATTTGGGCAAATTTGATATCGATGAAAAGGTTATTCAATTCTACATAGTTTAAAATAATTTTCACTATGGAGTCATCCCTTACTCTTCTTAAGGATAAAACTCGACTTTAAGAAAGTTTTGGGCATTACATTATTCTTTTGTCAGAGGGATTTGTCGGATTACTTTGGACTTGTTTGATGTTGGTTTGTTGTTTTGGCCGATTACTAGTTATTGATCATAGACTTATCTTTTATTCTTTGATTTTCCTTTGTGTTCTCTTGTTATATGTTTGGAATTCATTCGAAATTGTGAATGTTGTGTTCTCTTGATTAGGTGCTGGGCCGGTCTCTAGTCCATGTGGGACTTGAGATGCCCATCACAACCAGGCCCTGACACGGGTTGTAACATTATGACACTATCAAATTTCTTATCTGACGTAATCTACTAGGAGTTTTGGTCTGACACCAAATCATAAATAATAAAATTCCAAAATAGGAAAATGAGCCTAAAATCCAAATGGACTGTCTGATAATCGATCCAACAATTCTTGCAAGTCATAAATGACTTGTAGCCACTGTGGGAAGGCTCAAAACGCCGAAAACGCATCAAATTAAGGAAATTATGTAGAGGGTCATTACAATATACACAACTAAAAGGACTTACGTCCGCGAAAGTTAATGGATAGAAAGGGACAAATCCAACAAACCACCACCAAAGGACGAACCCAAAAAATCTAAAAGACAAATTTAAGACCTCTCGACATCAACACCAAAACAACCATCGGGCGATGAACTAGTAAAATCAAAAGAATGCGATCCAAATTGGTCAACCTCAAAAACAGATAATATATCCAATTTCCAACTCTAAAAATCATAACAGAACCATATACAACCAACTTACCTTTAATACCATAATCCACTAAACAACTAATTTAGCACAGTCAACAATAGAGGAAAATGACCAACCTCACCTCACTACAAGAGAGAAATCATCCAACTAATCTATCTGCCAAAGCCAATGATTTAGAATAGTGGGAAAGGAAAATTCTAACTAGATACTACAAGTCTAACCATCTACCAAGTGAGGATCGATAAACTTCAAATAATGAAAATAATAAAAATTATTAAATAAACATTAATATAAATGATAGGCGATACAAAAAAATGAAATCACTAACAATTATCACTATAGGGAGATAAGAAGGTCTATATGCCAGGGTAAATGGGACTCAAACCCAAGTGCTACACTCAAGGGAATAATATCGATACTCTTCCAATCCATCCACTAGTAAACAAAATAATCTACGGGGGTAGTCATATAATCTTGAACTCTATCTTGATGTCTACAACAATAAATATAAACCTACTAAGGCATACAATCATTGATGGGTATAAGAACCCCTTTACGCTCCAATGATAAGGTAAAAGAAGGATATAAAAAGGCAAACCCATCTTGGTGAAACCCGACGTCACATGCCTAATGTGCCCTAGGGTGAATAAATTTGAATAGGTCTAAATTCGAACTAAACATTGGAATCATTAACTGAGGTGTTATGTGTACTGCCTCTAACTGATGGTGCCACGGCACTATGAGACTGATTTGAATGCGTTGAACAACCAATAATCCCATGCTAGGGACACTCTCTGGACAAGTGGTTGATCTTTCTATATTTATAGCAAACCCCTGAAGCCCTATCCTGGCAATAAATATGAGTTGACTTGAAGTGGCTAACCAACTGATACCGAGGGCACTCTCTACTAAATTACCATTCTATCCACAATCATAACACACCGCAGTTACTCTAGGTTGGCAAAAAACAAATGTTAACTCTGTCTGAACAACCAATTCACATTTGGGAACTCTCTATACCAATGTCCCATCTACCATAGCAAAAATAAGTTGTGGAATACACTGAGGTACTACTCCTCCTGATCCAGAATATCAACTATGGCCTAAAGATACTACTAAAAACTTTGCAAGGTTCAACAAGAACTCTGCCCACAGTGATCACCACAACTAATCTAAGAGTTGCCCATAGTCTAAATGCTACCTCCAAAAAATCGATAGGCTGCAAGTAAAGTTAACCTCCACCGGGAGGATCCTCACTCCTACGTGAAATTCCAATAGCATTGTACTAATGACATGGTCTCTTACTGCTACCTTGATAAGTCTCAATACACGATCTCTCTATGGACCTTTCATAATCAACAACCTTAGATAAGAAAGGCCCAGCTGCTATCATGTTCTCTGATGCCAAATGGAGTGGCAATGCTAATCCTATGATAAATCCACACCCAATGTTTTGTTTTAAAGGATATAGCATAGAAATATGTGTGACCCTCTCAATAAACCTGATATAATACTCCAAAATCATTAAGGAACCCTGATGAATACCAACAAGCCCAACTCTGGCATGAGAATATCTCAATAAAATGAATGTCATCTCTAGCTATATGGTATCCACAAAAGGACTTGGAATACTTAATGCTGAATTTCAAAAGGTTGAAGTGGTTAAAAACTCTAATGGGGCCTAGGATGGCCCTAAATCTCCTAACTGACTCTGGAAGATCTTCCATATCCATCCATAATTTCCTGCTTCGACGCTGTACTAAAGCTCTAAAGACTGAAATACATAAAATTGTCCCAAAACTTGGTGGAATCAGTACAAAAGCTTTTAATGTAATAAGACTGATGAATTACAAAATGGATATACTGATATAACTCATTTCTGAATAAAACATACAAACTAGTATAGTACATAAGAGGAAGAATAGTAATACTCTGAATGCCAAGAGCTCACCCTATGTCTCTGAACCATTGTTTATCCGCATGATTCACATAATAACGACAAGAACTTATACTATGATCTGTAGGCTGCAGAACTGTAGTATGAGTACCAACATGTGCTACTCAATAGGAAAATATTGATTAAGCTCCAAAGATAATGTAGATATGACTAGCATACAAGCAGGAATTTAAACTACACCAAAATGTCAAGCAAACTACATAGTAAAGCTAACAAGACAGTAAGGATAACTATTCTAGTCATATACAAGAAAGTAACATAATCAGGCTCAGAAGGTAATAAGGATGAACAATCCCATTATAGCCATACTCGGGACCCTAAGCACTATACAATATATCACTGGCTATTATATGAATAAAGAAAAATAAAAGGACATATAACGACCATGAATTGGATATACAATATCTATAATTATGAGGAAGGGATATGTGGTAATACCATAACTACTATATATGTATACATATACGTAAGCAAGGTTAACTCATGGTACAACCTAAGTAAACACACTATAATCTCAAGGCCTCCTAATTAGAGTACAAATTAGTCCTAACATAATCAGGATCCAAAATCATAATACCTAACCATAGGATAATCACGCGAAGTAAAATAATTATAAGTTAAAGTAATCCAAAACATACCTCAAATCTCAGTACCAGTTTTATAATCAACCTGCCATGAACCGGCCATAATAACCAAAATAATGTATCCGACTATTCCGGATAAATAATGCCTAACCAAGCCTTTCATAAACCCTCGCCATCATAGACATGTAATGGACAAATAAAAACACAACACACTATAAGACATACTCTTCACCTATACCTATACAACCCCCATATCGATGATAGATATAGGTCCATACTAGGGATAGGCTCTAAAATAGTAAAATAAGCCTAAAATCCAAGCATCCAATAATCAAACTAATATTTCCGACAAGTCTTAAATAACTGTAGCCATAATGACAAGGCTCGAAACATTGAAAATGCAAGAAAATCAAGGAAATGAATTGAAGGGTCATTACACAAGAATAATAAATATGATGTTAGAAGGCTTATTAAGTCTATAAGGAGCTAATAGAGATCTTGACCTAAAGTGGTCCGAAGGGCCCCATTTTACCTCAAAAGACCATTATAAGACAATTACTATCCGAAAATAGACCAAGGCCCCAAGGTCTTACTATAAGGTATTATATAATCTCATTAAGTCCTAAAATAGAAATTCTATCTAAGGAATGGATAGCTAGGTCCATTTTCACAATCTTTAATAGGTTATGCCATACAATGATTGTTAAATATCAAGCTAAGTCATAATTTCCAACCCAAAACAAGCCTAATATCACTCATATACCATAATAAAACTCAATCCAATGCGAGAGTAATCCTATCCTACTTGGACGACGAAGAATGTTTGGTAAGATGCACTAAATTGGAAAGTTTATTTACTAAGAAGCCTTCCCATAATGTCATGCTATAAAAATAGTTATCTATATATTAATATAAGAATAATGACATCCTTATTGAATATTTGAGCTTCGGTCCAAAAATTAAGGTAAAATGCTATATGTGGCCTACATACGCAATCACATTTTCAAAACCCTCAACATGTCCCCCTATTCTCAAGGATCTTATACCATTAAAAATAGGTAAAATTCGAGGTCAAATGATATGAAAATCAGCTCAACAAGAAGCTAGGGATTTTTGACTAAATCAGAGAATTAAATCTATAATTAGTTAGTGACTTACAAGGATTTGGATGAGAAAATTACATTTACAAGCTCACTAATACCCTACGAACAACCAAGGAAAATTCTCCCAATTTCCTAAGCTCTCTAGGGCTTTAATTTTTTTGATAAGTTGAGAAAATAGGAGAAAATTGGGTAAGGGCTGAAATAATTGCCCCTACATTAATGCTTAAGTTGTTGCCACCAAAGTGGCAGGTAGCCACTTTACCAACACCCACACTTAGTAGACTACTACTAAAGCTGGGAAGATGTTGCATAAGCATCATCTGCTTTAGCGGTTAGGCCTCCTCTAAAACGACATAGATGGGACAAACCTTGAATGTTAAGCAACCAATTGGCCACTAAAGTGGCCTCCACATAAGTGGATGCACCAGCTGAGTCCATGCACCAGTTGAACTTAGATCTTGCAAAGTTTCCATTTACCCATGGGGATTCGTTCGTAACCTAATAAATGCAAATGAGCTATGCCACCCTATATAATTTGACATTCCACACTTAATGAAATCATCAAAATTTCCATTCACAGTAGTTTTGATGAAATATGGGCCCTACACCCAAGCACCACTTTTACCAAATTTCATCCAATAGACCAAAATGAGCCCATAAATTTTGGGACCCAAACCAAAGGCCCCTTTAGAAAAAAATTGAATTTATGGAGCTGATGGAACTGCCAAAACTGGCATATGAGGTCATTACCCTAATATTTATGATCAATACCTAATCCTTACCAACAAAGACTTTAAAACAGGAAATTAGCTCCAAAAACTAAATAAAATGCCCGATAACTTAATTGTAAACACCAACAAGTCACAAATAAACGAAAGATCTTAATAGAGAAAAAGTGTGGAAACATAGAAAATGACCTGGAGGGTCATTACACACAATAAACCTTGTCGGTAAATAACCACGACCAAGGGTTTCTAAAAGATCACAATCAATATTGTCAGTAAATGACCTTGGCCAAGGATCTTATAAAATTTTACCTTTTCTTTCAAAATTAATGTTCCTGAATTGTACCAAACTCATGAATATGTATAGATGAAATAAGCATGTAATGCTTAAAACAAATTAGTATGAAAATAGTAATCAATTCAGTATAGTATAAATGAGCTCAATATCAATTCAACGCGATAGTAATTCATGATATAAACCATAGCATGTTTCCATTAGAATAAATAATCATGTAAGAAATCAATAATATGATCTCAAACCCCTCTCGGGCATTACTATAATGATAGAGCCAAATAATGCACAAATAAATCCCATAATATTTATTCAAGCCTCCACATAGGCATAACGATAATAATTATTATAATTAATGCATAAATAAGGCCTATAATATAATATATAGGCCTAAAGAGGCATAACAATAAGTATAATCTCTCAAGTCAACCCGATATGCATATAAGCCCCGCTCAAGAGAAACAAAATAATAATAATAACCTCAAAATACAATATCCATGACTAATTTCCTAGCCCATAGCATGCTTTCTATGAGTGATTAACAACCCATCCCAGTCTGAAGAATATTAAGCCATAACCTACCTCGAAAAGCCAAAATTTAGACCTAGACCCTTCAACACACAACCTTTCCTTCATGAACAATCTTAAAATAGACTAAATCTTCCAAAAACATAATCAGCATGTCAAAACAAGTCTAATAATATTCATATTGTCTATACATATTCTAAGTTCAAAAATAGTTTGAAAATTGGTTTGAAATTAAAACGAGTAAATCTGGAATTTAATTAAGAACCATATTCTCCATATCAAAAGGGGTCTAAATAAAAAAATTCAACTAAAAAAATTTTGAAATTAAATTTTAAATTAAATAAAACCAATTTAATAGTTTATCAGGTAAAAATACCAAAATCCAAGTTTGAAATAAAAGTTTTAAAGTTATTTTGAAGATGAAATCAATAAGAAATATGAAAACTGGAGTTTGGAGACTATCCAAACAAGAATAAAGGAAATCCCTTCTTACAATCATCTTTACCAAAAGGTACTATGGTCCAAAATAGTAAAAATTGAGAAAATAGAGAATTTATAGTCTTCAGGTGAATAACACATTGTGATCACAATCCCCACCTCGCATTTGCGAGGGACAATGTTGATCTGAATTTAAATTACCTTCATAATCTTGGCCTCTCTCTCACAAATATAGAGGATAACGATTTGGATCAAATATAAATATGATAGCTCAATTTAAAATGCATGGAGAACAAACCTGACTTGATCCCCAATTATCCATCATGCCACGATTCTACTATTTGCTGGAATAATCTAGAAATAATATAGGATGAATCTTCCCGATGGTTAGAAATAGAAAGATAAAATAAGATTTTCAATACTTTGGTTATGTACAACTACAAAGTACAAAGCATTATAATTGGATTAGATAAATATCAATGGATCCTTTATCACTCATTCATTGAATGATAAATAACTACAAGTGACAGAGATAAATGATTTAAATAACAAAAAATCCAATATTTAAAAATTACACTCGTAGTCTCTGAAGGATGAGAACCAACTATGTAGCATCTACATCAAGAATTCAAGTGTTGTATACGTCATTAGTCCGATCCTTTGTAGGAACTACCCATAATAATGAACTTGCAAAATGGATCTGTTTATCATAAAGAGATTCGGCGTTCCTGACCCTGCTTCATCTTAATGGATATTTGAACAAATAAAAGTTTTGTCTTGGTCCAAAAGGGGATAGCATTTCTCTTATACCAGTCCATGGAGTTTTGAAAAATCCAAATATCTTAGAGATAGATAAACTAGTAGGAATTTTTCAAACAAACCGCACTCCTTCGTATAGGTCAGGAGTCCATTGATGAGAAGAGGTTGTGGAAAGATTGAACCCAATTCCTATGGTAATGAATATGAGCGCAATTGAAATTCATCTAGATCATGATTACATAGAGGACGAACACAACCTGACCCCCAATTTCCCATTACGAATGCAGTCACTATCTCTCATTTATGATAACCAAGAATTTTCTTCCCTTTGAATGTGAAGGGACCCCTATGAATATGAATAAGGAACCCTCATGCACAAGATTTCAATAACTTATCTAAAATTTTATTTCTAAAACCTCTAAATTAACCCTTGAGATTTATTTGGAACCCCATAGAAATAATTTGACTAGGCTACTAGGTTATTTTTATATTTTGAAACCAATATAACTTTTGAATTTAGGAAAAAAGGTCTTTTTAAATTAATTAGCCTTCGAACAAACTATGATACTAACTCAAAATGGATATTTAAAATCTAATAAAACTAACCAAATTACCATCCAATATTTGGATCATAAAATGTTGACTGAAGTCAAACTAACTACTTTTATAGACCTCTAAGGGTCTTAAATAACTCTCAGGCATATCGAAGATCATGCCAATTAACTCCACAACTTGTAAATATCATATATCAACTACAAAAAAGAAAAAACAACCAAAACCACAAAAAAGGAAAAATTCATAACTCCGATTAGTACAAGAGGTAGAAAACATGAGAAATTAAGGTAAAAAGAGGAATTGATAGTAGGGTTGATGCGATGTCAACAAGGTCACTGGGCATCAACCATATCATCAAGATTAGGTAGGATGTCATACAAGTTGTAGTGGAGTTGATGACCAAGGTTATGAGACGTCAAACTTCCATTGAGTTGTCAACCACATTGCCAAGTCTATACAAAATCCAACATAAATTAACGGAAAGTGATGGCCTTGGTGACTAGTTGTCAATCTCCTGATGGTCTGTCAATTTCATAATTAGATGCAATGAGACAAACCTTGAACTTTTATTTGAATTTCAAATTTCCTTGAACTATAAATAGACATTATTAGGTCTTATTTCTGCATCTTATGATATGGAGACAAAAACATTACTGTTCTTGAGTTAATTGCTTTTGTTATAGAAATGAACAAATTAGAAGATTATTTTGTTATTAAATTCATCTTTGAAAGAGCAATATCTATCTATGATTTATATTACTATATTTTCTTATAAACTTATAAGTTTCTAAAACCTCACAATTAGGGTTGTGGGATCCATGATGAATTAACATCTTTTGGACTATTAATTGGGGTAGCTTTGAATAATGCTAAGGTTTGTTTTGTCAAATCTTTCATTTTAACTGTCTTCTAGTGGTTACAAACATTAGAACAATCTTAGGGTTAACTTTCATGAGAAATAGATTAAAACTAGGAAAAGATTTGAGAATAAGGATTTAGGATTTCAAATTTTCGTTTAACAAATAATGTTGTAATATGATTAGCCAACTTAGGGTAATTATTGAGCTTTGTATATTCATCACTTGTATTTATAGATAATTTAATTGAATTTCATTTAAATATATTGAGAAATATTTAGATGTAGTGAAAGAGTAAATATCCTTGCATGCTTCTCACTAGAAGAATATACTATTATTAGTGACCCTGCGATATTATGAAGTCATGGTGATTGCAAACTTTGTCAATTTTATTACTCAACTACAATTACTAAGATTTTTATAATTGTTACTTAAAAACATTTGAAACACTTCGAAAACTTTGTGAACCAACTCTCTTTCAAGGAAGTGATTGACTAGAGGTCCATTTAACCACATACGACGTAGTTTTCACCTTATTCCCTGTGAGATTCTACCCTAACTTAACTGGAATATATATTTGTCAATATCATTTTATACTTCTAATTGAGATGTAATTTAGGTGTATCACAAATCTTTAGAATAATTAGTTTGTAGAGGTGTAATTTCAAAATATACATATATCTACAAATATTTGTTCTAAAACCATAACTATACATTGCACACACCAATTTTGTGCTTATTAGTTCATCCTTAGAAGGAAAGACATTAGGATTATTTTGATAAATGTTTGGCTATTGTTCATGTAGGAAATTAAAAAAATCAAGATGCTTTAGATGTGTTTTTGATGCTTCATTCCTAAGTCGACATATTAATTTCCATGTTATTTGTCCATTGAGAAAAAAAATGAGAGATTGGTAGCATGACATCCAATAATTTGTTTTAGATGATCATTAAGATGTATAGAGTGTCCGGTCAAAGATTAGGTAGAAAATTCAAACAAAATGAAATACTTTAATCAAGTGTATTTTTGAGTCTTCACTTTATTCATAAGTCATTATAATAATTTCCAAGTTGTTTGTCAATAGAGGAAACTGAATAAATTATTTGTTTTATGTGATCCCATAAATTTAGCTTACAACTATTTAACTTTTTCTATAAAATTAGTAATACTCTGAGTATACTAACTTTCTACGAGATTAGGATTCTTTTGTATGAATAAATTACATTTAGCTCATTTATTCTCAGAACTCGTGACTACCCTAAGATGTAACATGGTGTTTAGAGTCACAAGTGACCCTAAGCTAACTCATGGTATGGAAAGACAATAAGAATAATAAAGTAAACTAATAAATACCGAGTGAAAACTGAGCTAAAAAATATAAACATGGTAAAATAAAATTAATATGGAATATCATATCAATAATTATTACAAAACCTTTTCGCTCAAAGTCTAATTGATTGTCTGAAAGACTCTACTAAGATGAGTTACTGGGACAAGCCCCCAACAAACTCTAATTGTCTGAAACTAAAATAAAATTAATATGCAAATATTGATACTAGTCCTCTAATGATTAGGATTCACAAAACATTGCTACTAAAGTGATACTAGATCAAGCTAACCTTAATCAAGATGCTGAACATATAAACCTACATTATATGATAATATGAAAAAAGGTACATGGTCAGTACTTTAAATGTACTGAGCACGTGAGATGAACATCCTGAAAGTGACATGATAAGATGAACATGGGACTTAAATCTGTAAACTAATGTTATAACAAAATAATAGACATATAACACTAAGATGATGTCAAGCAAGGCCTAAGACTAAACTATGGGAGACTTTTGATACCAACATAGACCATGAAAGAAACATGGAATCCAATTTGTAACCCATGTTGGAAGGGTGTTCTATACCTTGGAAAGGGTTCAAAGCATGATTTGTGTGAGTTCATTCATGAGTCCATTAAGGGAAAAAGAAACAATCTCAACTCGAGAGGACCATTTTTATCTATAGTGGCATGTAGTTTGAGACTTGGGCTATCTGAACCCTTATTTTTTCGATGTGAAGCACTACTCCCAACTGAAAGTAAACTGATATATATGTTCTAAAATTGAAGGAAAAGTGCTTTATATGAAAACATTTTAAATCATTAAAACTAAAAGACTAAGTATACAATTGAAATGCATGATATCTTAGGTCATCGGCTATTCATAACCAGCTAGTTTAGACGAATGCAACTACTAATAACAATTCCATACACTAAATGTAATAAATAATGCATAACACAAGCTCAAAATTAAGAATTTATCAATATAATAAGGGTTCATAGTCACAATTATATAAAGATGATCAAATTAAAGGGAAGACATTTATTCATGGTTTATTCATAGAAAGCAACTGAAAGATATTGGAATTTACTCTTTTCATGGAAACCTAATGCTTGAAAAATAAATTATCTTGACTAGTTGAGTTAATTTTGGGAATCAATGGATGAAAGGAACACATTGATGAAATCCCACATACTTGGATATACTAATCATAAAGAAGTCTCTAATCTAGGAGCTTTATGAAGATGAACCCTAGTTTGCCCTGCAAAATAGAAATCACTTCTTTTCTCTCGTGTTTACTAAGTGTTGATTGTTTTCTATGAAATGAAGGACTTAGGGTAACATTAATATTAATAATATGTTTTATGGTGGCTTAAATGAAGTATCTTAGGGGTTTAAAAGTGTGAAAATATTGGAATACCCCATATAAAACATAACTAGAAAAGTTGCAGCATATATCCCAAGATTCTTAGACCCACCTATAATCATGGGTGGTTCTCATGGTTGGGTGGATGATTTGAGGCTCTCTATACTTGATTATATGAGCCATGATACGATCGTGAGACCCGCCTACAATTATTCCTTGGTTCGTTGGTTGAAATTTCAAGCTAAATGAGCTTTAGGACACATTCGTACCTAAGATCGTGGTTTCAAATAATTGTTGTGGCTACCTATCATGGTTTGAAAGTATAGTTGTCAACTTTAAGTTGTTTTACACTATTTTTATAAGACAATACCTTTATAAAGTCATATAATCTCACTAAGATTGTACCTATAGTCATAGGTTCTTACTGTTGGATAGTGCTCCACTAAATTTGTCATAAATATTTTCTTTGATATTGGATTAAGTCAAAGATGGATGAATTGGAAATAAGACTAAAGTACTTTTCATTTGGTAGGAATTGATTTAAAAACTAATCCAGAACCTACGAGTTATCCTTGTTTGACAATGAATATATAGAGATTCTTCGCAATAGAACCACCAATAAGGAGGGTTTCAACTTGGATATGAGCTAGGAGTTCCTTGTGACCTTAATATATGTCTTAATCACTATTCGTACCACCAAAGCATAATGTTTGATTTTACATGTACTTGAAGCATGGTTCTTTGCTTGGATTTTTGAGGTGTTACAGTATCTCCCACTAGGGGTTATTTTTCTCCGAATGAAAACTAATTAAGCTAAAAAGTTAGGGAAAGAGCTGTAATACCAATACTAAATTTTTAAGAGGTAAATACTGACATGGCAACTGAGTTTGTATCAAAACCATAGGATGACCAAAACTCAGAATGCATGCTATAACATGAGAATACTTAAGTGAAAGGTACGGACAAATTAATTAATAGAAAACTATTACCTAAAGCTAGAACTAAGTTTGAAGGGAAAATATAGAGGTACTTGGTTATCGAATCTACCTTTGCTTCCAAGTAGGTCCATCAATTGATTGATTCTTTCAAATATTCTTTATCAAAGTGACCTTCTAGTTCCTCAACTTACGAATTTAAAGAACAAGGATCTTAATTAGGACATACTTATAAGAAAGACTATCTTTTACACCCACACTCTCTAAGGGCACAACCGATGTAGATCACCAATGTATTTCCTGAGCAAGTACACATGGAACATTGTATGTACTAATGCTAAGCCTGCAGGAAACAATAACTCATAGGATACATTGCAAAAATGATCCATAATCTTATAAAAACCAACATAGAAGGGACAATGCTTTACCTTATTACAAAATCTCTTTACCCATTTCATAGGCGAAACTCCTAAATAGAAAACATCACTAATAGAAAACTCAAGCTTCTTTCTGCTCACATACATATAGGACTTATGATGACTTTGAGTTGTTTTCAAATTTTCTCGAATTAGATGAACATCCTCCATATCCTTATGAGGTGAATCTGACCCTATCAAGATAATTTCACCAACATCAAACCAACCAATTAGAGATCTACACCTCCTACAATGAAGTGTATCAAATAGGGTCATCTGAATATTATAGTGGTAGCTTGTCATTGCCCGAGCCAAGGCCTGGCCATGATGGGTATCTCAAGTCGTATGTGGAACAGAGATCACCCCCTATACCAACCAATCAAAACCCAACATCCCCCAATGTCCGATTAATTCCAAACATATAAAAAGATACTATGCAACAAACTTAAGAAAATTAAAAAATATGTCTATAACTAACGATCGGTGACCGGCCAGACAATTGACTAACATCACCCAATATCCACAATAATCCAAACAAAGTCTCTATAAAAATGAATATCAATAAAGCATCGGGAAATGCCCCCGACTATAGCCAAAAGCGAGTTTAAAGAGCCTGAGACATAAGAGACCAAAACATGAAATGTAAACTTACAAAGTATGGAAGCTCACCACTTTAATGTAAACTCATGAACAGATCCCGAATCTTAATCACTAAGCAAGAAGAGTAGAAGTACGACTAGTTCCTACATTGCGTAGGGATACATTATCCGAAGAAAATTAGTAGGGTGAACACTAGCATATAACTTAGGGATAAGGATAACATAATGCAATGATCAATAGTTTTAAGTCATTCAAATCCAATGCACATAATCAATGCATATATACATATATAACACATGTCAGGAAAGGGAAAATAGCTTAACATGCACTTTAAAACTGTAGCCTAGATTGTTTAGATCAACCGTTATAACATACAAAGGAACCATGCTGGTACTACCCAGTGTGTGTGGCCGCACAAACCAGAGGGTATGCATATGAACTATAGTGGACTCAAACATCCCAACATATCAAGGTGACACGAGCACCAAATCATGCAATAAGATACAGGGGTATCGAACCTCCCAATCATATGATATTAATAATAAAAAGGAGGACTCAAACCTTATGGTCATATAGACACACACATCAGCAACCACGGTATCCAGTGTGCGTCCCTCGAGACCTCTAGTTTCACGACTCAACTACACAATCCTAAATAAAGCTCAATTAAAAACATTCATCACACATTCCTATTCATTGAACCATGCTTCATATTAAGGCATACACTGTTGGTATCAACTTACCAACTACACTTGCAAGGTAACAACAACATGCCAAAATAATTACTCCACTTGGGGGAATTTAAATCCCCATTTGGTTCAATTATGCAATAGTTCAAGGATAATGTAATTCCCATATTTATCATAATTAAACCTATTTCACAGTATGGGGGTGAGGTCATAATCACTTCAAAAGTTACAAGTTTGGGAGAAATCACAATTACCTAGTTCATTCACCAAACCCATGCACCCACAAGTTCAAAACAATAATTAAAGGATGATTAATCACATGTAAACCATGAGAAACATTGTTCAATCTAAAAACACTTAAAACCCTTAACCCTTATTCCGAAACCAACATAAAAACTTCATGAAAAATACCTTAAAACATATGATTTTAACAAATTAACAATGAAGGAAGAGTAACATGCCTAACATGCAAAGTTTCAAGGAAGGATTTCAACCCTTGAGCCCTTGGATGACCTACATCTTGGAAACCCTAAGTATGGATGTTTGAGAGAATTTGAGAGAGCTTTGGAAGTGCTTGAGTACGTTAAGGATGAAATATAACCCCTTTAAGTGCTTTATGGATGTGAGGTTTTAATTGGGAAAGGAGAGAATTATCTAAAGTTCCCTTAAATTAAAAGTGAAAATTTAGTCGTTAATGACTCCGGGTCACCAAATGACTAGTATAGACTAATTACGACTCATCACCATGAGTCATAGCCAAGATAGTTCCAAGGACACCCACCCACTATTGACCCTATCACTCAACTGATACAACTATAATGAGACCCTATGAATTGTAGGTTCAAGACTAGTCAACACAGAACCCAATTGAGTAAACACTAGACATCCTATGATTAACACCCAATGTCTCGTGACATGTCCTTCCGACTCTTAGTGAGCCATTCATACTCAGAGAAGAACTTTGCCACTTACTTTTTGATTTGGTTATGATTGGGTCCTTTGGACCCGTCTAGATTCCTTACGACTTGTATCCCAAAGTCATACTCAGGACAACAACTCAAGCACCACTCACTGGACACTTTCAACTAGGGTCACATGACTAGTCAACACACCCTACGACTCACAGGGTAAGTTGTAGTCATGATATTGAGGATGCAATTTTGGAAAATTTTTGAGGACCAAAAACCCAGGCATTACATATCCCCCCTCCCCCTTAGGATCATTCATCCTGGAATGATAGGACAAGGTACTTATTAGAACGACTTGACTTCACACATAATTACACATAATTTTAACAAAGATAAAAAACAAAGATAAGAAATATGCATACCTCAAGCACAATTATCTGAATTGGGGAACAAGAATGGATATTTGGACTTCATGTCCTACTCAGCTTCTCAAGTAGCTTCCTCAACCTTTTGGTTCTTCCAAAAAACCTTTACAGAAGTCACATTCTTTATCTATATCTGACGGACTTATCGATCCCAAATTATAACTGAGACCTCCTCGTAGGATAAGGAATCCAAAATACCTACCTCCTCTAAAGGAACAACCATTGAAGTATTACCCACACATATTCTCAACATCAAAATATAAAACACTATATGAATGGAGCTCTAGATAGAAGGCTACTCCAATTCAGATTCAACATTACCAACCCTCTCAAAACCAAGTATGGATTGACATAACGGGGACTGACCTTCCTCTTCATGCCAAATTGCATCACTCCCTTCATAGGAGACAACTTAAAGAACACCCAATCACCAACACCCTTCGCCTCACATCTACATATGTTTTTTGTCGACTTTGGATATCCTTAAGTCTATCCTGAATCACCTTCACCTTTTCCATGGCTTGGTGAACCAAATCAGGGCAAAACAACTTATTCTCACCAACCTCAAACCACCCAAAAGGACACCTACACCTCCTAACATATAAGGCCTCAAACTGAGCCATACTAATGTTGGAGTGATAGCTATTGTTGTAAGAAAATTCTTTGAGAGGCAAGTGGTCAACCCAACTACCACCATAATCAGACACACAAGCCCAAAACATATCTTCCAAGACCTAAATTTTCCTCACCACTTTCCAACCGTCTGTTGGTGGAAAGCAGTACTAAGGGATACCTTAGTCCCCAAACCATACTAGAATGACCCTTAAATGTAAGACGAGAACTAGGTACCCCAATCAGATATAATAGAGACTGTAGTACCATGTAACTTTATGATCTCCACAATGAACAACTTTGCATAATCCTCAGAAGAGTAATTAGTCGTCACTTGCAAAAAGTGAGCAAACTCAGTCATCCTATCCACGATGACCCAAATTGAATCAAATTGCTGGCGAGACTACGAAAGACCCATAGAAAAATCCATATTAATTATATCCCATCTCCACTACTAGAATCTCAATATCCTTAGTTAACCCATCGGGCCTCAACTGCTCTACCTTCATATGCTGACACACTATGTACTTAGCCACAAAATTGGCCATATCCTACTTCATATTGTTCTACCTATAAATTTTCTTAAGATTATGATACATTTTCATCAAACTACGATGAATAGTATAACACAACTCATAAGCTTCAGCCAAAATTCTATCTCATAACCCATCAACATTGGGAACACATAATCTACCTTAGCACCTAAAGATACCATCACTACCAATTTCAAAAATCATCACTTTCTACCTGCCGATATCATTCTTAATTTGCATCAAAATAGGATCCAACATTTGCATTTCCTTTACTTTAGCACCAAGAGATGACCTTGCCACCTCTTGATTAATTACACCATCATTCTCGAAATCCAAGAGACAGACTTCTAAATTGGTCAAATGGTGCCTATACTTCACCAAATTCATCTTTTCTTCACCTACATAAGATAAGCATCCCACAGACAACTTGCTAAGAGCATCAACAACCTCGTTAGCTTTACCTGGATGATAGTGAAGACTTTTTCATAGTTGTTGAGAAACTCAAGCCATATCTTTTACCTAAGATTCAATTATTTCTGAGTGAACAATTATTGTAGGCTCTTTTAATCAGAATAAATATCAACATGGGCCCTATATAAATAATGTCACCATATCATAAAAGAAAATACCATAGCTAAAAAAATCGAAATCATTAGTTGGATAATTTTTCTCATGAACATGCAACTATCTAGAAGCATAAGAAACTTCCTTTCCATGTTGCATCAACACATAGACTAATCCCACCCGGTACGCATCACAATAGACAAAAAAACTATTAGTTCTCTCAGACAAAGTCAAAACTGAAGTCGAAGTTAACTTATCCTTTAATTTTTCCAAACTACTTTTACAAGCACCAGACAACAATAACTTCACCTTTTTCTAAGTCAACTTAGTTAATGGGAAAGTAATAGAAGAGAAATTCTCCACAAACTTTCTATAATAACCGGCTAAAGACAAGAAGCTTAGCATGCTGGTTGGAGTCATAGGTCTAGGAAACTTCTTAACAACCACAACCTTCTGTGGATCAACCATGATCCCTTCATTAGAAGTAACATAACCCAGGTAAGTCAAAATATTCAAAAAGAACTCATACTTAGAGAACTTTGCATACAAACACTGATCCATTAAGGTCTTCAACACTAGGCGGAGGTGATCGACATAATCCGCCTCGCTCTTATAATATACCAAAATATCATTGGTAAAGGCAATCACAAACAAATCTAAGAATTAATGAAAAACCCAATTCATAAGATCCATAAATGTTGTTAGGGCATTGGTCAAACCAAAGGACATCACCAAAAACTAAAAATGTCCATATCGGGTTTGAAAGGTAGTCTTAGGGATATCCACCGCCCTAATCATCAATAGATATTAACTAACTGAAGATTAATCTTAGGAAATAAATCATCACCCTAAAGTTGATCAGAGAAATCATCAACCTTGAAAGCGGATACTTATTTTGCATGGTCACTTTATTCAATAATGGTAATCAATACACATCTGATGGGAACCATCCTTCTTATGCACAAAAAGAACAGAAGCACCCAATTGAGATATACTAGGGTGGATAAAACCCTTGTCAAGAAGATCTTTAAATGGCACCATGAGTTTTTTTAACTCAGTCGGAGCCATAATGTAAGAAGAGATAGAAATAAGATGAGTGTCAGGAGAAAAGTCAATTCCAAAATCAATTTCCCTATCGGGTGGAACACCAGGGAGATAACCAGGGAATACCTTAGGAAATTCACATACCATAGGAACGGTCTGCAAGAAGGACCTTCAGATCTAGAATCCTTAACTTGTACTAAGTGAAAAAGACATCCTTTAGAAACTAATTTCTGGGTTCTAAGATACGAGATTAACCTTTCCTTAGGTACTAGGGAACTACCTTACCACTTGATCACCATTTCATTAGGGAAATAAAAACTGACCCTTCGAGTCCAAAAATTTAGAGACACATAGCATGAATGCAACAAATCCATCCCCAAAATAACATCAAAGTCTAACATGTCAGACTCTATCAGATCTACCTAGGTGTCTCAAGCATAGTGCCATGATGCACAGTATCAAGTCAAATCTGATACAGATAATCAATGAATATATATATATATATATAACACATACCAGGATAGGGAAAAAAGCTTAACATTAATTTTAAAACTTTAGCCTCGATTGTATAGCTCAACCATCATAACATGCAAAGGGAGTAATGGGCTATATAATCCCAACTCTTTCCTATCTGGTAGGGCCCCAGTGAGTCTAGTCGCATAACTAAGAGGGCATGCATATGCACTATAGGGGACTCAAACCTCTCGGCATATCGAGATGACACCAACACCAAATCATGTAATAAGATATGGGGGACTCTAACCTCTAAATTATATGATGATAATAATAATAAGGGGGACTGTACGCTCTTGACCATATAGATACCCACGTTGAAAACCACAGTTTCCAATATAGTTCCTAAGGGACCATCAATTTCACGGTTCAACTACACAACCCTCATTAAAGACCAATTAAAAACATTTATCACACATTCACATTAATTGAACCATGCTTCCCATTAAGGCATATATTATTGGTTTCGTCATACCAACTACACTTGTAAGGTAGCAACAACATGCCAAAACAATTACACCACTTGAGGAAATTTATGACCCCCTTAGTTCAATTATGCAATAGCTTGTGAAAATACAAAACCCATAAGTTTTAGTTCAAAATCATAATGCAATAATTCAAGGAAAATTCAATTCCCACATTTCTCATAATTAAAACAAATTTCACAGTATGAGGTTTGGGTCATAACCACTTTAGAAGGCACGGGGAAAAATCACAATTCCCAAATCTTTAACCATACCCATGCACCCACAAGTTTAGAACCATAATTAAAGCATGATTAATCACATGTAAACCATGAAAAATATTGTTTAGTTCATAAAAAATCAAAACTCTCAATCTTTGTTTAAAAACCAACATAAATACTTCATGAAAAATAATTTAAAACATATATTTTTGAAAAATTAACAATGAAGGAAGAATAAGATGTCTGAAATACCAAGTTTCGAAGAAGGAATTCAACTCTTGAGCCCTTGGATGAACTACCTCATGGAAACCCTGAGTATGGCTGCTTGAGAGAATTTTAGATAGCTCTACAAGTGTTTGAGTATGTTAAGGATAAAATATAACCCCATTAAGTGATTTATGAACGTGGGATTTTAACTAGACAAGGAGGGAATTATCTAAAGTGCCCTTAAATTAAAAACTCAAATTTTGTATTCAGTGACTACTAGTCCCCAAAAAACTCGTATAGACTCATTACTACTCATCACCATGAGTCATAGCCAAGATAGTTCCCAAGACCCCCACACACTGTTTACCCTACGACTCAGTTGGTAGCACTCGTAATGGGATATTATGGCTCATAGGGTCTAGTCATAGTCAACACAAAACTCAATTGGGTAAATATTGGACATCCTATGATTTTCACCCAAAATCTCGTAAAAAGTCCGTATGACTTTTAGTGAGAAACTCATACTCAGAGTAGAACTTTGCCACTTTATTTCTAATTTGGTTACAATTTGGTCCTTAGGACCCATCAAGACTCTTTACGAAGCGTATACCTATGTCATACTTAGGAAACAAACTAAAGAACCATTCACTAGACACATTACAACTAGGGTCACATGACCCATGAAGACACCGTAATGCTCTTAGGTTGAGTCATAGTCAAGACAGTGAGGATACAGTTTCAAAAAATTTCAAGGACCAAAAACCTAGGGAATTATATAGCTATATTATATGAAAATACAATAAAAAGCAAATGATCATCCCAACTACCCTTAAAATTAATCACATATGCTCTAAACACATACTTTTAAGTCTGATTACTTTGCTCTACCTGGCCATCCATCTATGGATAAAAAGCGTGCTTATATGAACTTAAGTACCAAGAACCTTTTGAAAAGTCTTCAAAATATAAGAGATAAACATAGTACCTCAATATGAAATGATATTCAAAGGGACTCCATGTGAATTCACAAACTCTTTACGCTATAGTCTAGCATAAATTTTGGCTGAATCAAAAGTGTTAACTAGTAGGAAATGGACTGACTTAGTCATTTGGTCCATGATAATCCAAATAGAATCATGTTTTTGATGAGGATGAGGAAATACTACAATGAAGTACATGTTCATCACTTTCCAATTCTAGGTAAAAATAATGATATCCTGAAGCTTACCACCAGGTCTATGTTGCTAAACCTTAACTTGCTTGAAATTCAGACACTTTGTAGTAAATTCTATGATTTTATTCTTCATGACATTCCACCAATAGACTTTCCATAGATAATGGTACATCTTAGTGGCTCCTAGGTGAATATTATACTACGTACTGTGAGCTTATGATGGCATCCACTATCTCAAGTCATCTACTTCTAGAATAAATAATCTACCCTAACAATGAAGAATGCCATCTCTTACTTGGGAGAAAACCTCAGTATAATACCTCAGGTTCTTGGCCCTGGAAAATATTTCAAACCTATGGCTCTCCTGAATCTCTATAACACTAATAATAAAGCTATAATTTTTGTCTGCATCAAGTCGGCTGCAATGATTATTGATAAAGTGTTGTCTTCATTCAAAAATACATATCGCAAATAAGAAAGAAGGGCCTTCAATTCTATGACAAGTGGTTTCTCAATAGACGTGTGAGCAGGTGGAGTGATTTTATTTGTTATATCCAAATCAAGTTTCTTTCATGCAAAATTATATGAACCACTCCTATAAAGTGCAAGACCATCTCATCATAGTCTTAAATTTATCGTTGTCAAAGTTCATAATCACTGCTGCTAAGGCTTTAAGACCTAACCTTCGTTTAATAGGAACAACCTTAGAAGTATCATCTACATTAGTTACTTCATCAAGATCATGGAATGAGACCATATCCTCCTTAAAAACATCAATCACAGATATTAACCTTAACTCATCTAGTTGTTGCTTGGATTGGTATACACTAAATATCACTTTCTCAACATTGAGTTTGAATATCAGATGTCCTAATGCCAGATTAATGAAAGTTCTTTTAGTAGCTAGGAATGGGCTGCCTAAGATAATCAGAACTTGAAAGTCTACTTCACAATCCAGTATCACAAAATTAGTAGGAATGATAAAAGAAGCCACCTTTATGAATACATCACATAGAATACCAACTGGCTTCTTCATTGTCCAATTAGCCAACACTAGTCTAATAGATTTGGGTTTGGGTGCCCCCAACCCTAACTAATTAAACATTACTAGTAGAATATGGTTTATACTAGCTCCCAAATTGCATAGTTCCTTAGAAAAGTTCAAAGATCCAATGGTGTAAGGAATGATGAACGCACATGAATCCTTCTTCTTCTCTACCAATGATGCACTACAGTAGCACTGTAGTGATGAACATTGTCTGTTGGCTCATAACTATCTATCTTCTTCTTGGTGACAGATCCATTACGAGTGAGGTAGACTAAATGTAAATGGTTTATATGCATGAACAGTGACGACTGATATGAACGTGAGAATACATACATGCATAAGTAACATAACTGAACTCGTGGTGATACTGACTACTGAGTCTTAACACTAACAACATGAGTTTACTGATACTGAGGTACTGAATAGATAAACAATTATTTCTACCAGTTCAAATTATGAAGAACTGGTCTGATAGACTGTGTCTAATAGTCGTAAAACTAAATACTGATAATATGAGTTATGATGACTGATATAACTAATATAACTGTGATAATTAGCCTAACCGATGTAATTGATACTAAGAGACTGTATCTAATTATCTAAGTAATGATGAAACTATCTGAGTTCCGCTCTGTATAAAGTAACTGAATCTAAGATCAGTCCTATCTAGTGGGTGATCTTTGAGTATATTATTAATAAAGATGAATGGACTTATTCTGAGATCAGTCCTACCTAGCGGGTGATCTCTAAATCTGATGATACTGATACTGATTGACCATAGTTGAGATTAGTTCAATCTAGTGGATGATCCTGAAGTCTATTTTTAATGATAAGGATTAACCGTAACTAACAGACCTGAATCTGTATTACTGAGCTGAATTGACTATATCTGACAGTCCTTATTTTATAACTGAAACTTTGGTATGTATTCACCTAACCTACATGCCCCATTCTAAACTAATTAGGTAACTATCTGAGCTCCTTACTGTAACTGAGTTGACTGTAAATGACAGTCTTGAAAATCTAAAGAACTATCTGAGTTCCTTTACTGAGACTGATACTAAAACTATGGGAGGTAGTTGTTTAACCGACATGCCCCATATGTACCAATATAGATAAACTAGGGTCCAATCTCTACCCTGACTGGAAGGGTGTCAATACCTCGCGACTGATAAAGATAGGCTGTGAGAACCCTCTACTGGCAGGTACTCAAAATAAAAGTGGTAGGCAGGTTAGGAAACCTCATCTACCCTAAACTAGAAGGTATGATGTCTCAACCTACGCTGGCTACGTAGTTCTAGAATGCAAGGATTACTTCAAGGAATCACACCCTCTACTGGTAGGAGAGTTCCCATCCTTGGTTTCACTCGGTGCTAGCTTCTACTCCTAACGGAAGAGACTGAACATAATTTACTGACTGTACATGGACTTAGTAAACTAAATTCCATTGACTGATGGAATACTACTAATATCTGATAATTAAATAAGATCATGAGGTTTGCTGAGTCACATGACTGGCTGAAGTCTATAGAACATGGCCTGATTAAGTATATCGTGAAACATGACATGGCTCTAGTCACACAACTATATTTTTTGGGTACAAGTACCCCCATGACTCGATGGAATGAAATTGATACACATGACACTTCATGATTATAGGAATAACATCCACTATTCATAATACCATAAGTAGGGGAGTTCATACTACACATATTTCTCAACTCCATATATATGAAAGGGAATGCGTATACTATGTTAATACTGGCATAACTTCAATTTCATGAGCATTCCATATCACAACAACAATACACAACAATTAGGATGGAATTCATGTTGAGTTGTAAGGAATAGAGAATGGTCTTGTAATTTAAGTTCTATTTAGCTATAATAAATGGTTTCTAGTCTCTTAGGTCTTTTATTAAACACCTTGCATGCACACCTTGTAGAAGAGGCATATTCATCACCTTAATGATTTAAACAACCCAAAATTCATATATTTCAATTTGCATGTCATCCTAGTTTCATAAAATCACATAAATATTCTAATTTGGATGTTGTATAACAAACAATCACACAAACATAATCAACCCACAATATAACTTCATGATTCATAGTTTAAAAGAGGGTTCTTGAAATCCACGGATAAAAGGAATTCGTGGATGAAAACTACGCATACCTTAAATCTTGATCTTGAAAGATATCTAATGTTTCTTGAAGGTTCTTGAATAAATCCTTAGTCTTGCTCATGAATTTTGTTGACTAGGGTTTAACCCCTTTGGGAGAGAATGTTCTTGTTCTTGAGGAGAATGAAAAAATAATGGGATAATATCCTTCTTAGGTATTTAATACCATGTATAGAATGAGTGAAAAATACCAAATTATCCTTACAAAATCACCACCCAGTTGCCAAAATTATCAGCTGATGACATGGGCTGATAAGCCGTCAGATCTGTGATAGCCCATCAGCCCAGGTCATCACCTGGGAACTAGAATTTTTGACATTCTACCTAAGCCTAACGATATTGCTGATAAGTCATCAAAAATGTCATCAGAAATGTGATAGGTTATCAGAAATGTCATCATAATTGTGATGAGTCATTAGAAATGTTGTCACTCAGTTTTCAGGCTGACATGCTAGAGTAAAATGGGCATAACTTTTTGCTCCGATATTGGATGTAGGAGAAATTGGTATAGTTGGTAATAAAATTCAATTTTCTATTTGTTAGAAGGTCATGATCTAAAAAATTCATAGTGTAAAGAGAGATATGCTCATTTGAAGATGACTATAGCAATATTCTTCCCAAGAATTCAATCGGTAGGGAATGTTTTGATTCATATGATAGCTAGGAGTTATTTGAAGAATTAATATACATCTAACTTGATCATAAAACTATAAAATAACCATGATGTACTATGCATGATCTTGAAACATGGCGCTAATATTGGTTTGGATTTTTTGGGGTATTACAATATCTCCCCCCTGGGAACATTCATCCTCGAATGAGAATGACTGAGATGGAAGAAAAGATCAACTGAACTACGTACAAGACAAACACTACTGAAACATGGTTTTGGGACTGACATGACTGATAAGCTGAATACATCATATTGAACATGCATAACTGATGCATGAGTAACTAATTCATGAATGCATGACTGAGTGTTCGGATGAACTGAGTTTCTCATAATAAGAATGCATATCTGATGCCTAATTTTATGAATGACATGATATGTGAATGCATGATTGAAAGTACTGGTAAGATGATCACACATATCTGATGCGTGAATACATAACTGAACTTTCTCATGAACATGCAACTGAATATTTAATGGTAAAGATACCAAGTTTATTACTGAAATCTGAACATAAGAATGAGTAACTTCAAGGAAGACTATTACCTTTAACTAAAAATACCAATGAGTCTGAGATTAATTACTCAATATGCATGAGCGGAAACACGAGAACATAACTGAGTCTAGAACGTGATACATGAACTAAACTGAGTCTGTAATATATGGCGTGCATCTTAGGTTGGAGCTTTAGGGTCAACTTATGAGTATCCCCTACTCCATACTAGATTCACTACATAAAGAAAGAATGAAATTCTTATGTTTTGAAAGTTCAGGGAATTATAGCTATAACACCCCAATTTTCTGAACTAGAACACTATACTGTGCTTATGACCTCGAGGGACCACAAGCTAACCCATGACTGATATCTGTACCTGTACACTGCATAATATATGAATATAAATGCGGAAACATGAACTGAAAGACCATAAGGTTCAATACTAAACATAATATGAATAATAACTATGTCTGAATAAAGTGGTATCACAATACCAAAACAAAACCAAAATACTAAAGTCTGAATCTAGTTTGTAATCTAGTCTAAAAGCCTCTAACTTTCTGAAGTAGGGAGTGGAAGGAACATGTCTCCAACTAACTCCCAATTACTGAAAGACAAACTAAAATACTGAAGTAATAAAGTAGTAATCATGTCCTCGAAGAATGAGGATTCACTGCTAAATCTTACTGCTAAAATTTGCAATGCTACTACTGCTCTGGAACTCATGCCTCTGAACCTATGGTGTAACATAAGAGAAAGTAACATAGCGCAAATGCCTCAGTACGTCTGAATGTACTGAGTATACGAGTGAGGTAGGCTAAATGCAAAGGGGTTTATATGAATGGACAATGTGGACTAATATGAACATGAGAATACATACATGCATAAGTAACTATAACTGAACTCGTGGTGATACTGACTACTGAGTCTGAATGCTGACAACATAAGTTTACTGATACTAAAATACTCAATAGATGAATGACTATTTATGATAGTTCAAATTATGAAGAACTCGTCTGATTGACTGTGTCTAAAAGTCCTAAAACTAAATACTGATAATGTATGTTATGACGACTGATCTAACTGATATAACTGTGATGATCGGCCAAACTGATGTAACTGATACTGAGCGACTGTATCTGACAGTCTAAATCTTCTAATAATGATTAAGATTGACTAAGCTTGAGATCAGGCCAAACTAACGGGTGATCTCTGGAACTAATATTGAGAATACTCAACTGAATCTGAGACAAAGATCAAGCCTATCTGATGGGTGACATTTGTAAGTACAGATACTGAATAACTTTATATTAGTCCAAGACTATCTAGTGGGTGGTCTATGAATCTGTGGAACTATCTGAGTTCCTTACTGAGATTAATGAATGTATTTGATCGTCCTGATTTCTGAGTTTTACTCTGAAGATTGATACTAAAACTGTAACTTTGGTAGTTCTTACTTAACTGACATGCCCCGAATCTGAAATAGTAGGGTCCAACATATAACCTCTGCTATAAGGGTGTCAATACTGTGCTACAGGTAAAGCCCTCTGGACAAGCCTCTATGATGGGTGACCCTCGTAGGAACTCAAGCCTAAGGCAGTATAATAGTCAAGCCTCTCTGACGGGTGACAATCCTTTTTCTTAAGGGTGACTCCTACATCCTACGCTGGCTATGGAGTTATGGAGTTCAGAGATAGCTCCTAACGACTCTGCCTCTCTGACGCGGAGCTTCTATCCCTACACTCTCTCAGTGCTATCTCCTACTCCCAACTGAAAGACTCTGAACTGATTCTTAGAACATATACTTGAACTGAACTGAAGCTATTACTAAGTTTCTTACTTGACTGAGTTGACTGAGTTCACTTCATTCCATTATCTAACAGAATACTATTGAATCTATTATCTGGATGAATGATACTAAGTTCTAAATTAATTTTTTGAATGCTACTGAGATCTGAGCTAAGTACTGAACTAAATCTAGAATGATAACGATACTTATATTACTAAGATTTCTTAAGTTCTATAACTGTCTGAGAGTTTTAAATTCTGTAACTGACTGAGTTCTAATGATCATAGCACGACTGACATTATCTTAAGACTGACTCGGCTTTAGGCACACAACTATATTTCTTAGGTACAAGTACCTCCAGGACTCGATGGAAGGAAACTGACACACATGATACTTCTTGATCATAGGAATAAAATCCATAATTTGTAATACAATAAATAGAGGATTTCATACTACACATGGTTCTCAACATCTTATACATGAAAGGGAATACATATAACATGGGTATACTTGCATACTTCAATATCATGGACAATCACAGTTATGATAAGTTATCACGAATGTTGTCACTCAGTTTTCCAGGCTGACATACTGGAGTAAAATGGGTATAACTTTTTTCTCCAGTATCAGATTTTGGAGAAATTGGTATCTTTGGAAAGATAATTCAAAGAAATTTCATTTTACATATAGTATGTCTTCTAACTCTATATATACAAGGAGTTATGGTTGATTGAAGTTGACCTATGTTTTGACAATCACTAAAACTTGAACGATTGGAAAGCTTTCAACTTTTCCTTGAGTTAGGGGACCTTTATGATATAAATTCATGCTCAAATAGATCCCCAAACTACATATTTAATTAACTCACTAAATTTACATGGTATTCAAGGCTTTCGGAACATCTACGCATATGAATAATGGATTTTCATTCTCGTCTGAAATGTGGGGTATTACAATAACGTATCTCTTCCTTGGGACACTAGGTCCCTCATAGAATACTGACTTGGCTGAGCTACTGAGGAAAGCTGAGGCAATGCACAAGGCATCTAGAAACTGAATGACGACTGATTATATGAAATCTGAAACTGAGGCATGACACATGAACTGAGATGATTACTTAACTAAAGCATACATTATAACTAAGACTGTATCTGAGATGGAAACTGAGTTATGATAGTCTCATAATGAAGGCTGTCATAAGTCAAGGATCTGAATGTACACTCATACTCTGAACCTTTCCTGATATCTAAGTACAACCTCTTGCTAGTCATTTATTTGTGTATTAGAATAGCATTCAAGCCTATCTACATAACTACACCCTAATGTAAAATAGGCATACAAAAATCTTCTCTTAACATGTATCATTTGCTCTCCCACTTATCTAAGCAACTGCTCATCACTACACTGTTGTCACAAAGAGAGCTCACTGAAGGGGTTGAATCCTGAGGACCTGAAATATGAATGGACACTAGCTGAATGTGACACATAACTAAGGCCTGAGGAATTAGATATCACAATATGTATGTACCCAAAAGGTCTGAAATGAGGATATACATGACATATCCTGGATTAATTGATCAATAGGAGTATAACATGAGTCATAAAAGCTGATCAATCTATAAAGAGTGACATGTATACATGAGTCATGAGCTGCATGACCTTATCTGGGAGCTTTTTGTGCTCATGAGATATGATTCGTAATACTGAGTGAGCTGGAACTTCTTATGCTGTGAACTAGAAGCACATAAGATTCTATGAAAAGCGTGTCAATATAAGTTGTGTTCATGGAACTGAGTTATGAAACATGTGTAGGCATTATGCTGACTGAAGTACAAAACTTGTATCGAGATAAGTATGGATCGAGAATCATCTTCCCTTAGTTCTATTTTTCAATTCATACTAGCACTATTATTGGAATTCTGAGAGCCTGACTTGGTTACTTGATCTATCATCTCCCCCTAACTTTAAGCCATCATCTTAAGTCTGTGAAGACTAAACTAATCTCTGAACTAAACTGCAATTATCATCACATACATACACTCTGATCGACACATGCTCACCTTACTAAACACATTATTTGCCTCTATTTCCTCACATACTTCTAATATCACATTCACACCTTTATGTTTTATTTCAAGTCAATAAACTTAAATTTTTAACTCATACTGTTCAAGCTTACTGATTTATTCTAGCACAACTATCCCCATGAATACATAATATGATCAATCCAGTTAACATTATCCCAACTCCATTACTCTAAACCCCTGAGTTCATGCTTCTAACTTTAGTCATATGCTATCATAGGATTCTTAGAAGGGATCTGGTGATATATCAAAATCTGGGTTCGAGAACGAGTTCTCATAATCATGAATGAGATCCATACATCTTTGGATCATAACAAAACTGAGGGATACTATCTGAGCATGTGGAAAATCCCATACCTATCTATAGGGAATGTCTGAGAAAGCCTTATCTTTAGGACTTGAGCTTCACTACTTCTATTACCTTGAAAGTAAGGTGGAGTTGACATGAGTAGAGCATTATGAGAATCTATATGAGTTTCTTTGGAAACCTTATTATAGAACGATCTAAAATATCAAAGAGGGGAAACTATTCTTAAAACATCTCAAAATTCATATATGTCAATTTGCATATCAACTTAGTCTCAACCTACGTTGGCTACATAGTTCTGGAATGCAAGGATTATTTCTAGGAATCACACACTCTAATGGAAGGTGAGTTCCCATCCGTGGTTTCACTCGGTGCTATCTTATACTACTAACTGAAGAGACTAAACATGATTTACTAACGGTACATGGATTGAGTTTACTGTATTCCGTTGACTGATGGAATACTATTGATATCTAACAACTAACCGAGATCATGAGGTTTCCTGAGTCACATGACTGACTGAAGACTATGGAACATGGCCTGATTAAGGATATCCTGAAACATGACATGGCTCTAGGCACACAACTATATTTTTTAGGTACAAGTACCCACAGGACTCGATGGAAGGAAACTGACACACATGACACTTCTTGATCATATGAATAACTTCCACTATTCAAAATACCATAAGTAGGGGATTTCATACTACACATGTTTCTCAACACCATATACATGAAAGGGAATGCGTATAACATGTAAATACAGGCATAACTTTAATTTCATGAGCATTCCATATCACAACAACAATACACAATAATTAGCATGGAATTTATGTTGAGTCATCAGAAATAGAGCATGGTCTTGTCATTTAAGTTCTATTTAGTTATATTCATCACCTTAATGATTTCTAGTCTCTTAGGTCTTTTATCAAACACCTTGTATGCACACATTGTTGATGAGGAATATTCATCACCTTAATGATTTAAACCACCTAAATTCATATATTTTAATTTGCATATCTGACAGTCTTGAAAATTTAAAGAACTATATGACTTCCTTTACTGAGACTGATACTGAAACTGTGGAAGGTAGTTGTTTAACTGACATATCCTATATGTTCCAATATACCTAAAATGGGGTCCAATCTCTACCCTGACTTGAAGGGTGTCAATACCGCGCCACTAATAAAAATAGGCTTTGAGAACCCTCTACTGGTAGGTACTCAAAATGAGAATGGTGGGAACCCTCAACTGGAAGGTTAGGAAACCTCATAAACCCTCAACTAGTAGGTATGATGTTTCAACCTACGCTGGCTATGTAGTTTTGGAATGCAAGGATTTCTTCTAGGAATAACACCCTCTACTGGCAGGTGAATTCCCATCCTTGGGTTTACTCGGTGCTAACTTCTACTCCTAACTGAAGAGACTGGACATGATTTACTGACTGTACATGGACTGAGTTTATTGAATTCTGTTGACTGACGAAATACAACTGATATCTGACAACTGACAGAGATCATGAGGTTTCCTGAGTCACATGACTGACTGAAGTCTATAGAACATGGTCTAATTAAGGATATCGTGAAACATGACATAACTCTAGGAAGACAACTATATTTTTTGGGTACAAGTACCCGCAGGAATCGATGGAAGGAAACTGACACATAACACTTCTTGATCATCGGAATAACATCCACTATTCATAATACCATAAGTAGGGGATATCATACTACACATTTATCTCAACACCATATACATGAAAGGGAATTCGTATAACATGTAAATACTGGCATAACTTCAATTTCATGAGCATTCCATATCACAACAATAATACACAACAATTAGCATGGAATTCATGTTGAGTCGTAAGGAATAGAGAATGGTCTTGTTATTTAAGTTCTATTTAGATATAATACATGATTTCTAGTCTCTTAGGTCTTTGAGCAAACACCTTGCATGCACACATTGTGGAAGAGGCATATTCATCACCTTAATGATTTAAACCACCCAAAATTTATATATTTCAATTTGCATATCATCCTAGTTTCATAAAATCACATAAACCACCCAAAATTCATATACTTTATCTATCCCCATGAATACTTAATCTGATCAATTCTGTTAATATAAGAGAAAGCACCATAGCGCAAATACGTCAGTACGACTGAATGTACTGAGTATAAGAAGGAGGTAGGCTAAATGCAAAGGGTTTATATGCATGAACAACACCGACTAATATGAACGTGAGAATACATACATGCATAAGTAACTATAATTGAACTCACGGTGATACTGACTATTGAGTGTTAATACTGACAACATGAGTTTACTGATACTGATGTACAAAATGGATGAACAACTATTTTGACAGTTTGAATTATAAAGAACTTGTCTAATTGACTATGTCTAACATGCCTAAAAATGTATACTAATAACATGAGTTATGATGATTGATATAACTGATATAACTGTGATGATCGTCCTAACCGATGTAACTGATACTAAGCGACTGTATTTGATAGTCTAAGATCTGATGGAACTATCTAAGTTCCTCACTGTAACTGAGTTGACTATATCTAACAATCCTGAAAATCTAAAGAACTATCTAAACTGGGGTCAAATCTTTACCCTGATTGGAGGGGTGTCAATACCGCTCCACTGCTAAAGACAGGTTGTGAGAACCCTCTACTGGCAGGTACTCAAAATGAGAATGGTGGGAACCCTCTACTGGCAGGTTAGGCCACCTCATATACCCTCAACTAGTAGGTATGATGTCTCAACCTACGCTGGCTACGTAGTTCTGGAATGCAAGGATTTCTTCTAGGAATCAAATCCTCTACTGGAAGGTAAGTTCCCATCCTTAGGTTCACTCGGTGCCAACTTCTACTCCCAACTGAAGAGACTGAACATGATTTATTAACTGTACATAGACTGAGTTTACTGAATTCCATTGACTAATGAAATACTACTGATATCTGATAACTGACTGAGATCCTGAGGTTTCCTGAGTCACATGACTAACTGAAGTCTTTGGAACATGGCCTGATTAAGAATATCGTGAAACATGACATGGATCTAGGCAACTATATTTTTTGGGTACAAGTACCCCCAAGACTCGATGGAAGGAAATTGACACACATGACACTTATTGATCAAAGAAATAACATCCACTATCCATAATACCATAAGTAGGGGATTTCATACTACACATGTTTCTCAACACTATACATAAAAGGGAATGCGTATAACATGTAAATACTAGCATAACTTTAATTTCATAAGAATTCCATATCACAACAACAATACACAACAATTATCATGGAATTCATGTTGAGTCAAAAGGAATAGAGCATGGTCTTGTCATTTCAGTTCTATTTATCTATAATACACGATTTCTAGTCTCTTAGGTCTTTTATCAAACACCTTGCATGCACACCTTGTTGCAGAGGTATATTCATCACCTTAATGATTTTAACCACCCAAAATTCATATATTTCAATTTGCATGTCATCCTAGTTTCATAAAATCACATAAAGATTATAATTTGGGAGTTGTATAACAACCAGTCACACAAACATAATCAACCCACAACATAACTTCATGATTAATAGTTTAAAAGAGGGTTCTTAAATTCTACGGATGATAGGAATCCGTGGATGAACACTAAGCATACCTAAGGGTGGCAAACAGGCGAATTGGATTGGATTTGGACGGGTTAAATATGGATTGAGGAAAAATGGTTTGGATTGCAATCCGCCCATATAAATATGGGTAAATATGGATTTGGTCAACTATAGATTGGGTAAAAATGGTTTCAACTCACTTCCACTCCTAAGTCAAAGACTTAAAAGTTCTATATCATATCAACTTGACTTTTTTCTATTTCTTTTTTTGTAGTTTTTTTGTCTCACTTCTATATGTAGCCTCTAGTTTTATTTTTTTTATTTTTTTGTCATTTCTTTTTTTTTTCTCTCTTTCTTCTATCTCTACCCTCTACCCTCTACCCTCTACCCTTTGTTTCTTTTTCTTTTATCTTTTTTTCTTTTTCTTTTTAGTCTCCTTTTTTTCTATTTTTTTTTGTTTTTACTTCATTCTCATTTTTTTCTTTTTGTTGTTGTATTTTATGTTTTATATTTTTTTATTTTCAAAGAACATAGTTAAGTCGAGTACAAATTATGGATGATGACTAAAATATCGTAACCACACAGTATATTTATTTTCACCATCATCTTTTTTCTTTTTCCTTTTCTCCTTTTTCATTATTTTTTCTTTTTGATTTGTTTGTATCTCTTTTCTTCAATTCTTTCATTACGCTTTTTTCTCTCTTCCATCTCTAACTTCTACCTCTCTTTCTACTTTTTTATTTTTTTCTATTTTTGGTTTCCTTTTTTTTTTATGCTAACGAAAATACCATAAGTGCATATTGATTTATATTCACCCAACATTTATAATTCGAGGGCTATGTGAATCCTTATCCATATATATTTTAGTCTCAAGAAAATATAATTAATTCATATACCTTTTTTTGTTTTCTCATCCGATGTTCGGTGCCTGCATTGGAGCCCTGACTAATTTGGATTGAGCGTTGCAGGGCCCATTAAGAAGGCAGTGCTCCCAATAGAGTTTTCTCCATAACCAGGATCGTACCCTCGACCTCTGATTAAGGATGGATAAGTCTAAGGACATTGCTGATAAGTCATCAGAAATGTCATCATAAATGTGATAGGTTATCAGAAATGTCGTCAGAATTGTGCCAAGTCGTCAGAAATATCGTCACTCAGTTTTCAGGATGACATGCTGGAGTAAAATGGGCATAAATTTTTGCTCCGATATCGGATTTAGGAAAAATTGGTATCATTGGAAATCTAATTCTATTATATATCTGTTTGTGGTTCAAGAGCTCAAAATTCATAGTATAACGAGAGATTTGAAGTTGACTACAGTAATATCCTTCCCAAGAATTCAATCAGTAAGGAATGTTTTGATTCGTCTGATAGCTGGAAATTATTTAAAGACTTAATATACATCTAACTTGCTCATGAAACTATAAAAGAACCATGGTGTATTATGCATGAGTTTGAAACATGGCTCTAATATTAGTTTGGATTTTTTGGGGTATTACACTAACATCTAGCCATACTGGTGCTCCAGTTATTTAATTATGATAGCATGTGACTCAACTTTCTAATTCAGCCCTAACAAGTTTGACTTAATCTCCTTAAGACATCTATCTTGACTTTCTTGGCCTTTGACTAATTTTGACAACATTGCTTCCATTCTAGACTCAGTATCCCAGCTAACTGGTGAGTCATATTTTTCACTCTTTTCTTTGTAGTCATCGTTGTGTCTCCAATCACTATCTCAGTCTTTGCTCCTATCTTTATATCTATAATTGTAACAGTTTCGACCTTCATTCCCTTGTCCTTGGGCTTTGAAATTTGCCAATAGAAGATCAAGATACTTTACTTCTTCTTTAGCCTCAGTCTCATAAGTTCTAGAAGTAGAACTCTACAATTACTGTATTTAGTTTCTCATCACTCATTGATGAAAATTGTTTTGTAAGAAGCCCAATATCTGTTTGAAGCTAGGAAACCTCTTGTGCCATAAAATTATGACAAACTCCATAATCATTAGCTGCTCCAATAGCATATGTACCTGTACCCCTCTCAGTATTTATAGTATTCCAACCTCGATTAGTCACATAATTATTATCTAGCATTTCTTGCACAACATCCCACCGCATACGCATAAATGCACCTCTTAAAATAGTATTTGCCCTTACTCTCAAACTAACATTCAGGAATCTATAGAAGATTTCAAACAAATTAGACCTTGTGATACTATGATTAGGTACAATGCTTAGCTTCTTTTTAAACCTAAACCATGCCTTATACATAGATTTTATACGTAGCTTTTTAAAATTGTAAATTTTATCTTTCAACTATAGCATCCTTGTAGGAGGGAAGAATTTGTTCAAAAACTGCCTACGCAACTCATGCCAAGTAGTGATTGAACCTCTCAAAAGTTTCCCTAACCACAGTGATGCTTCTCCATTCGGCAAAAATAGGAACAACCTCAACCTCAAAGCTTCCTGGTTTACTCCCAGAATAGTATACAATATACAAATCCAAGTAAAATTAGCAAGATGTATTATCTCATCATCTATTGCTGAACCTAAAAATATACCTTTCAAGTTTAGCAATTGGATCATTGCACTAGTAATGTCAAATTTAACATTGGGGGTAGAGCATGAGGAATGATATCTCCTATCTTAGTAGGTTCAACATATCCCATGTCCTCATCTTCATCATATGGTTGAAAATGTTGATATGTTGGAATCATTGGATCTCTGTCTCTTTGAACTCTATCTCAACACTTGGCAGCTTGTCTTGTCTTGGCTAGTTCTGCTTGCTGAGCTAGACTAGCCTCTTTCGATAACTGAGCCTTCTCGACTAATCTAGCCTTTTCAGCTACCTTTGCTAAAAAATGCTCAATCTGTCTCTCTGCAATATTTTATGGATAATTAGGTGGGAAAAGAGGTACAATCTGAGGGTCTTTCACCCCAGTACGGACACTATCACAAACTTTCTCTAACACCCTTCTCAGTGTTTGAAGAAATCTTTCAGGCTCTAGATTTAATGGGAGTAAGGGATGGACTTTAATTCTCGTGTTTGACATACACCAATGTATACCAAATAAGATATAAAAAATAAAACCCGTGAACTTCACCAACTTCAATCAACAATTCACACCGTCTTCTCCAACAATGATGTAAAAAATTTATGTCTCCCAAAAACTAACCTCAAAAGAAGTATATTTCAATCAATGTCAAATATTGTAACCCAAACCAGGTTGGGGTTGAACCCATAGGAAAAATTTTTAATGGTAGCTCAAATTTGAAAAATTTCACGAGTACTGTGGAAAAGTAAATAGGGAGAATTTGCAGCTAACAGTAAGTAGTAACCAAACTTATTTGTCTGGGTTTATAAATAGTAGAAGACAAGCGCTAGGACTATGTTCCCCCTAGTTTCTCAACTCAGTAAACTTCTCATGTTCAACTCACTTATTCTCTTGCTTTGCATGTAAAGTTGACAAGCAATGTATTATCAACCGTCTTTTGAACGTGTTCATAAATATCACCCTTTACCTTGTGAGTTTCATGGTGTCGCTTTATTTATCCTTTTCTATAACCTCATTTTAACTTTAACATTGTGTGTCTAAGTTTGATTGGATGAGATGGTGGAATTATAAGATGGACGTGAATCCTAAATTACTGTCTTAATCCTCTTTTCTTAATCTCAAACTCCCTTGTAAGGACGTTCTCGAATACGAGCAATCCTCAAGCTTCTGCAGTAGGTCTAAGGTCAATTATTATGAAGAAGATTATGGTACATGTAACCATAATAGAATAGATGAATCTCTCACTTCTTTTAGTAGTTAATTCTCCAGGATTCCCACAACCCTAGTCATGGAAATTATTCGCTCATGTTTATGCAACAATCCATGAAAATCAATAAAGAACAAATGTAATTAATTTCATAAGAATAAAAGGAAGAAAATTTGAATAAAACCCCACAACCTCAAGACCAAAAATCTCAATGATCAAAGTATGTTAAAAGTAGTAAAAGAAATGTAAAATTGCATAACCTAATAAAGGAATAGCCCTAAGATATTTATAGTATCTAAATTACCAAGAAATTTTAATTAAAATAGAATAGGGAAAGTATGTCGGCACAAGGTATGACTCGCATAGTTCACTCATATGGAATTCTTACAAGTTGTATAGTGCTAGTTGTAAGTACTCTAGTAACTAATTTTTCAGGGATTTAAGCTTCTGTTGTCCTTACGACTTATCTTCATAGTCGTAACCATATCTTACAGCTTATTGTCTTCACTCCTCACCACCTGTTCCTTATTTTTTAGATCTTTTATACATTGGTTGACTTATTAATGGTCACTATAAGTCATATTCATACTTTACAACTCATCTTTTTCTATGACTTCGCCTCTTAATGACAATTGAGTTTCTATTCTCTTTATGGTTGCTCTTCAGGAATCATAGTTATTCCTTATGAGTTGTGACCATGCTTCACTTAGTTCCTTCATCTCAAACTTTGTTACTATTTTTTCCACGAGTAAGCGGACGAGTCATATGATGTGTTGAATACTTGTAAACTGAATTGTAGGATAAGCACACTTTATCTTTTAGATCTTATTCTTTCAATTTTTATTCCAAGGTTATTCATAACTATTTTTCTTTCAATCAAGAAATAAAAAGCTCATATCCACCAAAATAACCTAAGTGCAAGCACAAATTCCTTGTTCTAAGGATTCAAATGTGTTGTGTTTCCACGATGCATTAGTCAAGAGTGCCGTGGTATTTTTGAAGGAGGAGAAATAAGTTCTTTAAATTTTTTCATATTGGTATTATGTAGAGGGATTGTCCTTCTAACTTTGATTATGTGGAAAATAAGATTTCTATTACTTCTTCTTTAGCTCCCGCACCAAAAGTTGTTGCATCTTCTTCAGGCTCTGGAATTAGTCAGAACTGTCTGTATGCTCTTGCTTACTGTGAGGATTCTAAGGCATCCCTCATTTTTGTTACTGGTACGCTCAAACTTTTCTCTCATGATGTATATTTTCTACTTGATCCTGAGTTTACCCAATCTTATGTGGCTATCTATTTTGGTTTTGATCCTAAATATATTTTGGACACTTTCTCTGTGTCCATCCTGGTGGGATACTCTATTGTATCTAGAAGGTTCTATAGGGGTTGTGTGATATCTCTCTATGGTATGTAGACCCTGGTGGATTCGATAGAGTTAGACATGTTAGAGTTTGATATAATTTTAGGGATAGATTAGTTGCATTCGCGCTATGCACCTATAGATTGTTAAATCCAAAGGGTCAGTTTCCATTTCCCCTATGATTCAGTGATTGAATAGGAAGGTAGTTCCCAAGTACCCAAGGAAAGGATTATTTTATATTTTAGAGCCCAAAAATTAGTTTTTCAAGGGTTCCTCTATCACTTAGTGCATGTTAAGGATTCTAGATCTGAAGTTCTTTCTATGCAGACTATCACTGTGTTCTGTGAATTTCCTAAGGTCTTCCCTGATAATCTATTTTGTGTAACTTTCGATAAGGAAATAGATTTTAGGATTGATCTACTTTTGGACACTCGCCTTATTTCTATCCCTCCTTACTGAATGCTCTGACTAAGTTGAAAGAACTTAAGAAGCAGTTGAAAGATCTTCTTAACAAGGGTTTTTTTCATCCCTAGCATTTCTCCGTGGAGTGCTCCTCTATTTTTTTGTACATAAGAAGGATGGGTCCCCTTGGATGTGTATTGATTAATGCCAACTGAATAAGGTAAGCGTAAAGTATAACTATACATTTTTAAGAATTGATGATTTGTTTGTTCAACTTTTGGATTCTAACTTTATTTCTATGATTAATCTTCAGTTGGGTTATCATCAATTGAATATTAGGATGGTGGATATCCCTAAGACTAATTTCCAAAGATGGTATGGTCACTTTATATTTTTGGTGATGTCTTTTGATTTGACTAATGCCCCGACAATGTTTATGAATTATATGAATTGAGTTTTTCGTCAGTTCTTAGATTTGTTTGTGATTGTCTTTATTGATGAAATTTTTATGTTTTCTAAAAGTGAGGCAGATTATGTAGATCACATTTACCTTGTGATTCTGACCCTTAAGGAGCAGTAGTTGTATGCTAAATTTTCTAAGTTCGAGATCTAGTTAAGTATTGTGTCTTATTTAGGTTATGTTATTTCTAGTGAAGGAGTCATGGTCGATCCATAAAGGGTTACGATGGTTAAGAAGTGTCCTAGACCCATGACACTATCAAACATTCAGAGCTTTTTGGGTTTAGCTGACTATTATAAAAGGTTTCTTAAGAGTTTCTCTTCTATTGCTGCCCCATTGACTAAGTTGACTCAAAAGAAGGTGAAATACTCATAGTCTGAAGCTTGTAAGGGTAGCTCAAGAAACTAAAGGTTAAGTTGACTTCATCTCCGATCATGACTCTACCAAAGGACATTGATGGTTTTGTTGTCTACTGTGATATGTCTCTGGTCGGACTGGGTTGTATGTTGATGCAACATGACAAGGTGGTTGCTTATGCATGTAAACAATTGAATGTCCATAGCAAGAATTACATGACCCATGATTTGGAATTGTTAGATGTGGTGTTTTCATTAAAGATCTGGTGACATTATTTGTTTGAGGTCCATGTCGATATCTATTCTGATCATAAAAGCTTGCAATAAATTCTTACTTAGAATGAGCTAAATCTAAAGCAAATAAGATGGCTTGAGTTTCTTAAGGACTCTGAAATGAGTCTTCCCTATCCTACAGGTAAAGTTAATGTGGTTGTTGATTCTCTTAGCAAGTTGTCCATGGGAAGCTTATCTCACGTGGATGAATAAAAATGGTATTTGGTGAAGAATATTCACCATTTGGTTACATAGAGTTTGTCTTTTGGACTCTAAAAATAGTGGTGTAATTGTTCAAGAGGTGGTGAAGTCAACTCTTGGTGCTGAGGTAAAGTAGAAGTAGATGTTAAATCCTATCTTATTGCAAATAAATAATGATGTAGGTAGGTAAAAGGTAATGGTTTTTGATATTACTAGTGATGGTATCTAGAGGTATCAAGGTAGATTATGTGTTCCCGATGTTTATGGGTTGCAAGGAAGAATTTTGGCCGAAGCTCATGAGTCGTATTACACTATTCATCCTAGGTCAATGAAAATGTATCATGATCTTGTGGAGATTTAATGGTGAAATAATATGAAGACGGATGTGGCCATTTTTGTGTCTAAGTGCATTGTGTGTCAGCAAGTGAAGGTGGAGCACTTGAGGCCAGGTGGGTTGACTATGGATATTGAGCTACCAAACCAGTATGGAAATAAGAGATAATTAAAATGAATTTTGTTACCGATCTTTAGTGGTCTCACAAGAAATTTTATTTGATTTGGGTTATCATGGATAGGATGCCTAAATCTTCTCACTTCTTGCCATTGAAGACTAATTTCTATATAGAGGATTATGCCAAGTTGTTCGAGGAGACTGTGAAGTTGCATGGTACTCTAGTTTCCATGTTATCTGATTGGGGTACTCATTTCGTAACTCAATTTTGGAGGTCCTTTCATAGAGGTTTGGGGACTAAGGTAACCCTCAGTACTTTTTTCAACCTACAAATGGATGGGCAACGAAAAAGAACAATTCAGGACTTAGAAGATATGTTTCGGCCTTGTGTTTCTCATTTTGGTGGAAGTTGGGTTGAACACTAGTGTAACGCCCTTAATATGGTACCCGAAATGCTATACGGTGATCATGACCCGAAAGGACCACAAGCTAATCCATGGCTGATATTTATACCTGAACACTACATAATATACTGTGTAAATACAAAAATAAAGGGTGTAAAGCCGTAAGGTTCAAAACTGAGATACAATATCTAATAAAATATAACATATGTGTGGGGTATGTAATATCCAAAACAAACTAGTAAACTGACTGAAAATGATAGTATGAAAAGCCTCTAACTGTCTGAATAAGGAGTTGATGGGACATGTCCCCAACTAACTCCAACTACTGAAATAAACTAAGTACTGAAATGATAAGATAATGCTCATTTCCTCGAAGGATGAGGACTCACTATTGACTCTGACTACTGAGTACTGGAATGCTACTGATGCTATGGATCTCGTGCTACTGATGCTATGGATCTCGTGCTTCTAACCTATGGTAAAAACACGATAACATAAATGTGTTTGTACGATTGAATATACGTGTATGCATATGAGGTAGGCTGAATGCAAAGGGTTACATGCATGAACTATACTAACTGACCGATCCACATGAACGTGAGAATACATGCGTGAATATATAATAATTGTAACTGAGTTCGTGATAACATGATTAATGAATCTGAGTACTGATAACATGATATACTGATAACTGTATAATCGAAAAGCAACTGTATTTGACAGTCTAGTTTCTAATGGAAATAACTGAGTTCTATTCCATTCTGAGGTGACTACATCTGACAGTCCTTAATTTAGTAGAACTATTTGAGTTCTATTACTAAGGCTGAATGACTCTATCTGACAATCCTGATCTATAAATAAAATTGTGGAAAGTAGTCATCTAACCGATATGCCTCAAATAATGCAATATAGTTGTGTTGGGATCCAATCTGTAAACCCAATTGGAAGGGTGTCAATATCACACCACTGGTAAGGATAAGCTGTGGGTGACCCTCATCTGACTGTGTCCCCAAAAGAAAATGGTGGGACCTTTATCTGACAGTGTTTATCCACCTTAACAACCCTCATCTGACAATGTTGATGTCTCAACCTATGCTGGCTACATTATTATGGAACGTAAGGATGACTTCTAAGAATCACACCCTCATCTGACAGTGTGTGTTCCCATCCTTGGGTTCACTCGGTGATAATTCCTACTCCTATCTGAATAGACACTGAGCATGGATTACTAAACTGAACTGTACTGAATTAATTGAGTTTTCATTGACTATTACTGTATTACTGTGCTTTCCTGAGTCACATGACTGACTTAGTTTTGTGGATCATGGCTTGACTAAGGATATCATGAAAACATAACACTAACTCTAGGAACACAGCTATATTATTTGGGTATAAGTACCCCCAGATTTCGATGGGAAGAAACTGGCAAAGCATGACTTTCTTGAATACATGACCAACATCATAATCTATAATACAATAAGTTTGAGATTTCATGAAATACAACTTATAAAGCACCACAATGGATACACATATATTCATACTTTATTGACTAAGACATTTCATCAAACACTTGACGTGCATAAACTTGTACATGAATGGAGATTTCATATTATTATACTAGTATGGCACTTTTCCTTCACATAGGCATTTAGTCTAACATATGGGGAGCATGATTTGGTTATACCATCATCAACACATCTAATAATCATGGATACATCAATCAACTTGTAAATTGAAGGGGGTTTATCAAGATTATTAAACAAGTCTTCCTATACTAGGGTCAATCATTGCAATATGTAATTTAAAACATAAATCAAAACCCCATAACATCATGAAAATGAATTTCAATTTTATTTAAATTATGAATTTTCATAAATACACAAATCTTGTATTTTGAAAAGAGATTCTTGAGATTCATGGGTGAAAGGGACCCCTGAATCAACAAATGACATACCTTGATACTTGATTTGGGAAGATTGATGTAAGAATCCTTGAGATTTGGATCTTTAATTGGAAACCTCTCTTCTTGTTCTTGAGAAAATTTGAGAGAAAATAATGTATTTTGGTTAAATGGAGGCTGAATTTAGTATTTATGGAGCTTTTGGGGGAAGGGAAAATACCAAAATACCCCTCCAAAACCGTTTGGAAAATGCTGAATTCTATGGCTGACGACATTAGGCTAACGTCATCACATATGTGATAAGCTATCATCATTTATAATGGTAAATAATCATGAACATACCAAATCTATGCATGTCATCACCAGTATTCAATAAGTAGAATACTAAGCATCATACCGCATCTTCCTCCGTGTCATATCGAACAGATGTGTATACAAACATTTACATATTCATATTCATAAACTATAATTACATCATTTATAATGATAAACGCAACCTCATAATAATGACCTTAGACCTGTACACATATTCGAGACTTATATTAATAATCATATTTATAAGCCATAGCATACTTCTAATCATCTCACATATAGGAGGCATAATATCAATTAACATGTAATTATCCCTCACACAAGAGGAATCTTAAATCTAGGAGGCATAATATAGATAGACATGTAATCATCTCTTACACAAGAGGCATCTCACATCTAGGAGGCATAATATATATAGCCATTAATCGTCTGTAGGATATTAAATATCAATAGGTCAAACATCATGACTATGAGGAATATTACTTCTCTAGGCCAATTTATATATCCAAGAGGAACATCGTCTCTATAAGTCCAACAATCATGAATAAAGTAAATAGTAACTCCATAGGTCAATCATCAAGCCTAAGAGAAAATAACATCTCTATTGGCCAATCATCATGTCAAAGAGGAAATAGCATCTCTATAGGCCAATCATTAAGTCTAAGAGGAAATAGAATCTCTAAAGGACACATAACGTATCTAGGAGGAGCATAATTTCTAAATTCCCAATATCACTTCCACAAGGAGTATCATAACCATAACTTAAAAGCCGCAAATCGGGAACAACAATACAAGTTACCAAGTTATGAAGTAACCTTATTCTTAGGTTTACTAGCCTCATCTATGACCAACATCTGCACTAAATCCACAAGACTTAAGACAATCTTAGGCCTAAGTGGGCGGAATGATCCCACTTCTAACCCAAAATTTCCATAATTAGGCATACTATGTAACTACTGTTAGTTATTTTGTGCTTCTAAATGGGAGATTAACTGAGAAATTTATTGCTAAGAAGGGACTCAGACAAGGGGACCCCATGTTTACATATCTTTCTATGCTGGTGATAGAGTATTTTAACAGATCACTGAAACAGTTAAGGCACAATCCAAACTTCAATTACCATCCAAGATGTTCCAAATTGCAACTGGCTTACATATGTTTTGCGGGTGACTTATTACAGTATTGCAGAGAAGACCAAATGTCTATCAAATTGATTTTGGAGGATTTTGAGCACTTTTCTTCTATCTCAGGCTGAAAGCCAATTTAAAGAAAAGTTGATTTTAAGTAGCAGGGGTAACAAGTGAATTCAAATAATAAATCCTGAGGGATATACAATTAACCTTGGGGGAAATGTCCTTTAAGTATTTGGGGGTACCACTCTAATCCAGGAAATTTACTATTCAATAGTGCATGCCTCTATTTGAGAAAATAGTAGCAAGAGTTAAATGATGGACTCCTAAGCACCTCACCTACAGTGTTAAGCTGCAGCTGATCAAAAGTATGCTTTTTGAAATGCAAACTTACTAGGAACCAGTGTTCTTACTGCCAAAAAAGGTCATATCCATAGTCACAAATTTTTGCAGGGTGTTCCTCTGAACAGGTGGTGTTGAAAACTCAAAAAAGTCACTAGTCTTTTGGGAAACCATGTTCTTACCAAGAGGTGCTGAAGGTCTGAACATAATAGAGTTTGATAGACGGAATCAAGCTTCTCTATGTAAACTGTTATATGCATTATCAAATAAGAAAGACACCTTGTGGGTTCAGTGGATTCACAACTTTTATATCAAAGGCACTGGAGTCAGTGAGCATACCTAAACAAGCATGTTGGCTCATGAGAAAAATATTTGATGCAAAATAAGGACTCCCACCTGGTAACGCAGTACAACATCTAGCATAATTTATAGTGGGATCAAAGTTCAATATCAAGATATTATACTGCTCAATGCTTCCACAACATCCCAGGATAGTATGGGGAAACTTGGTGCAATCAATAGGAACCATCCCAAGACACTAGTTCATAATGTGGTAGGCTTTTAATGAGAGGTTAGCAACAATTGAAATATTTGATAAATAGGGCATCAATGTAACTGTTGGTTGTGTCCTCTGTTGTTCAGAAACTAGAGAAATATTTCTGCATCTATTTTTTGAATGCTAGTGCACTGAACACATCTGGAGCACCTTACTAAAATGTCTTTATACTTACAGACAAATCCATTCTTGGACAACTGAAATTACATGGCTGGCTACTAGCATCCACACTTCAAAAGCAAGGTCACAGGTCCTCATATGTTTGTTTTGCTGCTACAATTTATCAAATCTAGCTAGAAAGGAATGCATGCAGATTCAAAGTTCAATGCAAGAATAACATACAACTAATCAAAGATATCTTCCTTCAAGTTCATATAAAAGACCAACAACAGAGGAAATGGAAAGATATATTAGGATAATTGACTAACTATCCAGATTAATGTAGTGGAATTTGGAATTGTAATAGTTAGTACATACAAGGAAAATTGTACTTCAAATGTTCTGGTTTGAATAAATTTTTCTTTTGACCAAAGAGAAATCCTAAGATAGCAACTTCAACTAGAAACAACTGTACTCAGTCAACTTTGACTATCACACTATCCCAATAAGGGTAAATATAAATATCATGCATCAAATTCTTAAACCACATCCCAAACACAACATTATATCATATCTATGCTATAACTAATCTAAATTAAAGAGGGAAGGCAATAGGATACCAAAGGGTTATAAACATGCCATCTTACGGGTCCGAAACCCTCATCAAATTTCAAAACATCAAGAATTAAGGACAAGTTATCCCACTCATAATCAAGCATAACATCCATATTAAGACACAACATAAATCACAAATCATCTATGAAGAAAAATGGATAGAAGACTACCTCAAGGACAAACCATAAAACCTTAATTCATGAACCACATGCTCATCCTCACTTTACAATACTCAAAATTCCATCAAACTATCATAACCATAATCTACTCATAAATACGAGTCTAATGATACCCATATTGCACTATTGTTCTTTAGGTCAAAAAATAACACCAAATCCCCAAGTGGGTCCCGTATATAGAAAATAAGTTTCCGAGACCAACCCAATGTTCACACATGAATAAGGAATCATAACCCTCAAAGAATGGGTTAAAACTAAGCATACTTTGGGTTAAAATCAATCCCTAATCTAAATTGGTGTTTTGGGTCCAAACTAAGAAATTCAAGAAATTCTTACCCTAATCTTGAAGATAATCGTGATACAAGATGATAATTATGCTCCCAAGTCACCCCCGGACCAATTTTGTGTTATTACACTCATTCCGGGGTTTCTAGGACTAAATGGTAAAGGGAAAATTCCCCAAATGCGTCTTTGGGCATTTATATATCCCCTATAGGTAATCAAATGTTGTAATCACGGTCCTACAGTCTGCGATGGTGCTACTCACTATCTCACACTCTTGGTTGTGATCGCTGTTGTACCAGATGGCAACGAACTTCAAAAATAAGTTTTTGACCCTCGAAACTCATCCGCAATCCAAAGAACAAGATTTAATAGTGAATTTTGAGTGTTAACCACATTTCAAATACATTGGATTTATCAAAACTTTCATCAGATATCATTTAGGAAAAAAGTGGGGCACACACCTATAGTTTTATCAGTTTTCGTAAAATCTGCTCAATAGCCCAAAATAAGTACGTGAGCTTTAGGACATGAACCAAGGGTATACCTTGACTAAAATTGATATTTCGAACATAATGGAAAAGTTTGATTCTCAATATAAGGTCATTTCAACCAAAGGTGGGTCCCATACTCATTTTTTCTAATTTTTAACTTTTTGACAAATAGGTTGAAATGAGCTCTAGTGCATTGGAACCCAAACCAAAGGTCAACCCAGACCTAAATCGATATTCAAAATCTACTAGCACAGTCGGAATTTGTATCTGAGATTGTTTCACGGAAGGTTATGCCTGGTGGACATTTAGAACTAGCGAAGACTTCAAAATAGTGTATTGGCTCTAAAAACCAAATAAAACTACCTAGTAACTGAACTGTCGGTCCCAACAAGTCATAAATGACTTGGGAAATCTATGGAGACTCTTAAATAGTAATGATAAGAATTAAGATGGTAAATACTCTAAAGGGTTATTACAATATCCACTAAAAAAAAACTTCCATCCTCAAAAGTCAATGGACTGAAAGATTGTGAAAAGATCAAAAGGGTAAGGTACTGGGCCATCACGTTCCAAGCATGGATTCCTAGATAACCTCATTGGAGAGAAAATACTTGCAAGGGATTCTGATATAGGTAGCCCTTTTTCAACAAGCACTCTCATTAGACTTCCAAAATAGTCAACTCAACTTAACCGCTAACTTGCCTCAAACTGAACTTAAAAGGCTGATGCACACACATCTGAGTCACATTATACTGATACAATCTCTAAATTCACATAAATCAACAAAGGCTCTTCAAAGCCAAAAGCTGTAATACCCCACACTTCTACTTAGCTTGAAATCTTCCCAAGTATGTTGGAAACTTACTTTAAAAGATGAATCCACTTTTATATACGTGGAAATTTTAAGATTTTTAATTTTGTTATGATGGAAATTGAATTAGCTTCCAATGATACCAATTTCATCCAAATTTGGTATCGGGGTAGAAAGTTATGGTTGTTTTACAGAAAGTAGTCAAAACTGCCCAGGTGTGATGATGAGGGCCGACGGACCGTTGAACTAGTGACAGACCAAAACCCAAACTATCACAGCGGAGGGAGTGAGACCACCTTCTACCTAAGGGCGATGACTCAGGCTGATGGAACGTCGAGCTAGCGATGGACCATCACCCAAGATATCGCAGCAGACGTAAAGAACCCCTATTCTTCCTAGGTACGATGGTCAAGATCGATGAACCGTCAACCTAGCGATGGGCCGTCACACCCTCCGTCTCTTAATTTTTTTAGTTATTTTGAAGTTAATTTTAAAAGTGTATTTGGGTCTTTATCTAATCATTTTAAACCCTAATAATATCAGATCGAGGCTGATACGTTCATTATCCATCTACAACATTAAATCGGGGTTTTCTCTCAAAGATAATCCCAAAGAACAAGATCCAAATCATTCTTCAAGAAACTAAGAGATTCCAAGTTCTTCAAGTCCATGAACTTTAAGAAACTCATAACCCAGGTATGTCATGTGTTGATTCATGGGTCCCTTTCACCCATTAAACTCAAGAATCTTTTTTCAAAATCAAAAATTTGTGTATTTATGATTGTTCATGATTTAAATTGATTTGAAATTCATGTTCATGATGTTGTGGGAATTTCATTCATGTTTTAAATTACATATTCCAATGATTGACCCTAGGATATGGTGATTTGCATAAATATAATTATAAACCCTTAAATTTACTATTTGATTGATGTATCCATGATTACTAGATGTGTTGATGATTGTATAACCAAAACATGCCTTACATGTGTTCGATTAAATGCCTTTGTGAAGGAAAAGTGCCATACTAGTTTGATAATATGAAATCCCCATTTATGTACAAGTTTATGCATGTTCAGTGATTGATGAAATGTCTTAGCCAATGAATTATGGATATATGTGTATCCATTATGGTGCTTTAGAACTTGTACTTCATGAATTCTCCAACTTATTGTATTATGAATTATTGATTATGGTCATGTGTTCAAGAAGTGTCATGTCTTGTCAGTTTCCTTCTATCGAGTCCTGGGGATACTTATACCCGATAATTTAGCTGTGTACCTAGAGCCAGTGTCAGTTTTATGATAATAGCAGTTAAGACATGATCAGTAAAATTCAGTCAGTTACATGACTTAGGAAAAATCATTAAATTCAATATCAGTCTAGTAATCTCAGTAATCTCAGTCAGTTATCATATCTCAGTAATATTCTGTTAGTCAACGGAATTCAGTGAAACTCAATACAGTTCATTCTCATATATTCAATTTAGTGTCTATTCTGATGAGAGTAGTGTTCAGCACCAAGTTAACCAAAGAATAGGAACTCACCTACGAGTAGAGGGTGTGATTCTTAGAAGCAATCCTTGCACGCCAGTACTATGTTTCCAACGTAGGTTAAGGCATCAAACAAACTAGATGAGGGTAGATTAGGTGGCTTAACCTGTTAGATAAGGTTCCTGCCATTGTCATTAGAGTACCTGTTAGATGGGGTCACTCACAACTTGTCCTTACCAGTGGCGGGTATTGACACCCTTCTAATTGGTGTTACAGATTGGACTCCAACTAATTTATAATAGCTTATTAAGGGCATATCGGTTAAAGGACTACTTACCACAGTTTGAGTTATAGAATCAGGACTGTCAGATACAGTTATTCAGTCTCAGTAAAATAACTCAAACAGTTCTTCAGATTTCAGGACTTTCAGATATAGTCAACTCAGAATAGTACGGAACTCAGCTAGTTCTCAGAACCTAATCTATCATATACAGTCACTCAGTATCATTTATTTTAGTTATACAACTATCAGTATCTCATGTTATTATTTCTCAGACTCAGTAATCATGTTATCATGAACTTAGTTACAGTTACTATGTATTCATGCATGTATTCTCACATTCATGTTATCTAGTCAGTTAGTATAGTTCATGCATATGAACCCTTTGAATTTATCCTACCTCACATGCATACCAGTATATTCAAATGTACTGACATATTTGCGCTATGGTGTTTTATACCATAGGTTCAAAAGCACGAGCTCCAGAGCATCAGTAGTATTCCATTCTTAGCAGTCAGAGTTAGTAGTGAGTCCTCATCCTTTGAGGACATAACCATTACTTTATTATCTTATTAATTAATTAATTTTAGTAGTTGGAGTTAGTTGGGGACATATCCCATCAACTCCTTATTCAGACAGTTTAGAGGCTTTCAGACAAGCATTTTCAGACAATTATTTTAGTTGTCTAGGGAATTTCATACCCTCTCCAGATGTTATGTTTTATTATTGAACCTTACATCCTTACAAGCTTTATTTTCGCATTTATACAGTATATTATGCAGTGTACAACTATAGATATCAATCATGGTTTAGCTTATGGTCCTTCGTAGTCATGAGCACCATGTAGTATTTCGGGTACCATATTCGGGGTGTTACAAACTTGGTATTAGGTCTTAAGGTTCAACAGTTTCCTAGGAAGTCTGAAAAGCCGCATCTAGTAGAGTCTTGTGCATGGGTGTGTTGTGCACCACACTTATGGATTGGAGGCTATAAGATATTTTAGGAATTTTTTCCCTTCTTTTAGTATTTATTTCATTCCAGTGATCATAAGATCAAATGTAGACTCCTAGTCTAATCTATTTTTCCATTTTATTTACTGAATATGTCTCCCAAAAAGGGCTAACAAAAGGAGAATCGAAAATCAGTTAGTAACTTCGCCCGTTCAGGCAGATTCCTTTGACGAGCATGCATTTCATAGTGAATTAAGAACCGACTCCCTCACTTTATATTACTCAGTAGTAGCTCAAAGCAATCAACAAGCTATTTTCCTAGCCCCTTCTTCAGCCAGTGCTCTAGTGCCGAAATTTAGAGATGGCCACAGAGATAGGGCGCCAGGCCCTAAAGCTCAGGTCAGTGTTAGCAGTGCCCGAACCCATCCCCTTTGTACAACTTATGGTAAGAACCATCAGGGTATTTACCGAGCTGGAAATGATGTTTGTTTTGAATGTGGCAAGCCAGGCCACATAGTCAGAGATTGTCCTAGTCAGGTTTTTAGGGTCAGCATAACCGTTCCTCATCTCAGTCCTATCACCTCAATTAGCAGGGTACCACCTCTAGTGCTACTAGTGGACAATGCCCAAATAGACTTTATGCTCTCCAGTCTCGACAGGATTAGAAAAATACTCCTGATGTGGTGACTATTACATTATAGATATTTCATGTACATATTTACGTCTTGCTAGGTGCTGGAGCTTCTTTGTATTTTGTTACTCCCTATATAGCGGTTGATTTCGGAGTCAGTCCCAAAATTCTAGCAGAGCCCTTCTCAGTCTCCACCCTAGTGGGTAAAACAATCATAGCCCGGTGGGTATATAGGAACTACCCGATTATGATATTACATAAAGTCATTTCAGCAGACTTTATCGAATTTGAGATGACTAATTTTGATGTCATTCTCAGTATGGATTGGCTTTATTCCTTCTATTCCATAGTCGAATGCAAAAATAGAGTTGTCCAATTTTAGTTCTCGAATGAACCCATCCTAGAGTGGAATGGTAGTACTTCAGTTTTCAGAGGTCAGCTTGTTTCCTATCTTTGGGAATGGAAAATGATATCTAAGGGATGTGTCTATCATCTTATATGAGTTAAGGATTCTAGTTTCGAAACTCCTAATCTTGAATCAATTTCAGTAGTGAATGAATATTCAGATATATTTCCCAAAGATTTTCTTGGAGTCCCTCCCGAAAGGGAAATAGACTTCGTCATTGATCTTCTTTCAGATACTCATCCTTTATCTATTCCTTAATACAAAATGGCACTTGCAGAACTCAGAGAACTGAAAGAACAATTGAAGGATCTCTTAGATAAGGGATTCATCAAGCCTAGTGTTTCCCTGTAGGGTGCACCAGTTCTGTTTGTGTGAAAGAGAGACAACTCTCTCAGAATATGTATAGACTACCTTCAGCTCAATAATGTCATGGTTGCAAATAAGTATCCACTTTTCAGAATCAATAACTTGTTTGGCCAACTTCAGGGTGCGAACTATTTCTCTAAGATAGACCTCAGATTAGGCTATCATCAACCCAGAGTTAGAGAATATGATATTTTAAGGATAACTTTTCAAAATAGGTACGGTCACTTTGAATTCTTAGTCATGTCCTTTGGTCTTACCAATGCCCCAGTAGACTTCATGGACTTGATGAACCATGTGTTCAAGAAGTACTTGGACATGTTCATTATAGTGTTCATAGATGTCATCCTCATCTATTCCCGCGGTGAACAAAATCATGCGCACTATCTCAGAATAGTATTACAGATCCTCAAAACCCATTAAGTGTCATGATATCGATTCATGTCCTACCTATCAGCTTTATTATCATTGTACATATTTGTGCACATTAGTGAAATCATGTACGATTTCAGTTCCCTGTATAAGGAGTCCCAGTTTACTCCGCGATACGAATCATGTTCCATGAACACAACTTACATTTACGCACCTTCCATAGAATCATGTGCATTTCCAGTTCCTAGTATAATAAGTTCCAGTTTACTCAATAGTATGGATCATGTCCCATGAATATAGATCCTTCACACTCAGGTTATGCATCTCATGAATCATGTACTTATGTTGTTCTTTACAGTATTCTCAACCCACATGAGTCATGTTCCATTACTAGTGATCAGCCAAACTCAGGTTATGTCATGTATACCCTCAGATTAGATCCCTTGGTGAACTTGTGGTATCGATGTTCCGTCCCTCAGGCCTAAGTTACAATATCAGTTCATTAATCAGTATTCAGTAAAAGACTCAGATAGTCCTATAGGACCATGGTTTTATATTATCACTTACTTCACCATCATAATTCAGTACCAGTCTAAACCTTAATTATCAGAAACCCGAATTCAGTCCCAATATGAGTCTCAATTATAGATTTAGTTGCAGTCTCTACTACGGTCTTAGATATACTGTCAGCCTCAGCCTCAGTGCAGAAATCAGATCAGTACCACAGTCCAATTTTGGGTTTGATTGACCATAACATGTAGTTATTAGTTATGCATATTATTAGTGTTTCAGTACCTCAGCTTACAGAATGTTTCAGAATTATGTTATACGTCTTATCTTGTATTCTTAGACAATACAAGTATTTTATGAAATCATGCTCAGTTATCTCATGTTACTCAGTTAGTCGCTTTCTCATTTTCATAAAAACCTCCATATTCTAATTTATACATGCCTACTGCTTAGCCATCAGTCAGCCGTCAGATCAGATGAGTCAGTCAGTAGGAATTAGTTTGAACAACCAGTACTTTAGGAACAACCAGTACTTCAGCCTGACAGTCAGATGGAAAAGTTCATATATTTTCCCATTCTGTCCACCTAGTTGAACTATTCAAAGTCTCATGGAGTTAACCAATCTATGATGGACCAATTAAGCAGTTACATGTTTAGCTCAGTTCATGTTTCATGACACGGTCTCAGATCCTAGATATTCAGTCATGATTCTATTCATTGGTGCCCTGTTCATCATTTTAGTCTCTCCTCAGTATCTCGGCCAAGTTAGCATTCTACGAGCAACATAGTATCCCTAGGGGGAGATACACTATAATCCCCTGAACTTTCATTACCTAAACATGTCATTCACTTCTTATGTAAGGAACCTAGCTTGGATTAGTGGGTACTCATAGGTCGAACCTCAAGTTCCAATCTCAACCGTAAGCCATGTGTGCAATCACTAAGTTTAGTTTACGATAATCAGTCCATGTCACTCATTATAAACTCAGTCATATTCTCATGTTCCCGTTCATGCATGTTTAGTAAAGGATCATGAGTACGAGATTAACTTTATCTATTCAAGGATCTCTCCCATGAAGCGAGTGAAGAGATTTGTCAAGAAGGGAAAAATTATTCCTCTATATGTCGGCCCCATAAAAATTCTCAGTCGCTTCGGCAAGGTAGCTTATGAGCTCAAATTGCCTTCAGATCTAGCCTAAGTTCATCCAGTATTCCATGTCTCTTTGATCAAGAAGTGCATAGGTGACCTATAAGTCTTAGTTCCTATTCAGAGAATAGATGTTCAAAATAGGCTCTTTTATGAAGAGATTCCAGTCAGAATCGTAGACTATCAGACTCGTAGACTAAGGAACAAAGAAGTCCCTCTAGTCAAAGTTATTTGGAGAAATCAGTCCGTTGAGGGAGCTACTTGGGAAGACGAAGTGGATATGCAAACCAAGTACCCTAACCTCTTCTCCGCTAACTCAAATCTAGCTCAAGGTAACAGTCTTTCTTAAGTTTTTCGGTTTCATGTTCAGATTTTAGTTACAAACTTGGTATACAGTTCATGCTCAGAATTCCATTATAAACTTGGTATTAAATGCCATTGCATATTCAGTCATGCATTCACGCACCTTTTCAATCATATAATTATTCTTAGATATACATTCTCATTTTGAGAAACTTAGTTCCTCAGAACACTCAGTCATGCATACATGAATCAGTTACACATACATCAGATATACGTGTTCAGTATGATATATTCAGTTATGAGTCATGTCAGTCATGAAATCATGTTCCAGTTATTCATGTTCAGTATGTACATCAGTTTATCCCTCTCCTCTCCCACTAAATCTCATTCAAGAAGGAATGTTCTCAAGGGGGAGATATTGTAATACTTCGTACTTCTACCTTGCTTAAAATCATCCCAAGTATGTTCAAAACTTACTTTGAAAAATGAATCCACTTTTATATACTTGTAATTTTTAAGATTTTCACTTTTTGTCATACGGGAAATTGAATTAGCTTTCAAGAGATACCAATTTTGTCCAAATCTGGTATCGGTGTAGAAGGTTATGGCCATTTTATAGAAAGTAGTCAAAACTGCCCAGGTGCGACGATGAGGGCCCACAGACCATCGAGCTAGCGACGGACCATCGAGCTAGCGACGGACCATTTCCCAAATCATCGCAGTGGAGGTAGTGAGACCATCTTCTACCTAAGGACGACGGCTCAAGCCGACAGATCATTGAGCTAGCGAAGGACCATCGTCCAAGCTGTAGAAGTAGAGGCAATGGACCCTTATTCTTCCCAGGTACGACGGTCAGGACTGAAGGACCGTCGACCCAATGAAGGACCATTGCACCCACTGTCGTATAGTTCATTAAGTTATTTTGAAGTTATTTTTAAAAGGGTATTTGGGTCTTTTTACACCCCTTTTTACCCCTAATAATATCAAAACGAGGCTCGTAAGCTCATTATCCATCTACAACATCAAATTAGCATTTTCTCTCAAAGATTATCCCCAAGAATAAGATCCAAATAATTCTTCAAGAAACTATGAGATTCTAAGTTCTTCAAGTCCAAGAACTTTAAGAAAGTCACAACCCAGGTATGTCATGTGTTGATTCATGGGTCTCTTTCACCCATGAATCTCAAGAATCTCTTTTCAAAATCCAAGATTTTTGTATTTATGAATGTTTATGATTTAAATTGAATTGAAATTCATGTTCATGATTCAAGTTTGAAATTACATATTCCAATGATTGACCCTAGGATGTGGTGATTTGCATAAAAATCATGATAAACACTTAAATTTACATGTTGATTGATGTATCCATGATTATTAGATGTGTTTATGATTGTATAACTAAAGCATGATCCCCATGTGTTCGATTAAATACCTATGTGAAGGAAAAGTGCCATATTAGTACGATAATATGAAATCTCCATTTATGTATAAGTTTATGCATGTCCAGTGTTTGATGAAATGTCTTAGTCAATGAATTATGGATATATGTGTAGCCATTGTTGTGCTTTAGAACTTGTACTTCATGAATTCTCAAACTTATTTTATTATGAATTATTGATTATGGTCATGTGTTCAAGAAGTGTCATGTCTTGTCAGTTTCTTTCTATCGAGTCCTGGGGGTACTTGTACCCGACAATTTAGCTGTGTGTCTAGAGCCAGTGTCAGTTTCATGATAATCTCAGTCAATCCATGATCAGTAGAATTTAGTCAATTACATGACTTAGGAAAACTCAGTAAATTCAGTATCAGTCTATTAATCTCAGTAATCTCAGTCATTTATTAGATCTCAGTAATATTTCGCCAGTCAAAAAAATTTAGAAAAACTCAATATAGTTCAGTCCAGTATATTTAGTTCAGTATCTATTCAGATGGGAGTAGGATTCAACACCGAGTGAGCCCAAGGATGGGAACTCACCTACGAGTAGAGGGTGTGATTCTTAGAAGCAAACCTTGTGCCTTAGAACTACATAGCCAGCGTAGGTTGAGACATCCAACCTACTAGATGAGGGTAGATGAGGTGTCTTAACCTGTTAGATGAGGGTCCCGCCATTCTCATTAAAGTATCTGTTAGATGAGGGTCACTCACAACTTGTCCTTACCAGTGGCGCGGTATAGACACCCTTCTATTTAGGGTTACAGATTGGACCCCATCTCAGCTATAATAGCTTATTAGGGGCATGTCGGTTAAAGGACTACTTACCACAGTTTTAGTTACAGAATCAGGACTGCCAGATATAGTTGTCCAGTCTTAGTAAAAAAACTCAGATAGTTCTTCAAACTTCAGGAATGTCAGATACATTCAACTCAAAACAATACAAAACTCAGCTAGTTCCATCAGAACCTAGACTGTCAGATACAGTCGCTCAATATCAGTTATTTTAGTTATAGAGCTATCAGTATCTCATGTTATCAGTACTCAGACTCAGTAAACATATTATCACAAACTTAGTTACATTTACTATGTATTCATGCATGTACTCTCATGTTCATGTTATCCAGTCAGTTAGTATAGTTCATGCATGTAAACCCTTTGCATTCAGCCTACCTCACATGCATACCAATACATTCAAATATACTGACATATTTGCGCTATGGCATTTTATACCATAGGTTCAGAAGAACAAGCTACAGAGCATTAGTAGCATTCCAGTCTCAGCAGTCAGAGTTAGCAATTAGTCCTCATCCTTCTAGGACATGACCATTGATTTATTATCTCATTAATTAATTTATGTCAGTAGTTCGAGTTAGTTAGGGACATGTACCATCAACTCCTTATTCAGACAATTTATAGGATTTTAGACTAGCATGTTAAGACAGTTATTTAAGTTGTCTTGGGTATTTCATACCCTCTCCAGATGTTATGTTTAATCAGTTATGTTACAGTTTTGAACCTTACGGCCTTACAACCTTTATTTCTACATTTATATAGTATATTATGCAGTGTACAGGTTCAAATATCAGTCATGGGTTAGCTTATAGTCCTTCGGGGTCATGAGAACCATGTAGAATTCTAGGTACCAGATTTGGGGCATTACAAAAGCAAACCAAGAAATAAGTCATAAAACTTACTCCAAATCCAATAATAACCTTCCTTTACATTTTTGCACAAGCTATCTACTCTAAGTGATAACGTTCAAACTACACCTCTCAACGAGAGTGTAAGCAATCATTGTCAATATAAAACCCAACTTGGCTAGGGTCGAATCCTCCAGGGAATATGGTGTGAACTCAATTTGTTTGCAATTTAATCCTCTGATAGTTTAATATCTCCTGAAATTGGGGGTTTAGGTTTAACAAGTATTTGTTTGTCAGTTTAATTTTAGTATTTGTAATCAAGAGTTTATGAAATAACTAGAATTATGTTCACTAGGTCTTCCGGTACATGCCAGATGCTAAAAGTGGTTCAAGATTCTCACAGTGGGTAGGAAAACAAGCTATCTTTATCGACGTTGTGATTAAATATCTCTCGAACTACTTAAGCATTTAATTTTCTAATCCTATTGGACTAGGGAAATTCTATTCACTGCCCAGATTTTACCTCAGGTTAACCAACCTTGTTAAAGCACTGATTATAAAATGAAGTATTTCCGAGTCTCTGTAGATAATTCATTTCCTACTATAGTTGATTTCTTTCTCAAGCAAATCAGAGAAGGTGTCTCTCTTATTTGCAACTAACAGGCGTTAATTAAAGCTTCAGAATTATTAAGAAATGCTACGACCTTTCAAATTTTGAACTCTTAGCACCTTATCAAAACCTAACCCTAGATTCCATAACTCAGGTTAATGGAATTTAGCCACTCATGATAAAATGAACGAAACACATAATTGAATTCATGATTTGAAAGATAAACTTATAGAGATGAATAATAACTAGTGAATCGCAGATTAGATCACAAAGGAAATCCTAAAATACAGATAATAATCTCTTCGAAGTATTTACTTTTTCAAGCCAAAAGTAAAGAGAGAAAAATAACAAAATATGCTATCTCAAAACTCAATGTGTTGACTCTCTCCAGAATTCCCTCTAGAAAACCCTAAAACAAAGCTTTAAATAGTTCACCCTAAAGAAGGAAACAAAATCAAGGTTACAACTTTTTCTCGAAATAGATGACGACTATAGGTGATGCCTTATCAGGATCCTGACGACTTATCAAGAATGTCGTCAGTTCTTCTTCAAATTTGCACTAGTCCTATCTTAGGTTGACGGCAACTTCTGACGGCTTATCAGGACTATGATAACTTATCAAAAATGTCGTCACACTTTTGCTCCAATTCTCATGTCCTAAGTCTGACGGCATTCCTGATGACTTATCACCATTATGACGGCCTATGACAAAATATCGTCCATTCTACCAGCTGGAACTCATTCCTTGTTTAAGGCTGACGATGGCCTTGATAGCCTATCACCAGGATGACGACCTATCATGAATATCGTTAGCTTCACTTGTCTTTTAATTGCTTCAAATTTCAGCCCTTTTGCTTCCATTATTATTGGTTTCCCTGCATCTCAACCTTTACTGCAAAATCAAAGTAAAACTAATAAAAAACAACTAAAGTTGCTCAATACCTTGCAATTATTTAGAGTTAAAAGCCTCAAATGTGTTAGCATACGCTCACACATCAACACCCTCTACTTAAAACAATTGCTTGTCCTCAAGAAACCAAAACACAACTTAGAGAATACAAAGTACAATTTGGCAGTGAATTATTCATTTGAGCTCATAATAAATTCTCCATCTCCAAGGTCAGTCAATTTAAAACTCACTGTGGAGGTTTTGAAGAACAACCATGAAACTCACAAGAATCAAGATATGTCAAAAATTCAGCAATAACAACCATGCCATACCAGGATCACACTATCTGAACAAGTCAGTGACTAGCAAAATACCCAGTGTGTCCTCACAACAACTAAATCCCTTTTTTACTCATATCAGAATTCACATACATAAACATAGGGATAATCACAAGGCTCACTCTCAGAATGATGTTCCAAACACTGCATATCAAATGCCATAGGCTTGCCCTTATAGTCAGTACCCAAGTCTTCAGACAAGTCAGTTAGGATCACTATAGGGATTTTCTTAGGTTTGTAATGTAGGCTAGGGGCTTGAATGATATTCATGGATATTTTAGATTGACTATGCCTCCTTGACACTACACTAAACTCTTTGGGTTTCACTTCTCAACATTCTTTTCTTCCTCTCTTTTATTGATCACACATGCTCAAGATGGATGTAGTATTTTCAATCATCATATTGTCTTTTTATCATTTTTTTACATAGCTTTCTCTTTTCTTATCCCTTTTTCACTAAACCCAACTTTTTATTCATTTCTCTTATTCTACCTCTTTTTATACTCATTTTGGATCATGCACCCCTACGATAGCCACCCTCAACTTAGGCTATTTACCTAAGTCAAGGTGCACAGTGTCCAAGGAGGTCCAGGGCCAAAATAGGTTCATTGTATTGTAAACGGGAAGGTGAGAGGTGTCATAGAAAGAAACATGCCTATAAGATTAACTTAGGGATCAAGGGATATTATTCATATTGGAAAGTCCATTTAGGCTGTAAGTGGGATACAATAAAAAATAGCCTATGATCCTTTCCTAGCCCCTATCCTACAACCTAGGTAGGACTATCAGGGCAAGTTCTAGATTCGGCACACACTAAGAATTGAGTAAGACCTCACACACACATGGCACACAAGTACATCACACATCACTAATTATTCAATTAATGCAATTTGTTCAGCAAAAATTATACAGTTGCCAGACTAATGCCACAAAAAGATGCACCGCGGTCACAAATAAATGCAATTCACAGAGTTATAAACTCAGATTAATGGAGAGGTGCTCAAAATTCACAAAAAAAGCTAACTACCTTAAGTACTTGCATTACTCTTAATTATCTACCAAAAATTATTACAATAACCCTTTCCCTGCACCCTCAACTTAAAATTGAAAATAAAATGAACCCAAGGTTTAGGACATACCTGGAGTGACTCAAGCTCGGGGGTCATGGGTTCCTGACCCTTCTGCCGCCTTATCTGCTACCTTTTCTCCATTGGGAGCAATTGGCCTTATAGTGGGTAGGGGTCTGCTAGATGAGGCACCTGCATCCTTGGCTCTCAAATCCTCCTCCCATTTCTCATTGTCTGCTAGGGACTCCATTCTTCCTTTCTTAAACTCCTCTTTTTTGGCCTTCTTTTTTGCCTTTTTTCACTCTTCTTTCTTCCTGGCTGTCAGGATATTCTCTCTTATATTTTCCCTTCTTCTCCTCCTCCTTCTTCTTCTTCATTGGTAAATATCCAGTGAGGTCAAACATTGGAATTTCTTCCTCAGATTCCACCACAGCCGAATCTGTCGGCACCATAAATTAGTGTTGCCGCAACACCCCAATATCTGCCTTCATCTTTTTCAAGGCCGCGCTGAATTTAGCAAGATCTTCCACTAACATTTGTTTTTACCATACATCAAAGTGGTCCAAATTTGTAATCCGTAAAGGAAAACTCAAAAAAGGCCTAAGGGCATCCTTGATTCTCTTGTCTACTAAAACGGTAAACTGTTTGTCAAAGACATGTAGTTGTGCCTCACACCATTTGGCTTGTTTGGCCACTTTTTTGATATCGATCGGATGAAATGCAAATCCTGCTGATGCTGTAGGAGTTGAGGGGTTGGGTTCATTCTCAGGCAATGAACCTACCTGTGCTGAAGAAGTTAGTGGCACAGTCTCAGAATCTTGCATTTCCACATTAGGTGTTGAACCCGCATCTGTAACTGGAGGGTATGCTACTACCTCTGCACCTCTATCAAGTCTCAGTCCTGGCTGATTTTCATCATACCGTATGGGGTTGTGAGTCTTTTGGATAGGAATGTCTTCATCAACGCCTGTAATCTTTGGCACATTAGCAACCCAACACAAATTTGTGATAAGACAACGAAAATGATAAGTAGTGTCAGTTCTTGTCATTCTAATCTACATCTCATTAGTAATGATTTCCCCAAAATTTAGGGCGAGCTTCTGCACCAGGCTTGCTACTAGGATGGCTCAGTCTTCACCCAGAATATTGTCTCCATCAGTGGGCATCAGCCAGATACGCACTACACCCTACCAAAACTTTGCCTCTTGAGTCAAAGAGGACTTATAGATTCTCTCGTTTGGGTTGGTCACCCATTCTGGTTCTCCTTCGGCTATGATATTGGCCAACCACAGACGTTTTTTTTCCTGATTCATAATCCGAGCATAGACTGATGGTGAAGTAGCTTGAGGAGTGAGGTTGGGGCCATGCAAGAACCTGTTGATGGTTCTAATTAAGATATCAACCCTTATTCCCCTTACCTAAACTCTATCCAATAGGGGCTGGTCTATAACTTTTCCTTTTTACCTACATATGTTTTCCAACTGAGCTTGGTAGTTCGCGTAAAACTCTCAGACCAGTGCAGGACAGAATGAGCTTCCCCCTTTTGTAGTCCTTCCCAATCCGTACTCTTGGAACTTCTGTTCCACTTCAGGATACATACTCAAAAATTTTGGGACAATCCTATTTTCTTCCTGAATCGGCCTTTTATCCCTTCTTCAATTAGTTTTGTGGAGCCTAGCAGTGAAGATGCTCTCTTCTTTGGGTATTTTCAATCTAGCATTGTCTCGAACATTAGGGTTCTTATATTTTATAAGTGTTCCCCGAATTGGAGACTCCTCATCATGTTGTTATTCAGTGGAAGGAGATTCAGATGTTGTTCCCTCAAACTCAGGCTCCTCAGACCCTTCATGTGCTTCTTTCTCAGATTCAGCTTGTTTAGACTCATGCTGCTCATGTTCAGAATATTCAGATGCCTTCTGATCAGAAGCTGTTGTTGTTTTAGTGTCCTCACTATCCTCCTCCTCAACTGGTGAGGGTGGTGGAGTCTTGTTAGGGCTTTGCTTCTTCTTTCGCTTCCTGAGTAGAGGTTCTTCCTCTTCATAATCAGACTTCTTATCAATGAGTCTCTGGCGTATACTTTTCTGTTTTTCCTTCTTTGAAAGTATGGGGATATTTCCTTTGGGTTCCATTATAAGGTTCCTGTAGAAAGAAAAAACACGTAGTTAGTACCCATGATTACATAACTCCCTAAAACCAATCAACATAACTCCATATTTCTTAACAGGATCTCCTTCATGTTTCATGTTCCAGGTGTGACGACATTTGTTGCTAAGCAATCACGAATGTGATAGCTTATCACAAATATCATCAGCCATAGACAAAATCTACAAAATTTTATCGTCTTCTGATGATATTTCTGATAAGTCATCACAGTTGTGATAGCTTATCAGCTATGTCGTCAGCCTAAAACTGAAAAGGCTTTTTTTCATATTTTGATTTTTAAATCAACTCTCACTTAGAATCATATGGATTTTTCAATTCTTGAACTAGGGTTTTATCTTTTTGCAATTCATACACAGTTGTAAACCCTAGGTTTTGATTTTTAACAGCAATGGCAACACCAACTTTACTCATTCTCTTTGAACACCCAATGTTTTTACAAGCTTACTACTTAACCCACAAAAAGAGAAGAACTAAACATCGAACATACCTGATAGGCACTTAGCTTCTTGAGTAGGTTAGAGAAGATGAAGATAGAAGGGAGAGAACACATTATTTTTGGCTTTAGCCTCTAACCCACTCTCATATGAAATATGTTTATCTTGTTTTACTTTGGAAGAGTTTTAAAGAAGGAAATAAAATACTCTAAATATTGATGGGAAATAACTTAAAAGGAAATAAAAACAAGCGGGAAGGTAGAAAGGCCATGTTTTGGGCCGGATTGGATCCTTCACTCAGGCTCAGACTTTCAGAAAATTTGAAGGGTTTTTATGATGACATTTCTGATAAGCCGTCACGATTATGATAGCTTATCACAAATATCGTCAGCCTTACCACACCCTTCTTCAGAGTTGAGGTTTCTGACGATAAATCTGATAGCTTATCACAATCGTGACAGTGATAACACTCAATCTACAGCTCTTGTAGGAGTGTAAAGCGGTCGTTAACAAATATAGAACCCAACAGGTTTGGGTGTCGATCCCACAGGGAATAGCTTGGCCAATAAGTAAGAAAAATTACTAAACTTTTGTGCAAGTCTCGTAAAAAGGGGGGATTTGTAATGTGTCACCAAAATAATTAAATAAAAGCTGAAAATAGAAAAGTAAAAGAGAAAGATTGTTACGTAAGTTGTAAACAATGAGAATTGAGGCGTTGGGGTTATGTCCACCTTCTGAGGTATACGTCTCTATTGGCTATGAGTGTGTAGAATTCTGACATGCAACTGCGTATAGAGAATTGTATTCGATGGTAAATCCAGGCGTCTTTCGACCTATTCGAGGATTATTTCACTTTAACTCTTTCGAGCTTAAAGCGTGTCTAGCAGTACGAATTCTCCAAGAGGTTAGTCCAGTTACGACACTAGCCTTTTAGTAGGGAATTTTAGGGGGTGACCCTACTACCTTGACCTTATCTCTTTTCCAGACAGATAACCTTTCTTTCGAACAAGTTAAATGTTATACTGGCGTATTCTTGCGTTTGCAACCACAAAGAATGTAGACTAAGATGAAGAGAATAATGATATAAGCAGTATACGTGTCGCGAACTCACAAACTCACAGCAATAGATAGTATCTCATACGGCTTCCATAACCCCAATAGAGAAGTTAGTTACCCAAGAATGCGAAGGAGATCATGATTGACATTGTTGTTATACCACAAGATTGAGTAATTTCGTGTAGCTTAGGTGGTAGGTGTGAGGTGTGAATTCCTAGGCAAAGTAACGATTCTCTTATTGTGGAATTTAAGAATAGAAGAGTAGAAGAAGAAAAATAGAATTAATGGAAAGATTAGAAGAGTTGTAGAATTGTTTGTAGTGGAAGATGAGAGGGATGGAAGAAAGTATTGTGGTCTCCCCCCCCAAATTCCTTGCAAATCTCTAGCATGATAGGGTATTTATAATACCCATATCCTAATCCTACTAGATAAATAAAATATCTAACCAAATTCTACTAGGCTAATGTAATACTTAACCCAATTATACTAGGTTAATGTAACATTATCATAATCCAAATTAACTAATGAAATACATAACCCAATTGTACTAGGTTAATGTATCATTTTCCAAATCCAACTAAGTTACTGCAAATCCCCAAAGTCTTCTGAAATGTTGTTTTAGCCCGGGACAGATTTTCCATGAAGCAGTTTTGGTCCTTAGGTGTGTAAACTCCCTTCCCTTCCTTCGTGAGCTTTCTTTTGCGTCAAGTAAGCCATAAAATGCTGAATTCTGCATCATTTATACCTGAAACTTTACTAATCATGTTCGTTAGCTCATTTACAGGAAAAAGGACTAAAAGTGCATGAAATATATACTTTGTTCTCAAAACTAGGCTAAAATATGGGCAAAATATATTGATATAGGCGTGTAAATTCGCCTATCATCAACACCCCACACTTAAAGCTTTGTTCGTCCTCGAACCAAATATCATGTCCCTCTAAACATCAACTTAGGGTTTCACAGCAACAACACAAAATATTCGTCAAGACAAGCACAACAATTATCAACAAAGAGTAGTTTTTCGATCATTAGTAGAAACAGTTTAACTTCTAGCATAGACTCGTGATGGTGGTCAACTCATATTCAAAAGTTAAGGCACAAAGAATCATACACAACTACCCAAAACTCATCAACCATGTGTGTCTCACAATATATTACCTATAATCACTCACAAGTATAGCATATTTTTCAAACATGGGTATCAAAATATCCTTGCTCTCACTCTCACAAAGAATTCATATGTAGCAACTGATGACCATAGGCTTGCCCTTAATGAAATACTCTACTAAATGTCAGAATGCTAAGCTTAGGATTAAGTCGGTCTTTTGATGGTTGTAATGTAGGCTATGGGATAGGTAGGACTATTTTGGCCAGTAATAGTGACTAAGTTCCTAAGCGCTTTAATACATCACTTTGTATCATTGACACTTTTTTTTTTCTTTCAACCTTTCTTTCTTTTATTCTACCACCCTTGTTCTCCTCCTTTGTTTTTCAATTTTAAGCACAACTCGCATTTCAGCTTTCTTTTCCTTTTTCTTTTCACAACATACCTCTTATGATAGCACTTTCTTTTTCATTACACATTCAAGCACCATTACAATTTATAGCATCATACTCACCCAATTTCCTCTTATGTTGTCACATGACTTTTTCACTTTAAAGCACTTAGGAGTTTGGATCAAATTATGGTCTTGAAAAAAATGGATTAGGCTTACATACAAGGTTGTCAAAGAAAATAGGCTAAAGGCTCAAAAGGGTTTAACTAGGATGATGTCCATGGGTAGGTAAAACTGAAGCTAAACAAATATAGGTTGCCAAAGAAATGCCTAAATCATATCCTAAACTTACACTCCTTATTTTCTCTTTGCATACATACCAGGCAAGTTCTAGCATCAGCCACACACATAGAATATACGATTATCTCACACACACAAGGCACATGGTCGACTTGCTTGGAAGTAATATAGACTCTCGACCCAACAAGTGAAGGAATTGAACCACACAATATCACATAATGAGTCACAACTAGAGCCTAAACGTCTCAATAGTCACAATTGTAGCACATACTCTTGTTATAATCTCATGCTGCCTATCAAAATAATTTCATGCGAAGCTAGAAAAAACAACAAAAACAAAAAAAACTGAAACACAAAAAACAACAACAAAAAAACAACAACAAAATAAACAAACATAGATGCGATAGAGAAGTATAGCATACGATACCGCCACCCCACACTTAAACGGGACACTGCCCTCAATGGAAAATAAATACGAGGAACCTGGTTAGTCGGACTCTTCCTCAATGTCGGGGGTCATACCCCCTTCGTCGGAATCATCATAAGAGTCATCGTCAGAGTTCTCCTCCTCGTCAGAGTCTGGCATTCGTCGATCATCATCGGTCGGCACGTCGTCATCGAGAGGTTCCTCAAAGTATGTACCTACTCCACACATCTCCCGTGCATGAATATTCATTGGATAGTCATGGTCCAGCTGTTGGAGCTCTGCAGTAGTGGGAACACGACCTCCGCTCATCATTGTAAACCTCATCATGCCGTACATATGGCGGGAGAAACTCTCATCCCGAGCATGTCTCTCTGCCGTAGTAAGGTTGATGCCATGTGTTGATTCAACATCTTTGACCTTTGTGAGGTCAACCTTCTTCGGATTGTGTGGGAGTTTATGATCAGCTAGTTCCTTTTCGATATCCTCCTTCCGCAAGATTGCTGTCAACAGATTTCCAAATGTGAAGTGGGACCTTTTGTGGAGTCTGGCCTTCCTCATGGTAGAACGAATGATTGCCCCAAAGTTGATAGGGAAATTCGTCATGAAAGAATAGACCAAACACACTCTATCTCTTGATATCTTGGTGTATTGAGTCCCAGGAATAAGGCATGAGTTGACAATACGCATCCAGATTCTTGCTTCCCTATTCAGTGAAGCATAGGGGAAGGTGTTGTGTCGCCCTGTGTCTTTATGTCTTCCCCACCTTGCCATCGATCTACTTCCACAAAGTGTGTGTCTAATTGCTCTATAAGGAGGCCTGCTGTACAGCTCTTTGAATGGTGCTGGGTCGACCGAAGGTAAGCCAAGAAAAGAGTTGATCCAGTACGCGTTGAGCTGTAACACTTGGCCCCGAATTTTGACTTTGTTGCCTGTTGTTTTCGGCGACCATTTGGCGTAAAACTCTCTTGTAAAATCAAGATTACATTCTCCCATATCGCGGAAGATGAAATCCAGCTTCAATGCCATGATTTTCGCCAACATACGCGGCTCCTTCTTCGCTAAGGTGTCCTTGTTGATCAGGTTGACGTGAACATATCTTCTTTCTTTGTTGTTCCTATACCATTCTTTGGCTTCCTACTCAAGAACCCATTTTATTCTAAACATTCTGCGGGGTAGTTATGTTGAGGATGATTCTCCTTGGTCCTTTCTACCTCTCTTCTTGCCCTTTTGGGAAGTGGTAGCCTTCTCCTTGCCTTGCCTCGGTTTAGGTGCCATTGTACCTGAGACTAGAAATAGTGTAAATGGCAGCACAATCTCAGTTGATACAATCTATAAACAAGCAGTAGGGGTACCACCCCACACTTAGTTTTGTTGACACAAATCAGTGAAGTGAAAGTGGTCGATTACTCAGATTTCGTCGACATACGTTTAAGGATTATATTCTGACAAGAAAATCAGTAATGTATTATTAATTGCAGTCATTGCACTACTTTTATGTTAGATATAGCAACACTACTACATAGGGGTTGTAACATGGTATGGATGTTTTCAATAATCGCAACCTCCTAAGTCGGTAGGCAACTATAAGGCTTATCCCGATGAACGGGATAGTCTAGCATGTAAGTATCCAAGTAACAAGATCATAACATGATAGTCAATGTTCATCACCATAGAAATTCCACAAATCATATAACAATGCTATTAAAACCAAGTTCAAGTCGGAAACAAGTCAAGATTTTCCTACGTATATGTTTACTCACATGATTTTGTATCAACGATCAAAACACATGAACATCACCAATCAATCTTATATGATGTAGAAATTTATAATAGACCTAGCAACGTAGTACTTACGAGAAATAAATGAAGAATAAGAGAGTACTTACTTGCTTGAAGCTTTTGGAGATGGTTTTGTGAATTGGAAGAGCAAAAAGAAAAATTTTGGGATGGTTTGGAGAGGGAATGCGGCGCCTTTAGGTTAATTTCTAGTGTGGTTATGTTTCAAGACTAAGTCCCCTTTATATAGGAAGAGAATGGGTCGGGTTTTGACCTATTTACAATCGGTTTTGGAGACAAAAATGCTACATATACGGCGCATAATGCTTGGCATAGTCATGGTATATGCGGCGCATAGTCTATGGCATTTAGGGACATATGCGCCGCATAGTCCATGGAATATGAGATCCTGAGACCTAATGCCATAGCATAGGTGGCGCATAGTCAAAAGCACACTTAGGACTGGGCGGCGCATAGTGTATAGCACACTAGATTCCGAGACCTTAGGCTATAGGATAGATTGTGCATCGTTCGTGGCCTAGTTTTACCAAGGCCTAGCCTTCCTAGATGCCTAGTTTGGCATGATCAATGCTCAATCCATAGCCTTATCCATCACTATTCCTAACTTACCAACTTTACCATACAATGCGTCCAAATCGTCAATTGAAATCAATCTCCTCGTTGAATACCTCTTGCACCTATTTTTGCTTAAAACCAAATGAAAATGATTAGTACGATGGGTTGCCTCCCACCAAGCACCTTAGTTTTGGTCGTGGCACGACTCTTATTTTTGGATTTTCATTATCAAAAGCAAAACAAGTAAAAAAGAACGATAAAACGATAAAACGATGGGTTGCCTCCCATCTAGCGCCTTTTTTATTGTCGTGGCTCGACATAGTTACCTCGAGTACTTAGACTTCGTCGAGATAAGTGATGGTCATAGAATTCATCGAGTCAAGAGGACCGATATAAGGCTTAACACGTTGGCCATTCACCTTGAAGATAACACCATTATTGTCTTCCAATTCGACTACTCCAGACGAGTAGACTTGGATAACTTTGTATGGACCAAACCACTTAGACTTTAACTTACCTGGGAAGAGCTTAAATATGGAGTTGAAGAGAAGTACCATATCACCCCTTTGGAAGTTTCGTCGAACAATCCGCTGATCATGATACTTTTTCATCCGCTCCTTGTATAGGTCTGACCTTTCATATGCATGGAGACGGAATTCATCCATCTCATTCAGTTGCTTCATCCTCAGCTTCATTGCATCATCCCAATTCAAATTCAATCGCTTCAGCACCCATAATTCCTTGTGTTCGAGCTCGATGGGTAGATGAAAAGCCTTTCCATAGACTAGTTGATAAGGAGACATGCCAATGGGTGCCTTGAATGCAGTCCTATACGCCCATAGTGCCTCATCTATCTTTCGAGACCAATCCTTTCTATTCGCATTAACCGTCTTTGCAAGGATTTGCTTGATCTCGCGATTGGAAACTTCTACTTGTCCACTAGTTTGGGGATGATAAGGCGTATCTACCTTATGTTGCTTGACACCATACTTGGCCAAAACTGATTTGAATAGCTTGTTGCAGAAGTGAGATCCTCCATCACTTATGATAGTACGTGGTACTCCAAAGCGAGAGAAGATATTCTTCTTTAAGAATGCTACAACACGCTTTCCTTCGTTGTCGGACAATGCTACAGCTTCTACCCATTTTGAAACATAATCCACAATAACCAAGATGTACTTCATTCCAAACGAATTCACGAATGGACCCATGAAATCAATACCCCACACATCAAAGAGTTCTACCTCAAGAATTTTGGTCATGGGCATTTCATGGTGTTTTGAAATCGCACCTTTGACGCTGGCATTGGTCACACCTTCTAACATAGTCGTAGGCATCTCTGAATATCGAAGGCCAATAATAACTACTTTGCAATACTTTTCTGGCCGTCCGATTGCCTGCGTGATGTCCTCCAACTTGCGAAGTGTGGGATGCTTCCAAGATAGTAGGCACCTCTTCATGGGATATACATCGTCGAATGATACCATCCGCACATCGTCGAAACAAATAAGGCTCATCCCAATAGTAGTGCTGTACGTCATGCATAAACTTCTTCCTTTGGTGGTAAGATAAATTGGCAGGTATCACATTACTCGCCACGAAATCTGCAAAGTCGGCATACCATGGTAATTTCTCCATTGTTGTCGCTAATATCTTTTCGTTTGGGAATGCATCATCAATCTGAATTTCAGGTTGCGCCACATGCTCATTCTCAAGTCGAGATAGGTGATCAGCCACTTGGTTCTTGCAACCTCGTCTATCTTTGACTTCGAAATCAAACTCTTACAGCAGCAATACCCATCTAATCAACCTTGGTTTTTCATCCTTCTTTGTCATTAGATACCTAAGAGCTGCATGGTCTGTATGAACGATCACCTTAGTACCCAATAGATAGGCACGAAACTTCTCAAATGCATACACAACCGCTAGGAGCTCTTGTTCAGTAACAGTGTAGTTCCTTTGGGCTTCATTTAGGACCTTACTCGCATAGTAGATAGGATGAAATAATTTCTCCTTTCTCTAACCAAGAACAGCACCAACGGCTACACCACTAGCATCACACATGACTTCAAATGGGAGAGTCCAACCTGGTGCTACCATAATAGGGGCTTCAATGAGTTTTCCTTTAAGGCATTCGAATGCCTTTAAGCAATCGTCATTGAAGTCAAACTTTGCATATTTCTCCAATAGTTTGCACAATGGACTCGCAATTTTGGAGAAGTCTTTGATGAACCTACGATAGAAACCAGCATGGCCAAGAAAACTATGAACTCCCTTCATCGAAATTGGAGGCGGTAGCTTCTCAATAACCTCAATTTTTGCTCGGTCAACCTCTATTCCTCTTTCAGAGATCTTGTGCCCAAGAACGATTCCTTCTTTTACTATGAAGTGGCACTTCTCCCAATTCAGCACAAGGTTGAACTCTACACATCTTTGTAATGCCATGCTCAAGTTTGCCAGGCATGCTTCAAAAGACTCACCAACAACTGAAAAGTCGTCCATAAATACCTCCAAAGTGTGTTCAACCATATTAGAGAAAATATACATCATACAACGTTGAAAGGTGGCTGGTGCGTTACATAACCCGAATGGCATACGTTTGAAGGCAAACGTACCATATGGGCATGTAAACGTTGTCTTCTCTTGGTCTTCGGGTGCAATACAAATCTTATTATAGCCTGAATAACCATCCAAGAAGCAAAACCATCCTTTCCCTGCTAATAGATCTAGCATTTGGTCCATAAATGGCATTGGGAAGTGATCTTTGAGTGTCCAAGAATTCATCTTGCGGTAGTCCATGCATACTCTCCATCCAGTGACGGGCCTGAGTGGAATAAGTTCATTCTTTGCATTCGCGACCACCGTCATACCTCCTTTCTTGGGAACGCATTGTACAGGGCTTACCCATGTACTATCAGAAATAGGATACACAACTCCTGCGTCTAACCACTTGATGATCTCTTTCTTCACCACTTCTTGCATAGGTGGGTTTAGACGCCTTTGATGCTCAATGGTGGGTGTGCAATTTTCTTGAAGCTGAATTTTATGTGTACAAATCCCAGGTGGAATACCAATAATATCCGCAATGGTCCATCCAATAGCTCTAATATACTTGCGTAGAATAGCAATAAGAGCTGCAACTTGTTGCTCACCCAAATCGGCTGCCATAATGACTGGAAGAGTGTTTCTGCTTCCTAAGAATGCGTACTTCAAATGACTTGGCAGCTCCTTCAATTCTAACGTGGGTGGCTCTTCAATAGATGGCTTAGCAGGTGGTGTAGGCCGATTCTTGAGATCAAGATCCAGCTTCTTGGGAGTATAGCGATATGTTCCTAATCCCGATAGAGAACAAATGGCTTCTTCAGAATTTTCAGCATCTTCACTCTCTCCATTCATGAGCACAACCTCCAAGGGATCATCAATAATTTGCTCTTCTTCAAGTAGTTCTTTCGGATCATCAAGGAAAACATCAGCCACCAAGAATACACTAAGATCTTTGGGTTGCTTCATTGTTTTGCAAACATCAAAACGAACCACTTCGTCATTTATTCGGAATGAAAGTTCATTAGCTCTCAAATCAATGAGCACACTTCCTGTAGCAAGGAAAGGGCGCCCCAAGATTATGGGAACCTTAGAATCTGCTTCACAATCCAAGATGACAAAGTCTGCTGGAAACATAAATGAAGAAACTTTTACCAAGACATCGCATAGAATACCAACAGGTCGTTTTACCGACCTATCTGCCATGACGAGCCTCATATTGGTTGGAGTAGGATCTCCTAACCCCAACTTCTTGTAGATCGATAATGGCATCAAATTGATGCTGGCTCCTAAGTCACATAATGCTTTGGAAAAGTTCAAAGATCCGACAGTGCAAGGAATAGTGAAAGCTCCGGGGTCGGCCTTCTTCTGAACTATCGATCGGGTAGCAATTGCACTACAATGATGCACATCATCTTTCAGTTCATAACTTGCTGCCCTCTTCTTTGTCAAAAGATCCTTCATAAACTTCGCATACCCAGGCATTTGTTCAAGTGCCTCCACCAATGGAACATTAATGGTCAGCTGCTTTAACATAGTCATGAATTTGCTGAACTTAGTGTCATCCGCCACCTTCTTCAATCTTTGGGGAAAAAGTGGTGGTGGGTATGGAAGTGTTCTCTCCACGGTTTTCTTCTCCTCTTGCTTCTATTTTTCCATTTTTTCAGGCTGCACGTCACTGGGCGTGACGTCCTTGACGTCAAGACTGGTTGTTGCGACATCTCTTCCTTTTACGTTATCATCCATGTTCGCAACTTCGTCAACCACTTGCTTGCCTTTTGCTAAAGGTTCCAGCACCTTACCACTTCTGGTAGTGATGGCCATGCATGACCCATCATTCCTTGGGTTTTGCACAGTATCGCTAGGTAAAGTGCCAGCCTTTCTTTGATTGAGTGCTGCTGAAAGTTGGCTCAATTGCTTCTCTATTTGCTTGATTGAAGTGGAATGAGAATCAACTAGTTGTTTCATGGAGGACAAATCATTAATTACCTCAGTAACTCCCGCGCTCGTTGCTTCCACTCCTTTCAATAATTTAGCCATCATGTCTTCCATACTTCCAGAATTAGATGTGGTGGTATCACGTCTACCAGGGGGAACGTACAAACCACTCTTTTCATTTTTTTTCTTCCAACTACCTTGGTCTTTGATTCCAGATTTATCATAATAGTTCCGACCTTGGTTTCCTTGGGTATTCACACGAAAACCACCCTGATTGTTCAAGTAGTTGGCCTCCTCTTCCGAATCAGATTCGTCTCTTCCTTTTAGCGCCACAACTTTCACTTTTTCGGTCTTCCCTGATAATAAATGCTTTGTCAGAAGATCCACTTGTGTTTTCATGTGCGCTAAATCTTGATCACGTTCTTCTTGTCTTCTTCTTTGGTCTGCAGTCATGCCAATAGATAAAGTGGGGCTTGCTACCTCGGAATCCCTAGTATGCCAAGCTCTACTTTGTTTCGTCATGCGATCTAGCATATTTCTTGCTTGACCAAAGGTGAGGTCCATAAAAGATCCTCCAGCTGCGTTATCCACCACTGGCTTAGTTATTGAATTCAAGGCTCTATACAATATCTCCATGAGGTGAACATTAGTCATGTGATGGTTTGGGCATCTCGCTAGCTTTGTCTTGAACCTCTCCCATGTTTCATGAAGAGCTTCAGTGGGAAGCTGACGAAAGTTGCTGATTTCATCTCTCAATTGTGCCCTTTTGGAAGGCGGAAAGAATCTTTCTAGGAAAGCGTCTCTCAATTGCCTCCAATTTGTAATTGAATCAGGAGTCAACCCATTCAACCATAGTGTTGCCTCCCCAGACAGAGACAATGGAAATAGACGTAATCGAATTGCATTCTGACCAACACCAGGATTGTCAAAAGACTTGTATATAGAAATAAAGTTGATGAGATGCATATTCGAATCATCGCCTGCTAGTCCCCCAAACAATCCCTTGAGTTGAAATAACTGAATCATGGTGCTTGTGATGTTGAACTTGGCTCCGGGCGCTAATGGTGGTGGAATTATAGCTCCAGTGGCTCCGGCACCATCAAGATCATCATCATCATCGTCGAAAGCTGGCTTCATAGGTTGGCGATCATGTCTATACCGAGCTTGTCGACCTCTTCTGTTGGTAGGTGTTGTGATTTCAGCATCATGCCTCGGGTTTAGTAATTCGTCATCACCTAAATCCTCATCGTCAGGATTTGTTGCTCGTGCAGGGTTATCAATGTTCTGCTGTTGAACCTGGGCTGCGGCAAGGGCAGCTAATCTTGCTTGTTCCTGTTGAGAAGCCATCCTTGCGATTTCAGCTTGTGCTTCCATTCTACCAATGCATTGTGGTTCAGGATTGATTGGTAATAACGGCTGACCAGAACTTCGAGTATGGGGCATGCACTAAAATAAAAACCTGCAGTAGACAAAAACAAAAACTAAAAGTAAAAGTACGAGAATCTTTGACCAAAGGGTCTAGTAATTATTACAAACTTAATTGACACTTGTATTCCCCGGCAACGGCGCCAATTTTTGATAACGCTTAATCTACAGCTCTCGTAGGAGTGTAAAACGGTCGTTAGCAAATATAGAACCCAACAGGGTTGGGTGTCGATCCCACAGGGAATAGCTTGGCCAACAAGTAAGCAAAATTACTAAACTTTGGTGCAAGTCTCATAAAAAGGGGGGATTTGTAATGTGTCACCAAAATAATTAAATAAAAGCTGAAAATAGCAAAGTAAAAGAGAAAGATTGTTACGTAAGTTGTAAACAATGAGAATTGAGGCGTTGGGGTTATGTCCACCTTCTGAGGTATACGTCTCTATTGGCTATGAGTGTGTAGAATTCTGACATGCAACTGCGTATAGAGAATTGTATTCGATGGTAAATCCAAGCGTCTTTCGACCTATTCGAGGATTATTTCACTTTAACTCTTTCGAGCTTAAAGCGTGTCTAACGGTACGAATTCTCCAAGAGGTTAGTCCAGTTACGGCATTAGCTTTTTAGTAGGGAATTTTAGGGGGTGACCCTACTACCTTGACCTTATCTCTTTTCCAGACAGATAACCTTTCTTTCGAATAAGTTAAATGTTATAATGGCGTATTCTTGCGTTTGCAACCACAAAGAATGTAGACTAAGATGAAGAGAATAATGATATAAGCAGTATATGTGTCGCGAACTCACAAACTCACAACAATAGATAGTATCTCATATGGCTTCCATAACCCAACAGAGAAGTTAGTTATCCATGAATGCGAAGGAGATCATGATTGACATTGTTGTTATACCACAAGATTGAGTAATTTCGTGTAGCTTAGGTGGTAGGCGTGAGGCGTGAATTCCTAGGCAAAGTAACGATTCTCTTGTTGTGGAATTTAAGAATAGAAGAGTAGAAGAAGAAAAATAGAATTAATGGAAAAATTAGAAGATATGTAGAATTGTTTGTAGTGGAAGATGAGAGGGATGGAAGAAAGTATTGTGGTCTTGCCCGCCAAATTCCTTGCAAATATCTAGCATGATAGGGTATTTATAATACCCATATCCTAATCCTACTAGATAAATAAAATATCTAACCAAATTCTACTAGGCTAATGTAATACTTAACCCAATTATACTAGGTTAATGTAACATTATCATAATCCAAATAAACTAATGAAATACATAACCCAATTGTACTAGGTTAATGTATCATTGTCTAAATCCAACTAAGTTACTGCAAATCCCCAAAGTCTTCAGAAATGCTGTTTTAGCCCGGGACAGATTTTCCATGAAGCAGTTTTGGTCCTTAGGCGTGTAAACTCCCTTCCCTTCCTTCGTGAGCTTTCTTTTGCGTCAAGTAATCCATAAAATGCTGAATTCTGCATCATTTATACCTTAAACTTTAATAATCATGTTCGTTAGCTCATTTACAGGAAAAAGTACTAAAAGTGCATGAAATATATACTTTGTTCTCAAAACTAGGCTAAAATATGGGCAAAATATATTGATATAGGTGTGTAAATTCGCCTATCATCAGACAGCCCATCAAAAATGTCATCATGGCACTTGGCTGAATATATCGATTCCACCTTCTGTAAACAAAATCCTAAATACAAAAATAAATAATTTACTAGAATATAAAAATGTTGGGTTGCCTCCCAATAACGCCTAATTTACTGTCGCAGCACGACTTGGTTATCTTGACTACTTAAAATTTGACAAGACAACCTGTTGACACCCCTTTACCATCATGGTAAAATACGTCAATGATTGAGAAAACACTCATCTATTTTTGTTGAGTCATGGATGAGTGTATTTTGAAGCATGCTTCTTTGTCATTGAACCTGAACTTTACCTCGTTCAACTCCATGTCTACTAGCACTCTCCCAGTTGTAAGTAATGGCCTACCCAAGATGATGGGAAATTCAAAGTCCACCTCGTAATCTAGGACAACAAAATCAGTAGGCAGACTAAAATCGGCTATCTTTACCAAAACATCGTGTAATATGCCCATAGGCCGCTTCACAGACGTATCTGCCATCACCAACCACATATTTCTTGGGGTAGGATTACCCAAACCCAGTTTCATATACATAATAAGTGGAATTAGGTTAATACAGGCACCCAGATCGCATAGTGCTTTTGTGAATTTCAGGGAACCAATAGTGCACGGAATGGTAAACACTTCCGGGTCTTCTTTTTTCTGCACTAAAGACCTTGTAGAGATAGCGCGACAATGGAGAAGATTGTCCTCCAACTAATGGATAACCTTCCTTTTCTTGGTCATAAGGTATTTCATGAACTTTGCGTATCCTGGAATTTGCTCAAGTGCTTGAGCATTGCCATGAATTTGCTGAATTTTTCACAATCAGCCTTTTTCTTCAGTCGTTGCAGAAAGGGAGGTGGTGGTATTGAGATAGTTTTCAACACCACTTCCTCTTCCTTCTCTTTTTACTTCTCCGAAAAATCAATAGAACTATCCAAATTCTCAGACTCCATTGGATTATTTTTTTTGGATTCATCAACACCTACCTCACCATCTAAAAATTTGGCCACGGAAGGGCCAGCTAAGATCTTACCACTCCTAGTGGTAATCTCCATACATGAGTCATCATTCCACAAACTATGAACCGTATTGCTTGGTAGAGTTTTGCTTTTTCTCTGGTTGAATACAACGAAAAGTTGGCTCATCTACTGCCCCAATTATTTGATTGCAGTGGAGTGTGAGTACACCAACTGACTGATGGATGTCAGATCGGTCTTCATGGTAGTTACACCAGAGTTGGTAGCCTCAACTCCTTTCAATAATTTCTCCATCATGTCCTCCATCGACATGTTTCTAGAGCTAGTTGCAGCAGCGTCCCAATTTCTAGTAGGAACATATAAATCAGTCCGATCATTATTGCTTCTCCAATTTCCTTGCTCCCTGTCTTTGTAACTAGGCTTGTCATAAACGTTCCTGCCTTGATTCCCTTGGATATTGCCTTGGAAACCCCCCTGATTATTAACATAATTCACATCTTCTTCAGGATCTACATCAACTTGGTCTTGAGACGTTACAACCTTCACTTTCTCATTCTTCCTCGATAATAAGTGCTTGGTGAGAAAGTCTATCTGATTCTTTAGATGGGCCATGTCTTGATCTCTCTCCTTGTCTCTCCTGTGTTGTTCAGTAGACATACCAAAAAAAACAATGGGGCTTGCTACCACAGACTCCTTGGTATTCCAAGCCCGAATCTGTTTGGTCATCCTATTTAGTATGTCTGAGGCATCTTGAATTGACTGATCAACAAACAAACCACCGGCAACATTATCTACCATAGTCTTTCTTACAAAGTTGAGGGCCCTGTACAAAGTCTCTATAAAGTGTAGGTCCTTCATATTGTGGTTTGGACACTGTGTTAGCTTATTCTTGAATCTCTCCCAAGTCTCATGCAAAGCTTCAGTAGGGAGTTGTCTAAAATTTCTGATCTCATCCCTTAACTGTACCCTCCTGGAGGGCGGAAAAAACTGTTCTAGGAACATTTTTTTCAATTGCATTCAGTGGGTGATGGAATCAGGCATAAACTCATTCATCCACAATATTTCCTCCCCAAACAGAGAAAATGGGAATAACCTCAACCGGATAGCATTTTGGCCCACTCCTGGGTTATCAAAAGATTTGCAAATGGTGACAAATTCACCAGGTACAGGTTTGGATCATCCCCAGGAAGGCCACCAAACAACCCCTTCGGGTTAAGGAGTTGGATCATAGTACTCATAATGTTGAATTTGGCTCCAGGTGCCAACGGTGTAGAAATGATTGCACCTGTTGCACCTTCCCCGTCCATGCCATTATCATCATCATTTAGATCATACTGGACCGGCTGGTACTCTTGTCTTCTTTGGAACGGACGGTTCCGGTTAACATTACGTGGCACTTGTGCAGCTATCTACTCTGAACGCCTTGGGTTACCAGGGTTCAATAACACGTCGTCCCCTAAATCTTCGTCCTCAGGGTCTGGATGTTGTGCCTGTTGCTCGACATTTTTCACATTCACCTGAGCTCTAGCTAAGGCTGCCAGTCTGTCAGCCTCTTGCTGTTCTGCCATTCTTTCAATTCGTTGTGGTTCCGTATTGAGTGGTAATAATGTTTCTCTGGAACTTCCGGTTCTTGGCATACAATATAAAAATCCTGCAATTAAACAAAAACAAAAAATAAACGTAAATCTAGGAAACTTAACTAACAGTCAATTATCGCACACACACTTTTAGTTTACAACCGTATTCCCCGGAAGTGGCGCCATTTTTAATAACGCTCAAACTACACCTCTCAACGAGAGTGTAAGCGATCATTGTCAATATAAAACCCAAGTAGGTTGGGGTCGAATCCCAGAGGGAATACGGTGTGAACTCAAGTTGTTTGCGATTTAATCCACTGATAGTTTAAAGTCTCTTGAATAGAGGGTTTAGGTTTCACAAGTATTTGTTTATCACTTTAATTTCAGTATTTGTAATCAAGAGTTTATGAAATAACAAGAATTACGTTCACTAGGGCTTCCGGTACATGACAGATGCTAAAAGTGGTTCAAGATTCTTACAGTTGGTAGGACAACAAGCTATCTTTATCGATGTTATGCTTAAATGTCTCTCGACCTACTTAAGCATTTAATTTCTTAATCCTCTCGAACTTAGGGAATTTCTATTCACTGCCTAGATTTTACCTCAGGTTAACCAACCTTGTTACAACTCTGATTATTAAACGAAGTATTTCTGAGTCCTTGTTGATAATTCAGTTCCTACTATATTTGATTTCTTTCTTAAGAAAATCAAAGAAGGTGTGTCTCCTGTTTGCAACCAACAGACGTTAATTAAAGCTTTAGAATTATCAAGAAATCCTACCACCTTTCGAATTTTTAACACTTAGCACCTTATCAAGACCTAACCCTAGATTCCATAACTCAGGTTAATGGAATTTAGCCACTCATGATGAAACGAATGAAATACATAATTGAATTTATGATTTGAAAGATAAATTTACAGAGATGAATAATAACTAGTGAATCGCAGGTTAGATCACAAAGGAGATCCCAAAATACTGATAATAATCTCTTCAAAGTATTTAGTTTTTCAAGCCAAAAGAAAAGAGAGAATTATATCAAAGTATGCTATCTGAAAACACAATGTGTCGACTTTCTCCGGAATTCTCTCTAGAAAACCCTAAAACAAAGCAATAAATAGTTCACCCTAAAGAAGGAAACAAAATCAAGGTTACAACTTTTTCTCGGAATAGACGACAACTATTAGTGGCACCTTATCAGGATCCTGACGACTTATCAAGAATATCGTCAGGTCCTCTTCAAATCTGCCCTAGTCCTGTCTTAGGTTGATGGCAACTTCTGATAGCTTATCGGGACTGTGACGACTTATCAGAAATGTCATCACACTTTTTCCCCAATTCTTATGTCCTGCCTAAGTCTGACGACATTCCTAACGACTTATCACCATTATGGCGGGCTATCAAAATATGTCGTCGATTCTACCAGCTGGAACTCATTCCCTGTTTAAGGATGACGATGGCCTTGATAGCCTATCATCGGGATGATGACCTATCATGAATGTCGTTAGCTGCACTTGTCTTTTAATTTCTTCAGATTTCAGCCCTTTTGCTTCCATTATTGCTGGTTTCCCTGCATCTCAACCTTTACTGCAAAATCAAAGTAAAACTAATCAAAAACAACTAAAGTTGCTCAACACCTTGCAATTATTTAGAGTTAAAAGACTCAAATGTGTTAGCATAGGCTCACACATCACAAAGCTAGGAGGAAAATCACTTGAGTCTTGTCTATACAGTCTTATCATTAAACACTCAAAGAACTGAACCTAATCCGCTGAAAGTCTATAAGGAAAACATGAGAATAAGCTCATAAGGTATTATCTGGGCTTAAAAATGGAGATAATCGCGAAATGCAATCTATGCCAATGTTGTAACCAATACAGATGAAAATCAAATTGAAATCTCAAAATCCAAGGTATAACTACTCAACACTGAATATTCCATTCCAGGATGTCTCATCCACTTAGAATGAAGCCATATTGAATCCAACTTGAGAATATTCCTCTAACAGAGTAAATCATTTGAATTTCCCAAAGAAAACTTAAACTCAAGGTCAAAATTGAAATAACCAATACAAGACCCATGGGCTATTATCTGAATACTTATCAACTATAATCCAGGCAAAGTCTAGAAGTCTGAATATGCAACCATAGAGTAGGTTCAACAACCTATAAATGAAAGCTAAACTGAAATAAGTCTAAAATAAAGGCTGGGCGATGGCTCTACACTACCAAGCTGAAATCTCAATGCCAAGGTTGAACCGCTCAATCTCAAATATCTATAATAAAACTAAAAATGGGTAGGCATTAATGCTCTGAATCTATCATACTTCCAACTTGCCATTCCAAGGAGTGAAAATAAAAAATTGGGACAGTAAGGCTATATTAATATCAACTATCTCAAATAGACTCTATTATCCATATCTGACATATCTGAGATAAATCATATCAAGCCATAGTCAAGACGTATCTAAAGAGCAAAATAACCAAATGAATAACCACTATCTGATAACACAAGAAACAAACTTTATATCAGCTGGAGGGAATGAAACATAGCTGCAAAATATGAGTCATGCAAAAGGAAAAATCACTAGCTAAAAATGCATATAACCCACTCTATATTCTCTAGAGGGCATGGACTATCAAAACATACTCAAAACTTCTCAAGGCTGAAAACCACACCAGTGAATGGATAAACTTTAGCATCTCGAAGCAATGCAACTTAAGCTAGAACTAACCAATCTAATACTCCATCTAAGAAAAGAAGTAGCCACAGGCTCATATCATCAAGGAAAATCACCCCACCTAAGAACAACATCATTGAAGAAGAAATACTAATCTCAAAATCAAGGCCAGAGTTGAGACCACCTCCAGAATACCAATAACTTTAGATAAAGAGTTTCTAATTTGGCTACTTAAGAATTGATCATAGGAAAGGCCACCTGCCTTCAACTCTCTAACACCACTTAAGGTAAAACAACATCACAACAACAAAGGAGTATCTAATCTCCACACTAACAAAAAGGCAAACTACCCCAAGGGTACGGACCCAACATACCTATGAGATAAATCCATGACATCTAAATATCTACATCAAAATTGATATTAGACTTTGAACTAGATACAATGAAGAACGAACCTCAAACTGGTCCATCTTACAAATGGGTTATAATGGAAGGGATAGACAAAATAAAATCCTTCACAATCCAGGAGGCAAGTCTAAGGATCTCAAACTCCAAAAAAGGAAACATAACTAAATTGCCGACTCAAAATCCACAAAAACCAGGGAAGGTCACTTACCATTGATACCTTAACACATCTCTAAAATCAATCTAATATAGTTAACCAAGAGGGAACACCATCATCCTTGCCACGCTAGGGGAAAGAAATAATCAAATTAGGCTATATATACTCAATCCATCAAATAGTATCATAAGAAAATGAGTCTAACATGGTAAGACTAGTCTATACAGCCACCCAACGAGAATTAAATTTATCATATAACAACATCTAATAATAATATCAAGTAATATCAATAACCTCACACAGTGGTGGCAATATGACTAACAACATACTGAAAAGGTGGTACCAAAATAAATATCAATATCATATACCACTCAAGGGCCATAATAGGGCTAATGTGCTAAGATAAATAGGACTTGAACCCAAAACCACTCCCATAGGGGGAAAACATCAATATATATCTACTCTATCCACTACTAAAAGAAATAAATCATGGAGTAGGACCATAATCATGAATTTAACAACAAGGCACATAATAACTGATATAAATTCATCAAGGCATACAATCATCAATGGGTATGAAAACCCTAATACACATAATAAGAGATAAATGCAAGAAATAAAAGAACACTAATTGTGGTAAAATCAATAGTCGCATGCCTGACGGGCATAGGTAAAATAAATTTAAATTGGTCTAAATCAGACCGACCGACTGAATCATTAACTAAGGTGCCAAGCACACTATCTCTAACTGAAGATTGCACAATATCATGAGCTGGTATAAAGAAGCTGAATGATCGGAATCACATGTTAGGGACTGTCCCTACACTAGTAGTTGATCCCTCTACAGTCACAACAATTCATAAAGCATCAATATGGAGAGAACACAAATTGAGATCAAATGGCTAGACAATTGATGCTGAGAGAAATTCACAAAATAATGTCCAAACTTTTGAAATCATAGCCTATCTTAGGAACTTTAGGCTGGTGGGGAATACAGGATAAATCTAGCTGATCACCTATCTCATACCAGGGGAATTTCCTGAAGTAGTATATTATAATAATATAACAAAACCAAGATCTTAGAATACTTCAAGACACCACCCCTCATAATCTATAACGGTAACCTTGGCTCGAAGAACCACACCACACTTCTTAAGATTGATGAGGGCTCTTCCCAAATTATTTTTGGTTGCCGTGGAGGATCTTCTATATCCATCTCTAATCCTCTAGGCTGATGCTATGCTAAAATTCTAAAAACATGTGTTGGAGTCTCATCCACATTTGTTGACAATATCGCATCATCCTTCAGGGATAGAATAGAGTCAAAACATATTTTCAAGATTTATAAGAATGCGAACACACAATAAGGAAACAAGAAGAGAATTTCCTAAAATGTCACAATAGCCTCCCAAAGATAGGTTACAAATGTCTCCACATCGGTCAAAAAGACTCTAATAACACTTAGCTCTAGTACTAATTCACCAATGAAACCTAGGCTCTAATACAAATTTGTCACGACCTAATTTCCTTAGGTCATGATGGCGCCTACCATAACTCACAAGTAGTTAAGATAACCCATGGTTCTGAATGATTAGTAATGGACAACTTAATAATACAAGTAAAAGAATGCAAAATAAATGAAATAAAGATCAATAAATAGAAAAATCCCAAAACCTGGTGGTATCAGTACAAGAGCTTCTAATATATAAAGAGTACAAAAGTGAAATATCAAGAGATATACACTGATATAACTTATCTCCGAATACAACTTAGAGAAAAGTCTAATTCATAAGATAGAGATAAGTAATACTACAAATGTCAGGAGCTCAATCTATGTCGCGGAACAAGGGTTGCTTCGCACAATGCATACATCAATTGTTATAACCTTTACTATGATCTATAGGCTGTAGAAGTGGTATAAGTACAAAACAAATGGTACTCAGTAGGCTACTGCAAACTGAGCTACAAAGATAAAACAGATATATACAACCTATAAATAGAATGTAAGCTACACCCAATGAGATAATAAGAAACAACTATCCTGTTCATGTCAAAGAGTCTAACATAATGAAACTAAGGAAGTATAAGGGTGAACTATCCTATTCTATCTACATTCAATATATGTTAATGCTATACCATATATCCCAGGTCAATAGACAAATAAAAAGGGAAAGAAAAATATATAGTTATATACAAGGAGGAGAAATGAATATACAACATGAACAATGAAGAAACGGATATAAGGTAGTATCATAGCTTCATATAGCTAGATATATATGTAGGTATATATACATATAAACATGAGGTCATCTCAATGCATAACCTATATCAATATATTCTCATTTTGAGACCTCATTATAATAGAATCGGGATTTAAATACTATCATACTTGTTGTTTCTAACCATATTGATAGACATGAAATAATCATGCATAATAATGCAATCATAAGATAGAAGAGGTAGAAGACATACCTCAAATACCTATACTATATCAAAGACTAATTTGTCATATGCTAGCCATAATATTAATCATAAAAATGATAACAACAATATCTATAACAACATGAATAACTGGCTACTCCAGACAACCAAATACCTAGATGAGCCTATACGTACCCCCACCTCCCCAGGCTTGCAAGGTTCCATCAACATACAATAACACAATGTATATTCTTTACCTATATCTATGCAACTATCCCATACTCACTGATAGACATAGTTTCATAGCGGCGATAGGCAATACACATAAAAGAATGAATGCAAAGTAGACAATCAATGACATAAATCATCATAATTATCCTCATCAAGACCATCATTATTATGATTGACGTCTGACCTTGCCGAGAATCAACATATCATCAATATATCTTCCGTCCTTGTTGGGTATCAACTTCATTAAGATAGTATCCTTTGGTGTTTTTGGGTATCAATATCATCATAATAGTATCCTTCGACCTAACCGGGTATCAATATCATCACAATAGTATCCTCCGGCTTTGACGAGTATCAAAATTATCATGACAGTATCCTTTGGTTTTATCGTGAATCAATGGTCTCATAAAAGTATCCTCCAGCCTTGCCGTATTTCAATTTCATCACAATAGTATCCTTCGTCCTTACCAGGTATCAAGATCATCATAATTACTATAACCGAATAAGATACACTAAAATACTCATAAACATATACATATCACCATAGAACATCTATCTAGTCAATACTTCCCAACTACTCGTTATTAGTTAACCAACACTTATTATAATAGAATCACTAGTTCACCAGTCATCACATATCCTTTAGTTATTAGCCTAAATATTATCCTTACTCATGGGATAGAAACTAAACACTATTTAATAAATAACCAACATCTAACATCTATTCAAGGTTCATTACTAGACCAAAACCGTCATTTATCCACCATTCATTATTATCAACTAATCATTCTATATCTATTCACCTAACCATCTTTTATTAACTAACAACATTCATTAACTAACCATCGTTAGCTACCATGTTTCAACTAAGAAAGATTCATTAACTAATACATTAAATTTCTAGCCATCAAGTGTTATAAGTTCCCTAATAGACAACTAGTTACCACATAGCTTAACCGTCTAACAAGAAAAGAAGTTATAAGGTCACATTTTGGCTATAATCACATCATTTATAATGGTAAATAATCATGAACGTACAAAATCTATACATGCCATCAACAATATTTAATCAGTTGAATAGTAAGCATCATACCACATCTTTCTCCATCCCATATCAGAGAGATGTATATATAAACATATACATATTAATATTCATAAACTGTAATCATAGCATTTATAATGATAAACACTTCTTGTCTATTGAATTAATATCATAACACAGACCTTGGCCCATTAATTTATCTAAAATTATCACAACATCATAATCATGACCTTAGGCCCAAACATATATCTGAGACTCATATCAATAATCATGTTTATAAGTCATAACATACTACTAATTATCTCATAAATAAGAGGCATCTCAAGTATAGGAGGCATAATATTACTAAGTATGTAATCATCACTCATATAAGAGACATCTCACATCTAGGAGGCATAATATAGATAAATATGTAATCATCTCTCACACAAGAGACATCTCTCATCTAAGAGGTATAATATACATAGACCTGTAATCGTCTATAGGATATTATATAAGAATAGGTCATACATCATGACTATGAGAAATATCACTTCTCTAGGATAATTTACATAACTTAGAGGAACATCGTCTTTATAAGTCCAACAATCATGACTAAAAAAAATAGTAACTCTATAGGCCAATCATCAAGTCTAAGACGAAATAGCATCTCTATAGGCAAACCATCAAGACTAAAAGGAAATAACCTCTTTATAGACCAATTATATAGTCTAAGATAAAATAGTATCTCTATAAGCCACATAACATATATAGGAGGAATATCATCTCTAAATGCAAAACATCACTTCCACAAGGAGTATCATAACCATAACTCAAAAGCCACAAACCGGCTAGATCAATACGAGTTACTATGTTATGAAGAAACCTTATCTAAGGTTTACTAGCCTTATCTATTTGTAACATCCACACTAAGTCCACAAGACTTATCACAAGCTTAGTCCTAAGTGGGCCGAACAATCCCACTTCTAACCTACAATTTCCATAATTAGGCATACAATGCCCCAAACTAGGATAAGGTATCTAGTTCATTTTATAAATGTCAAGTAAGCCTTATTCAAGTGTAAGATAGAAATTTCAACTAGAAAAAAGGGTACTTAAGTCATCTCAACCCAACTTACGATTTCATGACTACCATAGTAGCCTAATAAGGCTAAATATACAAATTATGCTTTAAATGCTACAAAAAAACACCTCCCAAACACAAAGATATATCATGTCCATGATATAAATAATCTAAACTAAAGTGAGAAGGCAATAGGATACAAAAGGGTCACGAACCAAAAACCCTCATCTAATTCCCAAACATCAACAATTAAAGCCAGGTTATCCTACTTATAATCAAGAATAACATCCATATTCACACACAACATATATCATAAATCATCTATGAAGAAAAGTGGATAGAATCCTACCTCATGGACAAACTGCAAAACCTCACTTCATGCACCACATGCTCATCTTCACTTTACAATCCTTAAAATGCCATCACACTATCAAAACCATAATCTACTTATCAATATGAGTCTAACGATAACCATATTGTAGTATTGTTCTCCGGGTTGAAAAATGACACCAAAACTCTAAGTAGGTCACACATATGGAAAATGAGTTTCCGTGACTAACCCAATGTTCACACATGAATAAGGAATCATAACCCTCAAAGAATGGGTGAAAACTCAGCATACTTTAGGCTAAAATAAAGCCCTAATCTAAATTGGGGTTTTGGGTCCAAACTAAGAAATTCAAGTATGAATTCAACAAATTCTTACATTAAAATTTCAAGATAATCATGATACAAGATGATAATTAAGCTCCCAAGTCACCCCTCATGTCCAATTTTGAGATATTACACTCATTTTAGGGTTTCTAGGTCTAAATCGTGATGGGTAAATGCCCTAAATGTATCTTGGGGCCTTTATATAGACCCTAAAGGTACTCAAACGTTGTAATCATAGTCCTACAGGCCGCAATCGTGCTACTCATGATCACACATTCTTGGCCACTATCGCGGTTGAACTAGATGAGACTTCAAAATTAAATTTTTGACCCTCGAAACTCATCCAGAATCCAAAAAACACGATCAAATAGTGAATTTTGATTATAAACCATATTTCAAATTCATTGGAATCATTGAAAGTTTCATCGTAGATTGTTTGGAAAAAATTTAGGGCCCACATCTATAGTTTAATCATTTTTTATAAAATTTTCTCAATAGCCCAACATAAGTCTGAGAGCCTTGGTACCTGAACCAATGATCTCCCGAGCCTAAAATCTATATTTTGAATGATATAGAAATGTTTGATTTTTAATCTGAGGTTGTTTTGACCAAATGTGGGTCCCACACCCATTCTTTTCAAGTTTCAACTTTCCGACCAATAGGTCGAAATAAGCTTGGGTGCATTGGGACCCAAATTAAAGGTCTAACTAGACAAAAATAAATATTATAGATCTACCGACATTGTCGACATTTACCTCCGAGATTATTTCATGAAAGTTTTCATCCTATGGCTATTTGGAACCAGTGAAGACTTCAAAATACGGAATCGACTCTAAAAACCAAACAAACTGCCTGGTAACCAAATCATCAATTCTAGAAAGTCATAAATGTCTTGGAGCAGCTATGGAGAAGCTCAAACAGAGAAGATAATCATAAATATTTAAATGACATAAAGTGTCATTACAGAGTGACTAGTAATAGACTACCCAAATAGATAAAGGCAATAATATAGAAAAGTTGAAGTAGAAGTCTAAATACATAGTAGAGTCCCAGAACCAAGTGGTATCAGTACAAGGTCTTGTACACTACGAGAACCCAAAATTAAATACCAATGAATATACTGATACAAATTATCTCTGAATACAACATAAAGACTAGTTTAATACATAAGAGGGAGATTTGTATTATTTTGAATGTTTGGAGCTCACTCTAAGTCTCTAAACCATGTCTTATCTACACGACACACACATCAATGGTGATAAACTGTACTATAATTTGTAAGTTGTAGAAGTGTAGTATGAGTACCAAATACGTAGTACTCAGTAGGCATCTACTGACTGAGCTCCAAAGATAATGCAGATATATATAACATATAAGTAGAATGAAAACTATACTCAAATGTACAACAACTAATTAAGAAAGCCAATGAATTAATAAGGACCAACTATACTATTCATATCCAATAGACTAACATAATAAGGAGGTAACAAGGATGCACTATCTCATTCTATCCATACTAAGGAATCTTAATACTATACCTTATATTGTCAATCCATATATGAATAATGGATGAAAGAAGGATATACAAGAGTATATAAGGCCATTGAATAAATATACAATCTTTCAAAAATGAAGAAAAGAAGGGATATATATTGTAATACCATAGCTACATATACCTATATATATATATATATTTATATCTATATATAGAAAAGTTCAACTCGAGATATAGTCTAAGTCATAAGGCTAGCATTCTAGGAACTAGTAATCCAGTAGGATAGAGAACTAATATACTCAATATTTCTAGTTCAAATGTCTAATCATGAATTAATCATGCATAATAATGAAATAATAAGATAGAAGAGGGAAAAAACATATATCAAGTATTGATATCAAATAAATAATCAATCTATCACAAACTAGCCATAACAATTATAATAACAATGTCAATATTTACGTTAGTGGTACCAGCTTGTCCGGACAACTAAATTATTGTGACACCCTAAAAATCCAAGACAATCTTAGAATCATTCTAGTTATTGCAAGATAAAATCTCATATTTTGATAGTTTTATTAGTGATTTAGACACATATTAAGGTCACATATAGCTCCTAGGTTTTAGACAAGTCAAAACATCCCTTAGCGATTAAATTTTGGTGAAGAATATAACTGTTGTCACCTTAAAAATAACATACCATTTGGTTTACTAAGAACCTTTTATCTAAAGACCCACCAACAGATATATAATTTAATCATCTTTCCAACAATACCAATTGCTCCATAATCCATATCGGGGTGAAAGTTATGGCCAAATTACTGAAGAACTATCAAAGCTGCCCAAATTATAACTCGTAATGGCTCATTATGCGTCACTAGGAGGGATTCATAATTTTGGCAATAGAGGTTGAAATTATACTATGACCACGACTCATGTCATAACTCGTGGCCCAACTCTACGGGTCATGACCTAAGTCGTTGTAATTAAGTCCTTCATCTTTTTTATGTTTATTCAATATTAAGTTATTCCATGTGATCCATGAGTTTTGAGTCATGGTAGAAGTTATTAATGCTTATGTTAGGATAGATTGTCTATATCATACTTTGAATTTTAGAATGAGGCTCATCCCCGAAATCTCCTATCGTGGAGTTTTTTATCCCTCCAATTGTCTTGTCTTCTTAAGAAGATGTCCATGTTGATTTAATATGAAGTTATCCCATGTGATCTATAGGTCATGAGTTTTGAGTCTTAGGAATGTACTAATATTTTTAACACGTGTTTTCCATTTCTTTTATACGGAGACAAATGACAAGCAAGTACTTGGTAGAATTTAAGTTGAGAAAATTTTATTACTACTATTAGAACATTTAGTTGTAAAGTGTTCTACCAATAAAAAAGTTGTAAAGTGATTCTCTCTTCCTTATTTTACATTACTATATACTATTTCTTAGACACTTTTACATATTTTTGACTGAATATATAGATTGTTTAGGTATCTAAAGTATAAAATATTTTCATTGTGCATTTGAATGTATGATGAATTATCTTATAAGAAACCTTTGATTTATATTTTTAAAATGGTTTATACACACGTTTTCAAGTGTTTTTCTCTTAACCCAAAGTAAGAAATTGGGATTTTTTATATGCAAGTCCAAATCACCAAAACTCCAATTCAAGAATCAAAAGTAATCAAATATGTGGAGTTTGAATAAGGATAACCTTTCATCCTTTTCCCCAAAAATATGGGTTTCAAATTTTAATGTATGTGATTTCAATTGGGGTTCATACCAAAATTTCCATGTTTTAATATTGTGGTTTTATCATGTGATTTAAAGTTATGTTTGCACACGAATTTACCTTCATTCTTGTTTTCACTTATATGATTATTATCATCAGATGAATTTTAGTATTTTCACATGTATTTCTATGAGATGGTGAACATATAAGATTTTCAACCTATTTAGTCGATTTAAAAGTAAGAGAATATGAATTTATCATTACTCTCTCATTTCACAAGAAGTTTAGATTTATTATTTCATATTACTATAGAATGATTCATATTAAAATTTTAATCTTACAATCTCAAATATGATATGAAATTCATAGAATATTTATGAGCATAAGTTATTAATAGAAGCATGATTGGTTTTCAGATTTATGAACCCATATCCTAAATATGCTTAGTTTAAAGTGAATTTCATCAGTATGAGCCTATAGTATACATGTTTTGGGAGTAGTATTTAGAACCGAGAGGGAACTATGGGTTCAACACATCCTATTTCCAAGAAACTACATGCCCTCGTAGGTTTAGGAGCCTCACTAGAGAGTGTTCCCCTCACCCAATATGAGCTCAGTTTAGTAATAACTCTAGTTTAAGTTTACTCCAATGGAAAGGATAGAATAACCCTCCTTAACGTAGGTCATACGTTGGACTCCATGATAACTCACATGATTTATGTAAGTTATGAGAATCTCCCACAGAAAATGCAATTTTCAGAAACTAAGTGTTGTAAGTCACCCAACTTATTAGATTATTCTTTTTCTATGTTTTTATGACATTTCAACTTATAGTTTCGTTTAGTTTCTTAGTGAGTCTATTTGCACTTGGAATGCATCTTTTAAGATTGTGCATTAATTCTGTTTTACTTATTGCATTCACCCACACTTACCTGGTACATTAAAGAAGTACTAACCATAGAGACATCTGTTGGCTTCATTATTTCATAATATAGGTAACAATTGTAGCCCATACATCATAATCAAATAGTTCACAGTTTTCAGCTAGCACATAATGAGTTCTCTTGATTTGAGGACTCAAGTAATCTATAGTACTAGTATTATATGTTTTATTTAGTTGTATTGATTAGGGATAGATGGAGGTCATGTCCCGTCTATCAATAGTCAGTATTTTTAGAGGCTTCATAGGCGGTCAGTAAGAGTTGATGTATTCTGTTTCAACTTTTTTGTAAAATCTAGTGATGTAAATATTTTAATACAATCTTGTAATGAACAAGTCTAGATAATGACATATCTTCTGCTTATTTTTTTGTTTTATCTATTCTATTCTGTTGTTCATGAGTTATGGTAGTATCATGGGTTAGCTTAGAATCACTTATGGTTCTAAGCACCATGTGACATCCATGGGCTAGTTTCGAGGAATTAAAAATATGGTATCAAAAGAATAGATTTTAAGTGTCCTACGGTGTCTGTGAAGTCGTGTCTAGTAGAGTCTTGCGGGATGGTATGGAGATGTCTATACTTTTCTTCAAGATGATATTGGGTATATAAAATATATTTCCCTTCTCCATGCTCTAGATTATGTTTTATAATTGTTCTCTTAGAAAATATTATCTATTTATGTGTTACTCCATATTTCTAAATCTATGACTTATTCTTGAGATAAAATGATTAGTAATTTCCAATTCATACCGAGATGATTCTCTTAGATTTACTTTCTGTGACTTTAGAAATTACACAATGGACTTGACAAGAGCCTTCTAGTGTGTTTAAAGACCTTTAATTCATGAGATTATGTCCTCTTCCATATGAGTGTGTGCTTAAGATAGAATATGCTATGTAATCAGATTTCTTTTTAGCCCTTCATTACAATTAACTATCATATAAGGAGAGATCATGTGCCTAGAGTAATGAATACAATTTTTATTAAGGGATATTATAACTTAGGGTGTTATGATTCATAAGTAGTATACTATCCTTAGAGTTGTAAGTATGTAGTTAAAAGTGTAGTGACAAGAAAGAGAGAGATAACGACTAATTAAAAGTATAGTGAGGGATCTACGCAGGCTATTAAGTAAGGATTTACGTGATTCTTCTATTGGTGTTAACTAAAGGGGTAGTGAATGTGGCATAGATTTCATGATGGAATGTATAGAAGGAGTTATTTGTTATGGTGACTTATAGAATGTTTGAGGTAGTAAAGAAGTTCTTGATGTTATTAGATTGTGTGATAAAAGTATAGGTTATTAATGAAAGTATTTGGTGGTTGAATATTGTTAATTTAGGCTTCCCTTATGGTTATGAGCTATGAATGTATTTTAGGTGTATAGATTGATAAGTGTTAGTAATGTGTAAAAATAGTATGTGCTAATGGATTATAATATGATATACCATAAGATTAATATCGATTAAAGATATTATAAGGTTCTAGTGGACTAGTGTTTCTTGATTTTTTATTTTGTAACTTCCAAGAGAGAATAGTATGTGAGGTGGTGTTGTTAATAATATCTAGCTCTAGACTCTAAATTTTAAAATATGATGATTATCAAGGTGGAAATAATGATTGCTTAGTTATAAAAGCTAGTTATATGGAAGTGATCTAGTAGACTTGAACAGTGTACGCAAGAGTTTAAGCTCATTTATTTTACAATTAAGTATAATGGTGTAGGTAAGATGTAGAGGTGTACCCATGGTGATATAGGGCTGTAATATGTCCTATGTTTTTAAAGAGTCACATGTGTTTCGATGGTAACCATGAGTTTCTAAGTGTAAAGAAGGATAGTGATAAAATATATGAAGTTCTTGATGGATAAGTTGGGAGTTATGGGTTGAGGATGTCAAGTCTTTTAGTATAATATTTATTCTCATTGTTTAGGGAAAATATAAGTTTAGAGGTGTGATATTAATAAGCTATGAAGAAATTATTGTTTATGTGTTTAGAAAGACAGGGATGTTGGTGAAGAAGAGCATAAGTGTATGATACTGATCATTGAAACTACAGAAAGATAAGAATGGTATTTATTAATGCACTATACAAGAATGAAGTTAGTATTTCCTAAATATAGTTTATTCACGTGAGTAGATCATTTAGGTGTAGACCATTAGAGTGAAGAAATAATAGCCCAATCTTAAGGATATGGAATAGATTCGAAAGCTTAAAATGATGGCTTTAATCTAAGGGGGAGATGATAGGGTGATGAACCAAATCAAGTTTTGAGAAGTAGATTGTGATGTATGTTGATGAGTGGTGAATTTAATTCTCATTAATACAAAACATTCATGCACATTACCAAATTTTGAATGAACGAGTTAGATATATTTGTGATTAACTACACTAACATCCAGTTTTTGCAGGCACATAGGTAATGAGATAAACATATGTGGATGCAAAATGAAGAAGATCTAAAGAAGGAATGAAGTGAAATTTGAAGATCTGGAGAAGAACATAGCCTCAGTTACCACGATCACGGTCAATCTAGAAGGTCAATATACTACAATAACGTGGCTTAGACTACGGTCACAGTAGCCGCGAACACAGACAAACTCTTGTGATCGCAGCCTAGAGGAAAAATAGCCCAAGGGAAAAGGTGTAAATGCACATATCTAAATACTAAATTACCTTAAGAGGCTCAAACCCTATCCCATAGAGGAGATCCAACTCTTATGGAATTTTTTCACCATATAGTTTCCAACTTTGATAAGACAACTATTGTACTAATTTTTTAGGAAAATAATACATTTGAGTAGATTTCTAGTGGAGGATTGGAAATTTCCATTGATGAATTGTTGAATCCTAAAGCTTGTAATTTGAATTCTCTTTATCTTTGGGCATATCTTGCTTATTAATCTTATGTTTAGCTAGTTCTTCCTCTTGAGATTATGCTAGAATAGGGTGAAACTGTGTGTGGGTTGTGATTGATCTGTGTATGTGTTAGTTTGTTAATAATGGGCTCTACTATTGTCTGATTAAATTTGTGGAGATTTGTAGGTGAAAGCCCCAAATACCCAAATGGATTTGTGGGTGAAAATCCCAAGACCTTAAAATCTCAATCCATCCTTAAGAGGGTGCTTTGGGTAATGTTTGGGGACCTATATCATCCATGAAATAGGGATTTGGGAACCAAGGAAACACTAGATAATTTATGGGCATAGTTTGCTACTTTTCACTATCTTAGACATAAGGTTGATTATGCGGTTGACTACACCATGGGTGTCATCCTAGATATCGAGATTCCCAATTGAGGTATTGGGTGGATTTAATTCACACACTCGTTAGGTAATCAAAAGGGGTAATGAGTGACATATTTGAGACATTTTAGCCTCACGGACTTTCAACCTATCCCACCACATCATCAATAATTTTAATTAACACCAAATCATCATGGTTCTATGCATAATTTTCCCTAGGAAAGAATAATCCCAAGATCCATTTCTAATTGTTTACTCTCTAATTATTCATAGCCTCGAGTTTGTCCATTAGAAGTCCAAAATAATCATATCGTTGAAATATTTTAAACACCCAATTACTTGTATCTTAGGTTTGAACTTAACAATAACTTTAAATTCAAACTTGTTTAATCGCCACTCACATTGTTCCTCGTGAATTCAACCTCTACTCAAAGTTAGATAATTTTATTGATAATGACCACTTGGCACTTAAATTGACGTGTAAGTTGAGCGTTATAAATAATGGCATTGTTGTCGGAAACAATTTGGCGTACTGAGTTAGTTTGAAATATTAGCTTACTTTCTTTGATTCAAACTTTTAAATATTTATTTATGATTTTCTTTTGTTAGGTAGGTTTTTTTTTTTGTTAACCTGACACTATGGCATCTTTGGGAAAATATGATTTTGGTATTTGGAAATCCTCTCTGGATGATCCATGCCCATATTGTGATGGACCCCACTTTTTGCAATATTGTAGAAATGAGTCATTGAAAGATATGTATGCACTATCTCAATCCTATTGGTAGTATGTTTGTTATTTGTGTGGTGGTCGGGATGGACATTGGTGTGATTGTCCAAATCCTTCCTACCCCTATTATATTAATCCAATTTCTAGTTCTTCTTATGATTTTGATAGGTCTTGTAATAAGAAAAAGGAAGAACAACTTGAAGAAGACAATGAGATTGAAGGAATACATTAACTTATTTTGGATCTGGTGGACACAATGGGGGATAACATAGATCTTATGTATTAATCTGTGGGGGCATGTAACAAGGAAATCAAAAGGATGGGAGAGATAGGTAACAAAGCTAATTATTCAAATACAATGAGTAGATCCGCTCGTCTAAATGAGCTTGACATAAAACAATCCTTTATGGTTTCTCAAACAATCGAACCTAATATGATTGATGATGCTAAAATTTAAGAAATGGAACTAGATTCAAAAGAAGAAGCCAAACAAATCTTTTATAAAGACTCTAGTCCATTTCGGGGTGAGGATGCTAATAGGGATACAATTCCTGAATTAAGGGAAAAACCTCATTCAAACTATTTTTCAACATTATGCTTGGTGGATGTGATAAAGTCAACCTACCCAAGAAAATAATAGATTTTAGGGAGAAGGAGAACCACCCCTACACTTTGGAGTTTGACATTCTAGAAGAGCACAAGGAATCCCTATAGTCAAATTCCAAGGAGATCAACTTCTTAAGTTTAACTAGTGGCCTATTGATGTTCCTATCATTGCCCAAAGAACCCAATAACAAAGTTGATGTGAAATTGGGTAAAAGGTTCAAATCTTCGATGTGGAATGATTGAATGTATCATTGTGCCCTTACATTTTCCCAAAGTACCATAGAGGTGTATTGATTAAAATTAGGGAAAAAGATTTAAATCCTATAAATGGAGACATAAATGAAAAGAAAAGAGACATCGTGCCATGTTTTTAAATTAAGCACTTGATGGGACAAAACCCACTATTTTCATGTTTAACTATATGTTTTTGAATATGTAATATAATTTTGATGTTTTTAGGTTCTTTAGACAAGATTGGAAGCCAAAAATATGGGAAAATAAATTTTGAGAAGTGTGGCAACCCTATAGATAATAGGGCAAAATAGGGGAGCAAAATGCCTCAGGTCTCGTGATCGCGGCCTGAGGATCACAATTGCGATACCATGATTGCGGATTGAGTATATCGATCACGATACCACGATCGCATCGACTATGCCACAATCATGATAGCTTCTCTATCCTGCACCTTGGTTATCCTGCACCTTGGTTATCACTGCAGTTTCAGGGAGCCTTTTAACATTTCTTATTCTTTTGTGTTATGTAGTGAAGTCACTACATGTCTTATAGTTGGGGGTATTTCCCAACTATTGTGTGTATTTATTGGTTTGCAATAATTAAACTTATTTCAAACAAAGCATGAAAATTTTGTGAATCGATAGCTTTTAGTTTTACTTTTTATTCGTATGATAGATTGAGAGATGACATTTTTAAAGAAAGCTCATCGTAAGAGAGTTTTTAGCCATGGATGCAAGGAATGTCTAAGTACCTATAAAATTGATCACAAATGAAAGTGAAATATGAGTATTTGTGGCATTTTTTATTTGGGATCACATTTATACCTCTGGCAAAAATTGAGTAACCATATGGTTAGTTCCCTGTATAAAAGCCACAATGTGAGGCAAAGGCTTGGGTTGTTGCATTAGTTAGCAAATTGTGTGTGGTCCAAAGTCAATAGAAAACACCCCTCTCCATAAAAAATATTTCAAAAATCAAGGGCATGGACGCGAGAAACCCTGTAACAAAACTTTTTCTCTTTTTTTGACTCCAAAAATTTTGATTTGCAAAAATTGATAGATACTCCATTTTTTTCCAAACAGGAGGGGCAATTGATCCCCCTTAGAGAATTTACATTCCATGTGTGGTGAGTTTATTTGTATCAATCTCTTGTATACTTGTGTCATCTAGAACTTCCCCCATTAGTCTCTCAAGGCTAAATTTTAATTTTATTTGGTTGGTGAGATGATCTTAGGACATCTTTATGACATTGGAAGCCCACATAGCCTAAAAAGACTTCCCATTCATGGATGTTATCCCTATTCACCCACTTTGAGACTTTAGACCTTTCTTTGACAAACACATTACAAGCCATAATCTATTGAATTTTTATCTTTCTTTTGAACGATACCCTTCTTGAACTTTAGAATGTAACTTTTGGCTAAAAACCTAAGTTGGGGGTACTAAAGATTGAAGGAAGTAACTTTGGGTCATGAAGTTGTAAGTGAATTCTTATGATCTTAAGTATTGAGAACAAATGAACAAGAAAAAGGAAAGGATCAAACAAAGGAAAGAAAAACACAAAAGGTGAAAGAAAAAGAAATGTAAGGAAAATGGGTGATCCAAGAAAATAAAAAGTAGGCACATGTGTAAATATTAAAATCAAAAGAAGTGGCCCATAATTAAAAGTTGGATGGAATTTTGTGATAACATAACCCCGAACCTACATTACAAGGTCAAAAAGCCCTTCGTGATCTATAATCATTTACTTTCATTATAGTGGCAATTGAAAATAGAGGCAAGCCTATGGTATGATACTTGTTAGCAAAGAGAGTGCTTCTGAGGGAGAGAGTTTTGCAATTAAATTCCATGTTGCATATTTGGTCGATTGATGTGTGGAATTTTCCTTCTTGTGAAGAGGCATGTGAGCAAGTTCAGGTGGGTGATTTTGTCATCTTCTGAGAAAAGAGGTAAAAAGATTATAATGTAGTTGAGGCCAAAAATTGAGTCACTTCTAGATTATTGGTTCTTGTTGCCATATTTCTCTTTGAAATCTTTTGCATCCTTCATTATTCCATTTTACGTTTAGTGGAGTCGGGTGAATAGCTTTGCCCATGTTTGATGAGATACTTGAGGTAGAAACTAGGCTTGATGTCATTGTGATCATAGGGTCATCTTATGTGGGCATAGATGTGCATATTATCTTTATAAGAGGTAATGTTGCTTGAGGATAAACAAATCTTTAATTTAGGGGTGTTGATGAGTGGTGAATTTACCACTCATTCTCAATCAACATTCTTGCACATTACCATATTTTGAATGAATGAGGGAGACATATTTGTGATTAAATACACTAATATCCACTTTTTGTAGGCATATAGGTAATGAGATTAAAATATGTGGATGCGTGATGAATAAGATCAAAAGAAGGAAAAAAGTGATGTTTCAAGACTTGGAGCAGAACATAGCCTCATTTACCGCGATCTCGGTCCTCAAACAGCAATCGCGGTTAGTCTAGAAGTTGAATATACCACGATCGTGTGGCACTGGCTGCAATCGCAGTGGCGGCGAACGCGAACAAACTCCCATGATTGTGGCCTAGTGGAAAAATATCCCAAGGGCAAAATTATAAATGAACACATCTGAATCCTAAATTCCCTTAAGAGGATCAAACACTATCCCATAGAGGAGATCTAAGTTTTATATATTTTTTCCACCATCTAGTTTCCAACTTTGAAAAGACAACTATTGTACTAATTTTTGGGGAAAAAATACATTAGAGTAGCTTTCAAGTAGAGGATTGGCAATTTCCAATGACGATTTATTGAATCCTCAAGATTGAAATTTGCATTCTCTTTATCTTTCAATTAATCAAATTGATAGAAATTTTTGGGTATATCTTTCTTATTAATCTTTTGTATAGCTAGTTCTTCCTCTTGGGTTTATGCTAGAATAAGGTGCAATTGTGTATGGGTTGTGATATATTTGGGTATGTTTTTAATATCTCAAAAATACTCAAAAATCCTAATAAAAATTAAAAAAAATAAGTTATGTCGGCACATGGTATGAATCCCTCATCCACTCATATCATGTTCTTATGAGTTGTACCGGGCCTCTCATATGTTCTTTAGTGTCTGGTCTTCCAGGATTCAACTTATTATTCTACTTATGACTCCTGCTCATGAGTCGTACCTTGACCATACCACTCATGGACTTTACTCGTATCCACCCTGGACTTTTATCTTTAAATCTTGGACACTGGTATACTTACTGTTTGATCATACAAGTCATACTCAAACATATGTCTCGTATTCTTCTGACACTTCAATTCTTATTTGCTTCCATGGGTTCTGCTCTTTGTATGACTTAATGATACTGCTCGTACCCTCATCTTACGGCTCATCATCTTAGTTTTATTATCTCTATACTTGGTTTTACTTTTTGTCCTTAGTTTTTGTTGTGCTTACGCGTCATCCTCTAAGTCGTATGAGGTGTTGAAGACTAGTAAAGAGACTCATACCTTCAGCAACATGGTCTTCACAGGTCTTTTTCTTCCAATATCAGTGCAACACTTATCTTAACCTATTTTACCTGCAATAGCAACAAAACCACATCATATCCCCTAAAAATCCTAGGTCAAAGCAGAAATTCATGGTTTTAAGCATCGAAAGTGTCTTGTTTCCATGATGCATCACCAGGCGACTTCTAGATAGTTTCTAAGTTTTTTTTTGTATTTTCCTAATCTTTTAACCCCCAAAATACCTTGTTTAAGTTATTTTAAGGCTGAAAATACCAAAATGATCCCAAATCCCTCTTTCTTACAACAACACCAAATTATTCAATAAACATGAAATTTTTCTTCTCCTAAAGCAAAAAATTAGGGTTTTTCATCTCCAAGTCGAAATCCCCAAAACTTCAATCAAAGAATCAAAATAAGGATAACCTTTTATCCTAGTTCCTAAAAATATTGATTTTAAAGTTGAATTTATGTGATTTCAATTAGGGCTCATACCCAAATTTCCATGTTTTAATATTTTGGATTTATCATGTGATTTTAAGTTATGCTTGCACAAAATTTACTTTAATTCATGTTTTATCTTATATGATTATTATTATGAGTTGAATTTTAGTATTTTGATATGAATTTCTATGAGATGGTGTATATATGATTTTCAACTTGATTTTGTCAATTTAAAAATAAGAGCATATGAATTTATCATAACTCTCTCAGTTCACAAGAAGTTTAGATTTATTATTTTAGATTACTGCAGTATGATTCAGATTATAGTTTTGATCTTATGATCAAAGATATGATATGAAATTCACATATTATTTATGGGCATAAGCTATTAAAAGAAGCATGAATAATTTTCAGATTTACCAACTCATATACTTAATTTAAAGTGAATTTTATTTGTATGAGCATATAGTATACATGTTTTTGGAGTAGGATTCAGCACTGAGAGGGATGTGTTGGTTCAACACATTCTATTTCCTAGAAACTTCATGGACCTTAGGTTTAGGGTCCTTGCCAGAGAGTGCTTCCCTTGCCCAATATAGGCTCGGTTTAGTAATCACTCCAGTTTAGGTTCTAATTCGATTGCCAGGATATAACAATCCTTCTCACGTGGGTCAGACATTGGATTTCATGATAGCTCACATGGTTTTTTCACTTATGAGAATCTCCCACAGAAAAGACAGTTTTAAAAAACTATGTGTAGTAAGTTAACCAGCTTATCCAATTATGTTTGTTACTTATATTTTTATGATATTTCAGCTTTCAGTTTATTTTAGCCTCTTGGTAAGTGTATTTGGACTTAGCATTCATAGCTTAAGATTATGTATTTATTCAAATTTACGTATTGCATTCACCCCAATTTCTCAGTAAATTCCATAAGTATTGACCACATATACATCTGTGTGGCTACATTATTTCATAATGTAGGTTATAGTTGTAGCCCAAACATCATAATTAGATAGTTCACATTTTTTAACCAGTAGGCGATGAGTTCTCTTGATTCAAGGACTCGAGTCTACTATAGTTACAATATTATATATTTTATTCAGTCGTATTGATTAGGGATAGCTGGGGGTAATGTCCCGGCTACCTATATTAAGTATTAGTAGAGGCTTCATAGATGGTCAGTCGTAGTTGATGTATTCCATTTCAGCTTTCTTTTGTATAACCTAGTGATGTAAATTTTTAAAATAGTTTTGTAATTAACAAGTCCATATAATGACATCACTTCCACTTAGATTTTTTTTCTTTGATGTATTTTATTCAGTTTCTCATGAGTTATGTCGATATCATGAGTTAGCTTAGGATCGCATGTGGTTCTAAGCATTGTTTGACATCCATAGGGTAGTCTAGGGGCATTTCAATACCTAACCGAGCCTATCACGTGACCCTAATACCCTAGGCTTAGAAGGTTTAATAAACATACAACACACCATAAGCCATAATCATCACCCAACCTATACAATCCTGCCCCCCACCCCAAGGGCTGATAGATATAGGTGCGTAATAGTAATAGGGAATATGCATGCAAGGATGAATGCAACCGAATATACAATATTATAACAGTTAAATATAATCAACATAATGATATCTCCTTTTAGTTATGATATACATGACCTATGGATATGATATGCCTTATAGATGTTGCCTCATATCTATGAATTAGGCCTTATTGATATTATGCCTCCTAGATGTGAGAAACTTATTGATATATTATTCCTCCTAGTTATGAGATAAATATGGATAGTATGACTCATAGATATGAGATGTTTATTGATAGTATGCCTCCTAGGTGTAAGATGGTTATTGTTTGTGCTTCCTAGGTTTGAGATACTTAATATGTATTGTAACACCTAGTGAGAGATGATCATAAATATTCGGGAAGTGTTTATACTCATAAAGGATGTAATTATAGTTTATTAATATATTGAGGCTTATGGTTCTATTGTATGAATATTTGTGATGGCATGCATTGATTTTGTACATTCATGATTGTTGCATCGATGATTGATATGATTTTGATAGGTTTATAATATTATTATTATTGCCACTAATAATGGGCTTAAGCCTTCTTTATACCTTAAAATGGATTTAGTCATAATAATAAATGCCTGTTATAATGAATAACTATTATGTAAAAGAGATTAATAATGATATCTTAAAGACCTGGCCGAGATAGATTTTGATCTATCATTAGATGCTACTAATTACTCCAGTCGTGAGAGATTCGACACATTTCTATACTTTTATAATGATTTAGTTGTAAAATATTACATTGCCATTGCGTCCAAAATGTCGAATTTAGTGTGGTTACAAAGTTCATTTGCATAAATTGGAGTCCGACTGAATATTGAGGCCTTATTTGAAACTTGGAAAATTTTAAGTTTTAATTGGTTTTCTGGTGCTGTAGAGGATATTACGATCGCACAAAGAGGTATTGCAGTCAGAAAATCTCATTTTGAGACCAGGGATTGTGATCTCATACCCAGGAATGCGATAACAACACTTGGATGCCTGATATGGGTATAAAAAGCCCCCTTAGGCCTCAGTTTTGCTCATTTCCATTCTTTCTTTAGACCCAAGAACCCTAAAAGAGTGTGCTAACTCAAAATTGAGTAATGTGGGTGAGTTGGGAGATTTATTAACATCTATTATGGAAAATATGTTCGGATTTAAGGTAAGAGTTCATCCCTTTCTTTGTTCTTGACCCAAAATACCAAATAGCTTAAGGGCTTGATTTTAGCCCCAAATTAGCTTGGTTTTCATCCATTTCTTGAATTTTATGATTCAATCATCATCTATTAACTTTGTGTTGACCTCATAAGCATGATTTCAATAAGTGGGACCGACTTGGGGTATTTGGTGTTATTTTTGGACTCAAAGCACAATGGTGCAAATATGGGTTCATTTTTCTCGTATTAATGAGTAGATTCTGATTTTGATAGTGTGATGACATTATGGTATTGTGAAGTGAAGATGGTCATTTGGTGAATGATGTAAGGATTTGCAATTCGGCTTTAGGGTAGTCTTCCATCTACTTTTTTTCATAAGATGATGTGTGTTATATATTGCATGTGAATGTGAATGTTAAGTTTGATTAGGGGTAAAATGACTTAGTATTGAATATTAAATTTTAGAGATTAGATAAGGGTTTTGACCTTTAAGTTAAAATGCTTAATAACCTTTCTAAATCCTAGTGCATTTTCCCAAGATTAAACTAATTCGTAGCATGGATATGATATAATGCTAGGTTTAGGGTGTGGTCTTAGTATTGGAAGTATGGTTGGTATATTTAACCTTATTTGGTTAATTTTTGTGATCTTGAGATCGTAAGAACCAACTCAAGAGTTAGGGTCTCAAAATTTAAACCCTTAATCTGAATAAGATAATAGATATATCCTTTGGAAATCATTTTTCTTGCCTTAAGATAAGAGAAAAATTAACCTATAGGCACTGAGATGCTACCCTTTCACTCTATGACTAGATAATTTAGGAATTGAAGCTACACTAATCTGTTTCTACAACCAACTGAGTCTTAGCAAGAGTGGATTCAATCCACAGAAAAAATAACATCAAAATCTATCATGTCTAACTCTACAAGATTGACTGAGGTAACTTTCTAGAAAACTGTGACTAGGTAATTTTTATATACTTATCTGGTTATGACTAATTACTAACTAGAGTAGTGACTAGGAAAGGTTCTAAGATGATATTAGGATAGACACCAAAGTTTTCTACTATATAGGGAACAATGAAGGAAAGTGTGGCTCCGAGATCTAACAATACATAGAATAAATATGAAAGAGATAAAATGTAACATTGACTACATCAGAAGAACTTTCATAATCTTATCAAGTCTAAAGGGAATTTACCTATCCTGATGCTTTCCACTGATTATACTAGATGAGATGACCTATTTGGTCAGGCGAACTGCTAGGGCTTCTAAAGTGGTATCCTTAGTACGTCAATCATTTTCATCTCTTGTTGGGTGATGGAAAATATTTAAGATTTTAACCTAGTTATCCATAACTAAAACATCCTTTCTTACTTATAAAGCACTCTTTGGGATTGTGTTTCCCATGTTTCTTACAAGTTGGGAAAGTACAACCACCTAAGCACTAAATAGAGACTTAAAGGCTAGCTCTACATTTTTTTATCTTTCTAGGGCCTAGGAGATGGAAGACTAGTAGATATGGTGTTGGGGGTTAAAAACCTCTATTGAAATTGATATAGGTTAACACTACCTGACTTTTGCTGAGAATAATCAAAGCTCCATCTTCTAGCTCTCTTATTCATATTTTCTCTTTCCCTTTTTAATCTTTTCCTCCTCAATCTATTGGAAAGAACCACTAACCTAAAGATATCCATCTCCCCAACTAACATCACAGTCTTACACTCCTGAAAATATCCTTAGAAAAACTTGGCAAGAACATCCTCATTTGTTCCCTAGAATCAGTAACCATAGACGAAGCAAATATAGAAAGCTGAGTGAACTTAAGAGAATACTCTTTTACACTGATGTTACCATACTTCAAATTAATGAATTGTTGCACCTTAGCCTCCCTTAACTTGTTGAAAAATAAAACAACAAATTAATCCCACTTTACAAGTTCTATATCAACACCATGTCTTTCAATTGCTTTTACCAAGGGTGAACCACTCCTTTCAACTGATAAGTAGCCAAGTGAGAATTTTAATTTTTAGTAACCCCCAATTATCAAAGTAACTTTTTGAATATTATCTAGGAATTCTTGTGGATCCTCTTCATAATTAGACTCAAAGAAAACAAGAGGATTCATTCGAGTGAAGTCTCTTACTTTAAATGATGTTGCATTTATTATCACGTTGGTTGGTACAACAACATATTGGTCATTTTTGGTGGTCATGGATTGGTCTAACACTATGTAAGTAGCTCTAAATTTGGCGTGAGAAACATGCTCATTCAATGGGTCTACTGGAGTTGGTGGTTCTTGTTGATTTTTGTTTCCACTTCTCCTAATATTGGTTCGTTTAGGAGAAATATTCTGTAAGCATGAAGGGAAAAATTTAGAAGAATATTTAATAGAGTTTAGACTCTATCACCTAATATAAACATGAAACTAGTGAAACGTTTCATAAATTGTTTCATAGCCTCTTAGTCATAAGTGTGGCGTACTTCACACCCATGAACAAGACTCTATATAATACGGTTATAAAACACCCTAGGACACCTTAAATTAGATATTCTGATACCAAGTTTGTCATGATTTGAGGCTATACTCTATTCTTAACAAGATGCTTATAGTCACAAGTGACCCCAAACTAACCAATGTCCTGACATAACACTAAAAATAATAAGGTAAAATGATAAATACTAAGTGAAAACTAAGCTAAAAGATATAAAAAATTTGTAAGAAAATAAATATGGAATATCAAATCGATAATGTCTACATAACCATCATATAATAAGTCTAACTGATTGTCTGAAACCCTCTACTAAATTGAGCTGTTGGTATGATCCTCTAGCTGACTCTAACTTTTTGAAACTAAAATGAAGATAAACTAAAAATACTGATACTAATCCTTGATTAATGAGGATTCACCAAACAATAAAACAGAAGTTATATTGGATCAAGCTAAACCTAGTTGGGATGATGAACATTTGAATTAAAATTATAAGTCAATATAGCATAAAAGAAAGTATGCTATTGGTACTTTGAATCTATTGAGAATGTGAGATATGAATTACGTTTTCTGAGATAAGCATACTAAAAGTTACATAATAACCTCAACATAGGATTGAAATCTATAAAATGGTGTTATAACCAATTAATAGGCATATAAAACCATAAGATGCTAATTTGAATAGAATGTCAAGTAAGGACTGAGACTAAGTTGTGGGAGGTTTCTATAATCGACATAAACAATGTGAGAAACATAGAATTCAAGATTTAACCTAAGTTTGGAGGGTGTTATATACCTTGCCATGTTATGAACCATGATTGGTGTGAATTCACTCATAAGCCCTGTAAGGGAAAGGGAGACACTCTCAGCTAGAGAGGACCCCCCTTTACCCATTACAACACAATTTGGCAGTTGGATTATCTGAACCCTTTTCCTCTCAATGCTAAGTACTACTCCTAACAATAAGTAAATCAATATATTGAAATTTTAAACAATAATAATACTCTAAAACTGAAATATAAGTTCTTTATCAAAAAATATTCTAAATCATGAAAATTATGTGACTAAGTATACGACTAAAATGAATGATATCCTAGGTCATCGAGTATTCATAACCCACCATCTCAGAAAAATGCAACTATGAAGGAATTCTATAACTCAAGCTCAAAATCAAGAATGTTTAAATATGATGAGGGTTCATAGTGATGAGTATGTAAAGAATTTATAATTTATGGTAAAACTATGCTTATGGTTTATTCATAGCAAAAACTGAAAGAAATTGGAATTATCTCTTTCCATGGAAACCATATCTTAAAATTGAATTAACTTGATGAGTTGAGTCACTTTTGGGACTCAATGGATGGAAGGAGCCCATTGATGAAAATCCTTAATACATAGAGATAAGAACCCTAAAGAAATCTCTAAACTTAGTGCCTAAAGAAGATGAACCCTAGTTTGCCTAAAAAATAGAAATCACCTTTGTTCTCTTATTATTTAAAAGTATAGATTGTTTTATAAGTAATGACCTACTTAGGGTAAAATAAATTTTAATAATCATCTTTAGGGTGGCTTAAACGATATAGTTTAAGGGTTTTCAAAAGTGGAAAGAGACTGGATTGCTTGTCACGACCCAAACCAGGGCCTGGCCATGATGGGTATCTCAAGTCCCACTGGGAACCGTATACCACCCCTGTGCACCTAACTAAACCACACAATATTCCAAATATAGAATGAATTCCGAACATATAAAAAGATAAGTTTAAGTAATAAAAGGTATGTCTATAACTGATTAACATTGATCCACCAAAATAATCGTCCAACATTACCCAAGTCCACTCTAATCTGACAAAGCCTTCTAACACAAAAACCCAAAGAAACCAGTCTTGGTCAGGAAATATCCCTGATTCGGATAAATGAAAATCAATATAATAATGTTAATGATAATGAAAACAATCAAGCTAATTCTAAGAATGAAAATTGATGAAATGACTAAGACTTTCAAAGAATGAAAGCACATTACTTCACCACAACGAACCGACGAACTAAGCTGATCTACCTAACTCTGTACCATAAAAGTAGAGGTATCTTTGATGCCTGCATCATGTGGGGATAACGTCTGAAGATGGTTAGTGGGGTTAACACTAGAATATAACTCAAGGATAAGGATAACATAAAGCCGCGATCAACAGTTAAAAATTATTAAAATCAATTCACTTAATCAAATTCATATACATATATATGTATATATCACATAATGGGATAGAGAAACATGTCTTAATATGCACTTTAAAACTTTAGCCTCGATTGTGTAGCTTAACCTTCATAACATAAAAAGGAACACACGGGCTATATGGTCCAAAATCTACCCCAGATGATAGGGCCAAGTGCGTGTTGCCGCACAAACCAGAAGGTATACATATGCACTATGGGTGACTCAAACCATCTGACATACCAAGGGGACACAAGAAACAAATCATGTAATATAATGCCGAGGACTCAAACCTCCCCATCAAATGATAATAATAAGGGGGACTCAAACCATCCAATCATTTAAACCCCCATATTGACAATAACAATTTCCAGTGTTTGTACCTTGGGACTTCCACTTTTATGACTCAACTACACAACCCTCATTAAATCCTAAGTAAAAAAAAAGTATCACCCATTCTAATTCATTGAACCACATTACACATTAAGGCATACATTATTAGCATCATTATACCAAATATATTTTCTAGGTAACATTAATATACCACACCAATTTTCATCACTTAGGGAAATCACAATCCCCTTTTGGCTCAATTATACATTAGATTGGGAAATTACACAACCCCATAAGTTTTAATTAAAAATTACTATGCTTCATTAATGAAACACCTTGGTTTCTGGACCATATAAAATTTCCCTGATTTTTGGTCTCTAGACCCAATATGACTCATGGGTAAGAGCCATATGTTGGGGTGTGAATGGTATGGTACAATTGTATATTGACTAGTATTAGTTGGTGGGATAGATTATGGTCAGTGGAATGGGTACGACTTAGTGGTATGAGTCATATAGTTAGATTCAAATTTGTTCCTTTACTTAACCTTAGATTTGGTAACTTAAGTTGGATCTGAGTATGAGAGGCTCACCATGAGCCGTAAGTCAAAGTAAGAGTCATACCCAAGACTCATATGGTGCATAGTATTGGTTCCAAGGAGGGACCAAGGTTAACAGTGGAGGGTACTCATACAGGAAGGATATGACTCGTAAGGGTAAGTCGTATCCCTGCGTTAGGATTTTTGTACAACTTAGGAGGGGGAAATCTGGACATTTCCCCACCGATCCTAATAAGGTACCACAACTTATATTGCACTTGAGAGGTTATTTGACCTATTATTCAATTCTTAAATACTTGAAAAACACTCTTAAATATCTCTACAGTTCTTAGGCAAAGAAAGCCAGGGTTTTATCTTAAAGAGTAAATTATTGCTTGTTTTTGTGATTTCTGTCCATCATTATCTTGGTTTAAGGAATGTTCTCTTCCCTCATTATTATTTCAAACTAAAGGCATGGTTTTACACAATGTTTTCATGATTTGAATATTGTATTCTCTTGGGTTTTCAAATATGATTTAGGGATTTTGGTTATAAATGCTTGGTTATGGTTTTCCCATGTTTTAATTATGTTTCATATGCATTAATGGTGGTTTTGGATAATTTGTTTCCTGGGAATGGTTCTTTGGTTCTGTACTTTGGTCTTGGAAATACTATGCCACCAATGCATTTGATAAAATGCCTCTAATAATATTTTCACTATAATATTGGTTTTTATTGGAACTTATGTATGGCTTAAACTTGGTAATGGAACCCTATATATTATGAATGGTTTAAATAGTTTTAAAAGAATTGGAAAGGCCTTGGTGGCCATGGTTTGGTTAATTATAAATCATATGGGGTTCATGAGAATCCCCTAAGGCTTTACTAAGTATAATACTTGCAAGTTATTATTAGTATGATGATACCACTACTAATAGCCTTGGTTAATAATAACAGAATAATGGTTTGGATGGAAAATAGTTTTTATTAGGCTTAAAGGAAGAAGGTGTAGCAAAGTCATAGAAGGTAGAGGTCTCAGGGGATCTAAACTTAAAAGTCATATTTTCCGATATGAGGTTTTTTCCTAGTTACTGTGTACATGATCTCACATTATATATTTAGGGGATGTACTAGTCATCCTAAGTTTTCTTCCCTAGCTGTCCGTCTTCATGCACTAGGTCCCTTTCAGTAGGGATAGCTAAACCCATATAGCCCATGGGTGGATTAGGATGACAAAACTATAGAACCTAGGTTATGTTTTTAATGGTATGCTAAAATTGGTCCCCTTTCCCGGCATAGTTATATATATATGTATGGTTGTGTACATATGGACGGTTTTCACTTGGTTTTATAGATGACATCATTTTCTCCTTATCATGAGTTCATGCTAATGTTCACTCGCTAACCCATCTTCGGACAGTGTATCCCCATGTGATGTTGGAGCTGACCATTCTACTACTTCTGCTTAGCATTTCAAATTTTGGGGTCAACATTTATATTAAAGTGGTGATCTTCTATCTATTAAAAAAGATCCATTTCATGGATGTTATTTCATACTTTGACTTATTTATGGATATTAGTTTTGGATGTGGTTGGGGGCATGTCCCAACTGGATTTTGGTATTCTTGTGTTTAGAGGCTTTCATGGTACTTCTATGGGTTAGAACAAACAACATTGACATCGGTGTTGGCCTTAATATTGGCATTGGTATTAGGGATGACATTATTGACATAATTTTTCACTGTTCTATCGTATTTGATTTTAGGATTAATCATATTATATTTTGGATCTTATTTGGTTATGGCATGGTTTGTTATTGGTTTGGATTGGTGGTTTGGTTGGTTTGGTTTGTGGATGGGATGACTTGGTAGGGTTATTTTAGGAATAGACCTATCCTAAAGTCAGTCCTAGTCTGGTTATGATATCTTGTTATATGTTTGAAATTCAGTCAACTCAGGGTAGATGGCTGGAGGTTGGGTTGGATAATAGGGGTTGTCTTCGGTCCCATTTAGACTTGGGATGCCCATTACGACTATCCCTAGGTTGAGTCATGTCAAATTAGTGTCAGAGTTTTTGGTTTATTGTCAATTGAGAATCCATAAAGTCGTGTTTGGTAGAGTCTCTTTTAAGGGTGTGTAGCAAGCCACAATCATAAAAGAGAGGCTACAAGGCATTCAGGAATATTTTACTCTCTTGGTATTCTATTTTAATTCTTGGAGTCTAAGTCCTAGAATTCTTCTCTAATCATTGGTTGTTCACTTTTTAGATCATGCCTTGACAATTTGCAACACAAGAAAACTCTTCAGTCCCATCTAGGGATGATGTTGATGAGGTGTGTACTATGTCTGAAGTTCATCTTCAATCTCAAGGTCCTGTCCCTAATAGTTTATGACTTCTTCCAATTGCTATTGGTCCTCCTCAGGGTGAGGTGACTAATGCAAAATTTCATTAGTCTATTTAGATTATTGCATAGTTGGTTGCTGCTCATGTTAAGTGGGATACGTCTGGCTAGTTGTCTGCTGAGGTCATAAGGGTTGGCCTATTTATATAAGTGAATCTTCCTAATTTTTCCGGTGTGAAGGTAAAGGAAGATCTTCAGGGTTTCTTAGATAGAATGGAAAATATATTTAGGGTGATGCAGGCTACTAATGTGGAAGGTGTAAACTTTGCAGCTTATCAGCTTAAAGATATTTCGTACCAATTGTATGAAAAGTGGGAAAGGCATAAATGTGATGTGGAGGAGTTATCCTTATAAGATGCTTTTTCTAATTTTTTAGGATCGTTTCTTTCCTCAAGAGCAGAGGTAATCGGAGATGGAAAAGTTTGTGATCTTAAGAAATAGATAATGTCTATCAAGGAATATGCCTTAAAATTTCATCAGCTGTCAAGGTATTCTCCTAATTTTATGGATTAAATAAAGGTGGGTATAAGAATGTTTGATTCTAGGCTATCTCGAGATTTGATCTTGGAAAGCAAGACTACTTCTCTGATCAACGATATGACTATTTTGAGGTTAGTTGTTCATATGCAGTAGATAGAGAATAGAAAGAGGATACATGCGGAGTTCAGAGATAGGCAGGGTATGAGGGTTAGGTTTTCTGATTAGGAAGATACTTAGTTGCAAGGTGGTTGGGATGAAGGAAAATGGCTGCAAAAAAAGTAGGGGAGTTCTGGTTCCTTCTCTATTGCTGGCACTCCTCACCCAAGGAAATTGGATGATAGGCATCAACAAGTTGGTGATAATTTCTGGTTATAGAGTGCTCAATCATAGGCGAGTGGGGGTCAGTCAGTTTATTCATACCCTCTTTGCCGGTTCTGTGGTCATCTTCATCGGGGTTATTATTACGAATGAAGGGACGCTCAAGAATTTTTTTCTTGGTAAGGGAGCTTCGGGGGAGTTCAAAGCTATGATTTCTTCATCTTTTGATCTTGTGCCTAGTGGTGTGGACTCGGTGTCTACTCCTATTTCTGGTACCATTAATAGATGAAATAGGTTGCATGTTCTTGCATCTCGACAGGAATCTGAGGCATCACCTGATGTCATTACATATACGTTACAGCTCTTTTCTCGTGACGTGTATTGTTCGCATAATTTGAGGTCCACTCTTTTTTATGTGACCTCATCATGGTTGTATGTTTTGTTTTTGATCCTGAGGGTTATTTCAAATCCTTTTTCTGTTTCTACCCCAGTAGATGACTCGATTACAACTAAGAGAGTCTATAAGGGAGGTGTGGTATTCGTTGGAGGTACAAAGACTTTCGTGGATTTGTTTGACCTTTATATGGTGGATTTTTATGTTATTCTTGGAATGGATTGGTTTCACTCTTATTATGCATATTTGGATTATTGGACCCATAAGATTTTCTTTAGGTTCCCTGATAAACTAGTTATAGAGTGGAAGAGTGGTTCCCTAGCTCCTAGGGGGAGGATTATTTCTTATCTTAGAGCTCAGATATTAATCTATAAAGGTTGTCTTTATCACTTCATCTGAGTTAAATATTTTAACTCAAAAGGTACTTTATTATAGTAAGTTCAAGTAGTAAATGAGTTTTATGAGGTCTTTTCTGATGATCTTCCTGGTGTTCCCCCGTATAGGGAATAGAGTTTGGTATTGATTTCGTTTCGGACAGTCATCCAATTTCTATTCCTCATTATAGAATTCCACTGGATGAGTTGATAGAAATAAGGGAGCAACTTAAGGATCTTCTGGTTAAGAGGTTTATTAATCCCAGTGTATCCCCGTGGGGTGCACTAGTTTTGTTCGTGCACAAAAAGAATGGATCCCATCGGATGTTCATTGACTATCGAGAGTTGAATAAGGTAATAGTCAAGAACAAGTATCCTCTCCCAAGAATAGATGACTTGTTTGATTAGTTAAAAGGTGCCAAGTGTTTTTCTAGGATAGATCTTCAGTTGGGGTATCATTAACTTAAGTTTAGGGAGGAGGATATCGCTAAGATGGGTTTTCATACTCGACATGGGTACTTTAAATTTTTGGTGATGTCATTTGGTTTGACTGATTCCCTAGTGAAATTTATGGACTTAATGAACAAGATTATCGGGCTGTTCTTTGATCATTTTTTCATTGTGTTTTTCGATGACATTCAAGTTTATTCCAAAAGTAAGAAGGACACCATGTGGTATTGCAGACCTTGAAGTAACAACAGTTGTATGTCAAGTTCTCCAAGTGTGAATTTTTGATTAAATGCTGTGACTTTCTTGGTCATATTATTTCTAGTGAGGGGATCATGGTGGATCCGTCAATAGTGGTTATGGTTACAAGGTGGCCTAGACCCACGACTCCAACTAACATTTAGAGCTTCTTAGGTTTGGTTGGGTATTATCGGCGGTTTATAGAGAGCTTTTCGATGATAGTTTCTCCTTTAACTAAGTTGACTTAGAAAAAGGTAAAGTTTTCTAGGTCAGATGCTTATGAGGGGAGTTTCAAAAAGTTGAAAGATAAACTTACTTCGACTTTGGTCTTATTATTGCCTGAGGGCAATAAGGAGTTTGTGGTTTATTGTGATGCATCTATTGTGGGACTTGGTTCTGTCCTTATACGGCATGGGAAGGTGATTACCTATTCCTCTATGTAGTTTAAGGGGCATGAGAGGAATTATCCTACTTATGATTTGGAGATGTTGGTGGTGGTTTTTTGTTTGAAAATCTGGCGGTATTATCTATATTGAGTGCACGTAGATATCTTATCTAATCATAAGAGTCTACAGTATGTGTTCACTCAGATAGAGCTAAATCTCAGGAAAAGTAAATGGTTGAAACTTCTCAAAGATTATAACATGAGTCTTCACGATCACCCAGGTAAGTCTAATGTAGTTGCTGATGTTCTTACCAGTTTATCTATAGGGAGTTTGGCTCTTGTGGAGGAAGGAAAATGGGAATTAATGAAGGATATTCACCGCTTGGAAAATGTTAGAGTTTGTGTTTTGGACTTTGAGGATAGTGGGGTGATGGTACAGAAAGTGGTTCAATCGTCTCTTAGTGCCAAGATTAAGGAGAAGCAAGTACTACATTCTATCTTAATGGAAATCAAGAGTAATATGGGTATGCAGAAGGTAATGGTGTTTGATATCAGAGGAAACAATACTTTAGGCAAAGTTATATCTTCAAGAGATTGTAAAGCTGCATAGGGTACCTGTTTTGATTATCTCTAATCTTGGTACATAGTTTTCATCTCATTTCTGGTGGTCTTTTCCAAAGGGATTGGGTACTAAGGTGAGTCTGAGTACTACTTTTAATCCTCAGATGGATGGTCAAGTAAAAAGAACTATTTAGACATTGGAGGATATGCTTGGGCATGCGTGGTTGATTATTATGGTAGTTGGGTTTAGCATCTACCTTTGGTAGAGTTTGATTACAATAATAGCTATCATTCTTGTATTTGCTTGGCACCTTTTGAGGCATTGTATGTAGTGAGGTGTAGGTCTCCTATTGATTTGTTCGATCTTGGAGAAGCGAATATGTTCAGTCTGGATTTGGTCTATCTGTCTATAGAAAAGGTAATGGTGATTCGAGAAAGGCATAAGCTTCCAAAAGTTGTCAAACGTCCTATACGGATGTAAGGCGTAGAGACTTGGAGTTTTAGGTTGGGGATTAGGTGTTCCTCAAGGTATATTATATGAAGAGAATAATGAGGTTTGGAAAAAAGGGAAAGCTCAGACCCTGGTATATTGGTCCATATGTGGTTTTGCGGAGGGTTGGAAATGTGGTTTACAAATTAGAGTTTCCTTCTAGTTTGAACTCTATTCATCCGGTATTTCATGTCTCCATGTTTAGGAATTGTCTTGGTGATCCTTCTTCGATTTTTCCTTTGGGGGCTTAGGTATCTTAGACTCTTTGTCTTATGAAGAGGTCCCAGTTAAGATCTTGGATAGGCAGGTTTGTCGGTTGTGAACGAACGATATGGATTTTATTAAGGTTCTTTGGAGGAACCATAAGGTGGAAAAAACTACATGGGAAATGGACAAGGACATGAAGTCCAAGTATCCGCATATTTATTCTTATCCTGGTATTCATGTAGAAGGTATGTTTCTTCCACATATCTTTATTTTTTTAGTTTGTTAAAGGAAAGATTAATATCCTTGCCTCTTTGTTTTCAAACTTTGTTAAAGATTGGAAATATATTTAATAATGCAAATGACTCAAGCGTGTGGTTACCCCTACCTTATCTGCCATTCAGGGATGAATGTTTCTAGTGAGGGAGACTAAAATGCATTAGTTTCTGGACGTTAGAAAATTTATTTGATTTTTGGTCTATGGACCCAATACGAGTCATGGGTATGATTAGTATGTTGGGATACGAATGGTATGGTCCAGTCGTATACTAACAAGTGTTGGTTAGTGGGATGGATTTTGGTCACTGGAATGGGTACGACTTAGTGGTATTAGTCATATGGTTGGATACAGATCGTTTGGTTCCTTCACTTAAACTTAGACTAGGTAACTTAAGTTGGATCTGAGTATGAGTAGAAAACCATAAGCCGTAAGTAAAGGTACGAGTCCTACCCAGGACTCGTATAGTGAATAGTGTTTGGTCCAATTGGGACAAGGGTACGAGTGGTAGGTACCACTTGTACAGGGAGGATATGAACAATAAGGTCAGTCACATCCCTGTGTCGGGATTTTTTTGCAACTTAAGTGGGGGCAATTTGTACATTTTACCACTTATCCTAATAAGGTCCTACGACTTATATTGAACTTGGGAGGTAATTTTCCCTATTATTCTATTCTTAAACACTTGGAAAACACTCTTAAATCCTCTCTAGATTTCTTGGGCAAATGAAGATAGGGTTTCTTCTTAAGGATTAAATTGGAGCTTGTATTGGTGATTTCTCTCCTTCATCATCTTTGTTTAAGGCATGTTCTCTTCCTTCATTGTTAGTTCCAACTAAAGCCATGGTTTTATACATTGTTTTCATGATTTGAATGTTGTATGCTTTTGGGTTATCAAATAAAATCTGGGGGTTTTGGTTTTTCAATGTTTTAATTATATTTTTATATTCATTAATGGTAGTTTTGGATAATTGTTTGCATGGGAATGGTTCTAAAAGATGTGTCTATCATCTTGTTCAAGTTAAGGACACTAGTTCCGAAACTCCCACACTTGAATAAGTTCTAGTTGTAGGTGAATATTTAGATGTTTTTCCTGAAGATCTTCCACAAATTTCTCCAGAAAGGGAAATAGACTTTGGCATTGATCTTCTTTCAGATACTCAGCCTATATCTATTTCTCCATATAGAATGTCACCAGTAGAACTCAAAGAACTGAAAGAATAGTTGAAGGATCTCTTAGATAAGGGATTCATCAAGCCTAGTGTGTCCCCATGGGGCGCTCCAGTATTCTTCGTACGCAAGAAAGACGGTTCTCTTAGGATGTGTGTAGACTACCTTCAACTCAACAAGGTCACGGTCAAGAACAAGTATCCTCTTCCCAAAATCAATGACTTGTTTGATCAACTTCAGGGTGTCAGTTATTTCTCTAAGATAGACCTCAGATACGGCTATCATCCGCTCAGAGTTAGATAATATGACATTTTAAAAATAGATTTCCGTACTCGGTATGATGTTTTCGAATTCTAAGTTATGTCCTTTGGTCTTACCAATGCCCCAACAACTTTTATGGATTTGATGTACCATGTGTTCAAGTAGTACTTCGATGTGTTCATCATAGTCTTCATAGTTGATATTCTGATCTATTCCTGCAGTGAGCGTGATCATAAGGACCATCTCAGAATAGTACTTCAGACTCTCAGAGATCATCAGTTATTTTCCAAATTCAGTAAGTGTGAATTTTGGCTAATGTCAATAGCATTCCTTGGTCACATCATTTACGGTGATGGCATTAGAGTAGATCCTCGAAAGATCAAAGTAGTAAGAAACTTGTCTTTCCCTGTCTCTCCATCAGATATGAGGAGTTTCTTAGGTTTAGCTATCTATTACAGATGGTTTGTTGAGGGATTTTCTTCTATTGCATCCCCTATGTCTAGATTGACTCAGAAGAAAGCCAAGTTTTAGTGGTCAGATCCTTCTGAGAAATGTTTTTAGGAGTTGAAGACTAAACTCACCTAAGCTTCAGTCTTAGCTCTCCCAGATGGTTCAGATGGATTCTTAGTGTTGCTCATATGGATGATAGTAAGAAGAAGTTAGCTAAGGAAGTATATCAGCTTTCCAGACGAGGCGTTCTCTTAGTCGATACAGAAAAGGCTGATATATGGGTTCAGAGTAGTTCAGAATCATCTCTAGTTTCTGAGGTGAAAGAAAAGCTAGATTGAGATCCCAGCCTTGTCAAGTTGAAAGAGTCAGTCCAGGATCAGAAAGTAGAGGTTTTCTCCCATGGGGAAGATGGTGTCCTTCGTTGTCAGGGTCGTGTCTGTGTTATAGGTGTAGATGACTTAAGGCAGAAAATTCTTGCAGAAGTGCATGGTCAGAGATACTCTATTCATCCAGGGGCCACAAAGATGTACCATGACTTGCATGAATTCTATTGTTGGAGTGGGATGAAGAGAGATATTGTAGAATTTGAGGCTAAGTGCTCTATATACCAGCAGGTTAAGATAGAGCATCAGAAGCCTAGTGGTCCATGCAGGAGTTCAGTATTCCTACTTGGAAGTGGGAAGTTGTGAACATGGACTTTATGACGAGTTTTCCTCAAACTCATCATTAGCATGATTCATTCTTGGTCATTGTAGACAAAATGACTAAATCAGCTCATTTCTTTCCAGTTCATACCTCTTATTCAGCTAAGGATTACGCTAAACTCTACATCAAGGTGTTGGTCAGATTACACAGTGTTCCTTTATCTATTATCTCCAATAGAGGTACCCAATTCACCTCTCATTTCTGGAAAGCATTCTAAAAGGGTCTTGGTACTAAAGTTTATCTTAGTACAGCTTTTCATCCTCAGATAGATGGTCAAGTAGAAAGGACCATTCATACGTTAGAAGGTATGCTAAGGGAGTGTAAAATCGATTTCAAGGAATGTTGATATGACCACCTACCTTTGATTTAGTTTTCATACAACAACTATCATATCAGTATTCAGATGGCTCCATTCGAATCTCTCTACAGTAGGAGACGTAGATTTCCAATTGATTGGTTCGAAGTTAGTGAGGCCTTAGTCATAGGTCCTGACTTGGTATTTGATACCTTAGAAAAATTCTAGTTGATTAGAGAAAGACTCCAGGATGCTCAGAGTCAACAGAAGTCTTATGCAGATGTTCGTAGAAAAGATATCGAGTTTTAGATTGGTGATCATGTCTATCTAAAGATCTCTTTCATGAAGGGAGTGAAGAAATTCGGCAAGAAAGGAAAGATTAGTCCCTGATATATTAGTCCCATCAAGATTCTCAGTGTCATTAGCAAGGTAGCCTACAAGCTTGAATTACCTTTTGATCTAGCCTCACTTCATCTTGTCTTTCATGTCTCTTTGCTCAAGAAGTGCATAGGTTACCTATAAGTTGTAGTCCCTATTTAGAGCATTGATGTTTAGAATACTCTTTCTTATGAAGAGATTCCAATCAAAATCTTAGACTATCAGACTCATAGATTGAGGAACAAAGAAGTCTCTCTTGTTAAGGTTCTTTGGAGAAATTAGTCCATCGAGGGAGCTACTTGGGAAGAAGAGGAAGACGTGCATACCAAGTATCCTCACCTCTTCTTCGCCAACTCAGATCAAGCTCAAGGTAATAGTTCTCCTTAAGCTTACTCAGTTTCATGTTCAGCGTTCATCACAAACTTGGTATGCAGTTTTATGCTCATGTTCCCTTTATAAACTTGGTATCAAGTACCATTGAATATTCAGTGATGCACTCATGTATCAGTTCAGTTATGTATATATGCATCAAACATGCATTCTCATTGTGAGAAACTTAGTTCTTCAGAACACTGAATCATGCATTCATGAATCAGTTACACATGCATCAGATATGCTTGTTCAGTATTATATGTTCAGCTTGTCAGTCATTTCAGTCATGAGGTCATGTTCCATCTGTTCATGTTCAGTATGTACGTTAGTTTTCTTTTCTCCCCTCTCAGTCAGTCTAATTTGAGGATGAATGTTCTCAAGGGGGAGATATTGTAATACCTCATACTTTTTCGTAGCTAATTTCATCTCAAGAATGTCCAGTATTAGGTTCTAAATGTAATGATGGGTATTATATGAGAAATTTTAAAAAATTCCACTTTTTTTATGTGGGAAATTCAATAATATTTCCATCGATATAATATTCGCCCAAATCTGATAACTGGGTCAGAAGTTACGACTATTTCAAGTCCATCGTAAAACATCACAATATTAGTCAGTGGCGTTCCGTGCCACAAGAGAAAATGACATTTCTCAAATTCTAATAGGGGTCCGCGATTATGGTATATTGTGCTAGGGTCCATTTTTAGAATTGACCATTTCCCAGTGTCTCAGAGCAATTTCCCCTACGTCGCGCCAAAGTTCCAGGTCATAAAGGAAGTGGCAATGCGATGGCCCCGCTTTGTGCCATCCCTCAATTTCCTAATTGTCAAATTCCTGTGAAATAGTGTGATAGCGCCGTGTCATGCCAGGGGTCTAATTCAGGAAATATTTACTGAATTCACAAGATACATCCAGGGTTAAAAGAGTCAACTTCCCACCATTATTTAAGCCCTTTAACACGTGATTCAACCACTTTTCACCCAAAATACACTCTCTTCTCTTAAAAACCTCTCAAGAGCAAGCTAGGGTTTTGATAGAAGATCCAATTACAAGAAAGTGTCTTTATCAATCTTTACAAAATCACGAACTAAGGTATGCATAGTGTTCATTCATGGACTCTTTTTTGTCCATGAAGCCCAAGAATCCCTTTTCTAAATTCAAGTTATGGTTTTTCTTATGAATTTCATGATTTGGCTGCTCTTGTTCATGTTGATAATGAGCAATTGAATTGTATTTCATGAATGATTGCTAAATTCCATATGGGTTGATTTGTATAGGTATAGATTCATGAAATCCTATGATTAAACCCTTGAATAATGAAATTACAATTGAACCATGCTGTTTAATTATTGTACAATGATGTTTACATGTACCATGCCTACAATATGTTTGATTAAATGCCTAGATAAAGGAATAGTGCCTAACTAGCATGATACTATGAAATCCCCATGTATGTACAAGCTTATGCCTATCAAATGTTTGAAGGAATGCTTCAATAAATGTATTATGATGATTATTATGTATTCAATCAAGTCATGCTTTGTCAGTTTCCTTCTATCGAGTCCTGGGGGTACATGTACCTGAAACATTAGCCGTGTGCTTAGAGCCATGCCATGTTTTCACGATACTCTCAGTCAAGGTATGAATCCTTAGACTTCAGACAGTCTTATGACTTAGGAAATCTGCATTATCTCATGAACTCAGTCAGTTTTCCGATATCATTAGTATTCCATCACTCAACAAAATTTAGTAACTCAGCCCATGTTCAGTTCAGTAAATCATGTTCAGTCTCTATTCAGATGGGAGTAGGAATTAGCATTGAGCAAACCCAAGGATAGTAACACACAATATCAGATGAGGGTGTGATTCTTAGAAGTTATCCTTGCATTCCAGAACTATGTAGATAGCATAGGTTGAGACATCAACACTGTCCGATGAAGGTTGATGAGGTGGATAAGCACTGTCAGATAAGGGCCCCATCGTTCTCTTTTGGGGACACTATCAGATAAGGAGTCACCCACAGCTTGTACTTACCAGTGGAACGCTATTGACACCCTTCCAATTTGGGTTACAGATTAGACCCCAATACAGTAATAATGGCGTATCAGGGGCATGTCAGTTAGATAACTACTTCCCACAGTTTCATGTTACAGAATCAAGACTTTCAGATATAGTCAATAAGTATCAGTAATAGAAATCAAATAGTTCTTCATATTTCAAGACTGTTAGATACAGTCAACTCTGATACAATACGGAACTCAAATAGTTCCATCAGATTCAAGACTGTTAGATACAGTCACTCATGTTATCAGTTATATTCAGATTTAGTAATCATGCTATCACAGTATTAGTGTTAGTTGTTATGTCTCATGCATGTATTCTGACACTCATAATAGTTAGTCAATTATTATTATTGTTCATGCATATGAACCCCATGCATTCATCCTACCTCACATGCATACCAGTACATTCAATGTACTGACGCATTTACGCTATGGTGTCCTATACCATAGGTTCAGAGACACGAGCTCCAGAGCAAAAGTAGATTCCAGATATCTACGTACAAAGTTAGAAGTGAGTCCTTATCTTTCAAAGACATTATTATTTCACTATTACCTCATTAATCAGTTTATTAGTTGGAGTTAGTTGGGGACATGTCCCATCAACTCCTTACTCAGACAGTTTTGTCAGTTAGAGGTTTTCTAGACTATCATGTTTCATACTTCAGTATGTTCAGTTTTGTTTTAGGTATTCTATTACCCCACACAGATGTTATATCATTCAGGTCATGTTCTTATTAAACCTTATACCCTTTCAGTTCATGTTTCTGCATTATAAAGTATTTTATACAGTATACAGGTACAAATATCAGTCATGGGTTAGCTTGTGGTCCTTCGGGGTCATGAGCACCGTGTAGCATTTTGGGTACCAGATTTGGGGTGTTACACTAGTGTGGTGCAATCAGCTCTATCCTATCCTATTTACATATTTTGTGGTCTATTACATAGGGGTTATTGTGATGAAGGAAAGGACATGTGCTTCAACTATTGGTATGAAGGGAATATGCTTAGAATCTATCTTGTTTGTAAGTTTTCCTCTAGGCAAACAAGGTTCCTATTGCCTCTTTATTAGCACTGGCATCAAAGGGTCAACCATCTGGCTCCGACACTAGTCGGAACTAACTCTATGCTCTTAGTACTCGTCAGGAGTCTAAGGCATCGCCTGATGTCGTTACCGGTATGTTGAAACTCTTTACCCATAATACATATTGTTTACTTATTCCGGGGTCCAATTTTTTTTATGTGACCCCATTTGTGGCTGTGTATTTTAGTTTTAGTCCTGAGTGTATTCCAAACACTTTTCTTATTTATACCCTAGTGGGTGATTGTGTGGTGGCTAGAAGAGTCTATAGGGTTGTGTGTGACATGACTCAAACTAGGACCTTGTCATAATGGGTAGCACAAGTCCAACAAGGACCAGAGATTACCCCATTATTAAATCCAACAAACCAACAATCATAACATTACAATGTTACTAACCATGTACATATCCATTCCATAACATATCATTCCCAAATCCACAGTTTATCCATACAAAGCCTGTAAAACAATCCAAGAAAATCTGGTCGGGATGTCCCTCCGAAAATAGCCAAAACCAATATCCAAGTCTAGACTAATAAGGGCATAAGAAAAATCAAACCAAGAAATGGAGCCTTTCGAAGTATGGAAGCTCACCACTTCAAGTCACGACAAGGTTTTCTCGAGTCCAATCACTGAGTACAAGGTGTAGGACTATTACCAACACCTACATCGCATGGTGATATAACATAAAAAATGGTTATTGGTTGGAGAACTAGTATGTAACTAAAGGATAAGGATGAAATAGTGCTAACAATTCAAAACTATTCAACCAACACATATATCCAATGCAACACATACATATACATATATACCATGCTGAGGTAGGGAACAAGATTAGCATGACCTCTGAAATTAATAACTTAGGTTGTGTTGCATAACCGTCTTAGAACAAGGTACCCATGAGTTATATGGGTCCATCTCTCCCCTTGCTGGAAGGGCCCCAGTAGGTGTAGCAACTCGAACCAGAGAATATCCATAACTGTATATGCCTATATGGGGACTCAAATCTTCCTTCATAACTAAGGTGACATAGAACCAATAAATATAGTTAGGGGGACTCGAACCAATATTTCATATATTCATTCAGGGGACTCGAACCACCTGATCATAAGACACTCAAACTGGCTAGTGTGGTTTCCAATATCAGTCCTTTAGACTCCACTTTAATGTCTTCCCTACATATCCCAGTTTAAAGCCCAATTTAAAACCATAATTTCACATACACAACCATTGATCCATTTACTTACCAGAGGCACTTCATTGGTATGGTCATACCAACACCACTTGCAAGCATACAAAAGTGCCATAATATAAACATTGGGACTCGAACCCATTATCTATACAAGGACATATATCCAATTTGACATTAGGGACTCAAACCCATTATGATATAGAGTCGTAAATAAATTTAATGTTTAGGGACTCAAACCCTTTTTAACCAACAAAACCACCAAGGATATCATTCATATCACTCTAAAGCTAACAAGGCCTTCACAAAATTATTTATCAACCATTCATATCGATTAGGTAGATTCCTTTGTTCAAAACATATTTCCATTCAAATTATAGTCATCAAGACCTTTACAAAATCATTCATCCGTCATTAGCATTCTTATACCAAACATTAGTGAAAAACCCAATTCATCATGTTACTAGTTTATTCTCTTAGTAATTTTCATAAACACTTTGAGGGCGTGCTATTGTCAAGACAGAAATCAAGGTAAAAATCACCAAGTTTAGGGTAACCCATGACCCATTTTTTAAACCATAATTACCCATCACCCACACATGCAAACCATCAACAAAAAGGTATATAAAAAAATTTAAACAAAGAGTAAACAATACCAATCGTTATGCAAACAAAACCCTAAACTATGATTTTCAAAACCACCATTAATGAATCAAAATTGATGTTTACAATACATGATATTTGTGAAGTAACGATGAGGGAAAAGTTACATGCTTTCTTTACAAAGATTCATGGAGAGAAACTTGACTCTTGAGCCCAAGATGAACACTTGTAGAAACTTGACACGACCCACCTAGGAGCCTTGTCATAATGGGTGTTCCAAGTCCAACAAGGACTGGAGACCACCCTTGTTACCCAACCCAACCTCCAGCCTCCTGCCCTGAGTTAACTGAATTCCTAGCATGTAACAAAATAGTTTAACAACTCACACAAAGACATTAGGAATAGATCACGACCATAACCAACCCAACCAAGTCCAACCATCCCATAACCATAATCTAACCATACCAAAACACACCGAACAACGACAAAACCAAATACGTTCCAAAGCACAATATAATTAATCTAAAAATGAAATAGGATGGAACAACTAATAATATCATCCAATGATTCTAGCCCACCATCTTATTCCAATTCACAAGCTGACACCTTATGTGTGAGACTACACTAACACATTTGAGGATTTTAACTCTAAATAATTGTAAGGTCTTGAGTAACTTTAGTTTTTTTTTATTACTTTACTTTGATTTTTGCGGTAAATGTTGAGATGTGGGAGAACAAAAAAATAATGGAAACAAAAAGGCTAAAAAGTTCAAAAAAATAAAGGACAAGTGTGGCGTACGATGTTCATGATAAGTCGTTAGCCTGGTGTTAAGCTGTCAAGGATGCCGTCAGCCTTAAACAAGGAATGAGAGTTGAAGATATTTTTGTGACGACGTTCGTGATAAGCCAATAGGTTGGTGATAAGGCGTCAACAACTTTAATTTTATTTCCTTATTTAGGTTGAACTATTTAAAGCTTTTTTTATGATTTTCTAAAAATTATTCATTCATTCATCAGCATCATTGTTCAGAAAAGAGTCGATAATTTGAGTCTTGGAGAATATTTTTCGATCTTTCTTTCTCTATTTTTTTTGGATTCGAACAATACAAATATTATGGTGATTTTCCTTTGTGTTCCAATCTACTATTCACTAGTTATTATTCATCCTTGTAAGTTAATGTTCTCAATTATGAATTCAGTTATGTGTGTTGTTCTTTACATCATGAGTGGCTAAACTTCGTTAACCTGAATTATGGGATCTAGGGATAGGTCATGATGAGGTGATAAACACTCATGATTTAATAGGTGTTAGGATTTCTTGATAATTCTGAGATTTTAATTAATGTCTATTGGTTGCAAATAGTAGACACACCTACTTTGATTTTCTTGAAAAAGAAATCATATACAATAGGAAGTGAATTATCAATAGGGACTCGAAAATACTTCGTTTAATAATCAGCGCTATAACAAGGTTGATTAAACTGAGGTAAAATATGATTAATGAATAGCGATTTCCTAGGTCTGAGAGGATTAGGAAATTAGACGCTTAACTAGGTCGAGAGATATTTCAGAATATCATCGTTAAAGATAGCTTGTTATCCTAACTACCATGAGAATATTGAGTCACCTTTAGCATCTGTTATTTACTGTAAGCCCTAGGGAACATAATTCTGGTTATTTCATAAAATCTTGGTTACAAACATCGAAATTAAAGTGACAAACAATCATTTCTGAAACTTAAACCGCTATTTCAAAAAACGTTAAACTATCAGTGAATTAAATCGCAAACGACCTGAGTTAACACAATATTCCCAGTGGGATTCGGCCCCAACATAGTTGGGTTTTATATTGACAACGATCGGTTACACCCATTCAAGAGTGTAGTTTGATTGTTATAAAAAATTGCACCGTTGCCGGGGAATACGGTTGAAAACTGAAAGTTGTGTGCGCTAATTGAATGTTAGTTAGGTTTCCTAGATTTACATTTATTTGTTATTTTTGTTTTTTGTAGGTTTCTTGTTGTTTATTCCACAAACAAGAAGTTCTAGAGAACCATTATTACCAATTAATCCGAAACCTCAGCTGATCGAGAGAATTGCAGAACAACAAGAGGCTGACAGACTGGCAGCCTTGGCCAGGGCTCAGGTGAACGTACTGATCCAGGGTCAAAAAGTATGTCACCCAAACCATAATGATGAAGACTTGGGTGATGAGGAATTGTTGAATCCTCAAAACCCAAGGTGAGCTAAGCAAATTGTTGCACCAGTGCAGTGAAATTTTGACAGAAACTATCCAACCAGAGGAAGGTATGGTCAACAGCCTATCCATTACGAGGTTGTTGATAGTGATGAAGGAATGGATGGAGTAGGTACAACGGATGCTAGCATTCCTCCACCGTTGGCACCTGGTGCAAAATTTAGCATAACAAGTACTATTATTCAACTCCTGAATTTGAAGGGGTTTTTTGGAGGCTTTCCTGGTGATGATCCGAACATTCACTTAGTGAACTTTATCACCATTTGCAAATCTTTTGATAATCCAGGAGTGAGCCAAAATGCGATCCGGTAGAGATTGTTTTGATTGTCTCTATTTGTGGAGGCAACAATGTGGTTAAATAAGTCGGAGCTCTATTCTATAAGCAACTGGAGACAGTTGAATGAGGCATTCCAAGAATGGTTCTTTCCACCCTCAAGAGGGCACAGTTGAGGGAAAAATTTAGTAACTTCAGGCAGCTTCTGACTGAAGCATTGCATGAAACTTGGGAGAGATTCAAGAAGAAGATGGCACAATGTCTGAACCACAACATGATGAACTTGCACTTAATGGAGACTTTGTATAACGCTTGTAACTCTATGACAAAGACAATTGTAGATAATTCTTTAGGTGGTTCATTAATTGACCTTTTTTTTCAAGATGCTTCAGACATGCTGAATAGAATGACCAAACAGAGTCGGTCTTGGCATACCAGGGATTCTATGGTAGCTAGCCCGACTTTTTCTGGTAGTATGACTGCGGAGCCACACAGAAGGGATGAGGATCAAGACCAATACATGTCTCACTTAAATACTCAGATGGACTTGCTGTCAGGCAAGACTGAAAAGGTTAAGGCTGTGGAATCTCAGTGCACTATTGATATTGATGCAGATGAGGAGGCAAATTATGTTAATAATCAGGGGGGTTTACGAGGCAATATCCAAGGGAATCAAGGTTAGAACTTTTATGAAAAGCCTGATTATAAAGATAGGGAGCAGGAAACTAGAGAAGCAATAATGATAGAAGTGGTTTGTATGTTCCTCCTGGAAGTCGGGATGTTGCATAAACTAGATCTGGAAAGATATCCCTGGAGGACATGAAGGGAAAATTGTTGAAGGGAGTTAAGGCTACCAGTTCTTGGGTAACCACAATGAAGAGTGAATTATCTACCCTGAGTCAGTTGGTTAGTTCACACTCCACTTCTATCAAGCAGTTAGAGCAGTAGATGAGCCAACTTTTCGGATTACTGAACCAAAGAAAAAATGGTACATTACCTAGTAATACGGTTCAGAATCCACAGAATGATGGCTCGTGTATTAAAATTACCACTAGGAGTGGTAAGATCTTACCTAGCCATTCTATGGGAAAATCTGTAGATGGTGAGGTGGTTGTTGATAAATCCAAAGAAAGCAAACCAGTGGAGTCTGAGAAGCTGGATAGTTCTGTTGATGCTTCGGAGAAAGAAAAAGAGAAGGAAGAGAAAGTGGTGTTGAAATCTATCCCAAGACCACCACCTCTCTTTCCTCAATGATTGAAGAAAAAGGCTGATGATACAAAATTGAGCAAATTCATGGCCATACTCAAGCAATTGACAATTAATGCACCTTTGGTTGAGGCACTTGAGAAAATGCCAGGATATACAAAGTTAAAGAAAGACCTTGTAAACAAGAAATGGAAGGTTATCCATGAGATGGAGGACAATCTTCTCCATTTTGGCTCTATATCTACAAGGTCTTTAGTGCAGAAAAAGGAAGATCCGGGAGCATTTACGATCCTGTGTACTATTGGACCCCTAAAGTTTACAAAAGCACTATGCGGTCAGGGAGCCAGTATAAATTTAATGCCACTGGATGTGTATAATAAATTGGGTTTGGGGCATCCTACCCCAGCAAATATATGGTTAGTAATAGCAGATAGATCTTTGAAGCGGCCTGGGGACATACTGCACGATGTTTTGGTAAAGGTAGCCAATTTTGTTCTGCCTGCTGATTTTGTGGTCCTAGATTGCAAAGTGGATTTTGAAGTACCCACCATCTTTGGTAGGACATTACTCACAACTAGGAGAGTACGAGCAAACATGGAGTTGAACGAGCTAAAGTTTAGGTTCAATGACCAAGAAACACGCTTCAAAATACACTCATCCATGACTCAGCAACATGAGATGAGTGTTTTCTTAATCGTTGATGTCTTCTATGATGATGGTAATGGGGTATCAACAGGTTGTCTTAGCGAAGTTTGAGTAGTCAAGACAACCAAGTCGTGCCGCGACAGTAAATAAGGCGCTATTGGGAGGTAACACAAAGTTTTTATGTTTAAGTAAGTGTTTTTACTTTTATAATTAGGATTTAGTATAGAGAAGGTAAGAAATGAGAAGGTCTGCTGAAAGTCCATGACGACATCTCTGATAAGCCATCACAACTGTGTTAAGCTATCAGAAATGTCGTCAGATAGGCCAAACTTAAGGAAACTTCTGCTTAAGGGTGACGACATTTGTGATAGGCTGTCATGCTTGTGATAATCCATCACAAGTCATCGTCACACCAAAGTCTTAAAAGCTAAAATTCTGGGCTCAGTTTAAATCAAATCCGACCCGGCCCAGCACAGGAACCTTTTCAAATTTGTGCTAGTTTTAATTTTTTTCCTTTAGTTTATTTCTTTCCTTAGTTAGTTTATCTCCTACTATTTATAAAACACTTCAAGAAAACAAGTTCCCTTGTGTGTGGTTTTGCAACTCACAATCAAGAGATTTTTTCTACTTCCTACTTCCTCTTGTGCTTGTACTCAGATTAAGGGCCCCCATCAGGTATACTTTAACTTTAAATCTTCTTTTTTGTGGTAAGTGATTGATAGATGACAACCCAAGACCCCAAGATGCTTGAACCAAGTTCAACTTGGAAATGAGCTAAAATTGCACCTAGGGTCTGCTGTGTAGGCCCAAGGTTTAAAAATAAACAGCTCACACTCGGAATTCAAGTGGGTTTTAAGAAATAATGGGGACCAAAAATTTTGTTAAAATCAAATGTGGATTTTTATAAGAGCTAACAAAATTCATGATAAGCTATCACAATTGTGATGGCTTATCAGGAATGTCATCAAAGACTGACAAGAATGAAGTGGTTTTTGTTTAGAGCTAACGATATTCGTGATAGGCTATCACAATTATGATGGCTTATCAGGAATATTGTCAAAAGTTGTTAAAATTTTGAAGGTGCTAGCTAAGGTTGACGACCATTATGATAAGCTATCACAGACGCGATGGCTTATAAAGAATTATCATTACACCTAGAACCTGAAGCATGAATAAGCAAAAATGATTAATGTGTTAGTGTTTGTGCTCTTATGGACTAACCAATGGTTTTTCTACTAAAGGAACCTTAAAATGGCACCAAAAAGAATGATCCCAAAAGAATCAAGGAAAGAAACCAAAGTAAGTGTACGTCGTAAGCTCATCGACGAGGGATCTGATTATGAGGAAGAGAAACCCCTTCTCAGGAAGCAAAAGTAAAAATAAAGTTTGAAGAAACCTTCACCACCTCCACCCATTAAAGTGGAGGATAGTGATGATACTGAGTCTAAAACACCACCATAAAGTGTAGATTTTGAACATACTGCCTCTGAGCAAGAGGGTTGTGAACAGTATGAGTCTGACTATGGTGAATCTAAAGAAGAGGAGCGGGAAGGGTATGAGGAGTTTGAGTCTTAGGGAACAGCATCTGGATCCCCATCCACAGAACAACAAGATGCTGAAGAGTCTCCATCTTGGGGAACATTTATCAAATGTAAGAACCCCTAAGTTCAAGATAATTCAAGGTGGAAAATTCCTAAGTAAGAGAGCATCTTTATCGTTGGGCTCCGTAGAACTGATTGAAGAAGTGATAAGAGGACAATTCAAGAAGAAAAGATGATTATCACCAAAGGGTTGAGCAGCTACCCTAAAGTGGAACAGAAGTTTCAAGAGTATGACTTGGGATGGACCACAAAAGGAGGAGGTTCATTTTGCCATACACTGGTACTGGAGTTCTACGCGAACTACCAGGCTCAGTTAGAAAACATTTGAAGGCCAGGTGAAAGAGTAGCAGACCGACTCCTGTTGGATAAAATGCAGGTGAGTGGCGTAAGGGTTGATGTCTCAATCAGTACAATCAACAAATTCTTGCATGGTCCCAACTTTACTCCTTAGGCCACCGCGCCATCAATCTATGCTCGTATTAGGAACTGGGAGAAAGAACATCCATGGTTGGCCAACTTTATTACAGAAGGAGAACCATCATGGGTAACAAACCCAAATAAAAGAAAATTTAAGTCCTCTTTGACTCAAGAGGCAAAGTTTTGGTGGGGTATAGTGCATGTCTGGCTGATGCCCACTTATGGAGACAACATTCTGGGTGATGACCGAGCTATTCTAGTGGCGAGCATGGTGCAGAACCTTCCCCTATATTTTAGGGAAATCATTGCTGATGAGATCAAGATTAGAATGTCGAGAACTGACACTGCTTACCCTTTCCCTTGTCTTATCACAGAGTTGTGCCGAGCTGCTAGTATGCCAAAGATTGTAGGGGTTGATGATGACATTCCTGCCTAAAAGACTCATAACCCCATATGGTATGATGAAAATCAGCCTGTATTGAGACTTGATAGAGGTGCAGAGATAGCAGCAGACACTCCAGTTACAGATGCCGGTGTAGCACCTCATATGGAAGTACAAGATTCTTAGGCTGTGCAGCCAACTTCTTCAGAACACAAAGGTGCAGTGCCTGAGATTTAAGCTAGCCCTTCAGTCCCTAGTGTAGCAGCAGGTTTCGTATTTCATCTGATCGATATCCAAAAAGTGGCTAAACAAGCCAAGTGGTGTGAGGCACATCTACATGCTTTTGCCAAATAGTTTGTTGTTGCATTGGAAAAGAGAATCAATGTTGCCCTTGAGCCTTTTGTGACTTTTCTTGAGAGGGTTGCAAATTTGGAGAAACAGTTCGATACGAGGGAAAAACAAATATTAGGGGCTGATCTTGCTAGATTCAGAGCGGCATTGGACAAGGTAAAGGTAGATGTAGAGGTATTGCAGCAACACCAATTTATGATGCCAACAGGTCAGGTCATGCATGAGACTGAGGAAGAAATTCCAATGCTTGACTTCACTGGAGACTCACCAAAGAAAAAAAGAAGAAAAGTAAGAAGAAAGGTAAGGGAAAAAGAGAGAGGAACGATAGTGATGAAGAGAGAATAACATAGAAGAGGGAAAGAAAGAAGAAGGATAAGGAGGAGCTGAAAATTGAAGAAATTGAGTCCTTAGTTGATAACGAGAAATGAGAGGCAGCCATCCGAGCTAGGGCTGTAAGTGTCTTTTCTAGCAGGGCTCCTGCTACTGCAAAGCTATATGCTCCCTATGGAGAAAAGACAGGAGATGATGCAATAGAAGGGTCGGAGACCCAGGATCCATGTGTTTGATTTCCTTCAGGTATACCCTAACCCTTAGAGCAGTTTATTTTTTATTTTGAGTTGAGGGTGTAGGGTAGGGTGTTGTTGTAGCATATTTTTTTAGATAATTAGGAGTAATACAAGTACTTGATGAAGTTAGCTTGTTTTTTGATTTATGAGTACCTCTCCAGTAGTCTGATATATTTTCTACTGTGTGAATTGCATCCATTTGTGACCACTATGCATCTTTTTGTGGCATTAGTCTGGCAACTGAATAACCTTTGTTAAAAAGTACATGAACCAGATAAGTAGTGATATGCAAGATACTTGTGTGCCATGAGTGTGTAAGGTCTTACTCAGTTCCTTTTGTGTGTTAAATCTAGAACATGCCCGGTTAGTCTTGCCATGGTCATAGAATAGGAGTTAGGAAAGGATCATAGGCCGTTTTTGATGATTAGTTCACTTTTATCCTAAATGACCTTCCCAATGTGATTAATATCCCTTGATCCCTGTTAGAGCCTAATTAGCCTATTTCTTTCTACGACAACCTCTCACCTTCCTATTTATATAATAATGAACCTGTTTTGGCCCTGGTCCCCCTTGGACACTGTGCACCTTGACTTAGGCAAACAACCTATGTTGAGGATGGCTATCATAGGGGTGCAGGATACAAAATGTGTATAAAGAGAGTAAGAATAAAAGAAAAGAATAAAAAAAGTTAGGTGCAGTGAAAAAGGAATAAGAAATGAGAAAGTTGTGTAAAAGATAATAAAAAGATAATGTTATAATTGAAAAGACTGCATCTATCTTGAGCATGTGTGATCAATAAAAGAGAGGAAGAAAAAGAGGTTGAAAGTTGAAACCCTGAGAGTTTAGTGTAGTGTCAAAGAGGCATGGTCACTCTAAAATATTCATGAATATCATACCATCCCTTGGCCTACGTTACAAGCTTAAGAAAAGCCCTATAGTGATCCTAATTGACTTTTCTAAAAACTTGGGTACTGACTATAAGGACAAGCCTATGGAAATTTACATGCAGTGTTTGGAACTTCATTCTTAGAGTGAATCTTGTTTTATCCCTCGGTTTCTGTATTTGAATCTTAATATGAGTGAAAAAGGGATTTCTCTGTTGTGAGGGTACACAATATATGTTTCTAGTCACTGACTTGTTCAAATGAGTTTAATCTTGGTATGTCATGGTTGTTATTGCTAAACTTTTGCCGTATCTTGATCCTTGTGAGCTGCATGGTTGTTTTTAAAAAAATCAACAGTGATCTTTAAAATTAATTGACCTTGGAGGTGGTGAATGTATTCTGAACTAATATAAGTAGTTAGCCGCAAAATTGTATTTTGTATTCTGTTAGTTATGTTATGGTTGCTTGAGGACAATCAATTGTTTAAGTTGAGGGTGTTGATATGTGAGCCTACGCTAACACATTTGAGGCTGTTAACTCTAAATAATTGTAAGGTCTTGAGCAACTTTAATTGTTTTTGATTATTTTATTGTGATTTTTGCAGTAAATGTTGAGATGTGGGAGAACAAAAAAATAATGGAAGAAAAAAGGCTGAAAAGTGAAGCAAACTAAAGGACAAGTGTGATTGACGGCGTTCATGATAAGTCGTCATCCTGGTGATAAGATTTCAAGGATGTCGTCATCCTTAAACACAAAATGGGGGTTGAAGACATTTTTGTGACGACGTTCGTGATAAGCCGTCAGGTTTGTGATAAGGCGTCAACATCGTCGTCATCCTTAGGTAGCAAGAGCCAAAATTGCAGAGGAGCTGACGACATCAGTGATAAGCCGTCAGGTTGGTGATAAGGCATCAATGTCAGCGTCGACATTAGACAGCAGAAGCCAAAAGTACACAGGAGTTGACGACATCCGTGATAAGCTGTCAGACTCCTGATAAGATATCACGGATGTCGTCGTCTATTCCGAGAAAAAGCTGCAACTTTAATTTTATTTCCTTATTTAGGTTGAACTATTTAACGCTTTGCTTTAGGGTTTTCTAAAAATTATTCATTCATTCATCAGCATCATTGTTCAGAAAAGAGAGTTCGATACTTTGAGTCTTGGAGAATATTTTCCGATCTTTCTTTCATTATTTTTTTTGGATTCGAACAATGCAACTATTTTTGGGATTTTCCTTTCTGATCCAATCAGTAATTCACTAATTATTATTCATCCCTGTAAGTTAAATCTTCTCAATTATGAATTCAATTATGTGTTTTGTTCTTTGGATCATGAGTGGTTAAACTGCGTTAACCTGAATTATGGGATCTAGGGTTAGGTCATGATGAGGTGCTAAACACTCAAGATTTAATAGGTGTTAGGATTTCTTGTTAATTTTGATATTTTAATTAATGTTTGTGTTGCAAACAGTAGACTCACCAACTTTGATTTTCTTGAGAAAGAAATCATATACCATAGGAAGTGAATTATTAACAGGGACTCGAAAATACTTCGTTTAATAATCAGCGTTCTAACAAGGTTGATTAACCTGAGGTAAAATCTGGGTAGTGAATAGCGATTTCCTAAGTCCGAGAGGATTAGGAAATTAGACGCTTAAATAGGTCGATAGACATTTGAGCATATCATCGATAAAGATAGCTTGTTATCCTAACCACCGTGAGAATCTTGAGTCACCTTTAACATCTTTTATGTACCGTAAGCCCTAGTGAACATAATTCTGGTTATTTCATAAAATATTTGTTACAAACATCAAACTTAAAGTGACAAACAATCATTTGTGAAACTTAAACCGTAATTTCAGGAAACGTTAAACTATCAGTGAATTAAATCGCAAATGACTTGAGTTCACACCATATTCCCTATGGGATTTGACCCCAACCTAGTTGGGTTTTATATTTATAACGGTAGCTTACACCCATTCAAGAGTGTAGTTTGAGCGTTATCAATACCTATACCGATCTCACCTATTCCAACCTATAGAAGTAACACAAAGCCTCCATCCAAAAGAGTAATGAAATCTGGTTGGGACATGCCCCCAACCATAGTAAAATCAAAATCCAAAATAAAACTAAAATGTCTAGAAATATCCATAGAATGAAATGATGTCTTCCAAAAGGATGGAAGCTCGCCCCTTCATTTCAAATATTTTCCCCGAATCAACCACTATGTAGGAGGAGTAGAACAGATGGGTCTTGCATAACGTGGGTATACAACTGCCAGTAGACGAGGTTAGTAAGTGACCGCTAGCATGATCTAAGGTTAAGGATAGTATAATTCCATTTATAAAACCAAGTAAAATCATCCATCTTCACGTAACTAAACATATATAAATAACTATGTCGAGAAAAAAGGGGTCGGATTTAGCATGTCTTTAAAACCTTTACCTGGGTTGTGTAGCTTTGCCGTCCAAAACTAACCACGGGATATATAGATTCAGCTCTCTCTGCTGAAGCTGACCTAGTGTGTGTAGCCGCATAACCAGGGAAGTATCCTATGGTATGACTAGTACATCCCCAAAATAAGGTGTGACATCATGCACATGGTCACTAAGACAAACCTCATAACTGCAAATATGAGTTTCCAATTTTTGTCCCCCCGGGACCTTCACTTTACATTGCTTATCTACACCTCCCGCAATTATTTCCAAATTAAAATCAACTTCAAAATAACCAAACCATTATACATTTATAAACCAAGGAAATTGTTATTGGTATCGTCATACCAACCCTTACTTGCAAGTATCATCCGTAGCCAACAATTTATAGGTTTAAGGGGACTTTCAAGTGCCTTTCCATTTACCATATTAAACTACTTGGGAGACTTCCATGTTCCCCACAAGCATAAAAAATTAGCCTTTAGCCTTTCCGAAACTGTTAAACCGTGCATAATTCATTTACCAATTTTAAAACATGCAAGAGCTCCATTAAAAGAAGTCAATGCAATGAACATACCTTTATAAGCATTTTGTCAAACACATTGGGGGCATAAAATAACAAAAACCAATTCCAATTAACATTAAGCAATTAGAATTCAATCCAATTATCCAAAACTACCATTAATGTATATAAAAACATAATAAAAACCAACAAAATCATAACCAACCATTTAATATTAAAACCCCCAAATCATATTTGTAAGGCAAAATCATGTAATAGTAAAACCATGAAAACATTCATATACCCATGCCTTTAACTAAAATTAACAATCAGGGAAGAGAAACATGCCTTAAACCATGATGATGATGGAAAGAAATCACCAAGACAAGCTCTAAATTGATTCTTTTGTTGAAACCCTAGCTCCCCTTGCACAATAGCTCTTAAGAGAATTATGTAGTGATTAGGAAGAGTTTCTAAGTGTTAATGAATTGAATAATAGGGTAAATAACCTCACAAGTAGGTTATAAGTCATGGGGCCTTATTAGGTATAGTAGAGAAATATCCAGAATACCCCCACTTAATTTGTACAAAATTCCATCATGGGGATTAACCCTTGGATCAAATACTGTCTAGAATATGAATCATCCAACGAAGTCGTAACAACAGCATGCGATTCATAGCCATGACCCGTATCTCTTGTAGAATAGAATACGAGGAGGATTGAACACTATTTACCGTACAAGTCCCTGGTAGGACTCGCACCCTGGCTTACGGCTCATGGTAAGCCACTCATACTCAGATCCAACCTAAGTAACCAATTCTAAGATTAAGTTAAGGAACCAAATAACCCATAACTACCAATAAGACTCATACCCCTATGTCGTATCAATTCTAGTAACCAAAATCCATCCCACTAACCAATACTGGTCAGTATACGACCAGACAATACCATTCGAACCCCAACATACGACCCGTACCCATGAGTCGTACTGGGTCCAGAGATTAAAATTCTATGAAATTTTCTAAGGTCCAGAAATTAGGCTATTTTAGTCTCCCCCACTTGGAACATTCATACCTGAATGACGGACAAGGTAGGGGTAACCACATGCTAGAGTCATTTGCATTATCAAACATATTCCCAATCTTTAACAAAGTTTGAAAAGAAAGAGGCAAAATTATAAATCTTTCCTTTAACAAACCCTGGAAACAAAGATGTGTTACAGACACATACCTTTCGCAGAAATCCCAAGAGCAAAAAATAGATGTAGATACTTGGACTTTATGTCCTCTTTTGCTTCCCAAGTAGCTTCTTCCACCTTATGGTTTAGCCAAATAATATTTACCAAAGCCATATCATTGGTCCATAACCTATGAACCTACCTATCTAAGATCTCAATTGGGACCTCTTCACAAGACAGAGAGTCCGAGATACCCAACCCTTCCAAAGCCATAATCGAAGAAGGATAACCAAGACACTTTCTCAACATGGAGACATGAAATACCGGATGAACCAAACTCAAGTTAGAATGTAACTGCAACTCATAAGCAACACTACCAATTTTTTGCAAAATCCCATAAGGACAAACATATCGTGGACTAAGCTTCACTTTCTTGCCAAACCTCACTACTCCCTTCATGGGAGATAACTTGAGGAAAAACTTATCCCCAACCTCAAACACCAAGTCTCTACCCCTAACATCCGTATTGATCTTTGGGCGACTTTGGGCAGCCTTAAGCCTATCCCGAATTACCTTTTCCTTCTCCATAGACTGGCAAAAAAGTCGAGAGAAAACATATCTGCCTAACCAAACTAAAACCAACCAATAGGAGATCTACACCTCCTACCATACAATTCCTCAAAAGTGGCCATGCCACTACTAGAATGATAACTATAGTTGTAAGCAGATTCCACCAAAGGTAGATGCTCAAACCAATTGCCACCATAATTGATCACTCTAGCCTGAAGCTTATCCTCCAATATCTGAATAGTTCTCTCTTCTTTCCAATCCATCTACGGATGAAAAGAGGTACTCAGACTCATCTTAGTCCCTAACTCATCAAAAATATGTGCCACGATCAGAAATAATTGAAACAGGTACCCCATGTAGTTTTGCAATCTCCTGAAGATACAACTTTGCATAATCCTCCGTCGAGAAGGTAGTCTGTACTGGCAAAAAATGTGCAGACTTACCTATCCTATCCACGATGACCCAAATTGTACCATATTGACTCCGAGACCGAGGAAGACCGGCAACAAATACATATTGGTCACTTCCCACTTCCATTCATGGAAATCAATTTCTTGATACAACCCTCCTTGCCTCATGTGCTCAACCTTAACCTGTTAAAACACCATGCACTTGGCCACAAAATCAGCCACATCACTTTTCATACCATTCCACCAATAGATCTCCTTGGGATCATGATACATCATAGTCGAGTCAGGATGAACAGCATAGCACGACACATGCGCATCAGCCAAAATCCTTTGTTGTAACCCATTAACATCAAGAACACACTACCTCCCTTGATACGATAAAGTACCATCACCACTGATCTCAAACACCACTAGCTTTTGCCCACCAACGTCACTCTTAATTTTCATCAAGATAGGATGATACATTTACTTCTCCTTAATATCCTCCCCAAGAGATGATCGAAAAACTTTTTGCACCACCATTCCAACATCCTTGGAGTCCAGAAGGTAAACTCCAAGATTAGCCAAATGGTGAATAGCCTTCACTAATTTTCGCTTTCCTTCATCTACATGAGTCAAACTCCCCATGGATAACCTGCTAAGAGCATCAACAACGACATTAGCCTTACCTAGGTTATAGTGAAGACTCATTCATAATAATTGAGAGTCTCAAGATATCTCCTCTACCTAACATTAAGCTCTTTCTGTATTAACACATACTGTAGATTGTTATGATCAAAGATATCCACGTGTACACCATACAAATAATGCCGCCATATTTTCAAAGAAAATACAACCGCTAACAGCTCTAAATTTTGAGTAGAATAATTTCTCTCATGTACCTTCAACTTCCTAGAAGCATAGGTAATCTCTTTCCAATGCTGCATCAACACACAACTAAGCCCTAAAGGAGATACCTCACAACAAACCATGAACCCATCATTTTTGTCAAAGAAAAATTAGAGCCGAAGTTAACTTATCCTTTAACTACTCGAAACTTCCTTCACAAGCATCTGACTATGAAAACTTAACTTTTTTCTGAGTTAACTTAGTCAAAGGGGTAGCTATCGATAAAAAGATTTCATCAAACCACTTGTAATACCCAGATATACCCAAGAAGCTCCAAATGTTGGATAAATTCATAGGTCTAGGCCACTTTATCACCATAACAACCTTCTGCAGATCCATTATGATCCTTTCACTAGAAATAATATGATCCAAGAAAGTTACCGCATTCAACCAAAACTCACACTTGGAGAACTTGGCATACAACTGTTGTTCCTTTAAAGTCTGCAACACCACATAGAGGTGATTAGCATGATCAACCTCACTCTTCGAATAAACAAGAATGTCATCAATAAACACAATAACAAAAAGATCCAAATACAGATGAAAAACTCTGTTTAATAGATCCATAAACATCGTCGGAGCATTAGTCAACCCAAATGACATCACCAAAAACTCAAAGTGCCCATACTGAGTACGAAAATCCGTATTAGGGATATCCACCATGCTAATCTTTATTCAATGGTATCCAGACCAAAGATCTATCTTAGAAAAGAACTTTGCACCTTGCAACTGGTCAAACAGATCATCTATCCATGGAAAAGGATACTTGTTCTTGACTGTCCCCTTGTTTACTGGCTATAGCCAATGCACATCCAAAGGGAACTATCCATCTTATGTATAAACAACACCGATGCACCCCAAGGAGATACACTAGGATGGATAAACCCCTTATCCAGAAGATTCTTCAGTTGCTACTTGAGTTCTCTTAACTCAGCCAGAGCCATTCTATATAGAGGAGTAGAAATTGGATGAGTTTTTGGAATTAGATCGATACAAAAATCTATTTTCCTATTCGGAGGAATACCAGGAAGACCATCCAAAAAGACCTCAGGAAACTAATTAACTATAAAAACTGAATGAAAAGAAGGACCTTCTAAGTTAGAATCTTCGACCTTTAAAGATCAACCTCTAAGCTCTAAGATAAGAAATAAACCTCCCCCTAGGAGCTAAGGAAACACCCTCTCATTCTATAACTAGATCACTAGGGAACCTAAAGATAATCCTATGGGTTCGATAATCCAAACAAGCTTAACAAGACTGTAACAAGTCCATGCCCGGAATGACATCAAAATCCACCATATCTAACTCAAAAAGATCCATCAAGGTCTGTTGGCCACCAAAAAATACCACACACCCCAAACTTTTAAGCAATAACCTAGTCACCTACTGGGGTAAAAAATGAAAAAGGAACTAAAATAACTTCTGGATTAAAACCAAAAGATGCATCCATATAAGATGTCATATAAGAGAGAGTAGACCCCGAATCAAGCAAATAATACATGTTATGAGAGAAAAGTTGTAACGTATAAGTAACAACTTCTAGTGATTCCTCGAATACATGTCGGAATGCCAAAACATATAATTTGTTTTGACCAACAACAGAACTAGGAGCAGTAATAGAAGCAGATACCATACCACAAGGTGTAGGAGAGAAGATAAAGACATAAGACTCTTATTCACCCCCGTAGCAACCTTATTAACTAGGAAATCCTTGAGTAGACGACATGCCTAACCACAATTGAAGAAGTTGTCCTTTTTTTCGTCATAATAGCCCCAATGAGGACGATAATAAAACCGACAAGAAGGACATGAGGAAAATAACAAACCTTTGCTTTCCTAAAATTAGGCACCCTGCGCCTGAAAATTATTACAACTATGATGACGCCTATCGCCCGAATAATAAGGAGCACTAGAAGAAGAGTACGAACCATAGCGCCACCACTTCATTTTCTTCCAATTTCCACCATCCTGACAACAATGAGATTGAGCACCTCCCTGATCAGAAAGCCTTCTCCTCTTTCCTTGCCTATCCCCAAACTCTACCTATTTCCTTTTCTCATCCTATACCTGCTGCATATGAAACATAAACCTAGAGATGTCCATGTCCTTAATTAGTAAGGCAGTCTTGCTTTCCAAAATCAGATCCTGATTCAACCAAAAAGAAAACTTTCTTATTCTAGGCCGCATGTCATCCACTTAATCGGGAACATACCTTGATAATTGGTGAAACTTCAAGGAAAATTCCTTAACAGACATCCTCTCCTGCTTGAGGTTCACAAACTTCTTCATATGTTCTTCCCCCAACTCTTGAGGAAAGAAACGGTCCAAAAAAGTATCAGAGAAAGCAGCCTATAAAGACGACTCCTCCACTTCCCCTTTATCCCATTCCCACTCTTCGTACCACTAATATGAGACCTCTTTGAGATAATAAGCTGTAAAGTTTACCCCCTCCATATTAGTGGTCTGGAACACCTGAAATATATTTTCCATATTATCTAAGAAGCCCTATGGATCCTCTTCCTCCTTCACTCAATAAAAAGTGGGAGAACTCATCTTCATATATTGGCCAACCCTTATGGCCTGAGTAGACAAAGCACCAGACACGTCCCACTCAGTTTGAGAAGCAATAAGTTTTGCAAGAGGATGAATCAACTAACAAAATTCTGCATTAGCCACCTAGCTTTGAGGAGGACAAGTAGCAACCAGTGGAACAATATAACTATCAGGGATAGGACCCTGAGATAAAATTTGAACCCCAGAAGTAAGATGCACCTCTTCAGTATTACCGCAGATGGGATAGATGAATTTTCTTGTGATTTGGATCTGCGAGGCATGATTTGTAAGACAAACAGACAAGGATTAGAGAAGATTCTAGGACTGATAATTCAAGATTGAAGATAGAATACCAAGAATGTGAAACATTTCTAAATTCCTTTTAGCCCTTTCCTTGTGAGTGTGGCACGCTATACACCCCTAAAAGAGACTCTACTAGACACGGTTTTGTGGACCCCAATTGACCATAAGCCTAGTCTCTGATACCATCTTGACATGATCCGCCCTGGGGCCTTTTTGTAATGGGCATCCCAAGTCTGACCAAGATTTGAGTCCACCCCTATTACCCAACCTAACCTCCAGCCGCCTATCCTGAGTTGGATGAACTACGAGCATAAAACAAAATAGTGTAACAACTTGCACAAAGACCCTGGGAATAGATCACGACTGTGATCAACCCAACCGAGTCCAACTATCCCATAACCATAATCAAGCATTACCAAACCACACAAAAGAAGACCATAAACCAGGCCATGACCAAAGACGTTCAAAAACATAATATAATTAATCCCAAAACAAAATAGGATGGAACAACCAATAATATCATCCAATGATGATAGCCCACCTACTTATTCCAATGCCAAAGCTAGCACCTATACTGATCCCACCCATTCCAACCAATAGAAATACCATAAATCCTCTATCCAAAAGAGTAATGAATTTAGGTTGGTACATGCCCCCATCCATAGCCAAAAACAATATCCAAAATAAAACTAAAATGTCAAGAAATATCCATAATATAAAATGATGTCTTCTGAAGAGATGAAAGCTAACCACTTCAGTCCAAATGTTATCCCTGAATCAATCACTATGTAGAAGGAGTAGAATAGCCGGTTCCTATATAGTATCAGCATACAACTGCCAGTAAACGAAGTTAGCAAGTGACCGCTAGCATGATCCCAGGGTAAGGATAAAATAAAATAAAATCATCCATATGCACACAACCAAACATATATATATAACCATATCGTGAAAAAAATGACCGGATTTAGCATGTCTTTTAAACCTTTACCTGGATTGTGTAGCTTTGCTGTCCTAAACCACCCATGGGCTATATGGGTCCAGCTTCCCCTGCTAAAAGGGCCCTAGTGCGTCTAGCTGCATGACTAGGGAAGTATCCCATGGGATAAATTGTACATCCCTAAAGTAAAGTGTGACATCATGCACACGGTCACCAAGACCAACATCATATCGACAAATATGAGTTTCCATTTTTGGTACCCCTAGACCTCCACTTTCCAGTGCTTAGCTACACCTCCCGCCATTATTTCCCTATTAAAACCAATATCCAAATAACTAAACCATTATCGATTTATTAACCAAGACTATTAATATTGGTATCATTATACCAACCCTTACTTGGAAGTATCATCCATAACCAACCATTTAAGGCTTAAGGGAACTTTTAAGTGCCCTTGTATTTACCATATTAAATCACTTGGGAGACTTCCATGTTCCCCACAAGCATAATAAATTATCGTTTTGCCTTTCCAAACCATTTAAACTATGCATAATTCACTTACAATGTTTAAAATATTCAAGAGTTCAATTAAAAGAAATCATACAATAAACTTACCTTTATAAGCACTTTGTCAAACACATTAGGGGAATAATATAACTAAAACCAACTCCAATTACCATTAAACCATTCCTATTCAAACAAATTTTCCAAAACCACCATTAATTCATATAAAAGCATAATTAAAACCAAGAGAAACCACAACCAACTATTTTATATTAAAACCCCCAAATCATATTTTAAAGACAAAATAATGTAATAGTAAAACCATTATTCCCATGCATTTAAGTAAAATTAACAATGAGGGAAGAGAAACAGGCCTTAAAAGAAGATGATGACTGAATAAAATCACCAAGACAAGCCCCAAATTGATCCCTTAGTTGAAATCACCCTAGCTCCCCTTGCCCCATAGCTCTTGAGAGAATTATGGAGAGTTTAGGAAGAGTTTCTAAGTGTTAATTAATAGAATAATAGGGTAAATAACCTTACAAGTAGGTTAGAAGTTGTGGGACCTTATAAGGATGAGTAGGTAAATATCCATAATACCCATACTTAAGTTGCAAAAAATCCCATCACAGGGATTTGACTGGCCGTTATGAGTTGTACCCTACAAATACTATTGATATCCACCACTCGTATCCAAGACTTAACCCTTGGTAGAAACATTATCCAGTATACGACTTATCCAACAAAGTCGTAAAACACAAGGCCTTCACAAAATTATTTATCAACCATTCTTATCCATTAGGCCAATGTCATAGTTTAAAACACATTTCAATTCAATTTATGGTCATCAAGACCTTTATAAAATCATTCATCCTTCATTATCATTCTTATACAAAACATTAGTGCAAAACATAATTCACCATGTAACTAGTTTATTCTCTTAGGCATTTTCACAAACACTTTGAGTGCATTCTATTATCATCCAAAATTAAGGTAAAAACCACAAGTTTAGGGTAGCCCATGGACGAATTATTAAACCACAATCACCATGAACCCACATATGCAGACCATCATAAAAAATGTATATAAAAATAATTTAAACCAAAAGGGAACAATACCCAATATATGCAAGCAAAACCATCAACTATGATTTTTAAAACTACCATTACTGAATAAAACTAAAATTTTCAAATACATAATATTAGAGAAATGACAATGAGGGAAGAGTCATATTCCTTATTTACAAAGATTCACGGAGAAAAACATGACTATTGAGCCCCTAGATGAATACTTGTAGAAACCCTAGTTCCAATCTTTATGAGAGAGTTAGAGAATGTATCTTAATTATTTTGATCCTTCAATATGAGTTATTAGAGGCCACAAGGAGATTTAAGCCATAGGTATTTAAGGGTTTTGGGGTGGGAAATCTCTCGAATGCCATCAACTTAAAAGTTGATAACTTGCTCACAAGAGGGAACACTCACCCCTAAAACCATACCCTAGGGTACAAGTAGTACCCATATATCATACCCTGGGACTCATCTTGGACCTCCATACTGCCCAATAGACAACCACACAAGGCTAACAGGTATCCCAACATACAAGAAGTACCCTATGACCTATACTATATATAGAGTGCACATGGATAAGTTTAGGTCATTATACGACTTGACAACATACATTTCACACCTTATCATACAACTCGAAAGAGGTCTAACTATAATTTGGAAAAAATGAGACCAACCTACACTTACCATCATATGAGATGAGGGACCCTAATAGTACCTTAGCATACGACTAGTACCTTCAAGTCGTACCTTGTCAAAAAAGAAAAACTTAGGAAATACTCTAATGGTCCAAAGCCAAGGTGTTTTATTGTGGTGTCTGTGGATGGTCGGGATACTTTGGTGGATTTTTTTTAATTAGAAATAGTTAATATAGATGCTATATTTGGGAAGGATAAGTTGTACTCGTGCTTTACATCTTTAGACTGTCAGACCCATAAGGTCATTTTTAAATGTCCTAATGAGCTGGTTATTGAGTTGGACGATGGTTCCTTAGCTCCTAAGGGAAGTTTCATATCATATATTAAAGATCATAAATTAATCTCCATGGGGTGTCTCTATCATATGATTAGGGTTAAAGATTCTAACTTGGAGGGTCTTTTTTTACGTTCTATCCCAGAGGTGAATGAATTTCTTGAGCTCTTCCCTGATGACCTTCATAGTATTACTCCCGATAGGGAGACTAATATTGGGATTAATCTTGTTTTGGAAACTCATCCTATCTCTATTCCCCCATATTAAATAGCTCTAGCTGAGTTCAAAGCGCTTAAAGAGAAATCGAAGGATCATTTAAAAAAAGTTTCATCCATCATAGTGTGTCTTGGTGGGGTGCACCAGTGTTTTTCTTCTATAAGAAAGATGGTTCTCTTTTAATATGTATTGATTATTGATAATTGAATAAGGTAGTGGTAAAGAATAAGTACCTTCTTCCAAGGATAGCTAGCTTGTTTTATCAGCTTCAGTGTGCTAAGTTTTTCTCTAAGATTGATCTTCGATGTGGGTATCATTAGTTAAAGATTAGTGATGTAGATAATCCTAAGACTTCTTTCCATACATGGTATGGGCATTTTGAGTTCCTGGTTATGTCTTTTGGGTTGACTAATTCCCCAACTTCATTTATGGACTTGATGAATAGAGTCTTCCTTCAGTTTATGGATTTGTTTATCATTGTGTTTATAGATGATATTCTAGTGCACTCTAAGAGCGAGGTGGATCATTCCGGTCACCTCCGCATTGTGTTAAAGACCCTGAAGGATCAACAGTTGTATGCTAGGTTTTTGAAATGTAAATTCTGGTTGAATGTTGTCACTTTTATGGTTCATATCATTTCTAGTGAAGTGATCATGGTGGATCTCTAGAAAGTTACAGTGGTTAAGAAGTGGCCTAGACCCATGACTCCTATTGATATTTGGAGCTTTTTGGGTTTAGCTGGTTATTACAGGAGGTTCGTTGAGATTTTTTAGACTATAGCTACCTCAATGACTATGTTGACTAAAAAAAGGGTGAAATTCTTATGGTTTGAAGCTTGTTGGGGTAGTTTTGAGATGCTGAAGATTAAGCTGACTTCAGCTCCGATCTTAACTTTGCCTGGATGCAATGATGGATTTATGGTTTATTGTGATGTATCCATGTGGGGCTTTGATGTGTCTTGATTCAACATGACAAGGTGATATCTTATGCCTCCAGACAATTGAAATTGTATGAGAAGAATTATCTGACTCATGACTTGAAGCTATTTTTTATGGAGTTCATGTTTAAAATCTGGCATCACTATTTGTATGGAGTGCATGTGGATATATTTTCTGATCATAAGAGCCTACAGTTTGTATTTACTTTGAAAGAGCTAAAGGTTAGGCTAAGGAGATGGCTGAAGCTACTAAAGGATAACGACATGAGCCTTCACTACCATCCATTTGAAGCTAACACGGTTTCTGATGCTCTTAGAAGGTTATCCATGGGGTGTCTAGCACATACGGATGAGGGAAAGCAAGAATAGGAGGAAGATGTTCACTATTTGTATAACATTAGAGTTCAGCTATTGGACTCCAAGGATGGTAGCATGTTTTTTCAGGAGGTGGCGAAGTCATCCTTGGGTGCTGAGGTAAAGGAGAAGTAAGTGTTAGTGACACGACCTAAACTAGGGCCTAATTGTTCTAATGACTCAAGCCCAACATGGATAAGAGACCACTACCAATACCCCACCATAACCTCCCTACATCCCATATTAGATGAGTTCCAAATATATATATATATAAAATCCAAAAAAATGGGAAATCATAAATAAAATAAAGTCAACTAGTGTCTGCCCAAATACCAATACCAATGCCAAGGATGACACGAATACAAACACCGCCCATACCAACAAACGCTAGTCCTACAAAGCCTCTGCCTAAAGTAAAACAATATTTGGTCGGTAAATGCCCCCGACTATTGCCAAAGCCAAAGTCTATGAAATTACAAAAGTGTGTAAAGAAATCCATGCCATGAAATGGAGCCTTTCAGAGTATGGAAGCTCACCAGTTCAATCCAACTCAAGTTGATCTCAAATCCAGTCACTGAGCAGGAGGAGTACAATGGCCAGATCCTACATCACGTGGGGATACAACACCTAAAGACGGGTTAGTGGTTGAACACTAGCATGAACTCATGATAAGGATAAAATAATGTCAACCTTTAAAACCCAGTTGACAACTATATGCATTCACCACAATGCAGATATATGTAATCCATGTCAGGGAAGGGAACTGGGTTTATCATGACTTTAAGATAATTAACCTAGGTGTGTGTAGCTTAACCGTCCTAGAACCACCCATGGGATATATGCGCCTAGTGTTACCCTTTTAACATTCCCGATTTATTTAGTCGCATAAATCGGAGATACCATAGGGGTAGGGGATTCCCATCTACACTTAGCTCTACATGATATATATACAAGAAAAACTTAGGTGATTCCTATGTACCCTACAAGTATATAGTCCCCATAACCAATCCTCATGTCATTAAACATGAGTTTCCAGTGTCCGTCTATTAGACTAAATTTTTCACTATTAGCGATCACAACCCGCCATTATTTCCCAATTAAATCCATTATCACACAACTAAACCGCTAATTCAATTTATTATTAACCAAGGCTATAAGAAGTGGTATCATCATACCACCTATAGCTAACAAGAAATTTCCTTAGCCTAACTATTAAAGAAAGTATTACTATGTACCCGTAGCGCCCATTATAATTAAGTTTACTAGAAGGATTCCTATGTACCCCATAAGTAGTTCATTATTATGTTGGATTTGGGGATTCCCATGTACCTTGTAGGTCTTTCAATAAGACCATAACCATGACCACCAAGACCTTACCATTTAACTATTTAAAACTATCCAAACAAATTTAGGGTTCCATTATCACTTTATACCATGTAAACTTTTCAATACAAGTTCAACAATGTAACAAAAGTTTTCTAATAGGCAATTAATCAAACATGTTAAAGGCATATAGATTCCAAAACAACAACCAAGTACCAATTAATCATTCCCATGCAACCACATATTCAAAAAACTATCACAACATAAGAACCATAAGTAAAAAAGTGGGAAAACTATAGCCAAACAATTATAACAAAAACCCCCAACATATAATTCAAAACCCAAAACCATACCACAACTATGACATGAAAACCATACACTAAATAATGTTGTTAGTTAAAATAAAAATGAGGGAGGAGTAACATGCCTTAGATTACAAAGAATATGGAGAGGAGCCACCCTTGTAAGACCCAAACTGACCACCTTGGAGGAAACCCTAGACTTCTTTGACCCAAAAACCTTCAGAGAGATTTGAGAGAGTTTTGAGTGTTTTATTTGGAATAGTAGGGTAAATGATTCCCAATAGTGTTTTAAGTTGTGGGTCCTTAAGAGGTTAAGAGGGGAAATTTCTAGATTTACCCCAACTTAAACTTCACAAAATTCCCACAAGAAGGTACAACAATACCCACTCCAACAGTACCCTACCATATGAGTGGTACCCACTACTCGTACCCTAGGCACCCCTTGGACACCAACTCTATCAAATATATGACTACCAAGGCCATATCATACCCAAACATACAACAAGTACCATTGAACTATACCTTAGGCAGAATAGACTTCTCTAGGTTAGAATTTGGGCATCACACGGTTCGGCGTCATACCACTATTACCCTAATGTACGACTATTATGATCCATTCGAACCTTAGATAGAAAACTACCAAACCACAAAGATTAACATATAAAGAACACCCCCTAAATTTTACCCTATCATACGATAAGTACCAACAAGTCGTATGATGTCCAGAAGTTCAAAATTGAGAAATTTTCTAAGGACCAAAACCCAGGGTTTTTCAATTCTCTTCCACTTGGATATTTCATCCTCGAATGATGGACAAGGAAATATAAGAATGATTTACATCCCAATGCCCCCATTCCAAATTTTAACCAAGTTAGAAAAAAATGCAAGGAAATCAACCTTTACTTATTTAAAATAAGAAAACAAGGATGTTATGAACAACACATACCTTAAGGACATATATCCGTATTCAAAAACTAATGTAGATACTTGGACTTCATGTCCTCTTACGCTTCCCAAGTAGCCTCTTCCACCATGTGGTTCCTGTATAGAACCTTTACCGAGGCCATATCATTGATCCATAATCGACGAACCTAACAATCCAAGATCACAATCGGGATCTCCTCATTGGACAGAGAATCCAAAATACCAATATCCTTAATAGGAACCACTAGAGATGGATCACCAACACACTTCCTCAACATAGATATATGGAAAACAGGATGAATGGAGTTTTAACTAGAAGGAAATTCTAGTTGATACGTAATATTACCAACCTTTCTTAAAATTACATAAGGACCAACATGTTGAGGAATTAGCTTCCTTTTTTTCCCAAATTGTATCACTCCCTTCATAGGAGACACCTTTTGGAATACCCTATCCCTAACCTAGAACTCCAAGTCCCTATATTTTACATTTGCAAATCACTTTTGGCGACTTTGGGAAGCCTATCCCAAATTACCTTTACCTTTTCCATAGCTTGATAAACCAAGTCCAGAACAAACATATCTTCCTTACTAACCTCGAACCACCTAATAGAAGATATATACCTCCTACCATACAATGACTTAAAAGAGGCAATCCCAATACTAGAATGGTAACTATTATTGTAAGCAAACTCTATAAGATGTAGATTCTTAACCCAACTACCACTATAGTCAATCACACATGCATGAAGCATATCCTCCAATGTTTGAATAGTCCTTTCTACTTTCCCAATTGTCTGTCGGTGAAAAGCAGTACTCAAACCAACCTTAGTCCCCAACCGTTTCTTAAATGACCATCAAAATTTAGATGAAAACTACGTACCATGATTAGAGATGATAGAAATAGGTACCCCATGCATCTTTACAATCTCTTGGATGTACAACCTTGCATATTCCTCATCAAAAAAGTTAGTCCTCACTGGAAAAAAGTGAGATGACTTTTTGATCCTATCCACGATGACCTAAACTGAATTGAATTAGTTTCAAAACGGGGGAAGATCGGTAACAAAATCCATGTTGATCACATACAACTTTTATTTAGGCAACTCAATTTCATGATACAACCTTCTGAGCCTCATGTGCTCAACTTTTACTTATTGACACACCATACACTTAGCCATAAAATCATCCACATCCCTCATCATAACATTCCACCAATACATATCCTTGAGGTCATGATACATTATCGTCGATCAGGGAAGAAAAACCTTGCACCATTCATGCGCCTCATCTAAGATCCTTTCCTTTATTGCAAACCTTCAACTTCATGAAAACATAACCTCTCTTGGTACCACAAGGTATCATCACCACTAACCACAAATTCCACCACCTTTTGCCCACCTACATCACTATTGATTTTCATCAATACAGGATTTTACATTTGCTTCTCCTTGATCTCTACACCAAGAAACAACTACACCACTTCCTACATCAACACACCACCATCTTCGAATTCTAAGAGACAAACTCCAAGGTTAGCCAAGTGGTGAATATCATTCACCAACTCCTGCTTCTTCTTTTCTACATGAGCTATACTCCCCATGGACAACCTGATAAGAGCATTAGCAACTATGTTAGCTTTACATGGGTGGAAGTAAAGATTTATGTAATAGTTCTTGGTAAGCTCAAGCTATCTCCTCTGCCTGAGATTAAGCTATTTCTAAGCGAACACATACTGCAAACTCTTATGATCTGAAAAGATATCCATGTGTACTCTATACAAATTGTGCCTCCAGATCATAAATGCAAATACCACAACTAACAGTTCCAAATCATGAGTAGGATAGTTCCTCTTCTGCACCTTCAACTTCCTAAAAGCATAGGCTATCACCTTACTATGTTGCATTAATATACTACAAAGACCCACCCTAGACGCATCAAAATAAACCACAAACCCTTTAGTGCCTTTCGGTAAGGTAAAATCCAAAGTTGAATTAAGCTTATCCTTCAACTTCTCGAAACTACCCACTCAAGCATCTGACCAAGAGAAATTTACCTTCTTCTGAATTAACTAAGTTAATGGACTAGCCACAGTAGAGAAATTCTCCCAAAGAACTCCTATAGTAGCTTGCTAAACCTAATAAACTTTGAATATCAGTTGGAGTCATGTTTCTAGGCCATTTTATAACCACAACAACCTTTTCCTGATCCCCCCATGGTCCCCTCACTTGAAATAATATGACCTAAAAATACGACAGTGTTCAACTAGAATTCATATTTTAAGAATTTGAAATACAATTGCTTCTTTCTCAAGGTATGCAACACAATATAGAGGTGATTGGTATAATCCATCTCTCTCATAGAATAAACCAGGATGTCATCTATGAACACAATGACAAACAGATCCAGAAACTGATGAAAGACCCTATTCATAAAATACATGAATATCGTAGGGGGATTTGTCAAACCAAGTGACATTACCAAGAACTCAAAGTACCCATACCGGGTACGAAAGAAAGTCTTAGGGATATCCACTTCCCTAATCTTAAGCTAATGATACCCTGATTGAAGATCAATATTAGAAAAGAATTTGGCACCTTGCAACTGAACAAAAAAGTCATCTATCCTTGGAATAGGATACTTGTTCTTAATCGTCACATTATTCAACCGTCGCTAGTCAATACACATCTGATGGGAACCATCCTTCTTATGCACAAATAACATTGGTGCGCCACACAGAGACATACTATGATGGATGGAACACTTATCTAATAAATTCCTGAATTGTTTCTTAAGATCCTTCAATAAACCTAAGCCATTCAATAAGGAGGAGTAGATATTGGATGAGTTTTCAAAGCAAGATCAATCCTAAACTCAATCTATCTAACAGGAGTCATGTTGTACATCGGTCAGTTTTGTTTGGTTTTACATATTATCGACTTTTAGTTTTTAAATATGCTAAACCAATAATCAAACCAATAAGATATTTTTTATGATTTTTTTATTTATCGGATTTTAGTCCTTAATGGTTCGGTTTTCAATTTAACTGATTAGAAAATACTCATAAAATAAAAATAGTAGTAATGAACATGAAAAAAAATCAAATCTTAGTTGCAAACAAAAATCCTATATAATGTCTTTTAATTTACAAGAATCTTCAAGTTTGAACTAAACGTTGTTAGGAGAAATTAAGAGTTTGTATAATTGAAATAATAGGTTTGTTAATTTGTACAGATTATTGAGAAATTATGAGAAATTTATAATAAGTTATATATATATATATATTCTTATTGCGTTACCGGTTTACCCAATAACCCAATAAGAAAAAACTAAACTGAACTAATAACACAATAACTTTTATATAAAACTATTAAAAATACATTAACTCAATAACCCAATAACATTTTTATCGATTTGGTTTATCGGTAGGTTCATTTTTTTGCACACCCCTAAACAGGAGAAACACCAGGAAGGTCATAAGGGAAGACCTCAAGAAATTCATTCACCACCAGAATAGAATGCAAGGAAGGACCTTCCGAGTTAGCATATTTAATCCATACAAAATGATAAAAAAACCATTTGGAGATTAATCTCATATCTCCAAGATATGATATAACCTTACCCTTAGGATCTAGGAAACGACACTCCCATTCAATATATAGCTCACCAGGGAACCTAAAGACTATGGGTCATATAGTCTAAGGATGCATAGAATGAGCGTCACTAATCCATAACAAAAATCACATCAAACTACACCATATCTAATTCATACAAATCCACCAAAGTCTCTTTACTACCAAAAAATACCACACACACCCTATATACTCTTTTAGCAATAATAGAGTAACCTATCAATGTAGAAATAGAAAAATAGTCCAAAATAAAGTTGGGACTAAAACCAAAATACATAGCCACAAATATGGTCACATAAGAGAGTTGATGATGAAGAAACTAGAACATTATTCGCCCTCGAAGAAACCTTACCAACTGAATACTTTCTAAGCATATGGCCTAACTAACTATATTTAAAGCACCAGTCCCTCCCCTTATCACAAAAATCCAATGCAACCAACCACCGAAACTACAAGGAAGACATAATGAAGACAACTGAGCCACACTAGACTTAAATTAGGCACCCTGTGCCATGAAGTTTTCGTAACCCTTCTGATGCATGTAACCCGATGGCTTCAAGTAAGGAGCACTGACTGTGGAAAAAGAACCAAAACTCTCCTACTTCTTTTATGGCCAGTAATAACCATCTCTATCACTTTGTTGTTGGCCACCACCCCACTCAGAGAACCTACATTTCTTACCCTACCTTTCCCCTATCTTAGCCTGCCTTTTATTTTCCTCTTCCACTTGTACATAGGAAAAACCAACCTAGAGATATGTATGTCTTTGATTAGCAAGGAATTCTTACTTTAAAGGAGCAACTCACAAGACAATTCTAAGGTGAACTTTGTCATCTTGTCCCTCATAAACAATACCATCTTCGAGGAATATAAAGACAATTGGTGAAAATTTGAGGCATACTCCTTGATCATCATCTTCCCTTATTTAGATTAACAAATTCCTCCACTTTTGCTTCCCTCAACTGCTGAGGAAAGAAGCAGTACAAAAATGCATTGGAGAATGTCTCAAATAAAGATGACTCCTCAACATCACCCCTTGACCTATCTTATTCCTTGTACCATTGTTATGCCATATAGTTTAGCTGATAGGAAGAAAACTCCACCTCTTCAATATTCGTAGTATGCATAACCTTAAAAATCTTTTCTATTTCATCCAAAAAAACCTTAGGATTCTCCTCCACCCTAAGACTAGTAAAAGTTGGATGACTTAACCTCATAAACTAGCCAACCCATGTGGCCTAAAAATATAGGGTATCAGATGCACCACACTCAGCCTGAGAAGCTACTAACTGAGCAATCATATGAATCAACTAAAAAAACTCCTCACTCATAACATCAGCCGGAGGACAACTAAATGAAATCGGTGGAACCCTAGAATAATCAAAACTGGACCCCTAGTATGAGTATCTATCCCATGAGTAGAGTCTGTCCTTTCTATATCATCCCCAATTAGGATAGAGGAGTTTCTTTGGGCTTTATATCATTGAGTAATGATCTAAAAAGAAAACAAACATAAATTATAGAACATTCCAGGACTCAGACTCTAAATCTTGAAAATAGAACACATGAAAGAGAAATATTCCTAGATGCTTTGTAGTCTTACCCATCTGAGTGTGGAAAGCTATACAACATTACAAGTGTAATACCCCAAACTTTCTTTAAGTCAAATCTAGTCTCCAAAAGTGTTCATGATGACTTCCTAAATGATTAACAGTTAAATCAAATAGAATTTCCCCAATTTTGACTATTTATCATGTGTGAAATTTAATTAGCTTTCCAACGATACCAATTTTGTCCAAATCTGGTATCAGAGTAAAAAGTTATGGACGTTTTACTGAGATCTGTCAGAACCGCCCAGGTGCGACAGGCAGGTTGATGGACCTTCGATCTAGCGATGGATCGTCATCTAAAACATCGCAGCTAAGGCAGCAAGTTAATCTTTTGGCTAAGGTGCAACAGAAAGGTTGACAGACCATCAAACTTACAATGGACCATCGCTTAAGGTGTCACTACAAAGGCAGTGAGTCCCTATCCTGGTCCACTTGAGATGGTCAAAACGACGGACCGTCGATCTAGCGATGAACCATCGCACGAGCCATTGCAGATCCTATTCATTGATTTTTAGGCCATTTTTAAAAGGGTATTTGGGTCTTTATTTACCTGTTTTAACCCCTAATTATAGCTGACCATCGCTCATTACTTTATTATTCATTCACAACACCAAATTAGGGTTTCTATCAAAGATCAAACCCCAAGAACAAGAAAACCTAGGTGCTTAATTCCAAGTTAAGAACTCAAGCTTTACTCCTCCTATCTTCAAGAAATCATTCACCTAGGTATGTCAAGTGCTCATTCATGGATTCTTTTCATCCATGAAGCCCAAGAATCCAATTTTAAATTTTAAATTATGATGTTTATGTTGTGGATTGATTGTGATCATGTTGATGTTGTGTATGATACCCAAGTTGGAATTGTTAAATGTGTTTTCATTAATTTATTCTAGCATGTGGATTGAAATCTACTAAAGTATGTTTATTTATGCAACCATGATGAATTAATTTAATGTCCATGCCTAAGCTTATAGTTATGCATGCAAGGTGTTTGACAAAATGCCTAAGAGAATAGGAAAAATGCCTTATGACTCATTTGTGACCAAAATGATGAAGCTATGCTTTACCCTTATGTTCAAAATTGCTTCCATGTTATTGTTGTGCATTGAAATTGTTTGATGGATTGTTTGTGAGATTAGACTATGAAATTATGACATGTTTATATACTTTTCAATTCATTTACAAAACCATGATAATCAAGTGCCTCATGAAATTCTCCAATGATTGTGTTATAGATTGTTGACTATAGTCATGTATCAAGAAGTGTCATATCTTGTCAGTTTTATGATATCGAGTCCAGGGGGTGGTTGTACCTATCAATTTAGCTGTGTGGCTAGAGCCAGTGTCATGTTTTCAAGATACTCTTAGTTAAGCCATTTTCAGTAGAATTCAGTCAGTCTCATGACTCAGGAAAAACTCAGTAATCTTAGTTAGTTATTAGATCAGTAATATTCTGTCAGTCAATGGAACTCAGTAAACTTAGTCTAGTCAGTTCAGTATAATTAATTCAGTTTCTAATCAAATGGAAGTAGGAATTCAGCACCAAGTGAGCGCAATAATGGGAACTCACCTGCGAGTAGAGGGTTTGATTCTTTAAAGAAATCCTTGTGCTCCAGAACAACATTGCTAGCGTAGGTTGAGGCACTAACCAGTTGGATTAGGGTTGATGAGGTGGCTTAATCTGTTAGATGAGGGTCCCACTATTCTCCTTAGTGTACCTGTTAGATGAGGGATCAATCATAGCTTGTCCTTACCAGTGGCGCGGTATAGACACCCTTCCAATTGGGGTTACAGATTGGACCCCAAGTCAGCTATATTTCTTTAATTGGGGCATATCGGTTAGATTACTACTTCCTAAAGTTACAGTTTTAGTCTCAGTCTCAGTAATAGAACTCTGATAGTTCTAAAAAATTCAAGACTGTCTCATACAGTCAACTCAAAATAATACGAAACTTAGCTAGTTCCATAAGAACCTAGACTGTCAGATACAGTCTCTCAGTATTAATTATCAGTACTCATGTTATCAGTATTCAGACTCAGTAGTAAGTATCATCACGAATTTAGTTATAGTCATTTACTCATATATGTATTCTCACGTTCATATTATACAGTGGATTAGCATAGTTCATGCATATAAACCCTTGCATTCATCATACCTCACTTACATACCAGTACATTCAATCGTACTGACATATAAATGCTATGGTGTTTTGTACCATAGGTTCAGAAGCACGAGCTCCAAAGCATTAGTAGCATTCCAGTCTCAGCATTCAGTGTTAGCAGTGAGTCCTCATCCTTCGAGGACATGATCAGTAGTTTATTATTTCATTACTCAATTTATTTCAGTAGTTGAAGTTAGTTGGGGACATGTCCCATCAACTCCTTATTTAGACAGTTCAGTCAGTTAGAGGATTTTCAGACTATAGTATGCTCAGATAGTTTATTTCAGTTCATGTTTTGCTATTGATAAACCGTACTCTCAGATAGTATGTTATATCCGTTTTAAATCTTATGGCATGTTTCAGTCTATTATTTCCGCATTTTACATGATGTTACACAGTATAGAGGTACAAATATCAGTCATGGGTTATCTTGTGGCCCTTTGAGGTCATGAGCATCGTGTAGCATTTTGGGTGCCAGATTTGGGGCGTTACAACAAGTGACTCTACTCGACACGACGTTATAGACTCACAATTTACCATAAACCTCGGGCTGTAATAATAATATTCAATTGGGACATGCTCCCAAACAAGGCCAAAACCAAAGTCTAAGAAATAAAGAAAGTGTGTAAATAAATCCATGACATAAAATAGAGACTTCTGGAGTATGGATGCTCACCAATTTAATCCAACATAAGCTGATCTCGAATTCGATCACTGAGAAAGAGGAGTATGGAAATCATCCTTCCTTGCTTCAAATTCACGATTTCCTCTGCCTTTGGCTCCCTTAACTCCTGAGGAAAGAAGTAATTAAGAAAATTACTAGACAAACCATCCCATAAATCAAACTCAATATCGTCACCCGTAGAATGGTACCACTCCTGATACCATTGAAACTCCACATTTTCAACTGATAAGCTGCAAACTACACACCCTCCACATCAGTAACATGCATCACAAGGAAGATATTTTATGTCTCATCAATGAAAATTTGAGGATCTTTCTCAACTTTAGAATCAGTGTAAATAGGAGGATGCAACCTCATAAATTGGCCAACTCTAGTGGCCTCTGTGGATGAAGCAACAGAAACAACATGCTCAATCAAGTTTTCCACGAACTCGATAAGTAAATTAATCGAAGACACACTAGACTGGGGTGCCTGAGGAAGGATAGGGGGAACCGGTTGAGCCGTCTCATGGAAATTAGAAGCAGTGACCCTCGACCAAGTTTGAACTACTAGAGTAGGATGAGCTTTGTCCTGATTGTCCTCTTAAGGGATAGAAGAGTTTCCATGATCATTACATCTTTTGGGAGTCATGATTTGAAAAACGAACATACATAATATACAGGAGATCCAAGACCTTAGACTCTATAGCTTAAAATAGAACAATAATATAGAAAAATATTCCTAAATATCTTGTTGCCTCTCCCTTATAAGTGTGGCATGTTACACAACTATAAACGAGACTCTACTTGACACGACATTATTGAATACACAATGACATTAAACCTAAGCTCTGATACCATCTTTATCACGAACCTAGCCATGGCCTAGCCGTGATAGGTATCTAAAGTAACACCGAGGATTGGAGACCACACCTGCCCACCTAACAAAACTACATAATGTCCCTAATGTCTGATGAATTCCGAACATATAACAAGAAAATTTTAGAGAATGAAGGGTATGTCTAAAATCGATAACCATTAACTGGCCAATACAATCGACCAACATCACCCATGCCCACTATAATCCGACAAAGACCTCTAACACAAGAACAAAAAAAATAGTCTTAGTCAGGACATAGCCCCGACTCTGACAGATGACAATGAAAATGATAAGGTTAATGATAATGGAAACAATCAACTCACTTCTAAGAAGGAAAACTGATGAAATGTCTAAGCCTTATAAAGAATGAAAGCTCACCACAATGAACCGACGAACTGAGTCGATCCCCCTAACTCTACTCAAGAAAAGTAGAGGTATCTCTGGTGCCTAAATCGTATAGGGATGCAGCATCCAGAGACAGTTAGTAAGGTGAACACTAGCATGTAATTCAAGGATAAGGATAACATAATGTCGTGATCAACAATACAAAATTATTCAAAATCAATCCACATAATCAAATGCATATACATACATATATATATATATATATATATATATATAACATGCCGAGATCAGGAAACATTTCTTAACATGCGCTTTAAAACTTTATCTCGTATTGTGCAGATCAACCATCTTAATATAAGAAGGCACCCATGAGCAATATGGGCTTCGCTCTCACCTAGTTGTTAGGTCCCCAGTACATCTGGTCACATAAACCAAAGGGTATATGTATGCACTATGGGGACTCTAATCTCCCAACATTCAAAGGTGAAACGATCATCAAATCATGTAATATAATGTGGGAACTCAAATATCCCAATCAAATAAAGGTAATAAGGAGAACTTGAACCACACTATCATATAGACCCCTACATCAGCAACTATGGTTTCCAGTGTTGGTCCCTCGGGACCTCCATTTTCACGACAAAGCTACACAACCCTCATTAAAGCCCAATAAAAACAAGTATCACACATTTCCTTTCGTTGAACCACAATACACATTAATGCATACATTTTTTGTATCATCGTACCAACTACACTTGCAAGGTAACATCAATATGCCAAACCAATTACCATCACTGGGGGAAATAATAATACTCTTTTGGTTCAATTGTACAATAGCTTGGGGTATTACACAATCCCATAAGATTTAATAAAAAACCATTATGCTTCATTAACCTTTCACATTATGAAATAGTTCAAGAGTAGTCAATAAACATACTTCTCATATTCAGAACCAATTTCATAATATGGGGCTGAGGTCATAACCACTTCAAAAGTCACAAGTTTTAGAAGTCACAATCCCTAGTTCATTCACCATTCCTATGAATTAACTTGATTTTTAAAACCATCATATAAACTTAACCCATGCAGGGATAAACATGAAATATCTCATACACAACAATTATTCAAAACCTTAAACCCATGTTTTCAAAACAAACCACAATACCATATTAACAACATTTTAAAACTTATGCTTTTGGCTAATTAAAATTAGGGTAGAATAACATTCCTGAAGTAACAAGTTTCACGGGGCGAATTCAATCCTTGAGCCCTTGGATGGCCTACTTCTTGGAAACCCTAAGTATGGGCTTCTTGAGAGAATTTAAGAGAGCTTTTGAAGTGTTAGAGTATTTTATGAATGAGAAATAACCCCTCTTAAGTGCCTTGTGAATGTGGGGTTTTAAATGGGTGAGAAGGGAATTGTCCAAAGTTCCATAAATTTAAAACTGAAATTTAGTTGTCAGTGACAACGGGTCACTATACGACTTGTCTAGACTCATTAAGATTTGTCACCACAAGTCATACCCAAGAAAGTCTCCAAGGCACTCACAATCTGTTGACCTTACAACACAATCGATATGACTCATAATGGAAACCTACGACTTATAATAAGTCCTTATGCTTCATAGTGAACCACTCGTACTCATAGCAGAACTCAATCATACACTTACTAGTTTGGATACGATTCAAGTCAAATGACTAGTCAAGACACCCTACGACTCATCAATGGAGTCTTAGTCTTGACAGTGAGGATAAAATTTCAAAAAATTTAAAGGACCAAAAACTCAGGATTTTACAATGTCCCTAATAAAACATAACTAAAAAAGATGCAGGAGAGGATGTATGACCCATCCCACGATTGTGAGACCCATCTGTGATTATGGATGTTTCTCGTGATTGGGTGTATGACTTGAGGCACTCTAGACTTGATCAAACAATCCCTGTTATGATCGTGGGAACCCACAAATGATTGTACCTTGGTTTGTAGGTTGAAAGTCCAAGCCAAATAAGCTCTAGGACTTACGAGCATACCTATAATCGTGGTTTCATATCGTCTTTACAAGGTATACTTATCAACTTTTAGGTGTTTGGTACTATTTTGATCAAATGAGAGCATTGTATGGTCATAATATCACACTAAGATTGTACTTATGCTCGTCGGTTCTCACTATTGGATAGTGTTCCACTAAAGTGGCCATATATTTTTCTTCGATATCAAATTAAGGTAAAATAGATATAACCTAATGAAGACTCAAAAACTTTTAATTTGGTGGGTCATGAGATAAAAAACACTCCAGAATCTAGGAGATAAGATATTTTGAAGTTTACTATAGGTAGATTCTTTGCAAGAAAACAACCTGTAAGGAAGGTTTCAACTTGTCTATGAGCTCAGAGTTACTTGTGGGATTAATACATGTCTAAATCACTTATCATACCACCAAAGTGTCATGACCCAATTTATTAGGTCATGATGGCACCTACAATAACCCACCAGTAGGAAAGACAAACCCATGGTCCAGAACGGCTAGTAACTGACTACCAGATATATAAAGAGAAGAATTGTAGAATTGATGAAATAAAGAAATAACTGCATAATAAAATCCCAAAACCTGATGGTATCAGTACAAGAGTTGCTAATAATATCATAGTACAAAGTGAAGTTCAACTGAATACACTGATATAACTTATCTCCAAATACAACATACAGACTTGTCTAATACATAACAATGAGATAGGTAATACTCAAAACGTCTGGAGGTTAATCTAAGTCTCTGAATCATGGTTGCTCCGGACGATGCACATATCAACGGTGATAACCTGTACTATGATCTGCAGGCTGCAGAAGTGTAGTATAAGTACAAAAAATAGGTACTCTGTAGGCATCATCGACCAACTAAGCTAAGTTATGATATATAGATGAAATAATACAGGGTAATCATAACTATGTCAAATTACAAAATAAAACCTAAAATATCTCAATAATCGTTGTATATAATAAGTAATATAAATGGAATAACAGTATAACATAAGGAATCCATACATGCTAATATCATCATACATAACAAGTAATAAATAAAAGAATAACAATATAACATAAGGCATCCACACATGCCAATATCGTTGTACATAACTGGTAATAAATATCAGAATAATAATAATACACATAAGGCATCCGCACATGACAGTATTATTGTACATGACAAGTAATAAATATCGGAATAACAATATAACATAAGACGCCAACACATGACCCTATCGTTGTACATAAGAATTGGACAATTTGGAATAATAATGTATCATAAATCATCAACAAAAGAAATCACAAGGACAAAGTTAGCTCCCATATGCTAACTAGTGCATAAAGTAATGAACTCAACACTATGTCTAATAACACTGGAGAGTACACCTTAGAGAAATTTCAAGGAATCTAATCAGCAATATATCCAAACTTCATCGTTATTCAACTATCATTCCACGCTTACAATCAATCGAAAGTTCTCCAACCCTCTTTAATTATCATCAAATTCATAATTAAAAAGTCTATGAAAAAATAGGCATAACCATAACAATACAAATATTTAGACAACTATATCCTCGATACACACTAATAGCTATTTACTAGCTAGCCAATGAATTAACTAATCCAATTACCACTAGTCATCATCTACCTTCTAATTGTTATTTATACACTCTTCACCATATAATCATTATTCATGGGTTAACAACTAGTCATTCTTTACCAACTAGTCAATAACTAGCATGTAGCCAACAACATTTAACAACTAAACAATATTTTTTTCTAGCCATCACAAACTCACGAATCACCGTTGATCTAATAATCGCTAATCACCAATTATTCGCTATTGCATTTATTGACTAAACGCCAGTTAGTAACTAGCATCAGTAATCCATAAATACTCAGTTGGCAACTATTCATCATCATATACTAAATCATTAGTATCAACTAATCATCATTTCTATAAGTCTTCATTTACGCTAAACATCATTGTTTCTTAATCATCATAACTACTAGTCTCAAACACCACTAGTACTCATTATTGCTATGGTTCAACTATCCATAAATCATTATTAACCTCTTAATTAATATCCACCGCTAATCATCATTTCAACCTTATATCAACAACTACACCACTTTATACCTTGATCACTAGAAAACTATGGTCGGCATCTGTAATATCAATATTATACCCAACTATGCATGAGCATAAATAACATGTAGTTTCCATACATAGGTCTAGCCATACTCGAACTGGTAGATGTACTCATAGAAAAATCAATAATCATCCTCCTGCCTTCCCGAGTATCATTATATCATCATAATATCCTTTGTCCTTGTCGAGTATCATAAAGTCATCATAATATCCTTTGATTGTATCGGGTATCATCATAACATCATAATATCATCCGACCTTGCTGGTTATCCTCATATCAACATAATATCCTCCGGCCTTGCCAGGTATTATCATAGCATCATAATATCCTCCGACCTTGTTAGGTATTATTATATCATTATAATATCCTTCGCCCTTGCCGTGCGTCATCTTAATATCCAGATTAATATCAATAATAAAGAGGAAGCCCCTCGAGGTCTAAATTAAAGTACAAGCCCCAGGAAGGCTAGAGTAAAGAACAAGCCCCACGTGGTCTAAAGTAAATAAACTTAAAAGGAGAAACAAGAAAATTATACCTTCATATTTCCTCATTGATTATCAATGTCACATTATCAATAAGCGTATATATATGCAACATTAATGTTATAAGTGATAAGTCAATAATCTAGTCGATTAGACCACGAGCTTAATCATAAGCATTATTATGAGCAATGACCCACAAGTAACCTATTCATTTGTGCACCATTAGCATAAAGAAAGTTTATCACTAACTTAAGGAATATCAAATACATGGCATAATCTATTGCTTATTCATAAAATTATCGATATCATACTTTATGGATTTAGCCATGTTATAGTTAAGGGCCTATTCAATAAGGTATTCATTGGCCCAATCAATAGGCAAGGAATAGCCTAATCAATAGCCCAGGTAATAACCATATCCTTGGCTTAATGACTAATATGGTCATGTGCTTCTTTAATAGCATACATAAAAGCTCATTATGGAATCATCAATAAATCTACTATCAAGGTTCCTCAATATTTCATCAAGGGAATTTTTCTAGGAATTTCATAAGCATCTATAGGTCTTACAAGCACTACCTCAATCTTGGGTTACGGTGGGTCAGGACCCACTTTTAACTATCTCAATATACCTTTTAAGTTCATTTGACTAGGCTAATGTATCTAATTCAATTCTTAGGTGTTTAGAAAGACACCATTAAGTCCAAAGTAAGGGTCCTACTCAAATACTATCACTAAGTCCATTGGAACTAAAGCAACTTCGTTAGAGTAAGCATCTAAGGCCAATATTGCCCTAAACATGAGTGATAAGGTCACTCCCGTCTACCTAGAGTAGTTCTAAGGATTATCATGTTAAGCATGAGACATGGCGTCTAATCCAATAGGGTTCAATACAACAAGCTAGGCATTTCACTATATGGATCCAAATGACTTAAAAGATCCAACAATCCACAAGTATCAAAAAATCATCAACCAATACCTAAAATCCCTCACAATATACAGAGATATCATAATTATACTTTGAAAAACCTCATACTAACAAGGGATAAACCTAACATACCTCAAATCAGTAGAATGCTCATCAATTTTCTAAACTTTAGTTTTTCTCTTTAGAGAAGTCTCTTAAAGATACCAAGCTATCAAAAATATCATCTATTTATCAATATGAGAATAACAATACCCATATTTCACCATTGTTCTTTTTAGTCCAAAAATTACACCAAAAACCCAAGTAGGACACACTTACAAAAAATACGTTTCCGAGGTCAACCTAAAGCTTATACATCATCAAGGATTCATAAACCTCAAGAAATAGGTGAAAATTTAGCTTATTTGATGCTAAAATCAAGCCCTCAAGCTATTTGAGGTTTTGGCAAAAAATTCAAGAAATTCAAGGATGGATTCAAAGGATTCTTACCTTAAATCCTAAGATATTTGTGTTAAAAGATGTAAATCAAGCTTCCAAGTCACCCACAAGACTCAATTTAGAGTTTGCTAACCCTTCCAGGGCTTTTATACCTTATAGATGAAGAAAAATAACCAAATTGTGACTTGAGGACCTATTTATAGCCCCTTCAGGTATGGAGATATCGCTATCTCAGTCATAGGAACCACAGTTGCACTATTCCAATTGCAATAGGCCCTTGTTCGATCACACTTGTCCAGTACCAGCAAAGTAAAAAACTTTTTTTTATCGTCGGACCTCAATTTTCGCAAATGAGCTATGTAACCCCAGTAAATTTGACGTTCTGAAAGCATTGGTGAAGTCGGATTTTCCATCAAAGGCCATTTAGAAAAATTATGAGCCCCACACCTATATCTTTCAATTTTCCCACTTTTCAATCATTAGGTCGAAAGAGCTCGAGTGAATTGGCACCCAAACCAAAAGTCGACCTAGCCTAAACTTTATATTTTAGATCTGCTGGCGCAGTCGGAATTTGCATTCGAGAATCTTAATGAAGTTTTCACCCGATGGACATCTAAAACCAGCAAAGACATATAAATAGGGAATTTGTTCTAAAAAACAAATGAACTGCTCGGCAACCAAATCATTAGTCCTAGCAAGTCATAAATGACTTGGACTAGCATGGTGAAGCTTAAACAGTGAAAATAAATAGAATCATGAAAACTAACCTAAAGGGTCATTACAATATCCACTACTAAAAGGACTTTCGTCCCTGAAAGTCAACAGATAAAAAAAATGTCCAAAGCTTAAAAGGATGAGGTACCGGGCCCGTATGCTCCAAGTATGACTTCCTAGATAACCTACTCGAAAAGAGAACACTTCCAAGGGAATTCACCATAGGTATCCCTTATTCAACCACCACCTTCGCATCACTTCTAAATAGACAAAACTCTACTTCAACCAACAACTAGCCTCCACTTCAACCAAAAAGGATTATACACGCAAATCTGAACCACAACACACTAATACAACTTCTATACTCTCCAAAATCAACAAAGGTTTATCTAGGCCAAAGACAACCCAAGATTTGAGTCATACCACTAACTCCTAATCCTAATACAACCTTTTTTTTACCATTTAACACCTGCTATCCACTCCAAACTAGAAGGAAAATCTCTTTAGATCTGCCCATGAAATCTCATCACCTAGAATTAGAAGAAGTGAAACTGATCCGCTAAAAGTCCATATGGATAACATGAGTATAAGTTCATAGGGCACTATCTAGGAAAACAAATAGAGATAATCAATGGTTGCAATATATGTCGATACTACAACCAGTCCGGATTGTAATAAAACTAAAATCAAGAAGATCATGGCATAACTACTCATCACTAAACATTTCGCTCAAAGATGTCCCATTAACCGAGACTGGAACCATACCGAATCTAACTCGAGTATACTATTCCCACTGAGTATATAATCCAAAATTCTCAAAGAAGACTGAAATCTCCAGGTTAGAACTGAAAGAACAAATGCCAAGCTCATGGGCTATCAACTGATACTTAGAAACTATTATCCTTCTGAAGTCGAGAAGACCAAATAGGTAACTATGGAATAGGATAAATCAGCCTATTAATGAAAGACCAACTTAGACAAATATAAAAATAATGGTCAACTTAGCTCCATAAGTCGAAGTTGAAGTCTCAGCACTAAGGATAAATTTCTCAATCACAACCACCCAAACCAATCCTGACGATGGCTAGGCATTAATACTTCAAATATATTTTAACTTCCAAATCGAAATCCAAAGGCATCAAAGCTGAATTTTAGCCAACAAATCAAAACCAAGGTCCAATACTCACATCGATCATACTATCTGAATTAAATATATCTGTACCATATCATATTGAGAGAAAATCAAAACATAGTGGAAGAACAAAATTGTAATACATGATAAATCATTAGCTGAAAACATAGGAAATCCAATCTAGTAAGGGTAAGAAATCTAGCGACTCAAAGAAATACAACTTTAGCCGAACTAATACATCCAACACTCCATCTTGGCAAGTAATGACCCCAGGCACATATCATCGAGGAGAAACACTCCACCAAGCCTCATTAGGCCGGATAAACTCCAAAATGGGGATTTCCTAAATCCACCCAAGTAGGGAAATCATCACTCGATCCATCTATTGATCACATCATCGAAGCAGAAAAATGCCAACTTGAGAAGTAATTACAGGAAAGGCCACCGGCCCCTGTCTCCCTAACTTCACGAAAGATAAGAATCACATTAAAATGAGAACAAAGCATAAAACTCCACACTTATAACAAGAGCAAACCATCAAAGGAAATGAATCCAACAAATCTAAGAGATAAATCAAGGGAATCTCGATATCTATATTAAATTTCTATAAGGCAATGAAATAGCCATAAATAAAGAATGGACCTCAGACTGGTCAATCTCACAAATGGGCTAAATATTAAGGGACAACCAAAACAAAAGCCTTTGCAACCCAGGAGGCAAGTCTAAGAATCTTAAACTCCATAACGGGCAATATAACTAAATTACCAACCCTAGAGTCATACAGAACCACGGAAGGTCAACACACCTTTGACACCACATTACATCCCTGAATCAATCTAACACAGTTAACAAAGAGGGAAAATAATCAACCTCACTGTGCTATGTAAAGAAAATCATCAAATTGGTCTATATCTACTCAAGCCACCGAATAAGCATCACAAGGAGATGAAATTCTCACTAGATAACAATTGTCTATATAGATACCCAACGAGGATAAATTACATCAAGTAATAACATCAAATAATATCAATAACATAAAACTATGATAGTAATAGTAACAACAATATCAACATCAATATAATTAATAGGCGGTACCTAAATGAACATAAATATCATGTACCACTCGGGGGCCATAAAAGGATAGTGTGCTAAGATAAATAGGTGTCAAACCCAAAACCTACAACCATAGAGAGAAAATATCAATACTGATCTACTCCATCCACAACTAAAAGAAATAAACAATAGAGTAGTCACATAATCATGAATTTAATATCAACATACATAATAACTAATATGAACTCATCAAGACGTGTAATCATCAATGGGTATGAAAAACCTAATACACATAATAAAAGACAAATGTGGTAAAAAAAGCACACCAATCAAGGTGAAATCCTTAATTACATGTCTGGTGGGCATAGAGAGAATAAATATAAATGTGTCCAAACTCAGACCAATTGACTAAGTCATCAACTGAGGTGCCAAGCACGCTATCTCTAACTGAATATGTCATAACATCATGAGGCGGATCTGAATGAGCTAGAATGACTTGAAATCCCATGTTAGGGACACTCTCTAGACCAGTAACTGATCTCTCTATAGTAGTAAAAACCTTCGAAAGCTCTAATCTTGGCTAGAAATATGAACTATGCCTAAATGGCTAACCAACTGACACTGAGAGAAATCTTTACTATAATGGTCAACCTTCCCACAATCATAGCCTTCCTCAAGAACTATAGTCTAGCAAGGAATACATGCTAACTCGGTATAATTAACTAACTCTCATCTGGGGTGCTCTTTAGACCCATGTCTTATCTTGCCACACTCAAAACAATCTCGTAGACGAAATACCAATAGCACTATACTGATGGCATGGCATCTTTCCGCCACCTCTATAATTCTCAATACATGCTCTCTCTATGGACCAGGCATAATCAACAATCTGAGAGGAAAGACCCAACTACTATCATATGCTCCGACGCCAAGTGGAGTATCAATTTTAGTCCTTTAACAATCCATGCACCAAGTCTAACTTAGAAGAATACAACATAAAAATATGTTAGGCACACTTTAGATGCCCAATCTTATACTTAGAAATTGGTCAAGAACCTTTAAAAACACAAAAAGACACAACTCTAGCCTAACAATTATCGATGAATTGATCGCTATCCATGGATGAAAAGGATATGCTATCATGAGTCAAACTCAAAATGCTTTACCTGAAAAGGCTAAAGTAGCCACAAACGTAATCGGTGCCTAAGCTAACCCTAAATCCTATTAGCTGATGCTTAAAATCTTTGATATATATCCCTGACTCTCTAGTCCGGTGATGCACTAAAACTCTTTAAAGGCATTCTAAAGTCTCATTCACATTTGGTGACAATATCACCCACCTTACATCATTCATTTGGGACAGAATAGAGTCAAAGAATATGTTTGAGGTTCATAAAAATGTGGACACATGATACGGAGTCAAGAAGTAAATTTTATAAAATATCACTATAGCCTCCCGAAAATATGTTATGGACTTTTCCATACAGGTCCGCAGGACTCTACTAAACACTAAGCTCTTGTACTAACTCCACAGTGAAACCTAGGCTCTGATACTAATTTTTCACAACCCAATTTCTTAGGTCAAGATGGCACCTAAAATAACCCACCAGTAGGCAAGCCAAACCCATAGTCCAAAATGGCTAGTAATGTACTACCAAATATATGATGAATAGAATGAAGAAATAGATGTAATAAAGAAACAATTACAAAATAAAATACCTGACATGACCTAAATCGAGGCCTTGTCATAATAGAAAATCCCAAGCCCCACTAGGTCCAGAGACCACCCTCGGTGCCTGACCAATCCAACCATCATATATAAATATGCCCATTTTCGGATAAACTCAGAATATATGACAAGATAGTATGATGTACAATCCAGGACTTTGGGATAGGTCCATAACCATGACCAACCCAAGCAGGTCCAACCACCCAATATCACACCAATCACCAAGCCAAAACTATAAACCAAAACTAAGTCAACAATCCAGTGTATAGATATAGATAAAATAATCAATCCATACCCAAGTCCACAGTTGTCCATAAAAAAACTCTAGACAAAACCAAAGAGTACCTAGTCGAGACATGGCCCAGACCTTAGCCTAAAACAAAAGTCTATCAAAGACAAAAGAATATATAGTAATCCATGACATAAAATAGATGCCTTCTGAACTATGGAAGCTCACTACTTCAATCCAACATCGACTGTTCCCAAATCCGAACAATAAGCTAGAGGAGTAGTATGGCCAGTTCCTACATCGCGTTGGGATACAGCCGCCTAGAGATAGGTTAGCGGATGAATGCTAGCATGCACTCAGGTTAAGGATAAAATAATGTCAACCTTTAAAACCAAGTAAATAAACTATATGCATATAAATCGTACATATATATAACTATGCTGGGAAAGACAACCAGGTTTAACATGCCTTTATGACCATTAACCTAATTATGTGTAGCTTAACTATCCTAGAACTACCCATGAGGTATACGGGTCCAATATAACCCCCTGAACGACCCCTAATGTATGTAGCCACATGAATCAGAGATACCATAAGAGTATGGGATTCCTAATTACCCTTCACTCTCCATGATACATATGTACATTATACTTAAAGGAATCCCAAGTACCGTATAGTATCGGAAATGCTCACTATTACCAACCCTCATATCGGCAAACTTGAGTTTCTAGTGTCTGTCCATTGGACTCGCACATTCACGATTAGCTATCACAAACCGCCAATATTTCCCAATTAAAATTATTAGCAATACCATCATACCAAACCTTTATTACATTTATTATAAATGAAGTCTATTACAAGTGGTAACGTCATACCGACTATAGCTTGCAAGCTATGTCCTTAGCAAACCTTAGGGGATTCCTGTGTACCCTATAGGTTACATTATTTAGTTTACATGGGGGATTACCATGTACCCTGCAAGTACATAATTAGAAAGCTTACTTGGGGGATTCCCCGGTACCCTACAAGTGCTACATTATTATGCTTTGCTTTGGTAATTCCCTCGTACCCAAAAAGGAAGTTTAATTAACCATAACCATGACCAGAAAACGTTAACCTTTATCCATTCCAAACCATTTAAGCCATTGATACCATTTAGGGTTCCATTACCAATCCATACCATGCAAAAGTTCCATTATAAGTCCAAAAATATGGTAAAAGCATTATCATAGGCATTTTGTCAAACTTATTGAGGGCATACTTTTACCAAGACCAAAACTCAAGAATAAACCATCAAGTTTAGGGTTACTCATGACCCATTTGTTACACCATAACCAATATGCACCCACATGTTCAAACCATCACCAAAAACATGTGAAAACATAGTTTAAACCAATACCCAATAACATGCACCAGGACCCTAAACATTGATTTTAAAAACCTCCATTTTGATTCATAATCCATGTTTAAAACATAATAAACCATGATTTTAGTTTTAACTAACAATGATGGAAGGAGTACATGCCTTTTACAAGAAGATTCCAGTGAGAAACTTGACTCTTGAGACTTTTTGAAGAACACTTATAGGAATCCCATCCTCCAATCTTCAAGAGTGAGTTTAAGAGAGTGTTTTGAAGTTTTTTTATTCTTCAAAGTGTATTATCAGAGGCCACTAATATTTATATAATGTGGGGACATAAGTTTTTTGATTGGAAAATAGCAAGACTACCCTTAGTATAAAAGCTCGAAACCAAGTCCCATATGGGTACAACCTACCCCCTTATCCGTACCCTAGGGTATGAGTGGTACCCTAACTCATACTCTATACCCTAGCATGGTTCTCTGTACTGACCAACATATGACTACCTTGGTCTAAGTCATACCTTAGGGTACGAAAAAGTACCCAAAAACTGTACCTTGGAAAGATTCACCTAGACTAGTCCATAAGCTTCATACGACTTGGCATCATACACCATGTATCCTTCCATATGACTAGTATGATGTTGAGTAATATATTGGATAGAATTCTAACCAAACCCCACTACCTAACATATGTGAGAGGAATCCCAAGTTGTATTCTAGGGTACAATTGGTACCCTTAAGTCATACCTTGGCCAGAGTATCAAAAATTTATGAAATTTTGTGAGGGCCAAAGTTTAGGGTATTTCTACTTCCCTACTAGGATCATTTGTCCTCGAATGATGGGAAAAGGTGACAACAAGCATGAGAAAACACATTAACACCTATCAAACTTTCCTCCCATGATATTTCAAAAACAAAGACATAAACTAAGATGAGAAGATCACCATGTATCCCAAGTATGATTTACACCACAACATCCCCATCCTTATGCACGAGTTTCCAGAATAAAAAACAAACGCAGATACTTGGACTCTATGTTTTCTTCCGCATCCCAAATAGCTTCCTCAGACATTTTGGTTCGACCATAGAACCTTTACCAAAGACATACCCCTTGTCTGCAACTTGCGAACTTTCCAACCCAAGATCCTCATCGAGACCTCCTTAAAGAACGAATAATCTGACATACAAATACTACCCCAAATGAAACAACTGATGAAAGACCATCCACACTTTACCTCATCACCAACACATAGAATACTAGATGAATGAAAGTCATGCTAGATAGCAAGTTCAATAAACCTACAATTTACCAAATCCATATCACTAGGAGAGGTTGAGTTTAGATACACACCACTTCCATGTTTGAGCCTATCCAAAACTAGAAAGAGTTAACTTAGGCCACTGATTTCTACTCGTTACATCTATCCAAAAACAATACCTTATTCCATCACCGTTTTAATATGAAAACCATAAGTAAAAGACATGGGTAAACCATAACCAAGAATTTAACACCAAAACCCCAACATATATTTGAAAATCCAAAACTATAATACAATTATTCCATGAAAACAATTCATAAATCATGCCTCCCCAAGAATCTTAAGTACCAAACACGACTATTGGTACATCTTCCAATCACAACATTTAAGCCTACCAACTATATACCCGTGGTATGATCTATCCTTCTAAGATTTAGCACTCCTTATAATTTCCACAAAGGTTTTCACCATCTATTCCTCTTCTAACCATTTATTATGACAACAACCTTACCTCTTCTTCCAAAACATTAACTCTAGTAGTCACCTTAGACTCTCCCCCACTTAGGGAACTCTACATTCCTCATTAAAAAATATCACCATGCTTTTAAAGACACTACCACCCTAATCATAATAAGTGTCATTTAAGGAACTAAATTAAAAGAATTATCCATTCCACCCTAGGCAAGACACCCAAAAATAAGACTCAGCCTCATAAGCACTAAGTACTTCATAACAACCACCTATACCATAATAAATAACTATCCTAAAATAACTATACCATAAAAGGAGTCTGTAGAACTAGACACCAAAACAAAAACAACCTCATATACCATAGGTAACGTAACATAAGGTCATGGCTCATATCCAGGAACAAAGAGAATACAAAATGTGAATCTTAGGTATAAGAGCTCAAAGAATGCATGCAATACTAATAGAGTAATCTATTATTTGAGATAGAAGAGAATAACTAGAATATATCATCTGACCTTCCCTTAAAGTTCACTGCTAAAGGAAAATTTTAGATTAATCTATGACCTTTATCCATGACAACTATAAGCACAACACTCCTCTCTAATGGGTATCAACATGGATGTATAATAGGGGCACTTGGTTTTTTATATACCCAGAACCTTATTCATCCATATGCTACCCAGCGCCCAGTGTAGTCATACAAACTCCATGCTCTAACCCATCTAATTACTAAAACCCCAACCCATCCATTCAACCTAAACTTTTGATCAATAAGTCACAACATTACAACTATTCTATTCCCCAAGCCATACACCACACCCTTTCCGCATACCTCATCCAACCTACTAAGTTACCTCCACCATGCCCTCATTGCTATCTCCGAGCTAACATTTTACCTTTACCAAGATCAACCATCTTGATTAAATCCTAGTATCTATCAACCACTAGTTACTACTATCGAAGTACCTAATATAGATTATGCATATACTGAAAATGTATACAGGATCCACCCTACGAGGAGAAAACCTTAATTTCCTTATTTACCAACTTACCACCTATGCATTCCCAAGGGAAACCATCATGTTATGCATGAAAGAGTAGAAGCGCTACACGAAAAAACACTAGAACTGATGAAACCTTAATCTAAGATATCACTTAATTTTCTCCTCATGCTTCTTTAACATAGTTGGAAGGAAATAATAGAAATTAGACAAGTGTTCAAAATATGACAAATCCAAAACTAAACCTCCCTTTAGGAAGACACCAAGAGGGTCATCTGAAAGGACCCCAATAAATTCATGCCTCACCAAAATCAAATGAAAGGAAAGACCTCCCAAATTAGAACCTTTAACCCAGAACAAATAATATAGAAACCTCTTGGAGACTAATCTTAGAGTTCTAAGATACAATTTAATCTTTCCCATTAATAGTTAGGGAATAAAACCTCCCTCCCATTCCATAACTGGCTCAACATAGAGTCTAAAGACAATATTATAAGCCCGATAGCCTAATGACGTATTGCACGAGTGTAACTGATCCATCCACCAAATGATATCTAAATCTCTACCATATCTGAGTAAAACGAATCCACCAAATACCCTTTTTACTACCAATAAATACCTCACTACCCTGCAGACTCTTTTAGCAATTGCAGAGTCACTTATCGAAGAAGAAATATAAAAATATTTTGAAAAAAACTTTTGACCAAACCCAAAACATACAACCACAATTGTGGTCACAAAAGAGAAAGGGGACCCCAAATCAAGTAAACCAGACACATATAATAGAAAAAGAGTTTTCAACATACCAGTGTCATCATCAGAAGATGCCTTGTCCTCCTAAGGAATAGTAAATTCATGGAGAGGATTTTGACTAGTGCTGGAGTTAGAAACAACACACCTTCATGAAAGATCTAGAAAAGTTCCAATCGTTACCATATTTTCCCAAGCAACAATCATTATGGGACACTTCCATTGCATGTGACCCAATTGACTACAACTAAAACCCTGATTCTTCCCTTCCTTGCAATAACCATGGCGTGACAGAGCATAAAATCTACAAAGAGGGTAGGATGATGCAGTTTGGTCCCCAATTGCCTGAGATTGGTTTACAATTACCCCAATCTAAAAATATCTGCCTCGTAAAGGATTTGGGTAGGGAGCATAATCCACAAGATAGAAGTTAGGACCCACCCAACTATTCTTCTTGGACCACTTATTACCATACCATTGGACTCTCTTTTATTTAGAAAACTAACACCCCTTACCTTGACTATTTTTGGACCTTTCCTCATTCCTCTACACACTAATAAGATCATATTGGCATGACAGAATTATCACTATCTAGGTAAATAGATTGATAGAATGGCAAAACTCAACATTGGTAACCTTTCTTTATGGTAATCAAGAATTAGTGGCACCTTCCGAAATATGGTTAGTGGAGACTGGTGGAACTCCATGGGGAAGACCAAAAGCTGCGAACCTTGACCGAGTCTATTCCCCATGAGATGGAATAGATCCATCTATGTTATCCTCGAGTAGGACAGGTGAGTTTCTGCGAACTTTGGATCATTGAGAGGACATGATCTGAAAGATGAACCAAAAGAAAATTTAGGGAAGAGTTCAAGACCTTAGACACCATAGATTGAAAGAATAAAAACAATAAAGTAACACATTCCAAAATGCCTCGTAGCCTCTTAATTATAAGTGTGTTGTACTACACATCCACAAGCAAGACTCTACTCAACACAGCTTTGTGCATACCTTATGACAACCAAAACCTAGGATCTAATACCTACTTTATAGGACCCGAACCAAGGCCTTGTCATAATGGGAAATCCCAATTCCAACCAGGGCTGGATACCACCCGACGTAATACACCATAATATTCCAAGATCGATTCAGCTCTTAGTGGCATGTTAAGGGGTCCGAGGCTTTACAATTTCACCAAGTGTTGAGGACTTAGTCATTTTAAAAAACCCTAACCTTTACAGATTTTTAGTTTGGCCTTCCCAACCCAAAAATATTGGGTCTTAAGTTGATTCATAGTTGGGAGGTTAAAAGTATGTCTCCGATGATTTTTGAGATTTTTATACGAGGATCAAGACATGTTTGGATTCCAAAATAGTAAAGTAATGTGATAAGTCCGTGACGCATTGCTCTTTCCCATGGTAAGGTGCTCTGCAACGTATGTCTTTCTTCTATAGAGTAAGTTATGTGGCGTGTGGATCTCTTATGCTGAGAGAAAGTCACGGCACGTGGCTCTTCCCCCTATAGTTTTATGGTTTAAGTTCCTAAGGGAAATTTGAGTCGTTTCCCTGATCCTATTTCTTCCTTAACATGAATTGGAACTTCCAAAAGGAATTATTTGCCTCTTTTACAACAAAATTTCTCTCAAGAAACCCTCATCCTTAACTAATAAAAAACCCAAGAAATCGTCAGGATTAAATCTATTAAGGTGTGAGGTATGTTCATCCATGGGTCTATTTCACACATCGAGCCTAAAAACCTTATTTTCAACAAAAGTATGGATTTTTTTCTTATTATGGAGTTTTTATATATTCAAGATGGATTAATTTCATGTCTTTCCTTAGTAATTAAACTCAATCCACGTCCATTTATGGTTCCATGAAAATTCAAGTTATCTCATGCTTCATGTTCCAATTTCCCATGTTAATATCCAAGTGAATTTAATGTTATAACATTGAATTTTAAATTTGGCCAGGTAATTATGTGGTTTTCTTCATACTTAACACATTCTCATGTTAAAGTTTATGACTCTCACATGTTTACTGAAATGTCTATATTTTGAATCACTGAAGCATGATTTCATACTACAGTTTTAAGCCTTAATAGTGTATTTTATGATTATTTAGTGTTGGCGGGTAATGTACACTCGATAACTATGTATTTTAAATAACTTTAGATCTTTCAAGTAATTATTTCTATTAAACTATTAATATTACCATTTACTCAGTTGTTATGATCATGAAGAGCAATGCCAGTATTTTTGTTCAGTTGAATTTAGTTTAGTCCACTACCAGTGTTAGTTTAGTTGGGAGTAGCATTTAGCACCAAATGAACCCAATGATGGGGGATCACCTTCCATTAGAGGGAGTAACCTGTAGTTGCAGTCCCTGAGTTCCAAAACTATGTAGCCAACATAGGTTTGAGATGTCTTCATGGTAGTTGAGCGTTGATGCATATCTCATGCGAGCACCTAGCAGTAGTGGGTGACTACCTAGTCCTTCGGGATATCAAATTTATGGATCCACATTATCAGAATATCTTAGTACCCATGGCACGCTATTGACACCCTTCTAACTGGAATTACATTATGGAACCTAATTAGCTCAGATTGGGGAATGTCAGCTACATGATACCTCTCACAATTTCAGTCAGTGTTATATGATATCCCATTTAAGGTTTGTTTGACCAAGTGTATAGATTTTCAATCATTCAGTTATACAAATTTTCATCTTTCAAATTTCAAAATATTTTAGTAACATATTTTTTCTTTGTCTTGTATTCACAGATATTTCATGTTCATGCATTCATGCTCAGTTATTTCATACATTTTAGCCATTCCTTATCTCATATACCAATATATTTAAAGCACTGACCACATATTTTTTTTGAGCTTTGTTGTATTATAATATAGGTTCAGATGCTTTTTTTCCCAACATTTATTAGACAACTCAGCATTACGCAGCAGCAATAGTGTTGAGTCTTCATCCATTTTAGACATGATATGTTTTCTCAGTTATTTTAGTATTTCCTTATTATCAATCAGTAGGAGTTAGTTAGGGGTTTGTCTCATCAATTCCTTATGATGTTTAGCGGTTTTTAGAAAGTTAGACAGTCAATTAATAAAAAGTTGTTCAGTTTTTTTCATTATTATCAGTTGTTACAGATATTTTAGGATTGTTGCTTACATAAATTCAGTATTTATATTTTTAGTATTTTATCTGTTTATCCTCCATATATGTTATTTTAGTGTTATGTATTCAGCGCTCACAGTAGGTAACAACTCATAGGTTAGCTTAAAGTCATTTTTTACCATAAGCATCATTGTCTCAACTAGGGGTAACCCGGGTTATGAAAAAAATTAGTATCAGAGCCTATGGTTTTAAAGTATGCTAGGGAGTCTGAAAGACGTATTGAGTAGAGTGTTATGCCTAGGTGTGAAGCGCGCCATACTTATGGACAAGAGGCTATGATACATTTTTAGAAAAGTTTCTCTTCTTTTAGAGTTCATATCATGCGAAAGACCACGAGCTCAATGCAATTCCTCTTTTTAACTCATCCTTTATTTTCTCTATAGACAATGTCTCCTATAAGAAAAATACAAGAAGTAACGGGGATCAGCCTGCACCACCACCTATTCAAGAAGATCCCCTAAATGAATATGTCTCCCACACCAAATCCATGGCTACTTTCACTAACTCAGCCTACTCAGTAGCTACTCAGAACAACCAACAAGCTATTCCCCAACCAATCTAGGGAAAAATACAGTTGTAGTCAAGATTCGAGAAATCACTCAGATGAATCCCCCTCTATATTCTGGATCTATGTTTGAGGAGGATCCACAGGATTTTTTGGACATGGTGCAGCAAGTGATAGATATTTTGGGCATAACTTTGAGTGAAAGTCCAGAGTTTTCTGCATATCAGTTGTAAGATGTAGCTCACTCTTGGTTTAAGTATTGGAAGGAAGATTGAGGGGTTGATGCAGGGCCTATAGAATGGGATGAGTTTGCCATAGCTTTCTTAGATAGGTTCTTTCCCCTAGATATGAAGGATACTAAGTTTAAGTAGTTCATAAATTTAAAGAATATTAATATGATCAAGAAGCAGTACTCAGTTATGTTCACCTAGTTTGCTAGGTATGCTCCTACTATGGTGGCGGATAATAGGTCTAAAATGAGTAAGTTTGTATCTGTTGTAGCTGATAGTGTGATTAAAGTGTTTTGGACTGCCATGTTAAGTTAGGAGATGGACCTATCTAAACTTATTATTCATGCTTAGTAGATTGGGGAGGAAAAGTATAAGTAGAAGGAGGGAGAGAATAAGAGGGAAAGAACTAGTAGTTTTAACTTTTCTAAGCCAAGGTCAGAAAGAGGTAACCCTTCTTATTTCCATTAAAACTTTTTAACCCTATCTTTTCTTTCATCTAGTTCACTAGTGCCTAAGTTCATGCAAAATAGTAGGGATAGAGCGCTAGGCTCTAAGTCCCAGGGCAGTGTGAATAGTGGTTGCATTAATCTATTTTTCTAGAGATGTGGTTAGAATCTTTAGGATAGGTGAAGTGATGGTAATGATATGTATTTTGGATGTGTAAAGCCAGGCCACAGGGTCAGTGATTGCCTATGGACTAGTCAGTAGGGTCAGTCTAATCATGCTTTAGCTCTAGCTAATCTCCCGACTCAGCAGGGTGCCACTTCTAGTGCAACTAGTGGGTAGCGCCATAATAGATTGTATTCTTTCCAAACTCGACATGATAAGAAATTTTTTCCTAATGTGGTTATGGGTACGGTACAAGTTTTCCATATCTATGTTTATGTTTTACTAGACTCCGGAGCTTCACTTTCTTTTGTGACCCCTTACATAGCCATCAATTTCGATATTTGTCTCAAAACATTAGTAGAGCCTTTCTCAGTATCTAGCCCAGTGGGTAAATTTATTATAGCTAGATGGGTATACAGAAATTGCTTGGTCAAAGTATCTTAGAAAATCACCTTAATTGATATGGTGGAGTTAGAGATGACTGATTTCGATGTCATTCTTAGCATAGATTAACTCCACTCATATTATGCCTCTGTTGATTGTATAAATAGAGTCGTTTGGTTTCAGTTTCCCTATGAACCAAACATTTAATGGAGGGGTAGTACTTCAGTGCTTAGGGGTTAGATTGTTTCATATCTTAAAGCCAGAAAGCTGATATATAAGGGGTTTGCTTACAATCTAGTCTGAGTCGGGGACTCAAATTCTAAAGCTCCTAGTCTTGAGTCAGTTTCAGTTGTAAGAAAATTTCCGGATGTGTTCCCTGAATATCTTCCGGGGTTTCTCCCAAAAGAGAAATTAACTTTGGAATAAATAACCTTCAGTTACCCAACCAATCTTTATTCCTCCCTATCGATTGGCTCCAGATAAGCTTAAGGAATTGAAGGGACTATTAAAGAATCTCTTATATAAGGGTTTCATTAGGCGCTGTATTTCTCTATGGTGCGCCCAAATTCTTTTCATTTATAAGAAAGACCGTTCTCTCAGAATGTGTATCGATTACCGTTACTTGAATAAAGTCAAAATAAAGAATGTGTATCCACTGCTCAAAATTGATGACTTGTTTGACCAACTTTTAGGTGCTAGTTATTTCTCTAAAATATACCCCATATCCGACTATCATCAACTTAGAGTCAAAAAATGTTAAATGCCAAATATATCCTTCAGAACTTGGTATGGTCACTTAAAATTCCTAATTATGTCTTTTGGACTAACAAATTCCCTTGTAACTTTAAGGGTCTTTATGAATAGGATGTTCAAATAGTACTTAGACCTATTCATCATAGTCTTCATTGATGATACCTTTTTCTATTCCCGTAGTGAGAATGATCATGCAAACCATCTGATAATTGTGTTGCAGACCCTTAGGGCTCATCATTTGTTTTACAAGCTCAGTAATTTCAAATTTTTGCTAAGATCAGTAGCTTTCCTTGTCCATATTATTTTCAGCAATGGCATCTGAGTTGACCCTCAAAAGACCGAAGCAATGAAAAACTAGCCTGGACCTATCTCTCCATCAGATATTCAGAGTTTCTTAGGATTAGATAGATATTACTGATGTTTTTTTGATGGATTTTCTTTCATTGTATCCCTCGTGTCTCGATTAACTTAGAAAAAGGTTAAATTTTAGTTGTCAAAGTCCTGCGAGAAGAGTTTTCAGGAGTTAACGAGTCAACTCACATCCACCATAGTTTTGGCTCTGCCAGATAGTTCAGATGGGTTTGTAGTTTATTGTGATTCTTCCAGAGTTGGTCTTGGTTATGTTTTGATGTAGAGAGGCAAGGTCATATCCTACACCTCTAGACAACTTAAGCCCCATAAAAAAATTATCCTACCGATGATCTTGAGTGGTCTTCCATTGTTTTTTCCTTGAAAATTTGGAGGCACTATCTTTATAGGGTGATATTAATGTGTTCACTAACAATAATATTTTATAGTAGATCACGCAGAAAAATCTGAATCTTTGTCATAGAAGGTGGCTTAAGTTGTCAAAAAATTATGATATGAGTATGTTGTATCATCCGGACAAGGACAATGTAGTGGCAGATACCCTTAGTAGATTATCCATGGGTAGTGTAGCTTATGTAAAGGGAGATAAGAAAAAGTTAGTCTGTCAGCTTCATCAACTAGCTAGATTAGGAGTTTAGTTAGTTGATTTAAATGAAGGTCTTGTATGGGTTCAAAATTGTTTGGAGTCCTCATTGGTTGCCGAAGTAAAGGAAAAACAAGATAGGGATCCTAGTTTATTTTAGTTGAAGGAGTCAGTTAATGATCAGAAAGTAGAGGTTTTACCCAAAGGGGGAGATGGTGGGCTTCATTGTCAAGGCAGGTTATCTGTTTCGTGTGTTGATGGTGTGAGATAGCTAATATTTATAGAAGTGCATGCTACGTGGTATTTTACTAACCTAGGATACACAAAGATGTACCGTGATTTGCAGGAAATCAATTGGTCGAGTTAAATGAAGAAGGATATTGCAAAGTTTATGGCTAAGTGTCCAAATTCTCAGTAAGTTAAAGTGGAGAACCAAGGGCCTAGTGGTACATTATAGGAGTTTAGCATCCCTACTTGGAAGTGGGAAGTGGTGAACATGGATTTTATGATAGGGTTACCTCTCACGATCATCAACATGATTCCATATATGTTATTATTGATAGATGTTTAGGGAGTTAGTGAAGTTGCATTCGATTCCATTGTCTATCATTTTAGAAAGAGGTACTCAATTTACCTCTTACTTTTTGAGGGCTTTTTATAAGCGTCTGGGAACCCAAGTTCATCTCAGTACAACCTTTTATCCTCAGATAGATGGTCAGGCAGAGAGGACCATTCAGACTTTAGAGGACGTGTTCGAGGTCTATATTATTGACAATAAAGGTAGTTGGTATAACCACTTACCTTTTATTGAGTTTTCATATAACAATAATTATCACTCTAGTATCCAAATAACTCTGTTCGAAGCTCTCTATAGAAGGGGGTGTAGATCTCCTATTTGATGGTTTCAAGTAGGTGAGGCTGCATTAATAGGGACAAATTTAGTGTTTAAGTCTATAAATAAAGTTCATTTTATTTGAGAGAGGCTTAAGATGGTCCAAAGCCGTCAGAAATCTTATGCAGATGAGAGGCAAAAAGATCTTGAGTTTGAGGTTGGTGATTTCGTTTATTTGAAGATTTTCCCTATGAAGGAAGTGAAGAGATTTTTCCAGAAGAGGAAACTCAGTCACTACTATGTCGTCCCTTACCATATCTTAAATTGATTTGAAAGGGTAGCTTATGAGCTTAAGATTCCTGCAGACTTGGCATCAGTACATTCGGTGTTCGATGTTTCCCTGTTAAAGATATGCATAGGTGATTCAGATGTTGTTGTTCCTTTAGAAAGTATGGATGTCTAGGATATCCTTTCCTATGAATAAGTACTAGTTGAGATCCTTGATCATCAAATTCATAGGCTAAGGACTAAAGAGGTTCCCTGGTTTAAAGTTCTTTGTCGGAATGAGTCTATTGAGGGAGCAACTTGGGAAGTAGAAGCAAATATGCAAACCAATTACCCTTATCTTTTCTCCACAGAATCAAATTCATCTTGAGGTAACGATCTTCCTAAGATTAACTCAATTCCATTCTCAGTTTCATCTATGTGATCGTTCTCATGCCATTACATGCATTCACAAAATCAGTTAATTTCATGTATCATGCTTTAGTATGAGTTATGTAAACACGTTCCAAGTAATTCATGTTTAGTATACGATCTCACTTTCCTTAGTTTCTCAGTTTAACCAGTCTCTTTTGAGGATAAATATTCCCAAGAGGGAGATATTGCAATGCCCTGTAATATTTAAAGCTCAATTCAACTCTTAGTTGCATGCTTAAGGGCCCAAGTCTTTAAAATTTCAATAAGTGTTGAGAACTTCGCCATTTTCATGACCCTAAACTTTACAAATATTTAGTTTGGCCTTCCCAACCCTTAAATGTTGGCTTTTAAGTTGATTCATGGTTAGGGAGGTTAAAAGTATGTATTGGTTGAGTTTTGGGATTTTTGGACGAGAAGAAGGATGTTTTTGGATAGCCAAAATAGTGAAGCAATGCGATAAGGTCGCAACGCATCGCTCTCTCCCATGGAGAGGTGATTTGCGACACATGGTTTTCTCTCCCATTATAAGTTGCATGGAGCGTTGCTCTCTCCATTGGTGAGAGAGGAATGATAAGTGGCTCTATCCCGCATAGTGTTATGGTTTAAACGCACAAGGGGTATTTGAGTCATTTTTCTCATCCAATTTCATCCTTAACCCAAATTGGAACTTTCAAAAGGGCATTATTTGCTACTTTCACCCCAAATTACTTTCAAAAAACCCTCTTTATTTCGCAAGAACAAACCCAAGCTCTATTCTAAAGAAATCAAGTGTTCAAGTTTCTAAGTTCAAGAAATCTTTGGGATAATAGCTATTAAGGTATGTGGGATGTTTATCCATATGTTCCTTTCACCCATGGAGCCCAAAAACCATCTTTTCAACTAAAGTTAGGATTTTTATCTTATTATGGAGTTTTTGTATGTTCAATATGGATTAATTTCATGTCTTTCCTTAGTAATTAAACTTAATCCATGTCCATGTATCGTTTCATGAAAAGTCAAGTTATCTCATGCTTCAAGTTCTAATTTTTCATGTCAATATCCATGTTAATTTTATGTTATAATATTGAATTGTAAATTTGGCCATGTAATTTTGTGGTTTTCCTTATACTTAACGCATCTCATGTTCAATTTTATGACTCTCATATATTTTATGAAATGTCTATATATTAAGTATCTAAACCATGATTTCATACTATAGTTTTAAGCCTTAATATTGTATTTTATGATCATTCAGTGTTGGCGAGTTATGAACACTCGATACCTACATGTTTTACATGATTTCAGATCTTTCAAGTAATTATTTTAATAAAACCATAAATAATACCATTTACTTACTTGATATGATCATGATGAGCAATGCCAAGTAACAGTATAAGTTTAGTTAGGATTAGCATTTAGCACCAAGCGAACCCAGAGATGGGGGCTCACCTGCCAGTAAAGGGTGTGACCTTTAGTAGCAGTCCCTTCCTTCCAGAACTATGAAGCGAGTGTAGGTTTGAGATGTCTTCATCCCAGTTGAGGGTTGAAACATATCTCATGAGAGCACCTACCAGTAGATGGTGACTCCCTAGTCTTTTGGGACATCATCCTTGTATATCCACATCGTCAACCATGTGTTAGTACCTATATCACGGTACTGACACCCTTCCAACAGGGGTTACAGGTTTGAACCCAATTAGCTTAGATTGGGGAATGTCTAGTATATGATACCTCCTTCAATTTCAGTCAATATTACAACATATCCTATTTTAGGTTTGCTTGACCATGTGTACAGATTTTCAGTCATTCAGTTATACAGATTTCATTCTTTTAAATTTTAGAATATTTTAGTAACATGTTTATGCTTGGTCTTGCATTCTCAGATATTACATGTTCATGCATTCATGCTCAGTTATCTCATGCATTTCAGCCAGTCCTCATCTCATATACTATTACATTCAAAGTACTGACCACATAGTTTTTATTGTGCTATGTTGTCTTATAACATAGGTTTGGATGCTCAGTTTCACGACAATTCTTAGATAGCTCAACGTTACTCAATAGCAGTAGTGGTGAGTCCTCATCCATCGAGGACATGATATGGTTTCTCAATTATTTTAGTATTTCCTTATGATTAGTCAGTCAGAGTTAGTTGGGGGATTTTACCATCAACTCCTCATGATGTTTAGAAGATTTCACATAGTTAGACAGACAGTCCATAAATAGTTTTCAGTTTTTTTAGTATTATTAGTTGTTATAGATATTTCAGGATTTTCACATACATATATTCAATATTCATATTTTTGGTATTTTATCAATTTATCCTCCCCATATTCTATTTCAGTGTCATGTATTCATTGCTCACAACAGGTACTAGCTCATGGATTAACTTATGGTCACTTATGACCGTAAGCACCATTGTCACGACTAGAGGGTAGACCAGGTTGTGAAACCCGATACCCAATCTATACAACAATTGTATATAAACATACCCAGAGTTAGATGAACTAAAAACATATGAAAAGATAGTATAATGCATAATCCGGGACTTTGGGATAGGTCCATAACTATGACCAACCCAAGCAAGTCCAACCACCCTATGACCAACCCAAGCAAGTCCAACCACCTAATATCTAACTAATAACAAGGCTAAAACCATAAACCAAAACCTTGACAATAATGCAATGTATATATATAGATAAAATAATCAATCCATACTAGAGTCCACAGTTGTCCATACAAAGCTTCTAGACCAAACCAAAGAATACCTAGTCGGGATGTGCCTCCGACCATAGACAAAAACTAAAGTCTACGAAAGTCAAAAGTATATATAGTAATACATGAAGTGAAATAGATGCCTTATGAACTATGGTATCTCACCACTTAAATCAAACAATGATTGTTCGCGAATTCGATTAATACGAAGAAGGAGTAGTATGGTTGGTTCCTACATCACGTGGTGATACAGCCTCTTGAAGATGGGTTAGTAGGTGAATTCTAGCATATACTTAGGATAATGATAAAATAATGTCAACCTTTTAAACCAAGTAAGACAACGATAAGCATAAAAATCATACATATATATATAACCATCCCGCAAAAGGGGACCGGGTTTAACATGACTTTAAAACCATTAACCTTGTTATGTGTATCTTAATCATCCAATAAACACCCACGGGCTATATGTGTCAAGTTTAATCCCTAAACGGGCCCTGGTTTGCTTCCGCATTAACCAGAGGTACAATAAGAGTAGGGGATTCGCGAGTACCCTTCATTCTCTATGATACATATGTACGTTGTACTTATAGCATTCCCATGTACCTCATAGAATCATATATGGTCACTATGACAAACCCTAATATCGGTAAACATAAGCTTCTAGTGTTCGTCCATTAGACTCGTACCTTCACGGTTAGCTATCACACCCCGCCATTATTTTGCAATTAAAATAATTACCAATACCATCCAACCAAACCTTTATTCAATTTATTATTAATCAAGGCTATTACAAGTGGTATCGTCATACCAACTATAGCTTTCATGCAATATCCTTATACAACCATAGGGGATTCCCGTGTACCCCAAAGTTTACATCATTTAGTTTACTTCGGGATTTCCATGTAACCCATAAGTATATAATTATTAAGCTTACTTAGGGGATTCCTATATACCCCACAAGTAGTTCATTATTATGCTTTGCTTGGGGGATTCCCTTGTACCCCACAAGAAAGTTTAATTAACCATAACCATGGCCACTAAACCCTACCATTTATCCATTCCAAACTATTTAAACCATTTATACCATTTAGGGTTCCATTACCAAATCATACCATGCAATAGTTCCATTAAAAGTCCAATAATATGGCAAAGGCATTATCATAGGCATTTTATCAAACATGTTGATGGTATACTTTTACCAATATTGAAACCCAAACATAAACCATCAAGTTTAGTGTTAATCACGATACATTTGTTAAACCATAACCAACAAGCACCCACATGTGCAAACCATCACCAAAAATATGTGAAAACATACTTTAAACCTATACCCAACAATATGCAAAAATACCCTCAACATTGATTTAAAAACCATTATTTATGATTCATAATCCATGTTTAAAAAACAATAAATGATGCCTTTAGTTGGAACTAACAATGGGTGAAGGATTACATGCCTTATATAATAACATTCCAAAGAGAAACTTGACTCTTGAGCCCTTTTGAAGAACACTTGTAGAAACCCTAGCCCCCAATCCTTAAATGTGAGATTTAAGAGAATATTTTGAAGTGTTTCTATTCTTCAAAGTGTATTATGAGAGTCCACCAAGGATAAAATAACATGGGGACATAAGGGTTTGGGGTGGAAAATATCCATACTACCCTCAGCTTAAGAGCTGGAAACTGAGTCCCAGGAGGGTACGACCCAACCCCCTTAGTCGTACCCTAAGGTATGAGTAGTACACTAACTCATACCCTAGACCCCACCATGGTCCCCTATACTAACAAACATACGACCATCTAGTTCTAAGTCATACCTTAATTTATGAAGATCACCCATAAACCATACCCTGGATAGATTCACCTAGACTAGTCCATAAACATCATATGACTTGGCATCATACACCTCGTATCGTTCCATATGACTAGTATGATGTTGATTCATATCTTAGGAAGAATCCCAAACAAACCCCACTGCCTAACATAAGAGAGATACATCCCAAGTTTTATCTTAGGGCACAATTGGTACCCTTGAATGTTACCCTAACTAGAGTATCCAAAACTCATGAAATTTTGCAAGGGCTAAAGTTTAGGGTGTTTTAATCCCAAAACATGGTGTTTCAGAACAAGATCTAATAATAATACTAGAGTACAATGTGATGTTCAACTGAATACACCGATATAACTTATATCCTAATACAACATAGAGACTAGTATAATACATAAGAGGGATATAGTAATACTCCAATTGTTAGGAGATCACTCTATGTCTATAAACAATAGTAACTCTGCATGATGTACACATCAACGATGCTAACCTTTACTATAATCTGCAGGCCACAAAAGTGTAGTATGAGTACAAAAACAATAGGTACTCAATAGGCATCATCAGCCAACTAATCTAAGTCATGATATAAAGATGATATAAGGCAAGGTAATCATAACTAAATCAATGTACAAAAACAAACCTGAATCATCTCCCATCGCTGAATACAATAAGTAATCAAAATTAAATAATAGTATAACATAAGACATACACACATGCAAATATCATTGTACATAACAAGTAATAAAAATCAGAATAACAGTATAACATAAGGCATCCATATATCAATATCTCAATACATATAAAGTAATAAATATCAGAATAACAATATAACATAAGGCACCAATGCATGACCTATCTTTGTAGATAAGAATTGGACAAATCAAAATAATAATGTATCATAAAGAATCAACATAAGGAATTACAAGTAAAAATGTTGGCTCCCATATGCCACTGGTGCATAAAGTAAAGAACTGATCCCAGCATCCTTTAACACTAGAGAGTAAAGACAAGAGAAACGTAAAGGAATCTAATCAACAATATATCCAAACTCCATCATTATTCAATCGTCATTCCATGTTTAAAATCAATCAAAAGTTTACCAAACTTCCTCAATTATAATCAAAATTCATAATTAAACAATGTATGATAATATATGCATAACCAGAAGAATACCATCATTTAGACAACTATATACTTGATACACACTAATAGATCTTTAATAGCTATACAATGCTTATTTACTAATCCAATCACCATTAGTCATCTTAGACCTTCTCATTGTTATTTATATGTTATTCACCAAATAATCACTAGTCATGGGTCAACAACTAGTCATTCTTCACCAACTAGTCAATAACTAGCACATAGCCAAAAATATTTACTTAGCCATATTTATCAACTAGCCAATATTTGTTTCTAGACATCACAAACTCACTAATCACCATTGATCCAATAACCACTAATCACCAATTATTCACTATTCAATTTATTGACAAAATGTCAGTTAGTAACTAGCATCAGTAACCCACAAATCCTCATTTGGCAACTAGTCATCATCATCAACTAAATTATGTACCAAATAGATGAGAGACAGTGGGGCACAGAGGACTTCCAGTAGAGGCATCTAGGAGTCTAGCAATATACCACCAAACTTTCCAACATGACAGGCAGTTTCACATGGAGGACTGCAGGCGGAGGTAGTTAGGTGGCTAGTAACAAACTATCAAACTTTCCAACATGATAGGGAGTTTCACCACTATGTAGGCAGCAAGCCATATGAAATTAAAGCTTCTATAATAACCACAAACATAGAGACTAACCTTTCCAACAGAAAATTCACGTTCATATAGGCGGTAAGCTATATGAAATCTAACCTTTTAATTGACACACCACTGCCTTTCTATGAATGAGATACTCATCTATAAGAGATATTTGATTTAGTAACAAAGCCTTCACAATCCTAAATGGGATGGCATGACTTTGAAACCGAGCTACATATTAAACAATTTGTCTTTATAACAAAGACTTCGCAACACTCCATGGGATAGCGTGACTTTGCCAGTCATACAACACATGAAATTCTTTGTCTCCATAGTACAAGGCTATTTTGTACATGACATAAATAGGACTTCTAGTGGCTGTCCCTGGCCTGTTACCCTCAAGCATCCACAAAATAAAAGTTATACTAAGGCAGACCTCAGATATGCATGTTCTTTCTTAGATAATGGATCTTTTTGGAATACTATGGCATGGAATAATCCAATTTCATTTCATATACATGGAAAGGACATAGACAACTACGTCACGTGGACGTAGCCAACTTTGTTTCATATTTATGGAAAGTATCTTTGGAGTTCCATGTTGTAGTTGCAACAAGTACCTTGCTGAAGTATTTTCTTACCACTATACTTTGACAAAAAGGATCTAAGTACCCATCCCTTCGAAAGACAAAAATCAAGAGAAAGAGATTTTAGCCAAAAAATATTTTTATTCTTTCTTAGTAAAAACCTCTTGTATAGTTTTTAGGCAAAGAGAATGTTGCTTTCTACCTAGAGGCCTAGGATTTTTTTTGTAGGAAATGGAAGCTTACTGGATAATCTATACTATGGATAATCATGAAATAAAATATTACAATCCTATCCTATTATTTAAGTTATAAGCATTATCTGTTATGAATGTATAAGTCTTATCCTTATGTAAGGGATAAAATTTATCAGTTATGAATAGATGAGCCTTATATTTATTCACACCGAGCCCTACTAATATGTGAAGGGACAAATAAAAATAAAACACACTATATTATTGGCATATGACAACATATGCAAGGAGGTGAGTCAGAAGTTTGCAAATAGGTGCATCAGCAGCTTCACATGAATGTTGCAAGCATGTGGATAAGTTCGTTGTATTTGAATTAGCTGAGTCAGTAGCTTCAGGATAAACCCATATGAAAGGGTAACCCACTAAGGAGGGTTTCCTCAGAGATGAGGGTAACCAACTGGAAAGGGTAACCCACTGGAAAGAGTAACCCATCTGACAATGTTTCCTTATAGAGGAGGGTAACCTACTAGAAAGGGTAACTTTTTTGACATGTCATCTGACATAATCTTTCAAGCACTATTAGATTGTGCCAGCGGTGATGAGCTTGCATATCATTATTCCATCCATCAATTTATGTCGTGTTTCTACCTAAGGAATTCTTGTCCTTCCAAACTTATATTTATCAATATATTAAAGTAACTCCTTCTATTGGGTGATGGATATTTGCATTCCTTCTAGGAATCTTTTAGTCATAAGCTTTTGATAGAATTTGTGACTTTATCTCTTGTGATATCGTACTGTGGCTGATATTTCATTGCTGCTCGTCGGACTTCATTCTGGTAGGGATGACCATTGGTGTAATTCATATTTATCTATTCTTTTTTCTTGTTTTCATTTAGAATGTATCAATTCTGCTGGAAAATGAAGCGTTGTGCCTCATATTATTTATCTTCCAAGGAGAGTTTATGAACGAAAAATTTCTAGAGGAGTGAAATTTTTGTCTTATCTTGGATGTCGTTGCCTATGATTCCAACATAAAGATGCAACATGAAGACCATTACATCATATAAATATCTAAAACATTGAATCCAGCATTCTCGTGGCTTAAACCACAAAATGAATCCCTTCAGAGCTGGCTGGATTAGATCAAAATACCTGAAGTCAATTACACTTAAACTCTATAAGAATGTAGTGCTGGTTGCACAGGTACCATAATAGCCATTGGAGTTCTTGCGAAAAGTTAATTAATATGAAATGAACACATAGAAAAAAGGATACTCCAGGTGCACTCCAACCGGCTTCAGGATGGATCCACCATATTTCTAAACACTTGAAGCTCGTAGAAAGTTATTCTTTGTCAGAGTATGGATGGATCTAAGGGATCCATATATTGGTCAAAATGATATGAAGGGTAGTCTGTTATCTCAAAATATAATAATCGTGACATATTGAGCATAAGGATTTTGACTAGCTAGGTGTTAGTTTTCTTACTTGTTACTAGATGTCAGGTATAGATCATTGGCATAGATGTCTCCTTATTCTAGATAAATATCTATGGAGAAGAAGGTGTCCTTCGTCGGTTCTTCTCCCAGTAAGAAGACCGATTCAAGGTTATCCTCTTTGATGAAATAGATAACTATATGATTAGGAATTTCTTCAACGAGGTGGATGGAGTCCTTCGACTTATTTTTCGGAGGAATATTTCTAGCAAAGTGACCAGACTTTCTACAGATAAAGAAGCTATCATTCTTATTCTTGTAATCTACGTGGATCCTTCATCTGAAATACCTATTTCACTAGATTGCCCTTCTCCTATCATCAAGAGGCCTTGGAAGTTTAAACCTCCTGAACATTAGCTGTCTTTTTTTATCTCATCTTTCAGTGCGGGCATGGTAAACTAGACTTGGTTATGAGGTCATCGTTGTTGTAGGATCGATCAAGGGCTGGATTATTTTGTACTATCTACTTCAGTACAATCCTCTTTGTGCATATACTATCCAAATCTTAAAAGTTGGCCTACTGAATGTAGCCTGTCTATGGGACGGGTATGTATTTCAACTTCTCCTCTATAATCTTCATTGTGTGTCCTACTAGTATCTTTCACAGTGATGATATGAAGGCTTGCTTCAGGCTGGGATCTCCACCTAACTCAAATTAGATCTTTTCCATCTTTTGGAAGTAGATATCAATGATATTTCTATCGAACGATAGGTACTTCATCTCAAAGAGTTATCGCTAAATATTTTCTTATCTCTATCCTGTGTCTCTTCAGAATACCTCATGCAGGATATTTATATTGAAGGCAAAGTCATCGGAAGTCAGGTCAGTGTTCTTATTTGAAATCCCAAGAGCGTTACACAAGTCTCTGAGTGTTTTAGAGAATTTGGATGTGAACTCCGATAGTATCATGTATTCCTTTCATTCATCCAGATTCTTTGTTTCCATCCAAGTGTAGAAGTCCTAGACTCTCTAGGGACAGGCTGAAATCTTGATGTCTTCGAGAGTGCAGGAGTCAAATCTATTTTCCGCAGTTTTCTTTGTTGATGTACCTGTATCTGGCCTTATTTTTGGGTAAGGATCATCCATCATCTTATCTTGGTCGTTGATAACTTTGGATACTTTTGGTTCCTTGAAGTTTTTTATGTACATTGGTGGATAGTCTTCTTCGGGGTATACTACTGAAGATTTAGCATCAACAACATCAGTATCTATTGTATGTGATAGAGCATTAACAGATGAATCTTTTTCATCTTGTATGTTTTCATTAGGAGCGACATTACCAATTTTGTAACATACATCCACAGGGTCAGTTGCATATGCGTGTTCTTGATTCTCCTCTATTTTAAAGTCATACAAATGATCTACAACTTTGAGAAAATTCTCCTCTAGGTTGTTCTTGATAGATTGCTAATGAATGGCATCTCCTGGATCTACAACATAATACTGGGGGATCACTTGACCTGAGATGCTCGAGTCGCCTCTTGTAAAGTAATCTAGAAATACCCATGTATTCCTGAGAGCATAATTTTTTGTGGACTCCCAAACTTCATTTGGTTTCTCTTCACTTTGTGCTATTATATTTTTTATCTTTAGGTCAGTATTTGGGTTCATGGGATCCTATATTAGAGCAGCATGGTTGTGGACCATCTTTTCAGCATAATATTGAGCTTGTTTGGAATACGTCATTCTTTTGACACATTCCTTTTTTTGAAATGCCAATTTGGCTTCCTTTTGGGCTGCCATGGCGTCTTTCCTTTCCCATACAAATATGCTGACATAAAATTCCTCTTGTTTATCTCTTTCAGCTCTAATAAATAGTGTAGGTATGGACGAATAAGGTGGATAGGTAGAAAGGGTTGGTCTAATTCTAATGGAAGATATATCCTTGGAAATACAGTGGGATTTTAGGCATTTTGGAGATTAGTGTTTTCGTACTTTAGGAGATAGATCTGTTCTTCCAGTGATGCCATTTCTCTCAGTTTTTGGTCAATAAAATATAGTATAGAGGATCCTAGCAGCCATTTTTAGACTGGATAGTCTGTAGCCTGCTTTCTAATTCTGTGATAAGTATGGCATATTGAATTGATGCATGATAGCTTACTAGCGCCTCTTGGTCAGTAAATGGAATAACATATGGCAATTTTGGAGCATGGTTTTGGTTATTCCTTTTGGATGAGTAGTTTGGTGGGAAGGAATGTTTAGGACTAGAGCTATTTTTTGATATCATAAACATCTAAGGTTTAGGATTTGATTTGGATGTGGAAGGTTCATTTTTGGATGGAGTACGTAGTGGTGGCCATTCTTGAGGTCTGTAGGATACTTTGAATGGATATTTGATTCCTCTTTTATCTGAAGGCCTTTGGTAATGGGTTTTTTGGAATCCCCAATACTCATCCTATTCTAGCTCGTCTTCCTCCCCATCACAATTATTCAACGACTTTTCTTGCCAGTCTCGACAGTTACAGTAAATATCTTATAAGTAATGTTTTATCAATGGATCCATGAACCAGTGTACTGTATGCCCATATTGAGCGAATTATTGTATCCAATCCTATTTATTTATGGAACTTTTGAGATAGCCTAATATATTTGCTGGATCTGGAAAGGTTTTAGCAAGGGTGTTCATATGGATGGAGAGAGATTCTTTGTAAGGTTTTTTAGCGAATAGAGGTTTTGGCGTTCAAAGTTATTAAGGATGAACTCTCATTATCTCATAACATCAGAGCCATGAGTTTTGAAGAATCGTGAGGATTTCTTTCATTGAGACATCTCTTAGGATTTGGATACACCAGGCCATTCCTTTGGTGGCATCTTTGGTTAGGGACAACGAATGGTGGCAACCTGGAAGGGATAAGTTTTGTATGTGGTTTTGGACTTGCCAAACTATATGGTGGTGTAAGATTGTTTGTGAAGGGTTGTAGTCTGGTTGGGCTTCAGAGATATGGAATTGAATCCTCAATGTCTTTGTTTGATACGGCTTGGAGAGGGACATGGTAAAGTTGGGGAACATGGTAGCAATGACTGTCTCTGAGTCCTGTGTTATTTCCAAAGTTCCCAAGTTTGCACGTTGGTACTCTCCGGATGTTCTATCAAAAAGGAAAAGGCATACCTTTATTGGCTTTTTCTTTCTCCCTTGATGTGTTAAGGTAATTTGAATTGCACCAATATGGATATGGGTAAAGTTATATCTATTCCACTGTTGTGGCAAATCCTTTTGCATTTGAAGAGTGATGAACTATTTAGCTGGAGTCCTAAGGATGTACTGCTCAAGTTTTGTTCCATCGAAGTATTCATTAACTGTTTTAAGTTTTTGTTGATGCAAGGAATCAATTTGCAACTCTGAATTACACTTTTTCCTGGCAAAGGCAGAATAATGGTTTGGTATAGGTAGATATCTAGAACACATATCTTGTTCTTCTGACATCACATCTACTTCAAAGAGATAGTTTTTCTTGTATGATAGGGTTTTGTTGATAATTGGAGACATGTGTAATATTTCCAAGAATCTACATAAACTAGTCATAGAAGACGTGGATGATGAAGACTCTGAGACTGACATATTATTGTTATTTTTTGGACTATAAAGACTCGATGTATTTGTTCTAAAGTTCTAAGGTAAAAACTCAATAAAGTGTAAAATCTTCTTTGTATTTTTGTGGACAATAGGACTCGATTTATTTGTGCTAAAGATCTAAGGTGAAGACATAACTAATATTTTTTCTAAATATCTAAGTAAGGAAACTATGACTCAATTATGTACAACACATGGAATACAATAACTAGAAAACACCGACTCTAATATTGGAAAGGAAATTAAGACTAAAATGAGTACAAGACTTTAATAGTAATATTGGAAAATAAATACCACAAACGCATCTAAAGCTAACATCTAAGACATAGTAAAATTAAAAGAAAAAGAAAAATGTAAAGCTAGATCACGTGTTTGCAATCAACATTCTAAATAAAAGGAACTAAACAAATGATCATCCCTATTGGGATGAAGTTTGACGAACAACAAAAAAATATCAGCCACCGTATGAGATAAAAAATGATTATGCCACAAGCATAGGGATGAAGGATGCCCCATAGGAATTCAAAGATTCATCCAAAAGAAAGGGTTACTTCACCAGATCAATAAAGTAAAGCTTGGATATCCAGGAATGCCTCAGTTAAATGCACGACGTAGAATGGTGGATGGATGAAGGATACATGAGCTCATCGCCATCGACACCCTCTAATAGTACCTGAATGATGACGTCAGATGACATTTGCAAAAAGTTACCCTCTCCAGTGGGTCACCCTTCTCAGTGGGTTACACTTTATAGAGGGTCAGCCTTTCTATTAGGTTACCCTTCTTTCCAAGTAAACCCTATCAGATGGGTTACCCTCGCTAATTGGTTACCATTTCCAGTTGGTTTCCCTCGTCTCTAAGAAAACCATTCTCAATGGGTTACCCTTTTAGATGGGTTTGTCCTGAAGCTGCTAACTCAGCTACTTCCAAGACAAGGAGCTTATCCACCTACTTGCAAGATGCCTGTGAAACTGCTGATGAACCTGCCTGCAAGATACTGACTAACCTGATTGGACCTGCTATCACTCCTAATAATATAGCGTGTTTTATTTTTATCTGTCCCTTCACATGTTAAATAGGGCTCGATTTGATTAAAGATAAGGCTTATCTAGTCATAAAAGATAAAGCTTATCCCTTATAAAAAGATAAGACTTATCGAGTCATAACGTATAATGCCAACCCTTTAGCAGATAGAATAGGATTGTAATATTTTATTTCATGTTTATCTGTAGTCTAGCTTATCTAGTAAGCGTCTTTCTTATATAAAAGGAAACCTAGGACTTTAGGCAGAGGGCATCATTCTCTCTACCTAAAAACCTCTTATAATGTTTTCATTCTTTCGATGAAAATATTTATTGTCTAAATTCTGTTCCAATTGCTTTCTCGCTTCTGAAGGGATGGGTGATTCAATACTTTAGGATAGAGTAGTGGGGTATGAAAATACTTTGGCAAGGTACTTGTTCTGATTATAATTTAGAACTCTGATGATACTTTCCTTAAATATGAAATGAAGGTGGATTCATCCATACGACATAGAAGTCTAAGTCCTTTCCATGTATATGAAATGAAATTGTCTTAGTCCATCCAAAACGAAATGGGTGACAAAATATGAGGAGTTGAGAGCCTATACTCAATCTCTCAATCCCACTGATAATTCCGACCACCACTATCCAAAAAATACACCCAGAACCACCTTTTACATCCCCATGTACAACCCAAGTGATGATCTTCTGGATATAAAGGACCCGAGAACCATCCTCAGGTTCCTCACTGGATTTATGAAACTACATAATTGGATAAAACACTTCAATCATGAGGGTCGTACTCTGATGTGCGGTAAATGCCCTTTCCCAGGATATTTTCAATAGAATACTGATTGTGACTGTACAATCTACTAATGTAAGGTTGCAGCGGATACTCAATCTGATATGCTTATAACGCCCCTTTCTAAATCTAGTCACAAAAATACATACTTACCAGAACACCACTTTGCAAAGGATAACCTAACTAGAGTTCCAAAATTAGCACATGTTATCCTATTAGAAGGTGCTTCAGCTGCCCCCATACTGCCATACTTATCAGAGCACTTGAAGATAAGTTGCGTACCATCTGGTCTAAACAATATTATCTAGAAACTCTATATATATATATTTTCTTGCCCAACAAAACAAGGAAATAACCTCTCTTAAAGAACAAATCCAGAATTTAAAACACTATTATACTGTATTGCAAAAGGAATATGAAGACGCTATACAGCAAAAGGCCAAAGTATCTATAGTATTTCCACGTGGATATTCTCCATAGGGGTTAGGACAACCTTCTCCACCTCGTTCATCCATCCAATTCACTTCACCTCTAAAATATGAGAAAGAATCTGATACTATGTAAATAAGGAAAGGTGCCATGATACAAAAGTGAAAGAAGATAAGGTGTTTTAGTCCGGTTCCTTATGAAGCTGATAAGATGGTTTCTACAAATGCACCTGTCTTCGACAATCTAGCTCCTATAGTCCCAGATGATAATCTTAAAATCCAAAGAACAGAAACCCAATATGATGAGCCACCAGAGGTTCCTTCTATTCAAAGAGCATCACCAGATTGTAATCTAGAAGAACAACTGCAGGACAATAAATACCTATCGGTTAATCTAGCACCTATGATGAACATAAGTTGTGGACCAGATTCTATCACCACCACTTTAGTTGATCTCTCGCAGATACCTAACGAGGAATCCCAAAACTATCAACAGGTCTCTCTTAAACAACGTCTTCTCAAGACCAATAACAAGGTTTCTAACTTTATCCACCTCAATCAAGTTGATCAGAGTTTTGTTGATCCAAATGCTGATGAGCTCATGCCAAAAGATTCAAATCCTCACACAGACTCCAATCTTTTCGAGAATTATAAGGAAACTTTATTCAGCAACATCATGTCAGATAAATGTTCAGAATCTTTCCACTCTAATAGAAATCCGATACTCAAACTAGAAGGTTTTTCCTAGCTCTCAGGATGTCAGGCAAGGCACAATAGATACATGCAGTTCAGATGGGCCAAAAAGAAGAAACCACCGGACAAATAACTGATGATCAGCAAAGATGCCAAAACTTCCAGGAAGAAAGATCCAGGAAAGAACAAGTGCTTTATTTACTATGATAAAGGACACTTTGTAAAAGGATATCCCAAGTCCAGAAAGGCAAAGAGGAAAGCACGAGCCTTGGTAAAGACCAAAGGCTTATCATGAAGATATTGGTGATCCTCATCCTGCTTTAGAAGACATTCCCATATCATCTTTCAGCGCAAAGAAAGGAACATTCGAGGACATCTTCATTAATGTCCAACCACAACCTTTCATTAGTAGATATTCATCTAATGCTAACGATGACTTGTATACTAGTGAATTTGTAAAAGGTAATAAAGATGCCTTATAGAAATCAATCCAATTTCCTAAGGAGGAATGTCAATCTATGTTAGAGAAACACTCTAGCAAACAAACGATCTCTCAACCAATATCTGAGTAATATAAGCTGACTAGTGATCCAGTCCCAGCAAGAGGGCAAGACCTAACAACATAGGCGGAGAAAACCATTGCTTCAACTCTATCCCTACCTCAAGACTTCAGATATTTCAAGATGATGAAGAATCTAGCAGAAAGAGGGCAATGCATGAATTGTTATACTATACATCCAGATTCTTTGAAATCCTTACATACTGGTAGAATACACTTGGGGTTGTTGATAAAACCAATTATCTTACATTCCAAGACTTTTTTATCAACACCAGAATTCTTCTAGAAAATTTTTGTAGAGAATTAAGATACACCAAGAATTCCATCTTCCAAGCCTTGAAGTATTTGTGCAAGAACAGATCTATTCTAAAATAGATTATTAAGAACTACCCAGTTCTTGATCCTCATTACAGAAGGAAATATATTGTTATGAAGTTCGATTGTCCTTGTTCAAGATGATAGGCGAGATCCCAGAAAAAGCTATTGTTCAGAAAATTCAAACTACCTAGACCTCCAGAGAATAAGACTAAGGTAGTAAAGAAAACCAGGTAATTAAGATAAAGAACCCCAGTTGACTACAAGAAGAAGAATGATAGTTTCTTCATCTGCAAAAAGCTGGTTACTTTGGGAGAAATTGACCTCCACTCATGAAGTCAAAAGACTGTCCACCTCTTTGAAGAAATAGCTGATTATCCTGGAATTTATCTCGACAAAGAGGATGAACTTGAATAGGTATGCTCGTTGGAAGAAGAACCGACGGAGGACACAACCTTCTCCATAGATATTTATGAAGAATCATGAGATATCAATGTTGATGATCTCTACCTGATATCCTACATTAGAGAAGTCAACCAGAAATCAACAAGTTAGTCTCTCTTGTTCAACACATCGGGAGTATTATCTTTTGGAATAACAGTTTTCTCTCTTGATCTGTTCAACAAATATTTGTATCCTTCAGATCCATCTGACCTCTGAGAAAGCCAGACTTTCAACAAGCTTCAAGTTTTCAAAAGGCACAACAAATCCATCCTAAAGCCGTTTAGAGAACATCCAAAATATCTTTTCTATTATGTATTCACTATACTAGCTGAAGATTTCCAACAGACACTCTAATAGTTGTTCTGTTATATTTTTTATTTGTACTCTATATTCATAGATTTCAACTATTATGCCTCTTGTTATTATGATCAAAAGTGATATTCCTTTCCGCATTATGATCGAATCAAACAATCTCCAAAAAGATTCATGTTATGGATTTAATACTTCAAAGATTCCTGTGATGCAACAACCTTTATTGTATCATCTGGTAGGAATCATAGACCAAGAAGTCCAAGCTCTGTCAAAAATTTCACTTCTCTAGAAATTTCCTGATTTAATGTTCTATCTTAAAAATGAATGTTGTGAAGCACAATGCTTCACTCTCCAGTAAAAAAAATACATTCAAAATAAAATAGACCACACCAATGACTATCCTCACTGGGATAAAGTCCACCAAAAAATGAAAGAATATCAACGACTATATGAGACCAGAAAAGATGAAGCCATAAGCATACGGATGAAGGCTCCTACGAAGGAATGCAAATATTCATCCAACAGAAAGAGTTACTTCAGTAGATCAAAGAAGAGATGCTTAGAAGTCCAATAATGCCTCAATAAGAAGAACAAAGTAAATTGGTGGATCAAAGAAGGATACGTGAGCTCATCACCGCCGAAACCATCCAACACTACCTAAAATATTACGTTAGATGAAATGTGAAAGAAGTAACCATGTCCAATGGGTAACCCTACCCAGTGGGTTACCCTTTCCAGTGAGGTACCCTACTCTTAAAGAAAACCCTGTGACATGGGTTACCCTCACCAATGGGTTACCTTTCCAGTGGGTTTCCCTCATCTCGAAGTAAACCCTCCTCAATGGGTTACCCTAAAGCTATTGAATCAGGTACTTCAAAGACAAGAAACTTATCCACTTGCTTGCAAGATTCTTGTAATTCTGCTAATGCACATGTTTGCAAGATGCTGACCTACCTATTTGTACATGTTTTCACATGCCAACAACATAGTGTGTTTTATTTTTATTTGTCCCCCTACATATTCGTAGGACCCGGTGTGATTAAAGATAACGCTTATCTAGTCATAAAACATAAAGTTTATCCCTTACAAAAGGATAAGACTTATCTAGTCATAACAGATAATACCTATCCCTTAGCTGATAGGATAGGATTGTAATATTTTATTTTATGTTTATCCATAGTCTAGCTTATGTAGTAAGCTTCCTTCACCTATAAAAAGAAGCATAGGCTTTTAGGAAGAGGGCAACATTCTCTCTACACAGAGTGATTATCATTCTCTCTACCTAAAAACCTCTTGTATAGTTTTCTCTGTTTCAATGAAAATATTTGTTGGCTAAACTCTATTTCTCTTGCTTTCTCACTTCCAAAGGGGCAGGTGCTTTGGTCTTTCAAGTTAGAGTGGTAGGGTAAGGTAATACTCTAGTGAGGTACTTGTTGCGACTACAACATGGAACTCTAAAGGTACTTTCCATGAATATGAAAAGAAGTTGGCTTCATCCACACGACATATATGTCTAAGTCCTTTCCATGTATGTGAAAAGAAATTTGCTTAGTCCATTCCAAAGCTTTTAAAATTGATTCAATATCTGAGAAAGAACATGCAGATTTGATATTTGACATAGTACTCATTTTGTTCTGTGGACACTTGAGGGAAATATACCAAGGAGATCTGATGTAAGACCCATTTTATGTCATATAAGGAACAATGTTGTACTAATGAGACAAAGGATTCATGTTTTCTAAGACTGGAAAATACATGTCGACCCTCTATGGGTTGCAAAGTTTTTGTTACAAAGGCAAACCATCCAGATGTGTAGCTCATGTTTAAAATTCAAGATATCCCATTTAGGGTTGTGAAGGATTTGTTTCTAAAGCAAACCATCTTTATGGATGAGTAGCTCAGTCGTAGAAAAGTTGTGGTTTATAGATTAAAAGCTTTGATTTCGTATGGCTTACCGCCTATATGGATTTGAATCACCTGTCATGTTGGAAAGGTTAGACTCTGTATCTATGGTGTCGACGAACGGTTTGATTTTGTATGGTGTGCTTCCTACATGGTCATGAAACTGTCTATCGTATGGGAAAGTTTGAAATTTATTGCTAACCGCCTGGCTACTCTCGTCGTCGGTCATCTATGCCCTACTACCTCTCCGACTATTTTTATGGATTTGAACTTTTCCTCCATAATCGTTATCGTGTGACCTACTAGTATCTTTAGCAGTGATGATCTAAATGCTTGCATCCAACTGGGGATTGCAGAGGCAAAGATTAAATCCATAACCATCCTACAGATAGGATACATCCAGCAGGCCATCTTCTAAGATCTGGACAATATATGCTCAAATAGGTCTGTACTGAAGCAAATTGTCCAGAACAATCCAGACCTCATTTAAGCTTGCAAAAATGATGACCTTGTTACTAAGGCTAGCTGCTCATGCCTTGTTAGAAGATGACATAAAAAAGGTAGCTGATGTTAAGGAGGTTCAAACTGCCAAGGCTTCCCAATGATAGGAGCAGGGTAATCTGGTGAAATATGTATTTTAGATGAAAGGGATCAGAAAATTAAATGAAGAAGAATAATGGTTGCTTTATATGCATAAATCCTGGACACTTCGCCAGAAATTGTCCTTAATCCGAGAAGTGGAAGGACTCTATCCACATCTTTAAAGAAATAGCCGATTATGTGAGAATCTATATCATCAAATAGGATGACCTCAAATCAGTCTTCTCGCTTCAAGAAGAACCAATGGAGGACACTCTTTTTTCCATAGACGTATATGAAGAATCAGGTGACATCTATGCCATTGATTTCTACCTAATATGTAGCAATGGAGAAGACAACCAACACAAGGCTAGTCAAATCCTAATGCTCAACAGGGAAGGAATACTATCTTCCACGTTAGTTGATTACCCTCAAGATCTGTTCAACTAGTTTGTGTATCCTTTCAATCCATCCATCCACTAAGAAAGAAGGACCTTCTACGAGCTTTAAGTATTTAAAAAGTATGGCGGATCCATCCTGAAGTCGTTTAAAGTGCACCTGAAATACCCTTTTTGTTGTATGTTCACTGTACTAGCAATGACTTCCCATAATAACTCTATAGTTATTCTGGTAATTGTTCCACCAGGACTATATTCTCACGGAGTTCAAGTGTGATACCTCCAGGCATTTCAATCGAATCCAGCCAGCTCTGAAGAGATTTATGTTGTGGTTCAAACCACTGGAATTTTGGGTTCGATGCTTCAAAGATTTATATGATGCAATGGTCTTCTTGATGCATCACCCTGTAGGAATCACAAGCCACTACGTCCAAGCTCAACCAAAAATTTCACTCCTCTTGAAATTTTTTGAGCCTATACTCTTCTTGGAAGATGAATATTATGATGCACTATGCTTCATTTTCCAGAAAAACAAATGCATTCCAAAAGAAATCAAGCCGAATGAATGGGGAAAGTGGTACTACCCCAACAATCATTCTCATTGGGATAAAGTGTGACGAGTGGCAAAATAATATTAGACAAAGTACGAGATCACGAGAGATAAATTTACCAACTCCATTAAAAGTGTATGAATAAAAGATCCTCAGTTGGAATGCAAAGAATCATTATTCAGATAGAGTTACTTCAGAAGATCATTGAAAAGAAGCTTGGAAGGCCAAGAATGCCTCTGGACGAAACAGAGAGTAAATTGGTGGATTGAAGAATGATACACGAGCTCGTCACTACCTGCACCATCCAACACTGCTAGAAAGATGATGGCAGATGACATCTGCAAGAAGTTACCCTCTCCATCGGGTTACCTTTCCCAGTGGGTTACCCTCTTCATCAAGTTACCCTCTCCATTAGGTTACCCTCTTTTCTAAGAAAACCTTGTCAGATGGGTTACCCTCACCAGTAGGTTACCCTTTATAGTAGGTTACCCTTATCTCCAAGGAAACCCTTTTCAGTGGGTCTCCTAAAGCTACTGACTGAACAACTTTGAAGACAACAAGCTTATCCACCTGGTTGCAAGATGCATGTGAAGCTGCTGATGCACCAACTTGCAAGTTGTTGACTCACCTTCTTGGACATTCTATAACATGCCAACATCATAGTGTGTTTTGTTTTTATTTGCCCCCCACATGTTAGTTGTGTTAATAAAGATAATGATTATTTAGTCATATCAGATAAAGCTTATCCTTTACAAAAGGATACAACATATCTAGACATAACAGATATAGCCTATCCCTTAGCTAATAGTATGGGATGGTAATATTTATTTTATGTTTATATATAATCTAAATTATCTATTAAGCTTCCTTCAACGATAAAAGAAAGCCTAGGACCTTAGGAAGAGGGAATCATTCTCTTTACCTAAAAACCTCTTGTACTATTTTCCCTATTTCAATGAAAATGTTTATTGGCTAAACTCTCTTGCTCTTTCTTTCTCTTTTACAAAGGGATGGGTGCTTCGGTCTTTTAGGTCAGAGTGGTGGGGTAAGGAAATACTCCGGCGAGGTACTTTTTGTTCATAAAATATGAAACTCTGAGGTACTTTCCATAAATATGAAATTAAGTTGGCTTTGTCCACGCAACATAGATGTCTAAGTCTTTTCCATGTATATTAAATGAAATTGGCTTAGTCCATGCCATAGCTTTCCAAATTTATTTGATATCTTAGAAAGAACACACAAATTTGAGGTTTGCCTTAGTACTCCTTTTGTTATGTAGATGCTTGAGGGTAATAGGCTAGGGAGATCCCTTGTAAGACCAATTTTATTTCATATACGAAACCTTCTTGTACCAAGGAGACAAAGGATTCATGTATTATAAAATTGGAAAAGTCATGCCGACCTTCTGAGTGTTGTGAAGTCTTTATTGCAAAGGCAAACTGTTCGAATATGCAGCTCATTTTTAAAAGTCAAGCCATCTCATTAAGGGTTGTGAAGGCTTTGTTGCTAAAGCTAACCGTCCTTATGGATGAGTAGCTCATTTATAGGAAAGTTGTGGTGTGTAGATTAAAAGATTTGATTTTGTATGGCTTACTGCCTATATGGACGTGAATTGTCTGTCATGTTGGAAAGGTTAGTCTCTGGTTTTTTGGTGTCGATGTAAGATTTGATTTCATCTAGTGTGCTGCCTACATGGTCGTGAAATCGCCTATCATGTTGGAAATTTTGGTGTCTGTTGCCAGCTGCAAGGCTGCTCTATCAATCGGTCCTCCGTTCCTCAATGTCTCCCCGTGTATTTGGTATCAGAGCCATCCCTAATCCCATAGGAAGGGAGGAAGCAGGAGTTTGCATCCACCTCTACTAATTGCAAACATGTGAGCTAGCTTTACATTTTTATTTTCTTTGTTTTTACTTTAGTCTGTCTACGCTGCTAGTCTTGGATCCATTACCACTACTTGCTTTCCAGTTTTACTCTCACAACCCTGTACATATTTGAGTCATAGTTTCATTTCCATTATCAGAGTCAGTATTTCTAGTTATCGTATCTTACATCTTGTACATAATTGAGTCGTAGTTACTGTAGTTAAATTTTTTAACAAATATTAGTTGTATTTTGTCCTCAAAATTTTAGAACAAATATACTGAGTCAGTCCACAAAATATAAAAATATTTTACACTTCATTAAGTCTTTTCCATAGAACCTTAGAACAAAGACATCGAGTATTTATAGTACAAAAATATAAAAATATGTCTTTCTCTACAACTTCTACTACTTTGTTCGATCGATACAAGTTCCTTCCTCAACTTGCCATTTTTCCAACGCCTCACAAGACTTTGTCATGTAAATAAGACAATCTCTTTGTAGTAGAGGTGATATATCCTGGACAAGATATATACTCCACATATATACCTCTACATTACCCCAACTCTACCTTTGTCAAGAAAGCATGTAATCCATGGATGCAGATTGATTCTTTGCATCAGAATAGGCCAGAAGGAGTTACAAAATACTTTCTGCCACAACTCTTGACAAACATATCCTTACGACTCTAGATGACCATTTAATCACTCTGCAGATGTCAAAAAACTTCCCACAAGAGTGAAGAAAACATGGTTATATCCATATCCATTTTGTTGCTATCCGTGTTGTATTGATGCATTATGGACGAAAAGAAATGTCTTGCTCTCTTTGATACAATATTTCGTAAATACCAATATGGTAATATAGGTACTCTATATGTTGTCCTGGATGCTTGCACACTTGTTGTTACTCTATTTCAAAACCTTACCATGTCCCTTTCTGATCCAAGCATAACTGAGACACTAAAGATCTAAGTCCAAATCTTGGAAACACTAGATGCTAGCTCATACCCAACCATACATTACAAATTAGCTTGGCAACTACAAAACCATGAGGATTCTCTATCCATGCCAAGTGACCAATCCTTCTTATACTTAGTAATAAATACTACCCAACAAACCATCCTTGGTGTACAAACATAAAAAAAGTGTCTACGGAAGAATTGGTCAAAGTCACTCTAAATGCATGTGTCAATTGTTATAAAAAGTTGATATTCTATTCTCAGTATCTTCGAATCTTATCAGATGTGATGCCTCACTAGGTATATCTTCCTATTAGACTGCTCATCCCATTTGATACTTAACCAAAGGAAGAAATCTTATATCTGACATATGTCTTACACTTACTTGGAGGATTCATGAGAGACAATGATTGGGTTCTACAGTTCAACCACGAGGGATGTATCACACACTGGTTCAAATGTCCTTTCATAGGACATTGCCCATGGGTTAGTAGATATTGCTATGCTATTTGTGAAGCACCCAGGAAAAATGGTGATGATGCATACTGTGATTCGGGCCATGCCAAACTCATAAAGGTACTAAAAGAAAAGACACAAGTTATTCAGTCTATGACCTGTCCACTAGACATCTCAGTACTATCCATCATTGGTCAGCAAAGAAGAGAAATATCATTACTCTAAGAACATATTACCCTTTTGGGATACGACACCATAAATCCACAAAGTATCCCAACATATGTCGTACTTCACACATCACCACAGTGGCTACCCCAATCATTTTTCTTGTCTCCATCAAGATCATCCACCTCCGATCTCCACATTTCAACGCAAGAAGATGAGCAATGAACTATTCTGCCCAGGTGTACATAGAAAAGGAAAGAAGACATGAAATACTGCCAGTAAGAGGAAAGAACACAAGGACAAGTCAAAAGGATGAAGCCCCTGTATGATGCTGATATAATGGACTCAACGGCTATTTCTCCCCTACAAAATGATATTTTTAAAGAACTAGATGCTATAATCCCAGATAGTGACCTAAAGATTCCACATGAAGCTCCACATAATGAGGACTGGAACTCTATCGAGCATATTTTCCTTAATGGCGACGACACATGTCCAGAATTCTTCTTTGCCGATGATTCTCCTATGCAAGAGCAGGACACCTTAGAGTTCTTTACAACAAAAGAAAAGAATTATACTCCTAATAAATTTAATAGTGATCTTATTGAGGGATATATGAATTCCCCTAGTTTCTTTGATGATGTCAACCGACAGGAGGAAGAAGTACAACGACATCCACCATTAGCTGATCTAGCAAACAAGATGATAACAAACTATAAGCTGGATCATGATCATCCTGTAGAAGCTAGCGAGAGTATTGGCGAGACTACTGGCATGACTATCTCTAATTATTTTGATTTATCTACTAAGCGAGATCGGTCTCCCCTACAATCAAAACATCAGGTAAGGCATAAGAGGTACATATAGTACAGGCGGGCTAAAAAGAAAAATGCACCAAATAAGGAGCTGATGTCTGGCAACGATGCCAGATCCCCCCAAAAGAAGGATTTAGGCAAAGAAAAGTACTTCATCTTCCATGAAAAAGGACACTTGGAAAATACGTGTCCTAAGTCGAAGAAGTAAAAAAGGGAGGCTCAACCATCAGGAGAAATGATGGAGGTTAAAGACAAGGTTTTTTAAGTTGACCCATACAACGTTTCTAAATCTTTCTATAACACAGACATCGAAGAGTCTAAGGAAATTCCATCTCTCTTCATTTATGGCCAACCTTAACTCCTTATTATTGGTTACTATCTAGAGATGATATCGACACCCATAAATGAAGGGGAATTCAATTAGTTTGCAAATTGATAGAGGAGATCAACATGCTCATGAAAGGAATCAAAATAATCTCCAAGCTTTAAATACCCCATGTCAAACTCAAGATATATCCACCAAGAGGGGAAAAGCCCCTTCAAGTCATCGCCTTCATGGACACCGATGCAGCTTTCTCAATACTAAATCTTGACATCATCCCCGATGATCAAAGGGTTCCTCACTTTAGAAAATTTGGCACAACATCAAAAGGAGGATTCCTCAAAACCAAGTTGATTATGGGGCGATCGATTATGATTAAATTCTTCCTAGGTGTACTCTATAGAACAAAAATCCTTGGCCCAACATACTAGGGAAGGATCTGATCATTGGTTTCGACATATTTAGGAAGCTTAAGAACTGCCTCATCATTATGATGAAAGGTATAACCTTCATGGACCGATCTAGACAATATTACACCATACTAAAGTTGTTCCTGATTGCCGACGAAGACCCAATAAAGAAGATGGAGCTCTAGCTGAAGAAAGAATCCTATGAAGAATCTCATAAAGAGTTTCTCAATAATAAAAAACATCCCTTATGGTTCAACAAAGTCTTCGTAATTAGACTCCTATTCAGAAAAAGTGAAAGTGTCAATCCAACAATGTAAAGTATTTTGGCATGAATCTCAAACATATTCAGCTTGTAAAAAAAGAGTGTGCTGAACTTCTGGAGTTTTGGATCATCGGTCTTCCAAGTGGGATTGTGAATAATTCTATGTCAATAAGCGTGATGAACATACAAGAGAAAAACTCCGTCTAGTCATAAACTACAAACCCTTAAACAACTTCCTTGTAGATAATAAATTCCCTATTCCAAATAAGTTGACCATGTTCTCACACTAAGTGAAAGCCACCTACTTTTAAAAATACTATCTCAAATCCATATTTTGGAAGATAGGCATACACCTAGAAGATAGAGCTAAGACGACCTCTATATACTCGATCACCACTACTAGTGGATAGTTATGTTATTTGGGATCAAACCTGCCCCTTCAATCTTCTAAAAGGCCATGATCAGTATATTCAAGCCTATCCTTCATACATCATTTGTCTACATCGATGATATACTTCTCTTCAGCAACAATATAGAGGAGTACCTTGATCTCCTCTGCCAATTCTATGACCTGGTGAAGCAGCATGGCATAATGCTCTCGGAAAAAAAATGACCCTCGTGCGAGATAAGATTGTTTTCTTGGGAATGTTTTTTTCCCATGGGTCTTATACTCCTAGAAAACATATCTACAATGAATTTCATAAGTTTCCAGATACTAACTTTTCAGTTAAGCAGCTCCAGCATTTTCTTAGTGTAATTAATTAAGTCAGAGACATCATCCCTGGTGTCTTAACCTATATCTCCTTGGTCATAAAGATACTAAAGAAAAATGCTCCAACCTGGGGAAAAGAATAGGATAATGCGATCTGGAAAATCAAAGGAATATCCAGCAATGTCAAGACGCTCTATATCCTGTCAGATGGATAAATAATATTACAGATTATTTCTAGCAACAACTATTGGATTGCAGTTCTCCTAGAAAAAAAAGACGATCAGAGAAAAGTATACAGACATGTAAGTGGAAAATTCAATGAGGAAAAACAACACTATCATTCCACCTTCAAGGAAATTTTTTCTGTGAAGAATGGAATCAAAAAGTTTAACTTCTTCGTTACTCACACTGAATTTTAGATAGAGATGAATATGCAAACTTTTCCAAAAATGGTCTACCTGAATCAAAATATCATCCTAAATCCTCAGATTCTCCGATGGTCTCAATGGTTTTCTCCATAAAATTTCAAAGTAAAACACATTATGGGAAAAGAGAACATCTTGGAAGACTTCCTGTCTAGGCTAGAGAAATTCTCTTCAAAATACTGCCTGCTGATAGAGAATAAGAAAACAACATCAGCCATCAAACTTATGTGACCACTGATTAAGCATGCCGTCGACTGGTGAATAGGAGAAGGATACGCGAGATTATCACCGCCGACACCATCCAAAACTAACTAAAAGATGACATTATAATACATGTGCAAAAAGTTACCCTCTCCAATGGGTTACCCTTCCCAATGGGTTTCCCTTTTTAGCAGGTTACCCTTTTTAGTTGGTTACTCTTCTCTCTATGAAAACCCTATAAGATAGGTTACCCTCACTCGTAGGTTACCCTTTCCAATAGGTTACCATCATCTCCAAGGAAACCCTCTTTAGTGGGTGACCCTTTCAGATGGGTTTGTCCTAAAGCTACTGACTCAGCTACTTCAAATACAAAGAGCATATCCACCTACTTGCAAGATACCTGTGAAGTTGTTGATGTACCCGCTTGCAAGCTGCTGACTCACCTGCTTGCACATGCTTTCAAATGCTTTCAAATGCCAAAAACATAGTGTGTTCTATTTTTATTTGGCCTCCCATATGTATGTAGGGCCTGGTGTGAAAAAAGATATGGCTTATCTAGTTATAACAGATAAAGATTATCCCTTATAAAAGTATAAGACTTATCCAGTCATAATTGATAATACCTATCCTTTAGCTGATAGGACAGGATTATAATATTTTATTTCTTGTTTATCCATAGTCTAGATTATCTAGTAATCTTCATTCTCCTATAAAAAGAATCCTAGGACTTTAGGATGAGGGGATTATTCCCTCTACCTAAAAACCTCTTGTATAGTTTTCTCTAATTCAATATAAATGTTTGTTCACTAAAAACTTTTGCTCTTGATTTCTCTCTTCCAATAGGATGGGTACTTTGGTCCTCTAAGTTGGAGCTATGGGGTAAGGAAATACTCCAGTGAGGTACTTATTGCAACTACAAACTAGAACTCCGAAGAACTTTCCATGAATATGAAACAAAGTTGGCTTCGTCCATGCAACATAGCTGTCTAAGTCCTTTCGATATATATGAAAAAAAAATGGCTTAGTCCATGCCATAACTTCCTAAATTAATTCTATATCTAAGATAGAATATGTAGATTTGAGGTTTGCCTTAGTACTCCTTTTGTTCCACGGACGCTTGAGGGAAACAGTCCTGGGAGTGCCGCTTTAAGACCTATTTTATGTCATAACCAGAACAATCTTTTACTAAGGAGACTAAGGATTCGTGTGTTCTAAGACAAGAAATTTCATGCCGACCCTCTTAGAGTTGTGAAGTATTTTTTGCGAAACCAAACCGTCCAGATGTGTAGCTCATGTTTCAAAGTTAAGCCATCCCATTAAGGGTTGTGAAGGCTTTGTTGCTGAAGCAAACTATCCTTATGAATGAGTAGCTCAGTTGTAGGAAAGTTGTGATGTGTAGATTAAAAGCTTTGATTTCGTATGACTTGCCACCTGTATGGATGTGAATCATCTTTCATATGGATAGGTTAGACTTTGTGTCTATGGTGTCGATGAAAGCTTTGATTTCTTATGGTGTTCCACTTACATGGTCGTGAAACCAACTATCATGTTGGAAAGTTTGGAGTCTTTTGCAAGCCATATGAATTCTCTCATCGTCGGTCCTCCGTGCCTCGCTACATCCCCGCCTATTTTGTATCAGAGCCATCCTAAGTCCCAGAGGGAGAGAGGAAGCAGGAGTTTGCATCCATCTCTCTTGATTGCAAACACGTGAGCCAACTTTGCATTTTTATTTTCTTTATTTTTACTTTTGTTTGTCTTAGCTGCTATCCTTAGATCAGTCCTTAGTTTTCACTTCCCAGTTTTACTCTCACAGTCCTGTACATATTTGAGTTATAGTTTCGTTTCCATTATCAGAGTCAGCATTTTTCAAGTTATTGTATTCTTTATCATGTAAATAATCAAGTCGTAGTCTCTGTCCTTAGATTTTACAACAAATATTAGTTGTGTTTTATCCTTAGAACTTTAAGACAAATATATAGAGCCAGTCCACAAAATTACAGAAAGATTTTCATATTATTTGAGTCTTGTCCATAGAGCCTTAGAACAAATACATCGAGTCTTTACAGTCCAAAAATAGAAAAAATATGTCAGTCTTGAAGTCTTCCCTATCTACGTCACTTTGACTAGTTGAAGTAGAACCTTGGAAACATTACACATGTCTCTAACCATCAACAAAACTTTTTCATGCAAGAAAGACTATCTTTATGAAGTAGATGTATTGACAGGAGATAAAGATTTGTCTTCTACTTATCTACCCATACCAAACCCATACTCTGCTTTTGCCAGGACAAAGTGTAATCCAGAGTAGCAGATTGATTCCTTGTATCAAGAGAAACCAGAAGGAGTTAAGAAACACTTTGATGGGACAAAACTTAAACACTATTTCCGTACGACTCTAACTGAATAATTCATCACTCTGCAGATGCTGAAGGATTTTCCACAACAGTGGAAAAGATATAACTTTACCCATATCAATTTTGGTTCTATTCAAATTTTCTTGACACATCAAAGGAGAAAAGAACAGCCGATAAAGGCATGACTTTCCCTTCTTGATACTAGATTCGAAGAATACTAACGTGTCAAATTGGGCACTTTGGAAATCATACTGGACTCAGGGACATCCGTTGTTACCATGTTCCCCAATTTCAATATGTCCCTCTCCAGTCCACATCTCACAAAGCCATTGTGGCTTCAATTCAAAATTCTTGAATCCCCACTAGAATATAGCCCTATACAAACAATAATACATCACTAAATTGTTTGGTAAGTCAATAACCATAGGAAAAACTTATCCCTTCCAGGTGGCCACAACTCATTATCCTTAACCATAAATTCCTTCAAAGAAACGACCCAGTGTATCCGAATCCTAAAAGATGCCTCAAAGGAAGAAATCCTCTTGATTGTTCCAAAGTCATGGCTTAGAAGTTCTGAGATGATGAGAGTTCATCCTCAACATCTCCAAGCTCCAAAATCTATATTCACTAAAAAACCTCACAAAGTATCTCTCTCCATCTATATGTATACACTTGCTAACACCTTTCCAGATGAAGGGAATTCAGATCCAGCAAATATGTCAGGGCATGTCAATAGTGCCATGAATGATCAGGATTGGATAGTACACTTTGGTCACGGTGGGCATATAGTGCACTGGTTTAAAGATGCATTCACTAGACACTACCTATGGGATATTGATTGTGACTATCAGAAATGCCAAGAGGACTAACTGAATGATTCTAATGAGGAGGAAGATGGGCTAGAATAGGATGAATATTTGGGCTTCCAAAAAACCCATTACCGAATTCCTTCAGATGAAGGAGAAATAAAAAACCCATTCAATGTCTCCCATAGACCCCAGGAATATTTGCCATTGCCCACTCCATCAGAAAGAAAACCCTCAAAATACACATCAAATCCTAAACCCCCATTGTTCATAATATTCGAAACAAGCTCCAGTCCCAAATATGCATCTCTGCAAAACTACCCATCCATAAGTAATAACCAAAAACATGCTCCAAAGTTGCCACGTGTTATTCCATCCCCCAGACAAATTGAGCCAGCAAGCGGTAAATTACCAACTAAACACGCCATACTTATTGGAGCATTGGACAGTAGGCTACATATTATATAGTCTAAAAAATGTCTTCTACGATCCTTAAAACTTTATTTTCTTGACCAAAAACAAAAAGAAATGGCCTAAATAAAGAAATACATCTATCTTCTATAATGCGACTGTGCTAAACTGAAAAATACCCAAGAAGTCACTGTATTTCCCAAACACATCCTTCCTGTGGATTTGGGAAACCCTTTTCCACATGCGCCCTTAGTTCATCCATATCAACGTTATTCACTTCAACTTTAGCAGATGAACAAAAGGAGTTCAATATCGCCAAATTTGTATGGGAAAGGAAAGATGCCATAGAAGCCCAAAAAGAAGCTAAGATGGCATAGGATCAGGTCAAAAGGATGAAGTATTCTAAAAAGACTCCTCGTTATGCTGATAAGACGGTCCAAAAACATACTGCTCCAACACCGAATCTCATAGTCACAAACAACAACTTTGAGATCCAACGTGCAGAACCACAAAGCAACAAGCAACCAGATGAAGTATAAAAGTCCACCATAAATTATCTTCTCAATAGCAAAAGGTCATCTTCGGTTGACTCTACAAAGGACAAATCCATCATTCCAAATTAGGGGATCTCTTAGTCTGATGCTACAGTTTCTAGGAAAATACTTAATAAGTTATGACGAATAACCGAGAGGAGGAGTTGTTAAAAGTCTTAGATGATTTGTATGGATTTGAACCTGAGAAGAAGAAAGGACACTAATCTATTAAAAAACATGTAGATGTCTCTTCAGGAACTAGTGATGGTATTTCTGATGAAAGCACACAAGAACAAGCTTCATCTATTTATTCTTCCGCACATACTACAAATTTAGATGCTACTGATGATGATTCTCCAGCACATATCAATGATCTTAATACTACTGATGTTGAATATACAGTAGAATAAGATTTTCCAAGAATATACATGAACCACTCTAAGATAGCAGAGGTCTCCGAAGATGTTGATGACCAAGATGGGATAATGGACGATCCAATCCCAGAAAGAAGACCAGATCTAGGAACACCGGAAAAGATACCCGTGGGAACCAGATTTCACACCTTTACTCTCAACGATATCAAGATTTTAGCCTGGCACCAGAGAATCCAGGACTTCTACACTTGGATGGTGATAAATAATATGGTTGAATGGGAGAAATACATGATACTCTCGGAGTTCATATCCAAATTCTCTCGAATAATCAGAGACTGGTGGAATGCTCTTGGGATTTTTGATAAGAACAGTTATCTGATATCCCAGGACTTTTCCTTCAACATTAGGATATTACACGAGGTATCTACGGGATGCAAGCTAGAGACATGAGAAGCTATGATGACATCTCTTCGAGATTAATAGCCTATCGTTTGATAGAAATGTCATCGATATCCAACTCTAGAAAATGGAAAAGAACTACTTTGAGTTAGGCAAAGGTCCTAGCCAGAAGCAACCCTTCGTATAATCACTGGAAAAGATGCTAGTAGGACACACAATGATGATTATGAAGGAAAAGTTATAATCCATAATATCCCACAGATAGGCTATATTTGACAGGCCATCTTCAAAGCTCTGGAAAAAATATACACAAAGAGGTTTGTACTAAAGTAGATAGTCCTTAACAATCTATCCCTACATCGAGCCTACAACAAGGACAACCTCGTTACCAAGTCCAGTTGCATATGCCCACTCCACAAGACGAGATCAAAAATAAAACTATTGTTCAGGAGGTTCAAACTACCAAGTCCTCCCAACGATACAAGAAGGGTAATCCTGCGAACTAGGTATTTCAGACAAATGAACCCAACAAATTACATGAAGAAGAATGATGGTTGCATTATTTGCAGAAAGATTGGCTATTTCACCAGAAAATGTCCTTAAGCTAAGAAGTCAAAGGACTCTGTCCACCTCTTTGAAGAAATAACTAATCATGTGGAAATCTATCTCATCAAAGAGGACGACCTTGAATCGGTTTTCTCATTGGAAGAAGAACCAATAAGGACACTCTTTTCTCCATAGACGTATATGAAGAATTAGGTCAAATCTATACGAATGATCTTTACCTGATATCCAGCAACAGAGAAGACAACCGGCACTAGGCTTGTGAAATCGTCATGCTTAACACGGTAGGAATACTATCTTCCAGGTTAACAGATTACCTTCCAGATCTATACAACTGGTAGTGGATCCATTTGATCCATCCATCCTCCAAGAAATAAGAACCTTCTACGATCTTCAAGTATTCTGAAAGTATGGCGAATCCATCTTTAAGTCGTTCAGAGTGCACCCAAAATACCCGTTCTTCTATGTGTTGATTGCACTAGCCAATGAATTCTTGCAAGAACTCCTATGGTTATTTTAGTATCTAAGAAACTAATGCTACATTCTCATAGAGTTGAAGTATTATTCCATTATTCATTTCGATCGAATCTATCCAGATCTGAAGAGATTTATATTGTGGTTAAAACTACGAGAATATTGGGTTTGATGTGTCAAAGATTCCTATGATGCAATGGTCTTATAGCTGCATCTCCCTATAGGAATCACAGTCTATGACGTCCAAGCTCAATCATAAATTTCACTTCTCTGGAAATTTCTCATGTCTATACTCTCCCTGGAAGATGAATATTATGAAGCACAACGCTTCATTTTCAGGCAAATCAAATAAATTCCAAAAGAAATTTAGCCGAAGGAATAAGAAAAGTGGAACTACACTAATGATTATCCCCACTGGGATGAAGTGCGACGTGTCACTAAAGAATATCATCCACTATACGAGATCATGAGAGATAAAGTTACCAAATCCGTCAAAAGTATAAGGCTTAAATCTCCCCAGCTGGAATGAAAAGAATCATTATTTTGAATAAGTTACTTCACCAGATTGATTAAAAGAAGCATGGAAGGCCAAGAATGCCTCAGGTAGATGCAAGAAGTAGATTAGTGGATGGAAGAAGGATACGCGAGCTCATGGTAGTTGGAAACATCAAACATTTCCTAAAAGATTATGTCAGGTGACATGTGCAAGAAGTTACCCTCTTCAGCGGGTTACCCTTCCCAACAGGTTACCCTCTTCAGTGGATTACCCTTTCTAGTAGGTTACCCTCCTCTCCAAGGAAAGCCTATCAGATGGGTTACCCTTTTAAGTGGGTTACACGCATCTCTAAAGAAACCCTCTTCAATGGGTTACCCTTTCAGATGGGTTTGTCCTGAAGTTGTTGACTCGGCAACTTTAAAGATAAGGAGCTTATTCACCTTCTTGGAAAATGCTTGTGAAGCTATTGATGCACCTTCTTACAAGTTGCTGACTCATCGGCTTTCACATATTTTCATATGCCAACAACATAGTGTGTTTTGTTTATATTTGGAACCCACATGTTAGTTGGTCCCAATGTGAATAAAGATAAGGCTTATTTAGTCATATAAAATAAAGTTTATCCCTTATAAAAGGATAAGACTTATCCAGTCATAATAGATAATGCTTATTTCTTTGCTGATTGGATAGGATTGAAATATTTTATTTCATGTTTATCCATAGTATAGCTTATCTAGTACGCTTCCGTCTCTTATAAAAGGAAGCCTAGGCCTTTAGGAAGAGGGCAGTGTTCTCTCTACCTAGAGATATAATCATTTTATCTACCTACAAGATCTTGTATAGATTTCTCTCAATGAAAATCATTGTTGGCTAAACTCTAGTGCTCTTTATTTCTCTCTACTAAAAGGATGGTCTCTTTTTCACTTTAGGTCGAAGAAGTGGGGTAAGGAAATACTCCAGAGAAGAACTTGTTAAAACTGCAACATAGAACTCCGAAGGTACTTTCCATGAATATGAAACGAAGTTGGCTTCGTCCACACGATGTATGTGTCTAAGTCTTTTCCATGTATATGATACGAAAAAGGATTTGTCCATGCCATATCTTTCTGAATTTATTCGATATCTAAAAAAAATATTCAGATCTGAGGTCTGGTTTATTACTCCTTTTGTTCTGCAGATGCTTGAGGGAAACCGGACAAAGAGAGCTTTCGTAAGACCCTTTTTATGTTAAATACAGAATATTCTTGTACTAAGAAGACAAAGAATTTATGTGTTCTGACACTGGAAGAGTCAAGAAATCCCGTTCAGGGTTGTTAAGGCTTTGTTACTAAAGCAAACCATCCTTATGTCTGAGTAGCTCAGTCGTAGGAAAGCTGTGGTGTGTAGATTAAAATCTTTGATTTTGTATGACTTGCCTCCTATATCAACATGAATTGCCTGTCATGTTGGAAAGGTTACAATCTGTGTCTGAGGTGTCAACAAAATCTATGATTTTGTATGCAATGTTGCCTACATGGTCGTGAAACCGCCTATCTTGTTGGAAAGTTTGGAGTCAATTGCCAGCCTCCAAGTTGCTCTCGTCGTCTGTCCTCCCTTCCCCACTATCACCCTTTCTATTTTGTATCAAAGCCATCCCCACTCTTGGAGGGAGGGAGGAAGCAGGAATTTGTATCCACCTCTGCTGATTCCAAACACGTAAGACAGTGTTACATTTTTAGTTTTATTTTGCCGATCTTAGAAGCTATTCTTAGATCTGTTACCACTTCTCACTTTATAATTTTACTCTCATAGTCCTGTAAATATTTGAGTCTTATTTTATTTCCATTATTAGAGTAAGTGTTTTCCACTTATCATATATTACGTCTTGTACATAATCGGGGCGTAGTTACTTTCCTTAGATTTTAGAAAAAATATTTGCTTGATTTTATCCCTAGATATTTTGCACAAATAATAGTCTTATTGTCCACAAAAATACAAAAATATTTTATATTTCATTGAATATTTTCAATAAAGAATTATAACATATACTTCGAGTCTTTATGGTGAAAAAATACAAAAATATGTCTTCCTCTGAGTCGTCTTCTTCGAATATGTCTAGTCCCAATAAATCTCTAGCTCGAGTACATATGTCACTGGGAATTACTAAAGCTATGTAATGTAAATATGACTACTTATATGAAGTAGATGTTTTACCTCCAGAACAGAAAATCTCTTTAATATATCTACCTCTTAAAAATCCTTACTCTGCCTTTGCAAAGAAGGAATGTAACCCATGGCTGCATATCCATTATTTGGCACAGCAGAGATCGAAAGTAGTTGAAGAATATGTTGTTTCTTCAAAACTATACCAGAATCATATTCTTCCAACTCAGGAGGAATATTTCATCACTCTACAGATGCCGGAAGATTTTCCATTCTAGTGGAGAAACCAAGGCTTCACTCATATTTAATTTGTTGCTGTTAGGGTAGTGTTTACGTATCAAGAAAGAAAAGGCTAGCTTGTAGTGGCACATCTTTTTCTTCTTGTTACCAAATAAAACAAATACCAACATGCCAACTTGGAAACTTCAGAAATCATATAGAACACCGGGACAACCTTTGTCACTATATTCTCGAACTTTAACATGCCCCTTTATGATTTTTAATTGACTGAGACGTTGAACATCCTAGTACAGATTCTTAGAGCTTAGTAGGTCAGAGATGCCATCCAGGAAACTCTCCACTACCAAGTAGCTTGGCAAGTTCAGAATCATGCTATGGAGCTATCCCTTCCAGGTGACGGCGATGCTTTGTTCCTGAACATAGCTTCCACTAATGGAACCACTCAATGTACTCTGATCCCAAGGCAAATCCCCAAATATAAATTTTTGAAAGTACTATCGGACTCATGGGTCACAAATTATGATAAGTTTAGAGACCATCCTCAACCTCCCCAGTCCACGGAGACAACCTTTTCCAAAAGAAGTGACAACACCATTATGATCAGTTTCAACCAATCACACCTAAAAAACCCTACCAAAACCACCTTCCCAATCTATATGTATCAACTTTCTGATGACCTTTCCCTAGTAAATGAACTAAAATTCGTGCACTAGTTCCTAAGCTGTTACATGGAAGAGCATGGATGGATACACTACTTCAATCATGACGGCTAATATATCGTGTGGTGTAAATATCCTTTCTCCGGACACTATCTGTGGAAGTCGAATTGCAGATGCCATATGTTCCAAGGAGATACCTCACCCACTCGAACACAAACTAAAACTACCAAAACCAAAGATAGCCAGCCTGTAACCAAACTATTTATGATGTCACATTTTGGCACCAATCACTCTTATGAATTCCCACCTAAAAAACCCTTCAAAAAGGACAACATGATCCACACTCCAAAAATACCCGCTAAAACTATTATCCTACTATCTAGAGAGAGTATGCCCTACAATGACATAAAAATGACACTCAATTGGCAGTCAAAAATGCCATTTTCCAAAACAGGATGTTGTTCAGTATCAACCAAGCCATGAACAATGTTGCTCACTCTCAGAATAAGTTGGCAAAAAAAGTTGAGGAATGAATAAGAGAGCAGAACAAGAATCCACTAAGCATAACAGACTTATCCTCCAGTTGCAACTCAGACTCCAATTTATGCAGTATGATATATGTTTGTCAGGAACATCGCTATCTCATTGTGTCAATGCATAGCAAAAGGAAATAGCTTATCTAAAATAACAAATATAGCAGTTGAAACATAGCAGCTTTCAACCCAAGAGAACCCATATCTTACTACCAAATACTACATTATTCCCCATGTCACCACATACATACTCTCTGCCAAAGATGAGCCTCATCATTCCTGCTCCTTATTTAAGCTCCCATATGCCTATATCACCACGATCTCAAAATGAAAAATAGTTTGACATTGCTAAGTATGAACAAGAAAGAAAAGATGTCATAGCTGCCAAAAGGAAAATTGATGAAACTCATAAGCAGTCCAAGAGGAAAATGGAATCCTACATAGACAGAGGGACCATGATAATCTCAGAACACGACATCACCTTTCCAGACAACAATCAGATAATCTACAAGCCAGAAGTGTCATACAAAGATAAAGAATAAAATGCCTTGCTGAATGATAGTCTTTCCAATCACAAGTGATTGTCATCCTATCATGATCTAGACATTGATTAGGACCAGCTTGTACCAAATCTTTACAGCCTAAACATCAATAATGATGTCATTCTAGATCCACAAGCCACAGCAGTCCACGATCCAGCTGTATAATCTCTAAAGTAAAATAAACAGATCCAAGATGCTGATCCCATTAATCCTTCTACAAGTGAAGAAGATCATTTTTCTGCAGAGGCATATTGTGATGATACCAGTGATAACTTACCAGCTGATGAAAACGTGGAAGACAGCGAGGAGTCTATCGATTCACAAGAATATGTTAAGAACATTACTGAATCCTTAATTGAATATACAGAAGAATAGTATCCACTAATATACATGAACCACTCTAAGGAACCAGAGGTCTCTGAAGTTGTCAACGACCAAGGCAAGATGACGGATTATCCAATCCCAGAAAGAAGGCTAGATCCAAGCCACTAGCAAAAAAACCATGGTAACCGAATTTCACACCTTCACACTAATGACATAAATATTTCAGCTTGGCCCTAGAGAATCTAGAACTTCTACACTTGTATGGCGATGAAGAATCTGGCTAAATAGGAGAAATACATAATACTCTGAGAGTTCACATCTAGCTTCTCCAGAATACAAAGAGACTGGTGGAGCGCTCTTGGTATTTCTGATAAGAATACTTATCTAACATCCCAGTAGTTTGCCTTCAATATCAGGATCCTGCATGAGGTGTTCTACGGAGACACGAGCTAGAGAAATGAAACGTTCCAGTGATAGATCTTCAAGATGAAGTGCCTATAATTTGACAAAAATTTCATCGATATCCAAATCTAGATGATAGTGAAGATCTACTTTGAGTTGGGCATAGATCACAGCCTGAAATAAGCCTTCGTTTCATTACTGCCAAAGATGTTAGTAGGACATACGATGATGATTATAGAGGAAAAGTTCAAATTCATAATTGTTCCATAGATAGGCTATATTTGACAGACTATCTTCCAAGCTCTGGACATCATATGCACAAAGAGGTTTGTATTAAAGCAAATCATCTAGAAGAATGCATCCCTCGATCAAGCCTACAAAAATGATGACCTCACCACCAAGTCTAGTTGCTCATGATCACACTACAAGATGAGATCTAAAAGGTAGATACTATTTAGGAGGTTCAAACTACAAAAGCTTCCTGAAGATAGGAGCAGGGTAATCTGGCAAACCAGGTATTTCAAAAGAAGGAGCCCAGCAAATTGTCCTTAAGACAAGAAGACAAAGGACTCTATCTACCTTCTTGAAGAAATATCCAATCATGTTGGAATCTATCTCAGCAAAGAAGACGACCTCGAATTGGTCTTCTCATTTTAAGAAGAACCAATGAAGGACACTCTCTTCCTTATAGATATATATGAAGAATCAAGAGATATATATGCTAATGATGTTTACCTAATATCAATAAATATTGAATATAGACAACACTAGGCTAGTCGAATCCTCACGCTCACTACAATAGGAATACTATCTTCTGGGTTAATATATTACTCTCTACATCTGTTCAACCAGTATGTGGATCCCTTTGATCCACCCATCCTTCAAAAAATAAGGATCTTCTATGATCTTAATGTATTCATAAAGTATGGTGTATGTATCCTGAAGTCATTCAAAGTGCACCCAGAATACCCTTTCGAACATGAGTTCATTACACTGGCTAATGACTTCCCACAAGAACTCTTATGTTTATTCTGGTATCTGTTCCACCAGAACTATATTCTCATGGATTTCAATTGTAATACCTTCAATCATATCAATTAAATCCATCCATATCTAAAGAGATTCATATATTGGTTCAAACCATAGGAATATTGGGTTCAATGCTTCAAAAATTCCTATTATGTACTAGTCTTATTGTTGTATCACCCTATAGGGATCATAGGCCATGAGATACTTGGACCAAAAAGAGTTTGAAGAAAGACTTAAGATTTGCATGTTTTTTCTCAGATATCAAATTCATTCAAAAAGATATGTCATGGTCTAAGACAATTTTGTTTTATATACATGGAAAGGACTTAGATATCTACGTCATTTGGATGAATCCAACTTCATTTCATATTCATAGAAGGTACCTTAGGAGTTCCATGTTGCAGTCATAACAAGTACCTCACCAGAGTATTTCCTTACCCCACCGCTATGACCTAAAGGACCAAAGCTCCCATCTATTTGGAAGAGAGAAAGAAAGATAAAGCGATTTTAGCCAATAATATTTTAATTGAAAGAGAGAAAACTATACGAGAGGTTTTTAGGTAGAGAGAATTATAATCTATCTGGGTAGAGAGAATGTTGCCCCCTTCCTAAATGCCTAGGATTTATTTTATAGGATAAGGAAGCTTACTAGATAAGCTAGACTATGGATAATCATTAACTAAAATATTGCAATCCTATACTATCAGCAAAGGGATAGGTATTATCCATGATGACTGGATAAGTCTTATCCCCTTGTAAGGGATAAGCTTTATCTTGACTAGATAAGCCTTATCTTTATTAACACCAGGCCCAACTAATATGTGGAGGGGGGAAAATAAAAAAAAACACTATTTTATTAGCATGTGATAGCATATGCAAGCGGGTCAGTCAACAACTTGCAAGTAGGTGCTTTAGTAGCTTCATAGGCACCTTGCAAGAAGGTTGATAATCTCATTATCTTTTAAGTAGTTGAGTTAGAAGATTTAGTCTAAACCCATCTAATAGGGTAACCTACTTAGGAGAGTTTCCGTGGAGATAAGGGTAACCCACTGGAAAGGGTAACCTACGGGTAAAGGTAACCCATCTGACTGAGTTTTCTTAAAGAGGAGGGTAACCCACTGGAAAGGTTAATCCTCTGGAGATGGTAACTTCTTGCACATGTCATGTAATGTTATCTTTTAGGAAGTGTTGGATATTACCGGAAGCAATGAGCTTGCGTATTCTTCTTCCAACCACTAATCTACTCTGTGCTTTTGCCTGAGGCGTTCTTGGCCTTCCAAAATTCTCGTCAACGATATTCTGAATTAACTCATTTTGTTGGAAGAATCTTTGCATTTTTGTGTAGGAGACTTCATTCATATGTTTGTGGCTTAATCATTCCTGATGTCACATAGTTGTTGATATTCTTTTATTGTTCATTAGACTTTATCCTAGTGAGGATAATCATTGGTGTAGTCCATTTTCTTTGGACTGCATTTGTTTTACTGGAGAGTGAAGCATTATGCTTCACATCAATCATATATAGATAGAGAAATAAATTAGGAAACTTCCAGAGTAGTGAAATTTTCAACTGAGCTTGGACTTTATGGTCTATGACTCCTACCAAATGATACGACATAAAGGCCATTGAATTGCAGGAATCATTGTAGTTTTGAATCCACAGAATGAATCATTTTTGGAGTTGTTTGGATTCGATTATAATGCCGAAAGTCATAATATTTTCGATCATAATACCAGAAGGCATAACACTTAAACTCCATGTCGATAGAGTACTGATGGAAAATATACCAGAACAGCCATTAGAGTGTTTTTTGGAATTAATCAACTAGTATAATGAACACATAACAAAAAAAAAATTCTAAAAGTTCTCCGAACGGCTTCATGATGGATTTCCTGTGCCTTTTGAATACTTGAAGCTTATTGAAAGTCTGGCTTTCTCAGAGCATAGATGGATATGAAGGATCCATATATTTTTTGAACAGTTCAAGAGAGTTATCTACTATTTTGGAAGATAATATCCTAATATGTTGAACATAAGAGACTGACTTGATGATTTTTGGTTTTCTTCTCCGGAGCTGGATATCAGGTAGAGTTCATCAGCATTGAAATCTCTTGATTCTTCATAAATATCTATATAGAAGATGGTGTCCTCCATCGGTTCTTGTTCCAACAAGAAGACCAATTCAAGTTTGTCCTCTTTGTTGAGCTATATTCTAGCATGATCAACTATATATTCAAAAAGGTGGATAGAGTCTTTCGACATCCTGAGCGGAGGACAAGTTCTCGCAAAGTAATAAGGCTTTCTGCATATGAAAAAACTAACATTCTTCTTCTTATAATATACTGGGATTTTTTATTTAAAATACCTAGTTTGTTTAACTAACTTCGTGTTGTTGTTTGTAGGCCTAGGTAGTTTGAATCTCCTTAAGAATAGCTTTCATTGGGATCTCGCTTGGCGGCATGAATAGGGATAGCCATTCTTCATAAAAATATGGCTTCGGCTGTAATGAGGATCAAGAACTAGGTAGTTCTCAATAATTTGTTTTAGTACAGATCTATTTTTGCATAAATAGTTCAAGGACTGGAAGATAGCCTACCTGATATAGCTCGCTTCTCTACAGAAAGCTTATAGCAGGATTCTAGTTTTTATGATAAAGTCTTAGAATATGAGATAATTTGTTTTATCCACAATCCCAAGTGTATTCCACTAGTATGCGGGGATTTTGGAGAATCTAGATATAGACTCTGACAACATCATGCATTCTCCTCTTTCATCCAGATTCTTCATCATCCTAAAAGTTCTGAGGTTCTGCGGAAGGGATAGAGTTGAAGCAATGGTTTCTTCCACCTCTATTGTTGGGTTGTTTCTTCTTTTTTAGACTAGATAACTAGTCAGCTCGTATTGCTCAGAGATTGGTTGAGAGACCACTGGTTTGCTAGACTATTTCTCTAACATAGACCGATATTCCTACTTAGTCAATTGGATTGATTGTTGCAAAATATCCTTATTACCTTTGACACATTCACTAGCATAGAGGTCATTGTTAGTATCAGATTACTATCTACTAATGGAAGGTCGTGGTAGGCCATTAATGAAGATGTCCTCAGATGTTCCTTTCTCTACGCTGAAAAAAGATCTGGGAATGAATTCTACAGCTGGATGAGGATCAGAAAGATGTTCTTAATAAGCCTTGGTTTTCATCGAGGCTCGTGCTTCCTTCTTTTCCTTTCTGTACTTGGGACATCCTTTTGCAATGTTTCTTTTATTATAGAAGATGAAGCACTTGTGGTTGCCTGGATCTTTTAAATGGAGGATTTGGTATCTTTGCAGAAGATCAGTTCTTTGTCCCACAGTTTCTTCTTTCTATCCTTTCTAAACTGTATGTATCTCTTATACCATGCCTGATGTCCCGTGATCTAGGAAGGCCCTTCTATCTTGAGTACTGGATCTCCATCATAGTGGAAAGATTGTGAACATTTATCCAACATTATGTTTCCAAATAAAGTTTCCTTTTGCTTCATGGAAGGATGGGAGTTTGTGTGAGTAGTTGAATCTTTTGGTATAAATTCATCATCCTTTGGAACAACAAGACTCGGGACAACTTGATTGAGGTGGATCAAGTCAGCATCCTAGTCATTGTTTGTGAGAAGACATTATTTCAGAGAGACTTGTTCACCGTTATGGGATTCCTCATCATGGATCTGTGAGAGATCAACAGCAGTGATGGTGGTACAATCTGGTCCATAGCTTATGATCATCATATGTGCTGGATTAGCTAATAGGTCTTTGTTGTCCTGTAGTTGTTCTTTCGGATTAAAATCTGGTAATGCTTTTTGAATAAAAGGAACCTCTGGTGTCTTGTCATATTGGGATTTATTTCTTTGGATCTTAAGATCATCAGCTAGGACTACAGGAGATGGATTGTCAAAGAGGTGTGCATGTGTAGTAACCATCTTATCAAGATTATATGGAACCAGGCTATGACACCTTATCTTATCGCCCCATTAAATCATTGCAACTTTTCTTGTCCACATAGTATAAAATTCTTGTTCATCGTCTAGAGGTAAAGTGAATAGCATGGATGAACGAGGTGGTGAAGGTTGTCCTAACACCTGTGGAGAATATCAATGTGGAAATACATTAGATACTTTCGCCTTTCACAGTATAGCGCAGTCATATTTCATTTGAAGTATAGCATAATCATGTTTTAGATTCTGGATTTCTTCAAGAGAGAGGTTATTTCCTTGTTTTGTTGCGAAAGAAAATATAGATATGGAGTTCCTAGCAGAAATTGTTCTGACCGGATGGTCCGTAACTTATCTTCGAGTGCCCTGATAAGTATGACAGTTTAAGGGGCAGCTGAAGCACCTTCTAATTGGATAACATATTATTATTCTGGAGCTTAGGTTAGGTTATTCTTTGTAGAGTGGTTTTCTGGTAAATAAGCATTTGTGTGACTGGATTTAGAAAAGGGGGTTATAAGAAACTCAAATTGAATAGCCGTTGTAGTCCTTCTTTTGTAAATTCTACAGTCATAATAAGTCTTCCATGGATAATGTTTTGAGAAAGGGAATTTACGCCACATCAAGCTACGACCCTCATTATTGAAGTATTTTATCCAATCATGTTGTTTCATAAAGCCAGTGAGGAACCTGAGGATGGTTTTCGGGTCCTTTACATTCGGAAAATCATCACTTGGATTGTACATGGGGATGTAAAATGTGGTTTTGGGTGGATTTTTGGGATAGTGATGGTCGGAATAATCATTGAGCTTAACAAGTCGAGGATAGGCTCTCCACTCCTCAGATTTTTTGACCCATAAAGCTAGGATAGTGCTAACCAGTTCATCCCTAGATATGTTTCTCGGGATCTTGGTGCACTATGTGGTTTGTTAGTTGCATTAATGGTCAAGAACAAAGAGTTCTTGCCACTTGGAGGAAATAGGTTCATTTTATGGTTTTGAACTCACTAGGCTATTTTGTAGTGGAGAGTTTCCTGCCTGGCTTCTCTGTCCTGCAGAGCATCGAGAATCTAGACCTGGATCTTCAACGCCTTCATTAGATGTGGATCAACTAATGGCAGGTTGAAGTTGCGGAACATGGTAACAAAGACAGTACCATCTTCTAGGATAATCTCCGATGTTCCCAAGTTCGAATGTTGGTACTTATTGAATCTAGTATCAAGAAGAGATAGATGCTCCACAACTTCCGGCCTTTTGTCCCTTGATATGTCAATGCAATTCCTACAACACCAATATGGAGATGAATAAATCCAAGGATTTTCCATTGTTGTGGAAAATCCTCTTGCATCTACAGTGAAATGAATTGTTCCTCTGGAGTTACCAGAATAGGTTTCTTGACAAGTGGTGTAGCAGCAACATATTCCTTACCTCCTTTTGACTTTCCTTGGATCATAGAGTGTATTTTCATCCAGAGGTTGCATACTTTTTTTGCAACAGCTGAATAGAGATATCATAGAAGTGGGCATGTAGAAGATAGTTGGGGTTATATAGATAACATATGAACTTTATACACGGTGTCAGTTTTACATGACAACACATCTTTGAGATTAGATGACATATATTTGTTTGAAAGAAGCTTGGATGGACTAGATATATTTTTGTATTTTCTGGACAATAAAGACTCTTTGTATTTGTTCTAAGGATCTATAGAAAAGACTAAATAAAATGAAAATCTTTTTGTGTGTGTGTGGAATGACTCTATATGTTTGTGCTAAGAATATACGGAAAAAATAACACAAATATTTGTTCTAAAATATAGGAAAAGAAACTATGAATCGATTATGTACAAGACGTAGACTATGATAACTGGAAAAACACTAACTCTAATAATGAAAATGAAGCTATTACTCTGATATTTAAAGGACGTTGGTCGGAATATTTTGAAGAAAATACTAAGAATGGACTTAGGAATAACATCTAAGATAGAGTAAAATAAAAATAAAAAAAATAAAAAAAATAAAACTTGTAAAACTGGCTCACGTGTTTGCAATCAGCAGAGGTGGATGCAAACTCTTGCTTCATCCCTCCTTCTAGGATTAGAGATGGCTTTGATAAAAAATGGATGGGGAGGTAGTGGGGAATGGAGGACCGACGGTGAGAGTAGCCAGGCAGCTGGCTACAGACTTCAAACTTTCCAATGTGATAGGCGGTTTCACGACCATATAGGCAGCATGCCTTATGAAATCAAAGCTTCTGTTGACACCATAGACTCAGAGTCTAACCTTTCTAACATGACAGGAAATTCACATCCATATAAGCAGTAAGACATACGAAATTAAAGCTTTTAAGCTACACGCCATAGCTTTTCTACGACTGAGCTACTCATCCATAAGGATGGTTTGCTTTAGCAGGTCAACCGACAGATGTAGACGCTCCTTTCTAAATCCAGTCACACAAATGCTTACCCACTAGAACACCACTCTGCAAAGGATAACCTAATTCGAACTCCAAAATTACAACATATTATCCGATCAGAAGGTGCTTCAGCTGCCTCCCAAACCACCATACTTATCAGAGCACTTAAAGATAAGTTGCAAACCATACGGTCTGAAAAATGCCCATTAGGAACTTTATTTCTATATTTTCTCACCCAATAACATAAGGATATAACCTATCTTGAAGAAGAAATCCAGAATCTAGAATACGGCTACGCCATACTTCAAAAGGCCAAAGTATCTACCGCATTTCCACATGGGAATTCTCCACAGAGTTTAGGCCAACCTTCTCAACCTCATTCATGCATGAGGTTCATTTCATCTCTAGAAGATAAACAAGAATCTTATATTATGTGCACAGGTAAAGATGCCATGACACACAGGGTCAAGAAGATAAGGTAACTTAACCAGGTTCCATATGATGTTGATAAGATGGCCTCGACATATGCTCCCATCTTCATTACTCCATTTCATGCAGTCCCATCTGATGACCCTGAGATACAAAGAGCAGAAACCCAATATGATGAGAAACCAGAGGTTCTTTTTATTAAGAGAGCATCCTAGAAATATAATCCAAAAGAACAACTATACGATAAAAAAAACCCGTCAGTTGATCCAAAACATATGATGATTGCAAGTTGTGAACCAAAGTTCACCACTTCAGATGATCTCTTGCAGATCCCTGAAGAGGAATCCCACAATGGAGAATAGGTCTCTCTAAAATAATGTATTCTCAAGAATAATAATAAGGCTGATGACTTGATCTACCTCAATTGAGTTTTCCCGAGCCTTGTTTATCCAACAGATGATGAGGTTATGCCAAAAAATCCATCTCATCACAAAGACTACCATCCTTCTGAGAAGGATAAGGAAACATTATTCGGCAACATAATGTCAGATGAATGTTCCTAATTTATTCACTCGGATGCTATACATGACAATACAGTTCTTAAAATAGAGGAGTCTCCCCATCTCTCGAGGTGTCTAGCAATGTACAAAAGGTACATCCAATTAAGACGGGCCAGAAAGAAGAAACCGCTGGACAAAGAACTAATTGTAAGGACCCAAAATTGCCTCCTGGGATGTCACACGGAAGTAGACCCAAGCTAACCCTTTGAGCCTGTTTCTACTAATATCACTAATTTCAAGATGAAATAATTCAAACACTAGCATAGTCATATCATATAAAAGTAAATACAGAGAAAATGCTCGGTCCAAACGACCACAATACTGGAAACCTCAACACATCCGCAATATGATAACTAGTCTGACAAATCCTCTACTAATCCATGAACTAGAAAGCCGTTGGGACAGGTCCCCAACTGACTTGAAATGAATTGGAAATAAAAACATAGTCTCTCAAAATATGGAACTATCTGAATATAGGTACTCGAACCATGAGGACTCACCACTGTAGGATTGTAGATATAGGTGCTCGAAAATCACTGACGAGGTTGGGAGTGAGAACCTGAACCTTCAATATAAGAAAATGTAGCACACAGACGTATATAAAGATCAACACTTGAGAATGTACTGAGTATATGCGGGTGCATGCCTTACGGAAAAATACTCATATCAAAGGAAAGTATTTTAGTTTTAAAGGAAAATATCTTATCTCAAAGCTTTAGTTTTAAGGGAAAATATTCTATCTCAATGGAAAATACTTTAGTTTAGGGAGGTTCTCTTAACAGACATAAACCATGCGTGATACATAGAGTCCAACTTTTTGGCTTCCTAAGGAATAAATCTCACGTTGGGGAGAGGCGTCATACTCTTGCCAAGGAGTATAACCTCAACTCAGTGATCACTTATCTCGACCTCAGGCCCAATATCTCAGCCTTCGGCTGAATCTATGATGGCACGTAGTTCTAGGGTAAGAAACCATGGTAACTTATCCAACTCGGTGCTAAATACTACTCCCTTTAGTTTACCTCGCTCATCTCATGAAAATCCACTTTAGAATAATCTCATGGTTCAATAAGAACCCAATAATTAAATTTGCAATCTCATGTAGTAGAGTGGATTTCAAAACTCAGTGACCATTAGGTCAAATCATTTTTCAATAATCTTAGAAAACTCAAATCATGGGTGCTTATAGCACAAGAGTTCATAAAATCTCAAGTCTCAAGTAGGGATTAATAACCCATAATTCAATCTCAAGTTAAACCTCATCAAAAGCATAATTGATAGCATATAGATTCATAACTCATGTACAAATCTAGAAATTTCAGCAATTTGTCTCAAAATCTAAACATACTCATATACTTCAATATTTCAAACATTTAGACTATTAACTTCTCAAGGATTAAAATCATGGGGTATAGACCCAACATTAATTTCTCAAGAAAACATGTAAAAATCATGTCATTAGACTCTCAATTCAAGGGAAACATCAAAAGCTTGCAACTAATAACAATGGGTGAAAAACCCCAATTCAATTTCATGTAAAATCTCATAAATTGCAGAGAATCGTAGTTTAAATAAGCTTTTGGGCACAAGGGTGGAAGGATTACCCTTGTTCAAAACCCCACATACCTTGAATTAGAAGCTTTGGATGAACTCTCGCTTTTGGAACTCTACTTGTACTCTTGAATGAGGATTCTTGAAGCCCCAGACTTAGTAACCTTGAATCTTGACTTAATTTAGAAAATCTATGGTGGATTCTTGAAATTCTTGGAAGAGGTTTTGGATACTTAGGGTTCTTGTTGAGAGAAAACTTGAGAAAAACTTCATAGAATTCTTGTAAATGACTTTAATTTGGTCTTTGGACGGTTTAATAGGCTTGGAAAAGGTCCAAAGTGCCCTTTTTAACTTCTGTACGAAGCTGGAAAAATTAAATTGGGAACCCAATTTTATGGGACATCGAGACGCGCAACTATCGCAGTGGCTGATTGGAAATTGAAAAATAGGAATCTGGGAGTCACCGTAATGAGGATCCATCGCGTTGTCCCACTAGTTGGGACCTAGAACTTCAGCGCGACGCGTCACAATCGGGCTAGGCCACTGTAAATTGACTATTAAGAAATTGGGGTCCTCCGCGATGCGCCACTATCATGGAGTTCCACTGGAATTTGACAATTGTCAAATCGACATTCTCCGTGACGTGCCAAAAACTAAAATGACGATGTTTTATGACTAGGACTAATTAGCCAAAACTTCTTACCTGGGTATTGGATTTGGGCGAATCTTATATGGACGGAAGGCTTATCAAATTTCCCTTGTGATAAAAAATCAAAATTTGGGAAATTCTATATGGTTAACACGATACTCACTTAGGAAGACACTCTTCACTCTTTTAGGGCCAAAATTACGCCTCACTTGACGCACCCTAAGGCTCATTCCATGAGAGAATTTTGTGGGGTCTTACAATATATCCCCCTTGGAAACATTCGTCCTCGAATGTCACTAGTTAGACTAAGAACACAGGAAAATGGAGTACACATAGCTGAAGAAATTTGCTAAAACGAACTCAAAATCTCTCTAAACTCTTGAATACCTCAGAAATTGCAAGAACTCATACAAGGATGATACATATACCTGAACTTTAGATTAGAAGGGCTTAATTAAGGAAGAATAATACCTTCAGATTAATCTGAACTTGCGGAAAAGAGGTTCGGGTACTTGGCTCGCATGTTTGTTTCTGCCTGCAAAGTAGCACCCTTAACAGAAAAGTTCCGCCATAAAACTTTGACCAAGGGGAATTCTTTGTTCCTTAGTCTACGGATCTGAAATCTAGGATCTCAATAGGAATCTCATCGAAGGAAAGAATGTTCTGAATATCAACATTCTCTGAAGGATCTACTACAACGGAATCACTAATATGCTTCTTAAGTATGGAGACATGAAAAATAGGATGAACAGCTGACAAATCTGTGGGCAACTCAACCTTATAGGCCACCTTACCAACACGAATCAAGACTCTATACGGGCCAACATAACAGGGACCAAGCTTTCCCTTTTTACCAAACCTTTTCACCCTTTTCATGGGTGAAATCGTCAAGTATACCAAATCACCCACTTCAACTCCAGATCTCTTCTCCTCACATCGGCATAAGACTTTTGACAACTCTTGGCGGTCTTTAACCTCTCTCTAATAAACTTAACTTTCTTCATATCTTCAAACACTGCATCAGGCCGAGTCACGGCAACTTTACCCACATCGAACCAACATATTGATGAACTACATCTCCTACCATGCAAGGCCTCAAATGGTGCCATCCTGATGCTAGCATGGTAACTATTATTATAGGCAAACTCTATCAATGGCAAATACTCATCCCAACTACCTTTGAAATCAAGAGCACTTTCCATCAACATATGTTCTAGGGTCTGAATGATCCTCTCAGCCTGACCATCTGTCTGCGGATGAAAAGAGAAACTCAAAAGGACTTGGGTACCAAGACCCTGCTAGAATGCCCTTCAAAACTGATAAGTAAATTGAGTGCCCCTATCCAAAATGACAGACGAGGGAACTCCATGCAGCCTGACTAACTCCCGGATAAACAATCTAGCATAATCCTCAGCTGTGTAAGACATGCACGGGCAAGAAATGCGTGGACTTAGTCAGCCTGTTTGCAACAACCCAAATATAATCATGATGACGATGTGAAAGAGGCAACCCAGTTATGCAGTCCATATTCACCACCTCCCATATCAAAGTAGGTATACCAAACTCTTGCATCACACCACCAGGTCTTTGGTGCTCAACCTTAACATATTGGCACGTTGCACACTTTGCTATGAATTTGGCTATATCCTTCTTCATACTATTCTACCAATAGATTTCTGGTAAGTTGCGGTACATCTTGGTAGTATTAGGATGAATAGAATACCATGCGCCATGCGCTTCAGCAATAATCCTCTGCCTCAGATCATCAATACACAGAACACACAAACTATCTTGCAATCTAAACATACCATCTCCCCCTTGGGAGAGAACCTCTACCTTGGCCCTTGACTAACTCCGTTAGTCTGACTAAACTAGGATCCCTCTCTTGTTTCTCCTTCACTTCCAAAACTAAAGATAATTCAGAACTACTCTGCATCAATGTACTACCCTCGGCTAAATCAAGCAACCTAACACCCAATCTAGCCAAACAATGCACATTGCGAGCTAACTCTTTCTCACCTTTCTCTATATGAGAAACACTACCCATAGACAATATGCTAAGAGCATCTTCCAGACCTAGCTCGAGTGATACAACACACTCATATCATAGTCATTTAACAAATCCAACCACCTCATCTGCCTAAGATTTAACTCCCTCTGATTAAATACATATGACAGGCTTTTATGATCCGTAAACATATCAATATGAACACCATAAAGATAGTTCCTCTAGATTTTCAAAGAAAAGACCACAACAGCTAACTCAAGATCATGGGTTGGGTAGTTCTTCTCATGCGGCTTTAACTGTCTAGAGGCATAGGATATAGACTTAACATTTTACATTAACACACAACCCAAACCAATTCTAGAGTCATCACAATACACCACAAAATCATCTGTACCATCAGGCAAAGTCAACACAGGGGCTGAAGTAAGTCAATTCTTCAACTCCTAAAAACTCTTCTTATAGGAATCTAACCACTGGAACTTAACTTTCTTTTGGGTCAACCAACTTATGGGAGATGCGGTAGAAGAGAAACCCTCAACAAAATGGTGGTAGTAGATAGCTAGACCAAAGAAACTCCTAATGTCAGATTAGGAGATAGGTCTAATCTAATTTTTCACATCTTCTATCTTTTGGGGATCAACTCTATTACCTTTGACTAAATCGATATGACCCAGAAAGGCTACAGACCTTAGCCAAAATTAACACTTACAGAAGTTGGTGAATAACTGGTGATCTCTCAAGGTTTGCAAGATAATTCTAAGATGATTCGCATGGTCATTCCTTTTATGGGAGTACACAGGGATATCATCTATGTAAATAATGACAAACATATCAAGATATGGCTTGAACACTCGATTTATGAGGTCCATGAAGGCAGCTGGGGCATTGGTTAGATCGAAGTACATAACTTGAAACTCAAAGTGACCATAGTGGGTTCTGAAGGCTGTCTTTAGAATATCACATTCCCTCACTTTAAGTTAATGATAGCCGGATCTAAGGACTATCTTGGAGAAATAACTTGCACCTTGCAACTGGTCAAACAGGTCATCAATTCTTAGAAAAGGATACTTATTTTTTACTGTCACCTTGTTAAGATGACGATAGTCAATGCACATACGCAATGAACCATCTTTCTTTCGCACGAATAAGATAGGCGCGCCCCAAGAAGAAATACTGGGCCTTATGAAACCATTTTCTAAAAGATCTTTGAGTTTCTCTTTCAACTCCTTAAGCTCAACAGGTGCCATATTGTATGGCAGAATAGAAATAGGCCAAGTATCGGGAAGAAGGTCAATCCCAAATTCTATCTCTCTATTGGGAGGTACCCTGGGAGATCTTCTAGAAAAACATCTGGAAATTCATTAACAATATCGACTGACTGAATAGTTGGAGCCTCGAACTTAGTATCTTTGACTTTAAGTGATAGATGCAACCCTTTGAATTGGCTTTCTAGCTTTGAGATAGGAGATAAAATGACACTTTGGAGATATCGAACTCCCGGACCACTCAAAAGCTAGTTTATTAAGAAACTGAAACTTGACCACACAGGTACGACAATCTATAGATGTATTACAAGAATAAAACCAATCCATACTTAGAATAAGGTCAAAATACACTATGTCTAACTCTATCAAATCCGCAAGTATGAATCTATGAAGAATAGTAATAGGACAATATCTATACACTTGTTTAGCAACAACAGACTCCCCTACTAGTATGGAGACTATGAAAGGCTCAGGAATCCTTTCGGGACTTATTTTGAAATTCACAGCCATAAGTGGGGTCACATAAGAGAGTCTTGACCTGGGGTCCAACAACACATATACATAAAAATAAAAGAAATGGAGAATACCAGTAACAACATCGGGAGATTCCTCCTACTCCTGATAGGATGGTAAGGCATAAAATCTATTTTGGCGGTAACTGCCAGCAGTGCTAGTTGAAGCACCCTGAGAAGGGGTGGGATGGGGTGCCCAAGCTGGTGCACTAGTAGCCGGTGCCTGAGGTCGATCACCTTTGTTCCCTTATTTAGGATGAGGAAAATCTCTAGGTCTGTGGCCCTTCTTTCCACAACCAAGACAATCCCTTATATCTATGAAATACTCACCAAGATGATCCCTACAACACTTAGCACAAGGAGGATAACGGGGCATGTTACCAACACTGTTCTACGACCTAGACAAAAAGGATCTTCCCCCTTGCTCCTACCTACTTCTAGGAGCGGGAGAACTAGCTGATGAAGGTGTTGGAATAGATGAAAGGCTCTGAAATAGAGAGAGGTTCCCTCTATGGAACTTAGGATGGATAAACTCATGCTGCTCAGATTTGACCATCTTGTTACCCCTCACTCGATCTCTCTCACAATTCTTTTCTGCCTCTATCTGTTGGGAAGGAATAATCAACCTAGCCAGATCCATATCCCTATATAGTATCGCAATCCTACACTCTTTTAGTACTAACCCAGAAACACCAGTCACGAACTTGCCCATACTAGCCAGAGTTTCAGAAATCAAATTGAGAGCATACTTGGCCAACTGATTGAACTTCAAGAAGCACTCTTTAATAGTCATGGAGCCCTGTCTCAAGTTCATAAACTCCTTAATATTTGCTTCCCTCATCTCCAGCGGAAAGAACTTGTCCAAGAATACATCTTGGAATACCTTCCAAGTCATAGGAGCAGCATCCTCACCTCTACTCTTCCTCCATGATACAACCCAGTCATAAGCTATGTCCTTCAACCGGTAAGATATCAATTCAACACTTTCTTCCTCAAAAATATGCAACACCTGCGTGATCTTTCTCACTTCTTCTAGGTATAACTGTGGGTCGTCATCTGCCTTAGACTCATAATACTCTGGCGGATTTATCCGAATAAAATCATGGAATCTAGCCGCAGCTATATCCTCTCCCTGCTAATTAGCAACTGCGGCTTGGTTATTGTCCCAAACATTAGCTATGAATTCTTGGGCTAACGCCTGAAAGGTCACCCAAAACTCGGCATGAGACACAGTCTTATTATAAGGATCAACAGGTGGGGTTTGCTCATCATCATTCCTGCGGGCATTCAATCTTTGGAGAGGCATTTTATGAAATAGGAGAGCATGAATTATTAGATGAGAGAAACAATTGCAGGCACGATGGAATCTACAGGAAAGAAACATCTTTTTCCTAAAATGTCTTGTAGCCTCTTGCTCATAGATGTGGCACACAACACACCGATGATCAAGAATGTATTCAATGCGGCTTGTTAGATACCCTAGGACTTCTTTAAAACCTTAGGCTCTGATACCAAGTTTGTAACAACCTAAAATTGCCTTCCAGGAAATCACACGGTGTTTTAGGCTACAAGTAGCCCCAAGCTAACCCTTTGAGCCTGTTTCTACTAATAACACTCATTTTAATATGAAATAATTCAAACACTAGCATAGTCATATCATATGAAAGGAAATACAAATAAAATGCTTGGTCCAAATGACCACAATACTGGAAACCTCAACACAACCACAATCTAATAACTAGTCTGACAAGCCTCTACTAATCTATGAACTAGAGAGTCATTGGGATAGGTCCCCAACTAGCTCAAAATAAACTGGAAATAACAATATAGTCTCTCAAAATATGGAGATGTTTGAATATAGGTCCTCGAACCATGAGGACTCACCACTATAAGAATATAGATAGAGGTACTCGAAAATAACTGACGAGGTTAGGAATGAGCACCTGAACCTGCATTATAAGACAATGTAGTACATAGACGTATATATGGATCAGCTCTGGAATTACCCTTGTTCAAAAGCCAACATACCTTAAATTAGAAGCTTTGGATGAACTCTCACTTTTGAAACTCTATTCGTACTCTTGAATAAGGGTTCTTGAAGCCCTAGACTTGGGAACCTTGAATCTTGACTCAATCTAGAAAATCAATGGTGGATTCTTAAGATTCTTGGAAGAGATTTTGGATACTTAGGGTTCTTGCTGAGAGAAAACTTGAGAAAAACTTCATACGATGCTTGTAAATGACTTCAATTTTGTGTTTGCACGGTTTAAGAGTCTTGGAAAAAGTACAAAGTATCCTTATTAACTTTTCTATGAAGCTGGAAAAATTTAACTGGGAGCCCAATTTTATGGTCCACCGCGATGCGCCACTATCGCAGTGGCTTACTGGAATTTGACAAATAGGAATCTGGGAGTCACTGCGACGCAGAGCCATTGTGTTTTCCCACCGGTTGGGACCTAGAACTTCAGCACAACATGTCACAATCGCTCTAGGCCACTGGAAAATGACTATTGAGAAATTGGGGTCCTCCGCGATGAGCCACTAACACAGAGTTCCACTGGAATTTGACAATTGTCAAATAGACCCTCTCCACAACATGTCAAGCACTAAAATGACGTTTTACAACTAGGACTTAAATTAGCCATAACTTCTTACCCGGGTATCGGATTTGGGCGAATCTTATATCGACGGAAAGCTTATCAAATTTCCCATGTGATGAAAAGTTGAAATTGGGGAAATTCTATATGGTTAACACGATACTCACTTAGGAAGTCACTTCTCAATATTTTAGGGTCCGAATTATGCCTCACTTGACATGCCATAAGGCTCATTATACGAGAGAATTTTGGGGGGTCTTACACTGATTATCAATAAAGATGCCAAATGCTCTAGGAAGAAAGATCCAGGCATACATAAATGCTTTATCTACCATGACAAAGGACACTTTGCAAAAATATGTCCCAAATCCAGAAAGGCAAAGAGGCATAAGCCTCAGAGAAAATCATGCCTTGTCATGAAGATTTTAATAATTCTTATCCAGCTACAGATGATATTCCCAGATCTGATTTGAACAAAAAGAAAGAAACATCTGAGGACATCATCATTAATGGCCAACCATAACCTTTCATTAGTATACAGTTATCTTCTGATGCTAAAGATGACATTTATTCTATTGAATGTGTCAAAGGTAATGAAGATGCTTTGCATCCATCAATCCACTTGCCTAAGAAGGAATGTCCATCTATGTTAAAGAAACACTCTAGTGAACCATCGGTCTCTAAATATATCTTTGATCTTGCTGAGCTAACTAGTTATTCAGTCCCAGAAAGGAGGTAAGCACCAAAAAACAGAGGCGGAGTAAATCGTTGCTTCAAATCTATCCCTGCCTCAGGATTTTTGAACTTTCAAGACAATGAAGAATCTAGTTGAAAGAGGAAAATGCATGATATTGTCAGACTGCACATCTAGATTCTCCAAAATCTTCACACACTGGTGGAATGCACTTAACATTATGGATAAAACCAATTATCTCACATACCAAGACTTTGCCGTCAACATCAGAATCCTACTGAAAGCCTTCTCAAGAAATGTGAGTTACACCTCGTGGGCCATCTTCCATGTCTTGAACAGCCTGTATTGAATCATATTATTGAGGATAACCCAGTTCTTGATCCTATAAAGTGGGAACAATCTTGTTATGAAGTCCTATTTCCCCTATTCAAACCATTAGAAAGAATTCTAGTAAAAGTTGTTGTTTAGGAGATTCAAACTACCAAGGCCTCAAGACGATGAGACTAAGGCAGTCAATCAAACCAGGTATTTTGAACGAAGAAGCCCCGCTTACAACAAGTTTAATATTTATAGTTTCTTTATCTGCTGAAATCCTGGTCACTCCATAAAAAACTATCCTCCACTTAAGAAGTCAAAAGACTCTGTCTATCTCTTTGGAGAAATAGATGATCATGCTACAATCCCTCTAAACAAAAAGGACAACCATGAATCGGTCTTCTCACTGGAAGAAGAACAGATGAAGGACACCTTCTTCTTCATAGATGTTTATGAAGAATCAGGAGATATCTATGTTGATGATCTCTACCTTATATCTAGCACCAGGAAGACAATCAAAAGTTTTCCAGTCAATTTCTCATTATCAACACATCAGGAATATTATTTTTTGAAATAGCATATTACTCTCCAGATCTGTTCAAAAAATATATGAACCCTTTAGATCCATCTATCCTCCAAGAAAGCCAGCCTTTATATAAGCTTTATGTATTTAAAAGACACAGCAAGACCATCCTGAAGTCGTTTGGAGGACATCCAGAATATATTTTTCTATTATGTGTTCATTATACTAGCTCATGACTCCCAGAAAGAACTCCTATGGTTGTTCTAGTACAAACACTATCAATACTATATCATAATGGCATTATTCCTTCAAGCATTATGATCGAATCTAAAAATCTATAAATAGATTCATTTTGTGGTTCAAGCCTTAACTTTACTATATTTGATGTTTCAAAGATTCTTGCTATGCAACGGCCTTTAGGTTGTTATCATCTGGTAGTAATCACAGGCCATGAAGTCCTAGCTCTGTCAAAAATTTCACTACTATAGAAATTTTTTGATCTAATGCTCGCTCTAAAAGATGATTATTATGAAGCACAATTCTTCACTCTCCAGCAAAATAGATTTATTCCAAAGAAAAAGAACTACACCAATTATTGTCCCCACTGGGATGAATTTCGGTGAAAAATAAGAGAATATCATCCACCATATGAAATCAAAACAATGTTTCCACAAGCGTATAGATGAAGGCTCCCTCACAGGAATGCAAAGATTCATAAAAAAGAAAGAGTTACTTCACTAGATCGTTAAAGAGAAGATTGGAAATCCAAGAATTCCTAATACATAAGCACGACATAGATTGGTGGAAGGAAGAAGGATACATGAGCTTATCAACTCCAGCACCATCCAACACTGCCTGAAAGATAATGTCAGATGACATGTGTAAGAAGATACTCTCTCCAGTGGGTTACCCTTCCCAGTGGGTTACCCTCTGTAGTGGGTTACCCTTTTCAGTAGGTTACCTTCCTCTCCAAGAAAACCCTATTAAATGGGTTACCCTCACCAGTGGGTTACCCTTATCTCCTAGGAAACCCTTCTAAGTAGGTTAACTTTTTAGATGGGTTTTTCCTAAAGCTTCTAACTCCGCTACTTCGAAGACAAGGAGTTGATCCATCTTCTTATAAGATTCATGTGAAGCTGTTGATGTACCTACTTGCAAGCTGCTGACTCACCTGCTTGCATATGCTATCACATGCCAACCACATAGTTTGTTTTGTAATTATTTAGACCATCACATGTTAGTAGGGCCCGATGTAAATTAAGATAAGACTTATCTAGTAATAAAAGATAAAGTTTATCCCTTACAAAAGGATAGAACTTAGCCAGTCACAACGGATAATGCCTATTGCTTAGCTGATAGGATAAGATTGTAATATTTTATTTTATGTTTATCCATAGTCTAGCTTATCTAGTAATCTTCCCACTCAAATAAAAGGAATCCTGAGCCTTTAGGAAGAGGGCATCATTCTCTCTACCTATAAACCTCTTATATAGTTTTCTTTCTTTTAATGAAAAATTTTGTTGGATAACCTCTTTTGCTCTTGATTTCTCTTTTCTAAAGAGATGGGTAATTTAATCCTTTAGGTAGGAGTAGTAGGGTAAGGAAGTGCTTCAGCGAGGTATTTGTTATGACTTCAATATGGAACTCCAAATATACTTTCCATGAATATGAAATGATGTTGGCTTCATCCACATAACGTAGATGTCTATGTCCTTTCCATGTAAATGAAACAAAATTGGCTTAGTCCATGCCATAACTTTTCGAAAAGATCTGTTATCTTAGAAAGAACACACAGATCAAAGGTTTTCCTTAGTACACCTTTTGTTTTGCGGACGCTTGAGGGAAATAGGCTAGGGAGAGATGCCGTGAGACACATTATGTCATATACGGAATAGCCTTGTACTAAGGAGACAAAGGATTTCATGTGTTATAAGACTAGAAAAGTCATGCGATACCATTGAGGCTTGAGAAGTCCTTGTTATAAAGGTAAACTATCCATATGTATAGCTCAAATTCAAAGTCATGAATTCCCATTTAGGGTTATGAAGGATTTATTTCTAAAGGAAACCGTTCTTATAGATGAGTAGCTCAGTCGTAGGAAAGCTATGGTTTGTTAATTAAAAGCTTTGATTTCGTATGGGTTGCCTTCTATATGGATGTGAATCTCCTATCATGTTTAAAATATTAGTCTCTGTGTCTGTGGTGTTGACATAAGCTTTTATTTCACATGGCATGCCACCTACATAGTCTTGAAGCCACCTATCATATTAGGAAGTTTGGTACTCTGTTGCTAACCACCTAGCCGCCTCAGCCAGCAGTCCTCCATACCCCAATGTCTCCCCGTTTATTTGGTATTTATCATACTTACTTTAAATATCTATGATATAAAATGATTGGGTCCAATAATTCAATCACAAGGGATGTAATGTACACTAGTTCAAATATCCTCTCACGGGACACTGCCTATCGGTTTGTAAATATAGTTGTGCAGATTATGATGTAATCATGCTAAGCGGTGATGATGATTAATACTGGGATTTGAACCATTCCAAACACTTAGAGGCACTAGAAAAAGGAAACAAGTTATCCAGTCTATCACATGTCTACTAGACACCTCAGTACTATCCTTCATTGATCAGTAAAGAAAAGAAATAGCATCACGCAAAAAGAAGATTAACCTATTGAGATATGGCACTATAAATCCACAAAATATCCCAATATATGCCACATTACCACAGAGGCTACATCATTCCTTTTCCACATCCCCATCAAGTTCATCCATTTTATAGTCACTCAGTCCGACTCAAGAAGGTGAGAAGATATCTAACCTTACCAAATGCTCATGAAAAAGGAATGAAGCCATGTTAGAGTGCCAACAAGCTTAAAGAATGCAAGGACAAGTCAAAAGTATGAAGGCCCCACATAATAGTGACATAATGGGCTCAACGTCTATCGTACAACCACAGGATAATAACCTTTTTGAAGAAGATATACTACAGCCTAAACAAGATATATCCTCCACATATATACATCTACCTAACCCCTACTCTGACTTTGTTAAAAACAAATGTAACCCATGGATGCATATTGATTCTTTGAATCAGAATAGGCAAGAAGGAGTTAAGGAATACTATGCTTCCATAACTCTTGACCAACATATACTTATGACTCTAGATGACCATTTCATCACTCTATGGATTCCAAATATCTTTCCACAAGAGTAGATAAACCATGGTTATACCCATATCCATTTTGGTGTAGTTCGTGTTGCGTTGACACATCATGGTGAAAAAGGCTATCCACTAAAGGCATATCTTTCTCTCCTTGATACGAGATTCCACAAATACCAACATACAAATATGGTACTCTACATGCTATCTTGAATTTTGGGACACTTGCTGTTACTCTATTTCAAAACCTTACCATGTCTCATAAAGCCAACATGATTGCATTACTTTAATATTCTGAGAAAACATGAAATCCTTTTTCTCCTTAGTACAAGGTTGTTCCATATATGATATAAATGGGTCTTATGGTAGCTTTCCCTGACCTATTTCTCTCAAGTGTCCACAAAACAAAAGGTGTACTAAGGCAGACCTCAAATTTACTTGTTCTTTCTCAAACAACAGATCTTTTTGGAAAGATATGGATGAAAGAAGACAATTTAATTTCATATTCATGGAAATGACACATACACCTACATTGCGTGGATAAAGACAACTTCATTTTCTATTCATGGAAAGTATCTAAAGATTTCCATATTGCAGTCGCAACAAGTACCTCGCCGAAGTATTTCCTAACCCTAATGAAGAAAGATGGATTATCCTTGGGTGCTCCTGTATTTGTGTTGTAAATAGCTATAGGAATGTTGTTTGGAATCCTCTATTGTCTCCTCTATGGATTGAGCCTCCTGTTTTTCCTTGCTTATCTTAGGACATATTTTTGCAAAGTTTTCTTTGGCATAGATGATGAAGCACTTGGCTTTTCCTGGATCCTTATTTCTGGGGGATCTAGCATTATTTCTGGACATCAGCTTTTTATTCGGCGGTTTCTTCTTTCTGGACCGCCTGTACTACATGTATATTTTATGTCTTGCCTAATATTTTGAGAGAATGGAAACCCATCTAGCTTAGTATCTGGTACAACATAATTAGTGGTAATCACACTAGTAGTCTCATCATTTATTGTAAGAAGTACAAAAGCCAGATTATAGTTGTGTTCATCATGTTTTTAGGATCAGCTGACTGAGGATGTCATTGTTGTTTTTCTTTCTCTCGGTTGACGTCTTCAAAGGCATCAGAGGAATTCAAATATTCCTCAATAGGGTCACCGTAGAATTGCTGAGGAGTATGATTCCTATCTTCTATTGCAATAAACTTTGAGGTGGCCTATTCTGGCATAGGAGGATCATTAGTCAAAAAGAATTCAAGATATGCATGGTGGCCATTGAGGAGACTATGCTCGATGGAATCCCATTCCTCATCTTGTGGTACTTATTTTGGGATCTATAGGTCACCGTCTAGGACTATAGAATCCTATTCCACAAAGATTTTTTCTTATGGTGGAGCGATAATCGTTAAGTCCATTATGTTAGCATTATGCAGGGCCTTCATCCTTTTCACTTGTCCTTGTATTCTTTCAGTTTACTAGCAGTCTAATATATCTTTTTTCCTTTTCCATGAGTATTTAGGAAATTCTGATCTCTACTTATCTCCTTGAGTTATACTGAGTGGCTCGAAGGTGGATGAGCTTGACGGGGATATGGATAAGGGCTGGTGTAGCCTCTGTGGTAATGTCGCATATGTTGGGATACTTCATGGATTTGTGGTGGCATATCTCAACAGGGTAATCTATTCTTTGAGTGATTCTATTTCTTTTCTTTTCTGGTCAATAAAGAATAGTACTAAGGTGTCTAGCAAAAAAAAAGTAGACTGGATAGCATGTATCCTTTATTTTTGTACCTCTAAGAGTTTGGCATACCTTGAATCCCAGTATTCATCATCATGACTACTTAGCCTAATTGCATCACAATCTGCACAACTATAGTTGCTAACCCATGGGATGTGTCCTATGAAAGGAAATTTGAACCAATGTATATTACATCCCTTGTGATTGAATTATTGGACCCGATTACAGTATCTCATGGATCTTTTAAGTAAGTGTAAGACATATGTTGGGTCTTATCTTTCTTTATTTGGATATGTATTAGAGGTAATGAGCAAGCGTATAGGAAGAGATGTTTTGTTAGGGGTCACTTTAGATAAAGTGTTGAGATGCTGAGAATAGAATTTCAAATTCTTATAATAGTTGCTAGATGAATCTGTAGTGACTTTTATAAATTCTTTTATTTGAGATTTGTACACCAAGGATGGCTATTTGGGTAGTATCTATGACTAAGTACAAGAAGGTTTAGTCTCCTGGCATAGACAAAGTGTTCTCATGGTTTTGCACTTGCCAAGATGATGGGTAATGTATGGTTGAGTATAAGCTAGAATCTGGTGTTTCCAGGATTTGGACTTGGATTTTTAATGCCTCGGTTAAGCTTGGATCAGAAAAGGATATGGAAAGGTTTGGAGATAGTGTAACAAATGGTTTCCTAGCATCCAAGATAACATGTAGAGTACCCAGATTCGCATGTTTGTATTTGCTGAATCTCGTATCAAGGAGAGAAAGACATGCCTTGAGTGGATGGACTTTTTTACCATGATGCGTCAATGCAACAGGAATAGCTCTAAAATGGATATAGGTATAACCATGGTTTCCATACTCTTGTGGAAAGTTCTGTGGAATCCATAGAGTTATGTTATGGTCATCTAGAGTCGTGAGGATATGTTTTTCAAGAGTTGTGGAAGCAAAGTATTCCTTAACTCATTGTGGCCTATACTGATGCAAAGAATCAATCTGCATCAATGGGTTACATGTTTTTTTACAAAGGCAAAGTAGGGGTTGTGTAGAGGTATATATGTGGAGGATATATCTTGTTCAGGTTGTAGTACCACTACTTCAAAGAGGTTATCATTCATACATGATAAAGTCCAATAAGGGGTGGGAAACATGGCTAACTTAGGTAGAAATCTGTATGGATTGGATAAAGTTGAGAAGGTTGGTGAATAAAAGGAGTAAGACATATTTTTTATATTTTCTAGACTATAAAGACTCGATGTATTTGTTCTAAAGGTTTAAGGAAATGATGCAATAAAGTGTAAAATCTTTGTGTATTTTGCTGGACAGACTCAATTTACTTGTGCTAAAGATCTAAGGATAAGACGCAACTAATATTTGTTCTAAAATCTATGAATGGAAATTACGACTCGATTATGTACCAGACGCAAAATACAATAACTGGAAAATATTGAATCTAATAATAGAAATAAAAATATTACTCAAATATGTACAAGACTTTAATAGTAATACTAGGAAGTGAAAACTAAGGACGGATGTAAGGACAACAACTAAGATAAAGTGAAAGAAAAATTAAAACTAAAAATAAAAATGTAAAGTTGGCTTGCGTGTTTACAATCATCAGAGGTGTATGCAAAGTCCTGCTTCCTCCCTCCCTTCGGGAGTGGGGATGGATCTTATACAAAATAGATGAGGAAACGGCGGGGCACAGAGGACTGTCGACGGTGGCGAAATCATCATAATTACTAGTCCTCAATACCACTAGTCCTCATTATTGTTAAGGTTCAACTTTACATAATTTATTATTAACCTCTTAACTAATATTCAGCACTAATCATATATTCAACCATAAGTTAACAACTATACCACTTTATACCTTGATCACTAGAAAACTATGGCCAACATCTCTAATATCAATAATAACCCAACTACACATGAGAATAAATAACATATAGTTGCCAAGCCTAGGGCTATACAAACTCGAACTGGTAGATGTACTCAAAGGCACATCAATAATCATCTTCCGACCTTGTCGGGTATCATAAAAAATCATTATAATGTCCTCCAACCTTGTATAGTATAATTAAATGATCAAAATATATTACGACCATATCGGGTATCATAATATCATCATAATGTCCTCCATCCTTCCCGGGTATCATCATATCATTATAATATCCTCCATCATTTCCGAGTATCATCGTATCATCAAAATATCCTCCAACTTTATGGGTATCATCTTATCATCATAATATCCTCCAACCTAGTCGGGTATCATCATATCATCATAATATTCTCCATCCTTGTTTGGTAACATCATATCATTATAATATCCTTAGGCCTTGCTAGGTATCATCATATCATCATAATATCTACCAGCCTTGTCGGGCATCATCATAGTATCGATATTAATATCAATCATAAGGAGAAAGCCCTACGAGGGATAATGTAAAGGACAAGCCCTATGAGGGATAATGTAAAGAACAAGCCCCATGAGGGTTTAAGTAAATAAACATAAAAGGAGAAGAAAAAAGAGCACACCTCCATATTTCCTCGTTCATCATTAATGTAACATTATCAATAAGTGTATATATATGCAACATGAATGTTTTAAGAGATAAGTCAATAATCTAGTCAATTAGGACACGAGAATACTCATAATTGTTATCATGAGTAATGGCCCACAAGTAACCTATTCATTGGCCCATCACTAACAAAAAGAAAGTTTATCACTAACTTGAGCAATATCAAATCCATGGCATAATCTATATCTTATTCATAGCAAAGTCTATATCGTATTTAATGGCTTAAGATATGTTATAGTCCAGGTTGAATTCAATAAGGTGTTTGTAGGACCAATCAAGAGCCAAGCAATAGCCTGATCAATTGTAACAACCCAAAATCGCCTATCGGGATGTCACACAGTACTTGATAGCCCCAAGCCAACCCTTTGAGTCTGTTTCTACTAATAACACTCATTTCTAGATGAAAAAATTCAAACACTAGCATAGTCATATCATATGAAAAAAAATACAGAGAAAATGCTCGGTCGAAATAACCATAATACTGGAAACCTCAACACAACCACAATCTGATAACTAGTCTGACAAAGTGTCTACTAATCCATGAACTAGAGAGAAATTGGGACAGGTCCCCAACTGACTCGAAATGAACTAAAAGTAAAAACGTAGTCTCTCAAATGCAGAAATGTCTGAAGATAGGTCCTCGAACCATGAGGACTCACAACTGTAGGAATATATATAGAGGTACTTGAAAGTCACTGACGAGGATGGGACTGAGCACCTAAACCTACATTATAAGACAATATAGCACATAGACGTATATGTGGATAAGCACTTGGGAATGTACTAAGTGTGGGGGGTGCATACATTTATATAAAACAACATCAATACTCTTTAATCAAATCATGCACGTAATAAGTAATGAATCACATGGCTTGAGTAAGTGTAAAATTTAAAGCTCCTGAATCATGTAGAATGGAGCATGTAATATAAATCACATGACTCATCATAGTTTAACCTTGAAATCGGTAATCTTCTCTTATTCTCATTACCCATAGGCTAAAGAAGACTTTAAAAAATACTTTCAACTCATTTGTATGCCTCATGGAGAGTAAACTTATTTAATGCTCAAGAACTCATAACTCTTCTGAACTCAAATACTAGGAATACAAAATTATATAACTTTGAAACATGATTGAAGACATTTCATTCACTTTAGGATAATATCTCTTTGGAAGGGTAAATACTTTAGTTTTCAAGGAAGTAACTTGAATCAAAGTTTAAATGTCAAGGGAGGTTCTCTTAACCGACATAAACCATGAGAGCAACATGGATTCCAACGTTTTGTCCTCCTAAGGAAGAGACCTTTCATTGGGGAGAGGCATCATACTCTTGCCAGGGAGTATAACCTAGGTCCAGTGATCACTAAACAAACTCGGCCTCGAGCCCAATATAAACTCGGCCTTAGGCCCAATAATAATCATAAACTTGTCCTTAGGCCCAACCTACGATGCCACGTAGTTTCACGGTAAGAAACCATAGTAACTTACCCACTTAGTTCTAAATACTACTACCTTTAGATTATCTGCGTTCATCTCGTATAAATCCACTTTTAGAAATAATTTCATGGTTCACCTTGAACCCAATAATCAAATATCAAATCTAATGTAGTAGAGTGGATTTCAAAACTCAATTACCATTAGGTCAAAACATTTCTCAATAATCTCAGAATACTCAAATCATGGGTGCGTATAGCACAATAGTTCATAAAATCTCAAGTCTCAAATAGGGATTAATAACCCATAGTTCAATCTCAAGTTAAAACTCATCAAAGCATAATAGATAGCATATAGATTCATAACTCAAGTAGAAATCTGGAAATTTCAGCAATTTATCTCAAAATCTCAACATGCTTATATACTTCAATCTTTCAAACATTTCAACTATTAACTTCTCAAGGATTAAAATCATGGGGTATAGACCCAGCTGCAATTTCTCAAGAAAATATGTAAAAATCATACCATTAGACTCTCAATTCACGGGAAACATCAAAGGCTTGCAACCAATAACATTGGTTGAAAACCCTCAATTCAATTTCATGTAAAATCTCATAAATTGTAGAGAATTGTAGTTTAAATAATCTTTTAGGCAAAAGGGTGAAATGATTACCCTTGTTCAAAACCCCACATACCTTGAATTAGAAGATTTGGATGAACTCTCATTTTTTGAACTCTATTTGTACTCTTGAATGAGGGTTCTTGAAGCCCTTGAATTGGGAACCTTGAATCTTGACTCAATTAAGAAAATCTATGGTGGATTCTTGAGATTCTTGGTAGAGGTTTTGGATTCTTAGGGTTTTTGTTGAAATAAAACTTGAGAGAGACTCCATAGAATGCTTGTAAATGACCATAATTTGGTGTTTGCATGATTTAAGAGTCTTGGAAAAAAAGTCCCAAAATGCCCTTTTTAACTTCTGTACGAAGCTGGAAAACTTGAGCTGGGAACCCGATTTCATGGGCCACCGTGATGCGCCACTATCACGGTGGCTCACTGATAATGCTCAAATTACACCTCTCTTACGAGAGAGTAAGCGGTCGTTGTCAAATATATAACCCAACTAGGTTGAGGTCGAATCCCACAGGGAATATGGTGTTAATTAAGTTGTATGCAGATTAGTTGACTACTAATCGTTCATTTCCGTAAACTAAATAGGAGAGATTTGATTCAGTTCACAAATTAATGATTTCAATTTAACAAGATGAAATATGTGTAGTAGTATTCAAATTCAGAGGAATAGCAAGTTAGGGTTATGTCCACCTTGTAGTTTTCAATACATTCTAACTATGGGCTTTACGAATTCATACATGCATCATGTTTACAGAGAAAAAAAATGTATTTAACAACATAATCCTAGTGTTTCTCAACCATCAAGGACTAATTCACTTTATTTCTCTCGAATCAAAAGCGTTTACCAAAAATAATACGAAATCTCCAAGTAGTTAATCCTGCTAAGGCATTAACTTATAAAATAGGGGTTGGTAATCCTATTTTCTTGTCACTACTCTCTTTTTTGAACATCAACCTTTCTTTCGAACAAGTTGCATTTTAAGGCATATCCTCTATGTTTGCAACCACGAGAATTCAAGATAAGCGAAGATAGTATGATGTAAGAAAATCAATGCATAATGACTTCAAAACCCAAAGTGATAGATTGTATTCTACAAGGCTTACATAACCCTAACTAATAAACTTACATACTCATGAATAAAACGAAAAGCATCATAAATATATTCATCATACTAAAAACTAGAAGACGATCTTGGTGTGCGAATAGTGAAACAAGAGAGAAACATTTTTCTCTCTCCACCCTAAGCCGTTATTCCCTTCTCAGAATACTACAAAATAATTCAATAATGAATAAAAATTCAGCATTAAGCCTTTTAATAATCTTTTCTCTCATAATTTCCTTCTAAGTCCCTGAACTAATTATAAATGACAAACTAGTCTTGGACATAGTTTCTAGGCGCCACATTTGGTCCAGATTGCTACTCACTCTTGTGTCATATTCCATCCGCATTCCATGGTCCCATAATGTCTTCATCTACCTCATTAATATCTGAAATCATGCTAATCACATCGGTTAGCTCAATTACATAGAAGTAGAGTAAAAACATAAGAAACTAGGCACTTTGTTCTCTAAACATAGATAAAATATGGATAAATTATGGCGCTTAGGAATATAAATACACCCAAGATCACTCACTAAAAATTTCCTATTGGGAAATTGGGGTACTTTGTGATGTGCCACTATCACGGAGTTCCACTGAAAATTGACAATTGTCAAATAGACCCTCTCCGCAATGCGCCAAGCACCAAAATGACGTTTTACGACTGGGACTTAAATTAGCCATAACTTCTTACCCAGGTATTGGATTTGAGCGAATCTAATTTCAACAAAAATCTTATCGAATTTACCATGTTATAAAAAGACAAAATTGGGGAAATTCCATATGGTTAACACAATACTCACTTAGGAAGTCACTTCTCAATCTTTTAGGGCCGAAATTACACTTCACTTGATACGCTCTAAGGCTCAGACTACGAGGGAACTTGGCGGGGTCATACAATATCTTCTCCTTGGAAATATTTATCCTCAAATATCGCTAGTTGGACTAGGAACACAGGAAAAACATAGTACATATAGATGAAGAAAATTTGCTAAATTGCTCAACATCTCTCTAAACTCTTGAATACCTTAGAAATTGCAAGAACTCATGCAAGAATAGTTACATAGTTGAACTTTAGATTAAAAAGGTTGAATTAAGGAAGAATAATACCTTCAGATTGAAATAAACTTGCGGAAAAGAGGTGCTTGTACTTGGATTGCATGTCTGGTTCTGCCTTGAAAGTATCACCCTCAACAGACTGGTTCTGTCACAAAACTTTGACCAAGGAAACATCTTTGTTCCTTAGTCTACGGATCTAAAAATCTAGGATCTCAACAGGAATCTCATCGAAGGAAAGATTGTTCGGAATATCGGCATTCTCTGAAGGATCTACTATAACGGAATCACCAATATGCTTCTTAGGCTTTGATACCAAATTGCCTCCCGGGAAGTCACATGGTGGTTGAGGCTAAAAGTATCCCCAAGATAACCCTTTGAGGTTGTTTCTACTAATAACTCTTATTTCAGGATGAAATAATTCAAACACTAGCATAGTCATAACATATGAAAGGAAATACGGAGAAAATGCTCGGTCTAAATGACCATAATACTGGAACCTCCACACAACCACAATCCAATTACTAGTCTAAAAAAGCCTCTACTAATCCATGAACGAGAGAGCCATTGGGATAGGTCCCCAACTGACTCGAAATGAACTGAAAGTAAAAACATAGTCTCTCAAATGTAGAAATTTCTGAGATAGGTCCTCAAACCATATGGACTCACCACTGTAGGAATATAGACAGAGGTACTCGAAAGTCACTAATGAGACTAGGACTGAGCAACTGAACATACAGTATAAGATAATGTAGTAATAGATGTATATGTGGATCGGCACTTGGGAATGAACTGAGTATGTGGGGGTGCATGCATTTATATAAAAAATATCAATACTCTTTAATCAAATCATGCATGCAATAAGTAATGACTCACACGGGTTGAGTAAGTATCAAATGTAAAGCTTATAAATCATGTAGAATGGAGCATGTAACACAAATCTCGTGAGTCATCATAGTTTAACCTTGAAATAGGTAATCTTTTCTTATTGTCATTACCCATAGGCTAAAGGAGACTTTAAACAATACTTTCAACTCATTCATATTCCTCATGGAGAGTAAAACTTCTTTAATGCTCAATAATTCATAACTCTTTTGAACTCAAATACTAGGAATACAAAATCTTATAACTTTCAAATATTCTTGAAGCTATTTCATTCACTTTAGGAAAATATCTCTTTGGAAGGGTAAATACTTTAGTTTTCAAGCAAGTAACTGATCTCAAAGTTTAAATGTCAAGGGAGGTTCTCTTAACCGACATAAATCATCTGAGCTACATGGAGTCCAATATTTTTTCCGCCTAAGGAAGAGACCTCACATTGGGGAGAGGCATCATACTCTTTCCGGGGAGTATAACCTAGGTCCAGTGATCACTAAACAAACTCGTCCTCGAGCCTAATCTAAAATAGGCCTTAGGCCCAATAATAATCATAAACTCAGCCTTAGGCCCAACCTACTGTGTCACGTAGTTTTGGGATAAGAAACCATAGTAAATTACCCGCTCAGTGTTAAATACTACTCCTTTTAGATTATCTATGCTCATCTCGTAAAAATCCACTTTTAGAAATAATTTCATGGTTCACCACAAACCCAATAATCAAATCTGAAATCTCATGTATTAGAGTGAATTTAAAAACTCAATGACCATTAGGTCAAAACATTTCTCAATAATCTCAGAATACTCGAATCATGGGTGCTTATAGCACATTAGTTCATAAAATCTCAAGTCTCAAGTAGGGCTAATAACTCATAGTTCAATCTCATGTTAAAACTCATAAAAGCATAATAGATAGCATATAGATTCATAACTCATGTAGAAATCTGAAAATTTCAGCAATTTATCTCAAAATCTCAATGTACTCATATAGTTCAATGTTTCAAACATTTCAACTATTAACTTCTCAAGGATTAAAATCATGGGGTATAGAGCCAGCTGTAATTTCTCAAGAAAACATGTTAAAATCATGTCATTAGACTCTCAATTCAAGGGAAACATCAAAAGCTTGCAACCAATAACAATTGGTGAAAAACCACAATTCAATTTCATAAAAAATATCACAAATTGTAGAGAATTGTAGTTTAAATAAGATTTTGGGCAAAAGGGTGAAAGGATTACCCTTGTTAAAAATCCCGCATACCTTGAATTAGAAGCTTTAGATGAACTCTCACTTTTGGAACTCTATTTGTACTCTTGAATGAGGGTTCTTGAAGCCCTTGACTTGGGAACCTTGAATCTTGACTCAATTACGAAAATCTATGGTGGATTCTTAAGATTCTTGGAAGAGGTTTTGGATGCTTAGGGTTTTTGTTGAAAGAAAACTTGAGAGAGACTCCATAGAATGCTTGTAAATGACCTTGATTTGGTGTTTGCATGATTTAAGAAGCTTGAAAAAAAGCCCAAAATGCCCTTTTTAACTTCTGTACGAAGCTGGAAAAATTGAATTGGGAACCTGATTTCATGGGCCACCGCGACGCGCCACTATCGTAGTGTCTCAATGGAAATTGATAAATGGGAATCTTGAAGTCACCACAATGCAGAGCCATCACGTTGTACCACTAGTTGGGAACTGAGACTTTAGCGTGACGTATCACAATCACGGCAGGCCACGGGAAATTGACTATTGGGAAATTGGGGTCCTTCGCGATGCGCCACTATCACGGAGTTCCACTGTAAATTTACACTTGTCAAATAGACCCTCTCTTTGACACGCCAAGCACCAAAATGATGTTGTTTTACGACTAGTACTTAAATTATCTATAACTTCTTACCCGGGTATCGGATTTGGGCGAATCTTATATCGACAGAAAGCTTTTCAAATTTCTCATGTGATAAAAAGTTGAAATTAGGGAAATTCCATATTTTTAACATGATACTCACTTAGGATGTCACTTCTCAATCTTTTAGGGCGAGAATTACACTTTACTTGACACGCTCTAAACCTCAGACTATGAGGGAACTTTGCGGGGTCTTACTTCAATAGCCCAATTAATAACCCCATCCATTGCTTATTGAATAACATGGTCATAGGCTTCTTTAATAGCATACATAATAGATCATTATGGAATCATTAATAAATTTTTTATCAAGGCTCCTCAATATTGCCCCAAGGGGCATTTTCTAGGCATTTCATAAGCATCTATGGGGCTCACGAGGACTACCTCAATCCTTTCTTAAGGTGGGTCAAGGCCAACTTATAAATCCCCCAATATACCTACCAAGTTCATTTCTACACCAAACTAGGCTAAGGTATCTTATTCAACTCTTAGAAGTATAAAAAGACACCATTAAATCTAATGTCGGGGGCCTACTCAAATACTATTACTAAGTCTATTGGAACTAAAGCTACTTTATTAGAGTAATCATATAGGTACAATATTTCCCTAATCATAATTGATAAGGTCACTCCCATATAAATAGAGTAGTTTTAAGCATTCTCAAGTTAAGCACGAGACATTAAGCCTAATCTATTAATGTTAAAGACAACAAGCTAGGCCTTTTTCTATATAGATCCAAATGACCTAAAAGATCTAACTAACCACAAGTATTGAAAAATCATCAACCAATTCCTAAAACCCCTCCCAATCTAACAAAATATCACAATTATAATATGGCAAAGCTCATTCTAACAAGGGATAAACCTAAACTATCTCAAATCTGAGGAATGCTTATTAATCCACTAAACCTTCATTTTACCCTACCAATTAGCCTATTTAAGATGTCAAGATATAAAAAAATATAATCTACTCATCAATACAAGCATAACGATACTCATATTTCACCATTGTGTGTTTGGTCTAAAAACGACACCAAAAACCCCAGTGGTTCCTACTTACAAAAAATACATTTTCGAGGTCAACCCAAAGTTCATGCACCATCAAGGAATCATAACCCATAAGAAATAGGTGAAAAATAAACTTATTTAGGGTTTAAATCAATCCGTCAAGCTATTTAGGGTTTTCGTCAAACATTTAAGAAATTCAAGCATGGATTTGAAGGATTATTACCTTTAATCTGAAGTTATTTGAACTAAAAGATGTTAATCAAGCTCCTAAGTAACCTACAAGACTCAATTTAGAGTTATCTCACCTTTCTAGGGCTTTTACGTCTTAAAAATAAAGAGAAAATGACCAAATCTCAACTTGGGGGCCTATTTATAACCCCTTATAGAATGGATATATTGCTATTATAGTCCTAGCTCCATGATACAGCTATTATGATTGCAATAGGACCATGCTTGATCGACTAATCCAGTACTAGCATAGTCGAAAACTTATTTTAGACCCTTGAAACTTATTTGGACCTCAATTTTTGCAAATGAACTATGTAAATCCACTAAATTTGATGTTCTGGACGTGTTGGTGAAGTTAGATTTTCCATCCAAGATCGTTTAGACAAATTGTGGTCCCTACAACCATATTTTCCCATTTTTTTAACTTTTTGACCAATAGGTCAAAATGAACTCGGGTGCATTGGGACCCAAACCAAAGGTATACCTATACTAAATTCAATATTCTAGATCTATTGGTGTAGTCGGAATTTGCATCTGAGATTGTCTTATAAAAGCTTTCGTTCGGTGGCTATTTGGAACCAATTAATACTTCTATCAAGGAATTGGTTCTAAAAACCAAACGAAGTGCTTGGTAACCAAACTATCAGTCTTAAGTCATAAATGAGTTGAATCAGTATGGAGAAGCTCAAATGGTGAAAATAAATGGAAACATGAAAAATGATCGAAAGGGTCATTACACAAATCATAGTGTTTGATTTTACAGGTACATGAAGTATGGTTCTAATCTTATCTTAGATTTTTGTGATGTTATATTTTTATATGATTTCAGATATATAATATGTTAAAAAGAAAAGTAAGATAAACAAATAAAAATATAGAAAATATAAAAATTCTAAAATATCCTCGGCTAATTTACTAGACTAGGAATCCATTTGGAGATATTTCCATTTTTCTCCTAAAAATAGCTACTTAACACGCTAGTTCAAGTAATTTATGTCTTAAGTGGCAAATAGTTACATGACAATAAAAAAAATTATCAATAACTTACAAGTCTAAAACTAAAGCTTTAGGCGGATATTAAAAGTTAGGTCCCATGATTTTGAACAATTGCAAATTGTCTGATCATTTAGTCTAAAGTAAAAATAGTATAAGCATAAAGCATTAAAGAACAACAAAGCCAACGTAGAAATTATAAAAATTCCAAGAATGCAGTACAAGCAAACATGTCGACCTATTGCCTGCTTGTTTCCCTTTCAATATAGAGTGTGTAATTATTGTGACATAAACTTGCAAAGCATGTACACCTAAAGTGATTTACAAAATAAAACAACGATAAATTATCTATAATATCCTTAAAATAACTAAGTAAACCCTTTGTATTTTATAGCAAAAAAAGAGTATAGACTCAAGAACATTAATGCACAAGCAAAACTACAAATAATAAATTAACTTACTGAAATATCCCTAGACCAGGGTAAATAAGGAACTTAACCTAGGTCAATGACTTAAGGGTAATTAAGCTTAGGTGACTCAAATCTTATATATTGAGTAGGGATTATAGTTTTTAGAATAAGGATAACGGGTTTGACTTAGGTTTAGAAGTTGCCTCAATGTTTTTTATTTACACTTTAGTCCATCTCAAAAAATCCTAATAACAACTAAAAGGGAGAAGAACAAATGATGCAGCTCTTTTCCCTTACTTATCACTTCTCTCAAGTGTCTCCCTTTTGCACCATTATTGTTATTTTCATTGCTTGTTCTTCCTCTTCTTCTGTTTCTCTTCTTTTTCTTCATCTTATTTATTTCACCATTATTATTGTTATTGCTTCTTTTTATTCTTTTTATTTTTTTTATTTTTCTTTCTTGGAAAATTTTGGACCAATTTTTATTCGTATATCACTGGGCATCACTTCTTAGGTGATTTTGATCAGTAAACATTTGGTTAAATTTCTCATCTGGGTATATCTGTTACTTTTCAATAATTTTCAGTAGTGTATCCAATAGTTATTGCATTCATTTAAAATAGTTGCTTCATAGTTTCCAATACTGTTAAAGTAGTCCTAATAGGTATGTCATTTGTTGCAACAAATGATCTAGTTGTTGCAGCAGATGACCTACCTATTGGATTTATGTTACAATAGTTGAACCCAATAGTAAGTCATCTATTTACACTAATGGCATACTTGGTGGATTGAGCTATTGGCTTTGGATATGAATTGAACAGGTAGGTCATCTGCTATGAGCTATTGGCTTTGAATTTAAATTCAACAGGTAGGTCATCTGCTATAGCAGATGAGTCGTCTATTACAATAGATGAGTCATGTATTATAGAATAGAAATTACCTATTGGATTTAGATACTTGTTCTAAACATGAATCCAATAGGTTCTAGATATATCTCTTAATTTGTTAGCAGATTACCATCTACTGCAACTTATGCAATAGATGGGTACTCAGTTATAATAAATGGATCATTTAGATAAACATAGTAATGAAATTAAATAAATAGATGGTTATAAAAAGTAACTTACCCATTCCACATACCGATTCTCCATACTAGTCATGTTCCTAAAGTCTTTTGCACTAAATATATCCATACATTAGACTTATCGGGACTATTATTATTCAATTGGTGTGTTCAGCTTAGCCTTTTTTGTGTTATTCGCTAACTTGTAACCATACACATTCTTCAGCTCCCTATACTTTACTATAGACCTTGGAAATTGCTCAACAGTGAAAGATAAAGAAGTTATAATTTTCCATGAATTAATATCTAATAGTACCTTGGACATTGATTTAACATCTAAATTAGTGAATGTGTCTATGATTTTCCTTGATGAAATGACACTCCTCTTAGATGTCAATTCCTTAATAGCAATGGTCAGAGCATCAAGAGACTTACTCAAGTTCTCATATTTGTGTAACGCCCCGAATCTGGTACCCAGAATGCTACACGGTGCCCATGACCCTGAAGGACAACAAGCTAACCAATTACTGATATCTGTACCTAAACACTACATAATATTCTTTATAAATGTGAAAACATGTACTGAAAGGCCATAAGGTTCAAACTAGATAAACATTTGATAAAACAATGTATGAAAGTGGTATAACAATACAAAAAAAATCTTAAATAACTGTCTGACATGCTATAGTCTAAAAGCCTTAAAACTGTCTGAATAAGTAGTTGATGGGACATGTTCCCAACTAACTCCGACTACTGAAATAATCTAAAAAGTAAAATAATAATGTAATAATCATATCCTCGAAGGATAAGGACTCACAGCTGACTCTGACTGCTGAACTCCGATGCTACTGATGCTCTGGAGCTTGTACTTCTAAACCTATGGTATAAGACACCATAGCGTAAATACGTTAGTACTTTGAATTTACTGGTATGCAAGTAAGGTAGGATGAATGCAAATGGTTCATATGCATGAACAATACTAACTGACTGACTAACATGAATATGAAAATACATGCATGACTACGTAACTATAACTTACATCGTGATAGGGCTGAATGCTAAGTTCTGACTAATAAGTCTACGGATATTGACATCTAAATCATTGATTAGTGAGAAAGACTGAAACTATTTATTGAATACTGAGGGACTGATACTATGCTACTTTTATATGAATCACTGTGTCTAACAGTTTTGATTATGAAGAACTAGTCTGGTTGACTGTATCTGACAGTCTTGAAGCTAAATACTATAACATGAGTTCTGATAAATGATATAACTAATGACATAAGTGACTGTATCTGACAGTCCTGAATCTAATAGAACTATCTGAGTTCCATACTGTATCTGAGTTACTGAATTTGAGACCAGTCCTACCTAGGGGTGATCTATAAATCTTATGATAGTGATACTGATTGACTATAGTTGAGATCAGTCCTATCTAATGGATGATCCCGGGGTGTATTTATAATGATAAGGATTGACTATATCTGACAGTCCTTAATCTAAATTACTAAGCTGAATTAACTATATCTAATAGTCCTGATTCTTTAATAGAAACTGTGGGATGTGATCATCTGACCGACATACCCTATTCTAAGCTAACTGGGGTCCAACCTGTAACCCCTGTTGGAAGGGTGTCAGTATTGCGCCACTGGTATAGACAACTATTGTGGAGTCGGTCCTATACATTTAAATTATCTAACGAGTGATCCCTAAGTATGTCAGTCGTATCTAACAGGTGACATCTCGTACCTATGCTGGCTACGTAGTTCTGGAACCTAGGGATTGCTTCTAGGGATCTCAGTCCTATCTGGCAGGTGAGTCCCTATTCCTAGGCTCAGTCAGTGTTGAATCGTACTCCCATCTAAAACACACTGAATTGATTAACTGAACAAAGATGATTAACTTAATTGGACCAATTAACTAAGCTGAGCTAATTAACTGAACTGAACTGATACTAGTGGTGTTGTCTAGCAGAGCTAAACTGAATTTACTGAGTTTCATTGACTGACAAAATGTACTAAGTTCTGAGGAATGACTGAGAATATTAAACTTACTGAGATTGAATGGGAATACTGAGGTTACTGAGATTATTGAGTACTGAGACCACTGAGATTACTGAACTACTGATAATACTGAGATTTCTGATATTTCTTGAGTCATATAACTGACTGAGTTCTATGGATCATAGCTTGAATGAAAGTATCAGGAAAACATTACATGGATCTAGGCACACAGCCAAATGTTTGGGTAAAAGTACCCCCAGGACTCGATAAGAAAAAATTGACATAGCATGGCTTACTTGAACACATAACCAACAACACAATTCATTGTTCATATATTGAAACACTTCATCAAACATGTGATCTGCATAAGCTTGTACATACATAGGGATTTCATGATATCATACTAGTTGGGCATTGTTCCTTCATCTAGACATTTAATCAAAACACATGGTAGGCATAGCATATGTAGAAAAATTATACAATAATTAATCATCATGATTCATCTCTAATTTCATCATCTAGGGTATATTCATAGGTTCACATGAATATACATATATACAAATATATTCCACATAAAATTGATCACCCAACATGGAGTTGAATTCAATTGATTATTCTCAACATAAACAAAACAAACCCGACATCAAATTCATAAAGAAATCCATAAACGTAAACTTAGAAAAGAGATTTTTGGGCTTCATGGATGACAGGAGTCCATGAATGAACACTACGCATACCATAGTTCGTGATTCTATGAATATTGACAGAGAGATTCTTGAAATTTTATGGTGAATTCCCTTGGAATTGAACCTTCTATTAAAACCCTAGGGCTTGTTCTTGAGAGTTTTTGAGAGTAATCAAATATAAGTTGCTGAATTGTGGCCAAATCTCGTGTTATAAGAATTATATAGGTTGGGAAATTGACTCTTTTAACCCTAGGACATGTCTTTAATGTCTGATAAAATTTCCCGGTTTTCATCCTTGGCGCGATGCGCCACTATCGCACCAAGTCACTGGAAAGTGAGAAATGGGAAATTGCACGGTGGCGCGATGTAGAGCTATTACTTTTCCCCCTTGTCTGCGACCTGGAAGTTTGGTACGACGCAACACTAATGTGGAGAAACACTGGAAATTGAAAATTTCTATTTGAGCTATCTTCGCGACGTACTGATGGCTAAGGTGATACACTCACACACAAATAAGGCTCCAACTCTTCACCCGGGTTTCAGATTTGGACAAATTTGGTATCGATAGGAAGCTTATTTGATTACCCATATGATTAAAAGTAAAAATATTGAAAATACCATTTGTACATAAGTGGATTCATCTTTCAAAGAAAGTTTCTAACATTCTTGGGAAAAATTTGAAGAAAGGAAAAGTATGGGTATTACAATATATCCCCCTTGAGAACATTTGTCCTTGAATGAGACTGAGTGAGAGGGGAAAAGATGAACTGACATACATACTAAACAAGAATAACTAAAATATGATCTCATGGCTGACATTATTGAAAATCTAAATATAACATACTGAACATGCATGCCTGATGCATGTCTGATAAGTTGAATTCATGCATATCTCATGCATGGATAATTGACTTATGAATACATGACTGAATGTTATGATGAACTAAATTTCTCGCAGTGAGACGGCATGTCTGATGAATGATTACATAACTGAACTGATATACAAATGCATGACTGAATGTGGAAGAGCACTTAATACTAAGTTTCTAATGGGGAACTGAGCATGAACTCAATACCAAGCTTGTAATTGTAGTTTGAACATGGAACTATGTAAGTTTAAAAAAAATGATACGTGACTAAAAAGAACTGATGACCTAATGATTATGCTAGAAGTAAGCATAAAGGAGAACCTGAGAACATTACTGGGACTAAACATGATACATAAACTGAGTTTCATGAACTAAACTAAGCCTCTGAATACTTGGCCCATATCTGAGGTTGGGACTTTGAGGGTTAACTTATTATTACCCTCTATTCTAAACTTGATTCTTTATTCAAAGAGAAACTTTATTTAAGGCATGAAAACGTTAAGGAAATAATGGGGTATCTTTCCCTTGGGACACTATATCACTCTAAGAATGCTTACCTTACCGAGATACTGGGGTGATGCACAGGGCATCCATGGACTGATTCATGACTAAGAGTTTAACTTTGAGCCTATAATCACTGGCACAATATGAATACTAAAAGAAGGTAAATTGTTCCTAAAATATCTCATACCCGACTGCACATAAGTGTGGTGCACAATACACACATGTACAAGACTCTACTAGATGTGCCTTTTCAAATTTCCTAGGACACTATTGAACCTTAGGCTCTGATAACAAGTTTGTAATGCCCCGAATCTGGTACCCAAAATGCTACACGGTGGCTATGACCCCGAAGGACCACAAGATAACCCATGATTGATATCTTACCTAAATACTGCATAATTTTTTGTATAAACGCGGAAATATATACTAAAAGGCCATAAGGTTCAAACTGGATAAACATCTGATAAAACAATGTCTGAAAGCAGTATAACAATACCAAAACAAATCTAAAATAACTGTCTGACATGCTATAGTCTGAAAGCCTCTAAACTATCTGAATAAGCAGTTGATGGGACATGTCCCCAACTAACTCCGACTACTGAAATAATTTAAAAACAAAAATAATAATGTAATCATCATGTCCTCGAAGGATGAGGACTCACACCTGACTCTGACTGCTAAACTGGAATTCTACTGATGCTTTGGAGCTTGTACTTCTATTCCTATAGTATAAGACACCATAGAGTAAATACATCAGTACTTTGAATATACTGGTATGCAAGTGAGGTAGACTAAATGGAAATGGTTTATATGCATGAACAATACTAACTGACTGACTAGCATGAATGTGAGAACACATACATGAATACGTAACTATAACTGACATCATGATATGACTGAATGCTAAATTTGGACTACTGAGTTTACGAGTATAGACATCTAAATCATTGAGAAGTTAGAAAGACTAATACTATATAAATGAATACTGAGGGACTGATACTATGCTACTGAAACATGAATCACAGTGTCTCACAGTTCTGATTATGAAGAACTGGTCTGGTTGACTGTATATAACAGTCTTGAAGCTCAATACTGATAATATAAGTTCTGATAAATGATATAAATGATGACATGAGTAACTGTATCTAGCAGTACTGAATCTAATGGAACTATCTGAGTTCTGTATTGTATCTGAGTTACTAAATCTGAGATCAGTCCTATCTAGCAGGTGATCTCTACATATGTTGATACTAATACTGATTGACCATAGTTGATATCAGTCCTATCTAGTGGATGATCTTGGGGTCTATTTATAATGATAAGGATTGACTGTATATAACAGTCTTAAATCAATACTATTGAGCTGAATTGACTGTATCTGACAGTCCTAATTCTGTAATTGAAACTGTGGGATATGATCATCTAACCGAAATGTCCCATGCTAAGCTAAATGGGGTCCAACCTATAACCCAAGTTGGAAGGTTTTCAGTACCGTTTCACTGGTAAAGACAACTGTTGTGGAGTCAATCCTAATCTAGAGGTTGATCCCTAGGATCAGTCCTATACATTTAAATGTGCTAACGGGTGATCCCTGAGTATGTCAGTCTGATCTAACGTGTGACATCTCATACCTAAATTGGCTACATAGTTATGGAACATAGGGATTGCTTCTAAGGATCTCAGTCCCATCTAGAGAGTGAGTCCCCATAGCTAGGCTCTCTAGGTACTAAATCCAACTCCCATCTGAAAGACACTGAACTGATTAATTGAACTAAGCTGATTAACTAAACTAGACAAATTAACTTAGCTGAACGGATTAACTGAACTGAAATAATACTAGTGGTGTTGTCTAGGGGAGCTAAATTTAATTACTGAGTTTCATTGACTGATGAAATGTACTAAGTTCTGAGGAATGACTGAGAATATTAAACTTTCTGAGATAGACTGGGAATACTGAGGTTACTGAGATTACTTAGTACTGAGATCATTGAGATTACTGAACTACTGATAATACTGAGATTTCTGAGATTTCCGGAGTCATTAAACTGAATGAGTTCTATGGATCATAGCTTGAATGAGAGTATCATAAAAACATGGCATGACTCTAGTGACATAGCTAAATGTTTGGGTACAAGTACCCCCAGGACTCGATAAGAAGAAACTGACATAGCGTGGCTTACTTGAACATATGACCAACAACACAATTCATAGTTCATATATTGAAGCACTTCATCAAACATGTGATCTGCATAAGCTTGAACATACATGGGGATTCCATGATATCATACTAGTTGGGCATTGTTCCTTCATCTAGAAATTTAATCAAACACATGGTAGGCATAGCATATGTAGACAAAACTATACAATAATTAATCATCATGATTCATCTCTAATTTGATCATCTAGGGTTTATTCATAGGTTCACATGAATATACATCTATACAAATATATTCCACATAAAATTGATCAGCCAACATGGATTTGAATTCAATTGATCATTCTCAACATAAACAAAACAAACCCAACATGAAATTCATAAAGAAATCCATAAACGTAAACTTAGAAAAAAGATTCTTGGGCTTCATGGATGATAGGAATCCATGAATGAACACTACGCATACCATAGTTCGTGATTCTATGAAGATTGACAGAGAGATTCTTGAAATTTTATGGTGAATTTCCTTGGAATTGAACCTTCTATGAAAACCCTAGGGCTTGTTCTTAAGAGTTGTTTAGAGTAATGGAGTATAAGTTGCTGAATTGTGCCCAAATCTCGTGTTATAAGGATTTTATACGGTGGGAAATTGACCCTTTTAACCCTTGGATACGTATTTAATGTTTGAGAAAATTTCCCGATTTTTATTCTTGGCGCGACGCGCCACTGTCTCGCCAAGTCACTGGAAAGGGAGAAATGGGAAATTACATGATGGCGCGATGCGGAGTTATTGCTTTTCCACCTTGTTGGCGACCTGGAAGTTTGGTGCGATGCGACACTAATGCAGAGAAATACTGGAAATTGAAAATTTCCATTTGAGCTATCTCTGCGACTCGCTGAAGGCTAAGGTGACACACAAATACGGCTCCAACTCTTCACCCGAGTGTCGAATTTAGGCAAATTTGGTATCGATAAAAAGCTTATTTGATTCCCCATATGATAAAAAGTGAAAATCTTGAAAATAATAGGTGTACATAAGTGGATTCATCTTTCAAAGAAAGTTTCTAACATTCTTGGGGAAAATTTTAAGCTAGGAAAAGTACGGGTATTATAATATCTTCCCTTTGAGAACATTCGTCCTCAAATAAGACTGAGTGAGCGGGGAGAAGATGAACTAACATACATACTGAACATGCATAACAAAAACATGATCACATGACTAACATGACTTAAAAGCTAAAAATAACATACTGAACATGCATGTCTGATACATGACAGATAAGCTGAATTCATGCATATCTCATGCATGGATCATTGACTTATGAATACATGACTGAATGTTATGATGAACTGAATTTCTCGCAGTGAGAAGGCATGTCTGATGCATGATTACATTACTGAATTGGTATTTAAATGCATGACTGAATGTGCAAGAGTAATTAGTACAAAGTTTGTAATGGGGAACTGAGCATGAACTCAATACCAAGTTAGTAATGGTAGTTTGAACATGGAACTCAGTAAGTTTAAGAAAACTATTACGTGACTAAAAATCACTGATCACCTAATGATTAAGCTAGAAGTATGCATGAACGAGAACCTGAGAACATGACTGGATACTTTATTCAAAGAGAAACTTTATTTAAGGCATGAGAACGTTGAGGAAATAATGGGGTATCTCCCCCTTGGGACACTATATCACTCTAACAATGCTCATCTTACTGAGATACTGGGGTGATGCACAGGGCATCCATAGACTGATTCATGACTAAGAGTTTAACTTTGAGCCTATGATCAGTGGCACGACATGAATACTGAAAGAAGGTAAATTATTCCTAAAATATCTCATACCCGACTGCACATAAGTGTTGTGTACAACACACACATGTACAAGACTCTACTAGATGTGCCTTTTCAAACTTCCTAGGACACTATTGAACCTTAGGCTCTGATACCAAGTTTGTAACGCCCCGAATCGGGTACCCAGAATGCTACAAGGTACCCATGACCCCGAAGGACCATAAGATAACCCATGACGGATATCTTACTTAAACACTGCATAATATTTTGTATAAACGTGAAAATATGTACTGAAAGGCCATAAGTTCAAAACTGGATAAACAGATGATAAAATAATGTCTGACAGTGGTATAACAATACCAAAACAAATCTAAAATAACTGTCTGACATGCTATAGTCTGAAAGCCTCTAAACTGTCTAAATAAGCAGTTGATGGGACATGTCCCCAACTAACTCCAACTACTGAAATAATTTGAAAAAAATAATAATAATGTAATCATCATGTCCTCGAAGGATGAGGACTCACACCTAACTCTGACTGCTGAACTGGAATTTTACTGATGCTCTGGAGCTCGTACTTCTATGCCTATGGTATAAGACACCATAGTACAAATACATCAGTACTTTGAATATACTGGTATGCAAGTGAGGTCGACTAAATGCAAATGGTTCATATACAAGAATAATATTAACTGACTGACTAACATTAATATGAGAATACATGCATGAATATGTAACTGTAACTGACATCGTGATAGGACTGAATGCTGATTTCGGACTACTGAATCTACGGATATAGACATCTAAATCACTGATAAGTGAGAAAGACTAATACTATATAACTGAATACTGAGGGACTGATACTATGCTACTAAAGAACTGGTCTGGTTGACTATATAAAATAGTCTTGAAGCTGAATACTGATAATATGAGTTCTACTAAATGATATAAATGATGACATGAGTGCCTGTATCTGGAAGTCCTGAATCTAATGGAACTATTTGAGTTCTGTATAGTATCTGAGTTACTAAATTTGAGATCAGTCCTATCTAGCAGGTGATCTCTAAATCTGATGATACTAATACTGATTGACCATAGTTGAGATCAGTCCTATCTAGTGGATGATCCCGGGGTCTATTTATAATGATAAGGATTGACTGTATCTAACATTCTTAAATCTATACTACTGATTTGAATTGACTGTATCTAACAGTCCTAATTCTGTAATTGAAACTGTGGGATGTGATCATCTAACCAAAATGGCCCATGCTAGGCTAACTGGGGTCTAATCTATAACCAAAGTTGGAAGGTTGTCAGTACCGTTCCATTGGTAAAGACAACTGATGTGGAGTCAGTCCTAATCTAGCAGATGACCCCTGGGATCAGTCCTATACATATAAATGTGCTAACGGGTGATCCCTGAGTATGTCAGTCTGATCTAACGTGTGACATCTCATACCTAAGTTGGCTATATAGTTCTGGAATGTAGGGATTGCTTCAAGGGATCTCAGTCCCATCTAGAGGGTGAGTCTCGATACCTAGGATCTCTCGGTTCTAAATCCGTCTCTAATCTGAAAGACACTGAACTGATTAACTGAACTGAGCTGATAAACTAAACTGGACCAATTAACGTAGATAAACTAATTAACTGAACCGAACTGATACTAGTGGTGTTGTCTAGCGGAGCTAAACTGAATTTAATGAGTTTTGTTGACTAATGGAATGTATTGAGCTCTGAGGACTGACTGAGAATATTAAAGTTATTGAGACTAACTGGGAATATTGAGGTTACTAAGATTATTGAGTACTGAGATCATTGAGATTACTGAACTACTGAGATTACTGAGATTTCTGAGATTTCCTGAGTCACATGACTGACTGAGTTCTATGGATCATAGTTTGACTGATAGTATCAAGAAAAGATGACATGACACTAGACACACAGCTAAATCTTTGGGTACAAGTACCCCTAGGTCTCGATAAGAAGAAACTGACATAGCGTGGCTTTCTTGAACTCATGACCAACAACACAATTCATAGTTCATATATTTTAGTACTTCATCAAACATGTGATCTGCATAAGCTTGTACATACATGGGGATTTCATGATATCATACTAGTTGGGCATTGTTCCTTCATCTAGACATTTAATCAAACACATGGTAGGCATAGCATATGTAGACAACATTATACAATAATTAATGATCATGATTGATCTCTAATTTCATTATCTAGGGTTTATTCATAGGTTCACATGAACATACATCTATACAAATATATTCCATATAAAATTGATCACCCAACATGGAGTTGAATTCAATTGATCATTCTCAACATAAACAAAACAAACCCAACATGAAATTTATAAAGAAATCCATAAACGTAAACTTAGAAAAGAGATTCTTGGACTTCATTGATGACAGGAGTCCATGAATGAATACTATGCATACCATAGTTCGTGATTCTATAAAGATTGAAAGAAAGATTCTTGAAATTTTATGTTGAATTCCCTTGGAATTGAACCTTCTATGAAAACCCTAGGGCTTGTTCTTGAGAGTTTTTGAGAGTAATCGAGTATAAGTTGCTGAATTGTGGCCAAATCTCATTTTATAAGGATTATATAGGGTGGGAAATTGACCCTTTTAACCCTTGGACACTTATTTAATGTCTGAGAAAATTTTTCGGTTTTCATCCTTCGCGCGATGGGCCACTATCGCACCAAGTCACTAGAAAGTGAGAAATGGGAAATTGCACGATGGCATGATGCGGAGCTATCCCTTTAACACCTTGTTTGTGACCTGGAAGTTTGGTGTGATGCGCCACTAACGCGGAGAAACACTGGAAATTGAAAATATCCATTTAAGCTATCTCCGTGATGCGCGGAAGGCTAAGGTGATACACTGACACAAAAATAAGGCTCCAACTCTTCACCCGGGATCGAATTTGGGCAAATTTGGTATCGTTAGAAAGATAATTTGATTCCCCATATGATAAAAGGTGAAAATATTTAAAATAACATGTGTAAAAAGTGGATTCATCTTTCAAAGAAAGTTTCTTAAATTCTTGGGCAAAATTTGAAGCTAGAAAAAGTATGGGTATTACAATATCTCCCCCTTGAGAACATTTATCCTCTAATGAGACTGAGTGAGAGGGTACAAGATGAACTGACATACATACTGAATGTGAATAACTGAAACATGATCTCATAACTGACATGACAGGAGAGCTGAATATAACATACTGAACATGCATGTTTGATGCGTGACTGATATGCTAAATTTATGCATATCTGATGCATGGATAATCAACTTATGAATACATGGAAAAATGTTCTGTTGAACTAAATTTCTCACATTGAGAAGGCATGTCTGATGCATTATTACATAATTGAACTGGTACATAAATGCATGACTGAATATGCAAGTGTACTTAGTACCAAGTTTGTAATGGGGATCTGAGCATGAACTCAATACCAAGTTTGTAATGGTAGTTTGAACATGGAACTGAGTAAGTTTAAGAAAATTGTTACATAACTGATGTGCTAGATTTTTGTAGAACATTTAAGACTGTTTAACTTGAAATAATTGTAAGTTCTTGAGTAATTATTGGTGTTTTTGATGTTATTTCTTAATATTTTGTAGGAAAGTCAAGATGTATGGAAATAAATAACAATGGAGCAAAAGATTAAAATCTGGTACAAGTGAGCTGATATGAGTCTGACGGCATTTCTTGCAAGCCGTCATAGATGTGTTAAGCTACCAGAAAAAGGCGTCAGGAAGAACAGTGAAGAAGAGTTTTTGGATGAAAGTGACGACATTCTCAATATGTCATCACAAGTGTGGTAAGCCATCAGAAGATGCCGTCAAGTGGGACAGAACATGGTAAAATAAGCTGAAGGTCTGACGACATTTGCTACATGTTGTCACCCCTCTGGTAAACCATCGGAGGATATCTCCAGAGTGAGGCAGAACAGGTTAAGAAGGCATGACTTCTGATGACATATCTGAGACGTCGTCAGAAGCCTGACGATCAACACCAATATGTCGTCACCTAAATCTGAGCCCAACTGTGATTTTGTTATTTTATTTCTTTAACTAGGTTTTATTATAAATAGCATCTTTTAGGGTTTTTAATTCAGAATTCATCTATCAGACAATTAATCTAGGGAAGAGAGGCACGTAACCTTGCTCGCTTACATCAATTAGTCCTCTTGTTTTTATCAACTATTTTTGGGTTTCTACCTTGTTATTCAATCAAAGAAACTACTTGTTGGTTTTCATCTAATCATAAGTTATCCTTATCATTATGAATTCAACTTTTCATTTTGTTCATCAAATCATGAGTGGATAATTCCATTAGCCGGGGTAATGGGATCCATGGATTAGGGTTTGATATGATACTAGGTGTTTAATGGATTAAAAGAGTAGTGGAACATCTTGAAATTCTATTGTTTTAACTGAAATATAGTGGTTGAAAACATTAGGTTATGCCTTAGGTTTTATTTGCTTCTAACGGAGAAATAGACTAGAGGACGTGAATTATCAACAGAGACTCGAAAGCTACCAACCTTCTGTTTAATGATTAATGTTGTAACAGGATTAATCTACCTGAGATAACATCCTATTATAAATAGATAAGTTATCTAAGTTAAAGAGAATTAGATAATAAATTTTCTGGTGAGGTCGAGAGATAACTCAGATAGTATAATCGTCAGGGATATTCTGTTGTTCTAATCATTTTGAGAATCTCTAGCATTACCTAGTATTTTTCAATTCCCGAAACCCTTGGTGAACATAGCTTTGGTTTCCCATTTATATTGATTACAAATATTAATATTAAAGTGACAACATTACATGATACTTTCAAAACCCCCATCTTAATTTATATTTTCATACCCTTTGTTTGAATTGAACTTGTAGCTATAGATTCAAATTAGCTTAATCGCAACTCATATTATTCCCTGTGGATTCGACCCCACTCCAAAGTTGGGTAAATATATTGACGATGATCGCCTTACACTAATTTGAGGTGTAAGTTGAGCGTTATCAAAAATGGCACCATTGTCGGGGAAAAATTAGGCGTATTAATTTGGTTTGAAATTTTAGCTACTTACTTGAGTTCAAACTTGTAAGTATTTATTTTTAGTTTTCTTTTATTTCTTGTGTTAGGTATATTTTTATTTTAGTTTACTTATTACTATGGCATCGTGGAATGAACATGATCTTGGTGGTTGGAAATATTATTTTAATAATCCATGTCCATATTGTGATGGGCCTCACTTTTGGCAAAACTATGGATATGCTCCCCGGAGAGAGATGTGTGTACCATCTCCATCCTATCGGGAGTATGATTGTTCTGTATGTAGTGGTCAAGATAGACATTAGAGTGATTGCCCAAATACCCCCTCCCCCTATTGTGCTAACCCAAATTCTAGTTCTTCTTATGAGTCTTACAGGTCTTATGGTCAAGAAAAGGATGAACGAAACGCCGGAAAGAGTGACATAGAAGCTATGTTGCAAAGAATTTTGGATATCCATAAAGAAACATATGATATCATATGTGATATATATCAAGACATAAGGCCAATCATTCATGAGGAGATGGATATAGAGGTCAATCATCCAAAGCACTCTTTTACATTATGTTTAGATGATATCTTGTCTGCAGAATTATTTAAAATAATGGAAGAGTGTGAGGATGAAGAGAAAGAAGTTGAAGTGGATGATGAGCTTTGTTGAGAAACCCTTGGTGATTTCCAAACCAACCAAACCATTCATTAATGAAGATGCCAAGGATGCGAAAATGGTATTAGATTTATTTTTTGCCTAAACGACCTTCCTTGTATGCATGATATTTTTTGATCCCTATTTTGAGCCTGAATTGACCATTTCTTTCTATGACACCTATCACCATCCCATTTAGATCATAATGAACCTGTTTTGGCCCTGGTCCTCCTTGGAAACTATGCACCTAGACGTAGGTAAACAAACTAAGTTGAGGGTGGCTATCATAGGTGTACGCAATGTAAACTTAGTATGAAGAAAGGTAGAATAAAAGAAAAAGAATAAGTTAAAAAGAATAAAAATCTGGGTGGTGTGGAAGAAGAATAAGAAAAGAAAAAGAATGAAAAAGAAAAGCCACATTCATCCTAAATAATGTGTGTCAAGAAAAGGAGAAAAAAAAGAAAAAGGTTAATAAGTGAACCCTAAAAGTTAAGGTAGTGCCAAGAAGGCTTAGTCACTCTAAATGCCATTGAATATCATACAATCCCTTAGCCTACATTATAAGACAAACAAAATACCTATTGTGATCCTAACTTACCTGTCTGGACACCTTGGTAATGAAAATAAGGGCAAGCATATGGTATTTGACGTGCATTGATTGGAATTTCTTTCTGAGAGTGAGTGTCTCTTGACCGTCCCCGCATTGACATACTTGAGTTCATATATGAGTGAGGAGGGACTTCTTTGTTGTAAGGGCACATCATTTGTATTGCTAGCTGTTAACTTGTTTGGATAGTGTAATATTGGTACATGCATGGTTATGGTTGCTGAATTAATGCCATATCTTGATTCCTTTGGGTCACATTGTTAATCTTCATGGATATGCATAATTGGATTGAATGTGGAGAGTGGCATAAGTTTTGAGCTAAACTTGATAATCAACTGTGATAGGTATGTTATGTGTCTCTTGGTTAAGCATCGTAGTATAGTGTTATGTATTTACTTAATGACAAGCAATTGTTTTCAGTTGAGGGTGTTGATGTGCTAGATTTTTGTAGCACATTTAAGACTTTTTAACTTGAAATAATTGTAAGTTCTTAAGTAATGATTGGTGTTTTTGATGTTATTTCTTAAGATTTTGTAGGAAAGTCAAGATGCATGGAAATAAATAATAATGGAGCAAAAGAGTAAAATCTGGTAAAAGTGAGATGATATGAGTCTGACGGCATTTCTTGCAAGCCATCAGAGATATGGTAAGCTACTAGAAAAAGGCGTGAGGAAGAACAGTGAAGAAGAGTTGCTGGATGAAGGTGACGACATTCTCAATATGTCATCACAAGTGTGGTAAGCCGTCAAAAGATGTCGTCAAATGGGACAGAACATGGTGAAATAAGCTGAAGTTCTGATGGCATTTTCTATACGCCGTCACCCCTCTGGTAAGACGTCGGAGAAAATTTTCAGATTTAGGTAGAACAGGTTAACAAGGCACGACTTCTGACGACATCTCTGAGACGCCTTCAAAAGCCTGATGATCAACACCAATATGCCGTCACCTAAATCTGAGCCCAACTGTGATTTTGTTATTTTATTTCCTTAATTAGGCTTTAGTATAAATAGCATCTTTTAGGGTTTTTAATTTAGAATTCATCTATCAGACAATTAATCTAGGGAAGAGAGGAATGTAACCTTGCTCTCTTACATCAATTATTCTTCTTGTTTTTATTAACTATTTTTGGGCTTCTACCTTGTGATCAATCGATGAAACTACTTGTTGTTTTCCATGTAATCCTAAGTTATCCTTATTATTATGAATTCAACTTGTCATTTCATTCATCAAATCATAAGCGTCTAATTCCATTAGTTGGGGTAATAGGATCCATGGATTAGGGTTTGATATGATACTAGGTGTTTAACGGATTCAAAGAGTAGTGGAACATCTTGAAATTCTGTTGTTTTAACTAAAATCTATTGGTTGCAAACATTAGGTTATGCCTTAGGTTTTATTTTCTTTTAACGGAGAAATAGACTAGAGGACATGAATTATCAATAGGGACTCGAAAGCTACCAACCTTCTGTATAATGATTAATGTCGTAACTAGATTAATCTACCTAAGATAACATCTTATTGGAAATAGATAAGTTATCTAAGTTCGAGAGAATTAGATAATAAATTGTCTGGTGAGGTCGAGAGATAAGTCAGATAGTATAATCGTTAGGGATATTCTACTGTTCTAATCATTCCGAGAATCTATAGCATTACCTAGTATCTGTAAATTCCAAAAACCCCTGGTCAACATAGCTCTGGTTTCCCATTTATATTGATTACAAACATTAATATTGAAGTGACAACATTACTTGATACTTTGAAAAGCACCATCTTAATTTATATTTTCGTACCATCTGTTTGAATTGAACTTGTAGCTATAGCTTTAAATTAGCTTAATCGCCACTCACATTAACCCATGTGGATTCGACCCCGACTCCAAAGTTGGGTAAATACATTGACGACGACCTCCTTACAAAAATTTGAGGTGTAAGTTGACCGTTATTAGTAACTGATAAGAACTAATGACCCAATGATTTTGCTAGAAGTATGCATGAATAAGAACCTGAGAACATGACTGGGACTGAAACATGATACATAAACTGAGTTTCTTGAACTAAACTAAGCCTATGAATATTTGGCCCATAGCTGAGGTTGGGACTTTGAGGGTTAACTTATGATTACCTTCTATTCTAAACTAGATTCTTTATTTGAAGAGAAACTTTATTTAAGGCATGAGAACGTTCAGGAAATAATGGGGTATCTCCCCCTTGGGACACTATGTCACTCTAATAATGCACACCTTACTGAGATACCGGGGTGATGCACAGGGCATCCACGGACTGATTCATGACTAAGAGTTTAACTTTGAGCCTATGATCACTGGCACGACTTGAATACTAAAAGAAGGGAAATTTTTCCTAAAACATCTCATAGCCTCCTGCACATAAGTGTGGTGCACAACACACACATGTACAAGACTCTAAAAGATACCAAGTTTGTAACACCCCGAATATGGTACCCGTAATGCTACATGGTGCCCATGACCCCGAAGGACCACAATATAACCCATCACTGATATCTTAGCTAAACACTGCATAATATACTGTATAAATGTGGAAACATGTACTGAATGTGCATAAGGTTCAAACTGGATAAACATCTAATAAAACAATGTCTGAAAGCAGTATAACAATACAAAAACAAATCTAAAATAACTATCTGACATGCAATAGTCTGAAAGCCTCTAAACTATCTTAATAAGGAATTGATGGGATATGTCCCCAACTAACTCCGACTACTGAAATAATTTGAAAACAAAAATAATAATGTAATCATCATGTCCTCGAAGGATGAAGACTCACACCTGACTCTGACTGCTGAACTGGAATGCTACTGATGCTCTGGAGCTCTTACTTCTATGCCTATGGTATAAGACACCATAGAGCAAATACATCAGTACTTTGAATATGTTGGTATGCAAATGAGGTAGATTATATTCAAATGGTTCATATGCATGAACAATATGAACTAACTGACTAACATAAATGTGAGAAAATATGCATAAATACGTAACTTAACTGCCATCGTGATAGGAATGAATACTAAGTTCTGACTAACGGATATTGAAATCTAAATCACTGAGAAGTGAGAAAGACAAAGACTATATTATTGAATACTGAGGGACTGATACTATGCTACTGAAACATGACTCACTGTGTTTGACAGTTCTGATTATGAAGAACTGGTCTGGTTGACTGTATCTGACAATCTTAAAGCTGAATACTGATGATATAAGTTTTGATAAATGATATAACTGATGACATGAGTGATTGTATCTGACAGTCTTGAATTTAAAGGAACTATCTGAGTTCTGTAATATATCTGAGATACTAAATCTGAGATCAGTCCTATCTAGCGGGTGATATCTAAATCTGATGATACTAATACTGATTGACCATAGTTGAGATCAGTCGTATCTAGTGGATGATCCTGGGGTCTATTTATAATGATAAGGATTGACTGTATCTAACAGTCATAAATCTATACTACTAAGCTGAATTGACTGTACCTGACAGTCTTGATTCTGCAACTGGAAGTGTGGGATGTGATCATCTAACCGAAATGGTCCGTGCTAAGCTAACCCCTTGGATCAGTCCTATATATTTAAATGTGCTAATGGGTGATCCCTTAGTATGTCAGTCTGATCTAAAGTGTGACATCTTATACCTATGCTAGCTACATAGTTTTGGAACATAGGAATTGCTTCTAGGGATCTCAGTCATATATAGAGGGAGGGTCCCCATCCCTAGTCTCTCTCGATGCTGAATCCGACTCCCATCTGAAAGACACTGAACTAATTAACTGAACTGAACTGATTAAATAAGCTGGACCAATTAACTTAGAAGAACTGATTAACTAAACTAAACTGATACTTGTGGTATTGTCTAGCGGAGATAAACTGGATCTACTAAGTTTTGTTGACTGACGAAATGTACTGAGTTTTGAGGACTGGCTGAGAATAGTGAAGTTACTGAGATTAACTGGGAATACTGAGGTTACTAAGATTATTGAGTACTAAGATCATTGAGATTACTGAACTACTGAGATTATTGAGATTTCTGAGATTTCCTTAGTCACATGAATGACTGAGTTCTATGGATCATAGCTTGACTGAGAGTATTATGAAAACATGACATGACTCTAGTCACACAGCTAAATGTTTGGGTACAAGTACCCCCAAGACTCGATAAGAAGAAACTTACATAGCGTGTCTTACTTGAACACATGACCAATAACACAATTCATAGTTCATCTATTTAAGCACTTCATCAAACATGTGATCTGCATAAGCTTGTACATACATGGGGATTTAATGATATCATACTAGTTGTGAATTGTTCCTTCATATAGACATTTAATCAAACACATGGTAGGCATAGCATATGCAGACAACATTATACAAAAATTAATCATCATGATTCATCTCTAATTTCATCATCTAGGGTTTATTCATAGGTTCACATGAATATACATCTATACAAATCAATTCCACATAAAATTGATCACCTAACATGGATTTGAATTCAATTGATCATTATCAACATAAACAAAACAAACCCAACATGAAATTCATAAAGAAATCAATAAACGTAAACTTAGAAAAGAGATTCTCGGGCTTCATGGATGATAGGAGTCCATGAATGAAAACTACGCATACCATAGTTCATGATTCTACAAAGATTGAAAGAGAGATTCTTGAAATTTGATGGTATATTCCCTTGGAATTAAACCTTCTATGAAAACCCTAGGGCTTGTTCTTGAGAGTTTTTGAGAGTAATCGAGTATAAGTTGTTGAATGATGGAAAAATCTCTTTTTATAAGGCTTATATAGGGTAGAAAATTGACCCTTTTAACCCCTGGACACATCTTTAATGTATGTGAAAATTTTCCAATTTTCATCCTTGGCACGACGCGCCACTATCGCGCCAAGTCATTGGAAAGTGACAAATGGGAAATTGCACGGCGGAGTGACGCGGAGCTATTGCGTTGCCACCTTGTATGCAACCTGGAAGTTTGGAAAGACGTACCACTATAGTAGAGAAACACTGGAAATTGACAATTGTCATTTGATCTATCTCCGCGACGCGCTGAAGGCTAAGGTGATACACTGTCACATAAATAAGGCTCCAACACTTCACTTAGGTGTCGGATTTGGGTGAATTTGGTATTTATAGAAATCTTATTAGATCACCCACATGATAAAGAGTGAAAATATTGAAAATACCATGTGTATAAAAGTGGATTCATCTTTCAAAAAAAGTTTTATCATTCTTGGGGAAAATTTAAAGATAGGAAAAGTACATGTATTACAATATCTCCCCTTGAGAACATTCATCCTTCAATGAGACTAAGTGAGAGATGAGAAGATGAACTGACATACATACTGAACATGAATAACTAAAACATGATCTCATGACTGACATGAATGAAAAGCTAAAAATAACATAATGAACATGCACGTTTGATGCATGACTGATAAGCTGAATTCATGCATATATTATGTATGGATAATTGAGTTATGAATACATGACTAAATGTTCTGATGAACTGAATTTCTCGTAGTGAGAAGGCATGTCTGATGCATGATTACATAACTGAACTGGTATATAAATACATGACTGAATGTGTAAGAGTACTTGGTACCAAATTTATACTGGGGAACTGAGCATAAACTCAATACCAAGTTTGTAATGGTAGTTTGAACATGGAACTAAGTTTAAGAAAAATATTACGTGACTGAAAAGTACTGATGACATATTGATTATGCTAGAAGTATGCATGAACGATAACCTGAGAACATGGCTAGGACTAAACATGATACATAAACTGAGTTTCGTGAACTAAACTAAGCCTCTGAATACTTAGCCCATATTTGAGGTTGGGACTTGAGAATTAACTTATGATTACCCTCTATTCTAAACTGGATTCTTTATTCGAAGAGAAAAATTATTTAAGGCATGAGAACGTTATGGAAATAATGGGGTATCTCCTCCTTGGGACACTATGTCTCTCTAAGAATGCTCACCTTACTGATATACTGAGGTGATGCACAGGGAATCCACGGACTTATTCATGACTGATATTTTAACTTTGAGCCTATGATCACTGGCACGACATGAATACTGAAAGAAGGGAAATTGATCCTAAAACATCTCATAGCCTCCTACACATAAGTATGGTGCACAACACACACATGTAACGCCCTGAATCTGGTACACGAATCTACTAGATGTGGCTTTTTAGACTTCTTAGGAAACGATTGAACCTTAGGCTCTAATACCAAGTTTGTAACGCCCCGAATCTGGTACCTGGAATGCTATATGGTGCCCATGACCCAGAAGGACCACAAGATAACCCATGACTGATATCTTATATACACACTGCATAATATTCTGTATAAATGTATAAACATGTACTAAAAACCCATAAGGTTCAAACTTGATAAACATCTGATAAAACAATGTCTGAAAGCGGTATAATAATACCAAAACAAATCTGAAATAACTGTCTGAGATGATATAGTCTGAAAGCCTCTAAATTGTCTGAATAAGGAGTTGATGGGACATGTCCCTAACTAACTCCGACTACTAAAATAATTTGAAAACATAAATAATAAAGTAATCATCATGTCCTCGAAAGATGAGGACTGACACCTAACTCTGACTGCTGAACTGGAATGCTACTGATGCTCTGGATCTCGTACTTCTCTGCATATGGTATAAGAAACCATTGCATAAATACATCAGTACTTTGAATATGCTGGTATACAAGTGAGATTGACTTAATGCAAATGGTTCATATGTATGAACAATACTAACTAATTGACTAAGATGAATGTGAGAAAACTTACATGAATACCTAACTGTAACTGACATCGCGATAGGACTGAATGCTAAGTTTTGAATACTAAGTCAATGGATATTGACATTTAAATCACCGAGGAGTTAGAAAGACTAATATTATATTACTGAATACTTCGAGACTGATACTATGCTACTGAAACATAAATCACTGTGTCTGACAGTTCTAATTATGAAGAAGTGGTCTGGTTGACTGTATCTGACAGTCTTGAAGCTGAATACTGATAACATGAGTTCTGATAAATGATATAACTGATGACATGAGTGACTATATCTGACAGTCCGAAATCTATTGGAACTATCTGAGTTCCGTACTATATCTGAGTTACTCAATCTGAGATCAGTCTTATCTAGCGGGTGATCTCTAAATTTGATGATAATAATAATGAACGATCATAGTTGAGATCAGTCCTATCTAGTGGATGATCCTGGGGTCTATTTATAATGATAAAGATTGACTGTATCTAACAGTCTTAAATCTATACTACTGAGCTGAATTGACTGTATCTGACAGTCCTGATTCTACAATTTAAACTGTAGGATCTGATTATCTAACCGACATGCCCCATGCTAAGCTAACTGGGGTCCAATCTATAACCCCAGTTGGAAGGGTGTCAGTACCGTGCCACTGGTAAAGACAACTATTGTGGAGTAATTCCTAATCTAGCGGCTGACCCCTGGGATCAATCCTATACATTTAAATGTGATAACGGGTGATCCCTGAGTATGTCAGTCCGATCTAACGTGTTACATCTCATACCTACACTGGCTACATAGTTTGGAAATATAGGAATTGCTTCTAGGGATCCCAGTCCTATCTAGCGGGTGAGTCCCCATCCCTAGGCTCTCTCGGTGCTGAATCCTATTCCTATCTGAAAGACACTGAACTGATTAACTGAACCGAGCTTATTAACTGAACTGGACCAATTAACTTATCTGAACTGAATTGATACTAGTGGTGTTGTATAGCGGAGCTAAACTAAATTTACTGTGTTTCATTGACTGATGGAATGTACTGAGTTCTGAGGACTGACTGAGAATATTGAAGTTACTGAGATTAATTGAGAATACTGAGGTTACTAAGATTATTGAGTATTGAGATCATTGAGCTTACTGAACTACTGAGATTTCTGAGTTTTCCTGAGTCACATGACTGATAGAGTTATATGGATCATAGCTTGATTGAGAGTATCATGAAAACATGACATGACTCTAGTCACATAGCTAAATGTTCGGGTAAAAGTACCCCCAGGACTCGATAAGAAGAAACTGACATAGCGTGACTAGCTTGAACACATGACCAACAACACAATTCATAGTTCATATATTGAAGAACTTCATCAAACATGTAATCTGCATAAGCTTGTACATACATGGGGATTTAATGATATCATACTAGTTGGGAATTGTTCCTTCATATAGACATTTAATCAAACACGTGGTAGGCATAGCATATGTAGACAACATTAGACAATAATTAATCATCAAGATTCATCTCTAATTTCATCATCTAGGGTTTATTCTTAGGTTCACATTAATATACATCTATACAAATCAATTCCACGTAAAATTGATCGCCCAACATGGATTTGAATTCAATTGATCATTATCAACATAAACAAAACAAACCCAACATGAAATTAATAAAGAAATCCGTAAACATAAACTTAGAAAAGAGATTCTTGGGCTTCATGGATGACAAGAGTCCATGAATGAACACTACACATACCATAGTTCCTGATTCTTCAAAGATTCACAGAGAGATTCTTAAAATTTTATGGTGAATTCCCTTGGAATTGAACCTTCTATGAAAACCCTAGGGCTTGTTCCTGAGTGTTTTTGAGAGTAATCGATTATAAGTTGCTGAATTATGGCCAAATCTCGTGTTATAAGGCTTATATAGGGTGGAAAATTTACCCTTTTAACCCTTGGACACGTTTTTAATATCTGAGAAAATATCCCAATTTTCATCCTTGGTGCGACGCGCCACTATCGTGACAAGTCACTGGAAAGTGACAAATGGGAAATTGCATGGAAGAGCGACGCGGAGCTATCGCGTTTCCACCTTGTTTGCAACCTGGAAGTTTGGTGCGACGCACCACTATAGCAAAGCAATACTGGAAAGTTACAATTGGCATTTGATCTATCTCCGCGATGCGCTGAAGTCTAAGGTGATACACTGTCACACAAATAAGGCACCAACTCTTCACCCGGGTTTTGGATTTGGGCTAATTTGTTATTGATAGAAATCTTATTCAATTATCCAGAAGATAAAAAGTGAAAATATTGAAAATACCATGTGTAAAAAAGTGGATTCATCTTTCAAAGAAAGCTTCTAACAGTATTCGAGAAAATTTGAAGCTAGGAAAAGTACGGGTATTACAATATCTCCACCTTAAGAACATTCGTCCTTGAATGAGACTGAGTGAGAAGGGAGAAGATAAACTGATATACATACTGAACATTGATACGCCCAAATTATAGCTCTCGTTAGAAAGTGTAAGCGGTCGTTGTCAAATATAGAACCCAACTGGGTTGGGTGTCGAATCCCATAGGGAATACTCTGGTCACTAAGTGTTGCAATTATTAGTAGACTGTTGGTCGAAAATTCCAAGGAAAAAGGGGGGTTTGGTTTAGGTGTGAACTAATATTATCAAAGTAACAATGGAACGATTTGCGTAGTAAGATTTAATCACAGAGATTGATAAGTTAGGGTTGTGTCCACCTTATAAGTTCTACTTCTCTATTAACTATGAGTAACGCGGAATTTAGACATGGATGCACTTATAGAGAATCGTATTCTAATTTTAAATCCAAGTGTTTCTCAACCATCAAGGATTTATTTTGCTTTAGCTCTCTCGAGCCTAAAGTGTATAACAAATGGTACAAATTCTCCAAGAAGTTAATCCGGTTAAGGCATTAATGTGTAAATAGAGGTTGGAAACCCTATTTCCTTGTCACACTCTCTTTTCCAAACATGTAACTTTTCTCTCGAACAAGTTAATGCTATAATGGCGTATTCTCTATGTTTGCAACCATAAGAATTCAATCAAAACGAAGAGAGTAATGATATAACTAGCATAACACATCAAGAATTCACAAACTCATAGTAATAGATAGTATCTTACAAGGTTTCCATAACCCTAACAGATAAGTTTATCTACTCATGAATACAAAGGAAATCAAAGTAGACATCATCATCATACCAAAACTTAGAGAAATCTCGGCTATGGAGATGAAACGTGTTTTCTTTCTCCGTTGCTCAAGTGAGCCATTTTCTGTTCTAAAAACTAGTACAAAATCCTCAACGTGAATTGTCAATAATTGAATGATCATCATGCTGAAAAATTCAGCAATAAGGTTTTTAATAACATCCTTGTCCCATAAGTTGCTACTGCATCCTTAAGTCTTTAAAAATACTGGGTTTGCCCGGGAAAAAGTTTCCATGCATCACTTTCAGTCCAAAAGCTGCCTTCCCTCTTATGTGAAGTTTTCCTTTGCTGCCCATAGGTCCACAAAGTGTTGAAATCTTCATCATTAGTACCTGAAAACATGCTAATCACATAGGTCAGCTCAATTAAAGGAAAATGGACTAAAAGTGCAAGAATTATATATTTTATCCTCAAAACTTAGCTGAAACATGGGTAAATTATGGTGCTTAGGCGTGTAAATACGCCCAACATCACCACCCCACACTTAAAGTTTTGTTTGTCCTCGAACAAAATATTACATCCATTCAAACACCTAACTAGAATTTCACAATAGCAACACGAAATTTTCAACAAGACATGCACAACAATCATTAACAAAGAGTAGGTTTCTCGATCACTACTAGAAATAACTCAACCTCTAACATAGACTCATTAGGATGGTTAATTCGTATCCACAAGTTAAGCCACAAAGAAACATATAAAACTACCCAAAAACCATCAACCATGTGTGCTCACACAAGATATCACCCATAATCACTCATAGTTTTGCATTTTTTAAAACATGGGTATAAGAATCTCCTTGCTCTCACTCTCACAAAGAATTCTTATATTGCAACTGATGACCATAGGCTTGGACTTAGTGTAATGCTCTACTAATAGCAGACTGCTAAGTTTAGGATCAAATAGGTCTTTACAGGTTGTAATGTAGGCTAAGGGACAGGTAGGACTATTTTGGCCAGAAATAGTGATTATGTTCCCTAAGCGCTTTAATACACTACAATATGCCATTTACACTATCTTTTAACAACCACTCTACCTCTTTTTCATCTACCAACCCCTTTTCACCCATTTTTTTATTCAATCATAAACACAACTATCTTTTTGTTTTTCTAAATTTTTTAATTTTTTTTCTTTTTTTTTCTTTTTTTTAATATTAAGCAAGCATCCCTATAATAGCCACTCTTTTTCACAATAATTTCAAGTACCAATACACCCTGAGGCATCACTTTCACCATTCTCCTTTTATTTTTCCACATGATTCTACAATTTTAAAGTGCTTAGGAGTTTGGATCAAATTATGGTCTTGAAAAAAAAATGGATTAGGCTACATATGAGGCTGCCAAAGAAAATAGCTAAAGGCTCAAAGGGGGTTCCCTAGGACAATGTAAAAAGGTAGGTAAAAAGAAGGTAAACAATTTTAGGGCTGCCAAAGAAATGCCTAAATCATCTCCTACACTCACAATCTTTATTTCGCTTCACACACACACCAGGCAAGTTCTAGAATCAGTCACAACAAAGAATATACAATATCCTCACACACACAAGGCACATGGTCAACTTCATTGGGAGCATTATAGATTCTTGACCCAACAGACGAATTAATTAAACCACAACAATTTATCACACAGTGAGTCACAACTTAGAGCCTAAGCATCTCAATAGTAATGATTTAGCACAAACTCTTGTTATAATATACCATGCCGTCTATCAGAACAATTTCATGCAAAATCTAAAATCTAACTAACTAATTACGACTAACTAACTACGACTAATTCAAACAAACAAGAATAAATGTAGGCAAAGAAATATAATACAACAGACATATACCCGCACCCCACACTTAGAAGGGACACACTGTCCTCAGTGGAAATAAATAAGAAAAAACTGATTAGTCAGACTCTTCTTCTATGTCTGGGGTCATACCCCCTGCGTCGGAATCATTATCAGAGTCGTCGTCATCAGAGTTGTCCTTCACGTCTGAGTCTGGCAGTCGGTGATCATCATCAGTCGGCACGTCATCGTCGAGAGGTTCCTAAAAATGTACCCCCACTCCACACATGGCCCGCGCATGCTCATTAAGTGGGTAATCATAGTCAAACTGCTGAAGCTCTGCATCAGTCGGAACACGACCCCCATTTATTAGTGTAAATCTAGTCATGCCATACAGATGGCGAAAAAAGCTTTCATCTCGAGCATGCCTCTCTGCAGTGGTGAGGTTGATGCCTTGACCAGTTTCTGGCTCTTTAACCTTCGTGAGATCAACCTTCTTCGGGTTGTGTGGTAGCTTATGATCCGCGGGTTCCTCTTCAATGTGTTCTTTCCTTAAGATCGCAGTCAACAAGTTGCCAAAACTGAAATGGGACCTTTTGTGCAGCCTAACCTTGCGCATTGACGATCGTATAACCGCACCAATGTTGATGGGAATATTTGTCATCAAAGCATACACAAAGCAGACTTGATCACGTGTGATCTTAGTATATTGTGTCCCAGGAATCAAGAAAGAGTTGACTATCCTTAACCATATGCGAGCTTCCCTGTTCAAAGAGGCATACGGGTAGGTGTTGTGACGACCATTATCCTTGTGCAGAATCCACCGTGCCATTGACCTTAATCCGCACAGTGTGTGTCTGATGGCTCTGTAGGGAGGTCTGTGATAAAGCTCCTTGAGTGGTGATGGATCCACATATGGAAGGCCCAGAAATGAGTTGAAGAATTCCGCATTCAGTTGCAAGACTTGGCCCCGAATCTTTACTTCACTTCCAGTAGTCTTTGGGGACCAATTGGCATAAAACTCTCGCGTTAGATCAAGATTGCATTCCCCCAAATCTCGGAAAATGAAATCAAGATTTAGTTCCATGATTTTAGCCAAAATATGGGGATCTCTATTTGCTAGACTCTCCTTCTGCATCAAATCCACATGAACATATTTTTTTACTTTGTTGTTCTTGTACCACTCTTTTCCTTCCTCTTCTAGGACCCACTTTATCCCGAAAGTTCGTCGAGGCACTTGCAAAGAGGAGGACTCAGCCTGATCATTTCTTGCCCTTTTCTGACCTTTTTTGGAGGTGGACACTTTTTCTTTTCCTTGTCGTCCTTTTGGGTCCATTCTACCTGAGATCACAATAAAGTTACGTTAGTTTCATCATGGAAGATTTACTATAGTCGGAAAAGAAAATCGTGATGATACCACCCCACACTTAATCCATTTGAATAATGTTAATAATCATGTAATCTTGACTATCCTTTCCGACTTTATTTCATTGGATTAAGGCAATGTTTGAGCAAGACTACCACATAGCAATCTTATCAGGTTTTTGCATCGAAATAACCAAACCATGTTATACTTGTGGTCAATCATGATCAATACCTTCGATGAACGAGTCATTCAAACATTCAAGCTTACAACTTTAAAGATTATGCATTAACTTCACAATTTTGACTTCATAAAAATACGACAGTGAATACCAATCAAATACAAGTCGGAGTAAAGTCAAGAACACACACACAAATTATTTCACTCAACTAGATGCATCATAACAAACCAACCATATTCTCATCACCAAACACCACTTCACAATCTAATAAACCATTATAAGTTGAGTAGTGCAACAACTACGGAATATAAAAGAGTAACTTACGTGGTGATGGATCCGGAAGATGAACTTGCAAGATTAGATGAGCAAAAAGAAAAACAATGGAATTGTGTTCTAAGGTTGAGGATCTATTTAAAGACTAAGCCATGGGTCGGGTTTGATCCATGTACAATCGGGTTAGGAGACAAAAAAAAAGTAGGTGGCGCCTAATGCTTTGCCTATGCTTAGCATAGGCGGCGCCTTTAGCAATGCCTAGATAGGCATAGGCGGCGCCTTGCCTATCACCTATATTGGCATAGGCGGCGCCTTTCCTATCGCCTAGAATACCATAGGTGGATCCTATAGCATTGCCTATAATCGTATAGGCCTTGCCTTGTCCCTTGCCTATGTGAGGCAGTGAGCATAGGCAATGGCATAGGCATTGCCTTGTATGTTGCCTAGATTTGCATAGGTATTGCCTTGTTCGTTGCCTAGATTGGCATAGGAATTTCCTTGTTCGTTTCCTAGATTGGCATAGGCATTGCCTAGCCTATAGCCTTTGCTCCATCATTCCTCACTTACCACCTTTAGCATGGCTCACTTTCAAATCAAAATTTGGGACTAATCTCCTCCTTTGTATATCTTGCACCTACACTTAAACAAAAACAACAAAAATAATTAAAAGGATGGGTTGCCTCCCACCGAGCGCCTTAGTTTTGGTCGTGGATCGACTCTTCTTTTTGAACTTTTATTTATCAAAAACAAAATCCTAAAGAAAAAAACTCCTAATGATGGGTTGCCTCCCATGTAGCGCTTGATTTATTGTCGCGGTACGACATAGCTATATCGAGTACTCAGACTTCATCGAGATATAAGGTGGCTATACATTTTATCGAATTGGTAGGTCCGATATATAGCTTCACTGGCTGGCCATTCACCTTAAAGACACCACCATCATTGTCTTCTAACTCCACTACTCTGGATGGGTAAACTTGGCTAATTTTGAATGGACCAGACCATTTAGACTTCAACTTACCTGGAAATAGCTTCAGTCTGGAGTTGAAAAGAAGTACCAAATCACCCTTCTGAAAGTTTCGTTGGACAATCCTCCGATCATGGTACTTTTTCATCCTTTCCTTGTAGAGATCTGCTCTTTCATACGCATGTAGACAAAATTCATCCATATCATTTAGTTTTTCCAACCTCAGATTAATAGAATCATCCCAATTCAAGTTAAGCCGCTTCAGCGCCCACAGTTCTTTATGTTCTAGCTCAATTGGCAAGTGACAAGTCTTCCCATAAACTAGTTGATATGGTGACATGCCAATTGGTGTCTTAAACGCAGTCCTATATGACCATAAGGCATCATCCAGCTTTTTGGACCAATCTTTCCTACTGGCATTCACAGTCTTCGCAAGGATTAGCTTGATCTCCCGATTAGAAACCTCTACCTGCCCACTAGTTTGTGGGTGATATGGTGTAGCTACCTTGTGTTGCTTAACCCCATATTTTACCAATACGGCTCTGAACATCTTGTTGCAAAAATGTGAACCTCCATCGCTTATGATGGTATGAGGTACCCCAAAATGAGAGAAGATATTTCTCTTTAAGAACTCTACAACACGCTTACCTTCATTATCAACTAGCGTTACTTATTTGACCCATTTGGATACATAATCCACAGCAACTAGGATATATTTCATCCTAAACGAACTCACAAATGGGCTCATGAAATCAATACCCCATACATCAAATAGTTCTACTTCAAGAATTTTAGACATGGGCATCTCATGGTGCTTCGAGATAGAGCCTTGCCTCTGACACTGATCACATCTTCTCACAAAATTGTAAGCATCCTTGAATAATGAAGGCTAGTAATAGAAACTTTGGAGTACCTTCTTTGCCGTTCGATCACCTGCATGGTGACCCCCAACTTGGGAAGCCTGACTTGCTTCCAGTATGCTAGGCACCTCCACATCTGAGATGCATCACCTAATAATACCATCAGCACATCATCGAAAGAGATATGGTTCATCCCAGAAGTAGTGTTTCACATCATGCATGAACTTTCTCTTTTGATGAAAGGAGAGATGCTCAGGAATCACTTTACTTACCACGTAGTTCGTAAAGTCTGCATACCACGGTAAGTCTTCCACCATAGTGGCTAGGATTTCTTCGTCGGGAAATGCATCATCAATATCAAGGTCGAGTTTCACTATGTGCTCACTCTCAAGTCTAGATAGATGATCAGCTACTTGGTTTTCGCAACCTTTTCTATCATTTACCTCGAAATCAAATTCTTGAAGCAGTAACACCCACCTAATTAGCCTTGGCTTAGCATCCATCTTTGCCATTAGATATCGTAGAGCCGCATTATCTGTATGAACCACTACTTTGGTTCCTAACAAGTAAGCACAAAACTTTTCAAAAGCATAAACAACTGCTAGAAGCTCTTGTTCAGTGATGGTATAGTTCTTTTGTGCTCCATTCAAGGCCTTGCTTGCATAGTAGATTGGATGAAATAACCTTTCTCTTTTCTGACCAAGTACAACACCTAAGGCTACCCCGCTTGCATCACACATAACTTCAAAAGGTAGAGACCAATCGGGTGCTACAATAATAAGAGCTTCAACTAGCTTTCCTTTGAGGCATTCAAATGCCTTCAAGCAATCTTCACCAAAGTCAAATTTTGCATCCTTCTCCAAAAGTTTGCATAATGGGCTAGCAATCTTAGAGAAGTATTTAATAAACCTCCGATAAAAACCTGCATGACCGAGAAAACTACGCACCCCTTTTACAAAAATTGGAGGTGGTAATCTCTCGATAACTTCAATCTTGGATCGATCAACCTCAATTCCCCTTTCAGACACTTTATGCCCAAGAACAATGCCTTCCTTAACCATAAAGTGACACTTCTCCCAATTTAACACCAGGTTGAATTCAACACATCTCTGCAAAGCCATACTCAGATTTGTCAAGCATGATTCAAATGACTCACCTACAACAGAAAAGTCGCCCATAAACACCTCCAAGGTGTCTTCGGCCATATCAGAAAAAATGGACATCATACATCGCTGGAAAGTAGCAGGTGCGTTACATAGCCCAAATGGCATTCTTTTGAAGGAAAACATACCATACGGACATGTAAAAGTGGTCTTCTCCTGATCTTCAGGAGCAATGCAAATCTGATTGTATCCGGAATAACCATCTAAGAAACAGAACCATCCCTTCCCTGCCAATCGATCAAGCATTTAATCCATGAATGGCATTGGAAAGTGATCCTTTAACGTCCATGAATTCAGCTTCCGGTAGTCCATGCACACTCTCCACCCTGTGACAGGTCTGAGTGGAATTAGCTCATTCTTTTCATTTGCGACTACTGTCATGCCCCCTTTCTTGGGCACACATTGCACTGGACTCACCCATTTACTGTCTGAAATTGGGTACACCACCCCTGCATCTAACCACTTAATAATTTCTTTCTTCATCACCTCTTGCATAGGTGTATTCAAACGACGTTGGTGCTCAATGGTGGGTACGCAATCTTCCTCGAGCTGAATCTTGTGCATACATATCCCAGGAGGGATACCAATTATATCAGCAATAGTTCAACTAATGGCTCTCTTGTACCTCTTCAGAATAGAGATGAGAGCCATTACTTGTTGTTCACCTAAATCAGCTGCAACAATAACCGGAAGTGTATTCCCACTTCCCAAGAATGCATACTTTAGATGACTGGGTAGCTCTTTCAATTCTAGCACTGGTGGCTCTTCAATGGATGGTTTCGCTGGTGGTGACGGTCGATTCTTAAGTTCAAGGTCCAGCTTCTTAGGGGAATGAGAATAGGACCCCATTCCTGTTAGAGCACGAATAGTTTTTGCATACTCTTCAACATCCTCATGCTCAAAGTTCAAAAGTACAGCAGACAATGGCTCAACAGTAAGATGCTTCTCTACAGATAATTCTTTCTCGTCCTCATAATAAACATCATCTATAGAGAACACATTCATATCTTTAGGCTGCTTCATTGATTTGCATACATCAAAATGGACCACTTCGTCATTCATCCGAAATAAAAGCTCGTTTGCTTGTAAATCAATAAGCACACTTCCTGTTGCGAGGAAAGGGCATCCCAAGATTATGGGAACTTCAGAATCTACCTCGCAATCCAAAATAACAAAGTCTGCAGGAAAAATGAAGGAAGAAACCTTCACCAGTACATCATATAAGATACCAACAGGTCATTTTACCGACCTATCTGCCATCACGAGCCGTATATTGGTTGGTGTAGGATCATCCAACCCCAACTGTTTATAAATAGATAGCGGCATAAAATTGATGCTAGCCCCCAAATCACACAATGCTTTAGCAAAATCCAAGGATCCAACCGTGCAAGGAATAGTGAAAGCACTGGGATCCGCCTTTTTCTGTACTAAAGATATTGTGGCAATTGCACTGCAATGATGAACATTATCTGCCAGTTCATAACTTTCTGCCCTTTTCTTTGTAAAAAGGTCCTTCATGAATTTGGCGTATCCTGGCATCTGCTCCAGTGCCTCCACCAAAGGCACATTAATAGTCAACTGCTTCAACATAGTCATGAATTTACTGAACCTGGTGTCATCAGCTTTCTTCTTCAGTCTCTGAGGAAAAGGTGGTGGTGGAGTTGGGAGAGTTTTCTCCTCCACTTCCTTTTTATCTTTCTTTCGATTATCAATCTTTTCAGGCTGGTGACATCTAGGTGTAGTGTCATGAACGTTCTCATTCTGATTTTCAGCTTCTACAAAATCATCACAATCTTCTTCAATAACATTCTCTTTTGTAATATCAATCACTTGCTTTCCTTTGGATGGATTTTCCAACACCTTACCACTCCTGGTAGTAATAGCCATACATGATCCATCATTCCTTGGGTTATGCACAGTGTCTCTAGGTATGGTACCAACTTTTGTTTGATTGAGTGCCGCTGATAGTTGACTCAATTGTTGTTCCAGCTATTTTATTGAAGTGGAATGTGAATCAACCAATTGATTTATTGAGGACAAATCATTTTTTACCTCAGTTACTCCCGTGTCGGTTGCCTCCACTCCTTTCAACAACTTAGCCATCATATCTTCCATGGATATCTTTTCAGAGCCAGATGTCGCAGCCTCACGATTTCCAGGAGGAACATACAACCACTCTTGTCAGTCTTATTCTTGAATCCGGATTTTTCATAATAGTTCCGACCTTGGTTTCCTTGGGCATTGCCTCGGAAACCCCCCTGATTATTCAAATAATTCTCTTTCTTCTCAGAATCGAGTTCATCTCTACCCTGTGATACAATAGCCTTGACCTTTTCTATCTTCCCTGATAATAAATGCTTGGTAAGAAGGTCCATCTGCATTTTTATGTGAGCCATATCCTTGTCATATTCCTCTTCTCTTCGCCTCTGTTCTGCTGTCATGCCAGTAGATACAGTAGAGCTTGCTACCTCAGAATCCCTGGTATGCCAAGCTCTACTCTGCTTTGTCATACGATCCAGCATATCACCAGCCTCAATAAAAGTAAGGTCCATGAATGACCCACCTATAGCATTATCAACCACTGGCTTAGTCATCGAGTTCAACGCCCTGTATAATATTTCCATCAAGTGGATGTTGGTCTTCTGATGATTTGGGCACCGCATAAGATTCTTCTTGAACCTCTCCCATGTTTCGTGGAGAGCTTCAATTGGAAGCTGTCGAAAATTACTGATCTCATCTCATAACTGTGCTCTCTTGGATGGCGAAAAAAATCTTTCTAGGAAAGCGTCTTTCAGTTGCCTCCAATTAGTAATAGAGTCAGGAGTCAGCCCGTTCAACCATAGAGTTTCCTCTCTCAATAAAGACAATGGAAATAAGTGCAGTCGAATTGCATTCTGTCCAACTCCTGTATTGTCAAACGACTTGCATGTTGAGATAAAGTTGATCAGATGCATATTCGGATCATCACCTGCAAGTCCACCAAATAACCCTTTGAGTTGTAATAGCTGGATCATGGTGCTGGTGATATTGAACTTGGCTCTGGGTGCCAAGGGTGGAGGAATAATAGCCCCTGTGGCACCAGCCGCATCCAAATCGTCATCATCATCATCGAAAGAGGCCTACACAGCTCGGCGTTCAGGTCTCATTCTAGCTTGACGATCTCTCATGTTCACAGGTGCTGCCACCTCACTAGCACGCCTTGGATTTAATAACTCATCATCACCCAGGTCCTCTTAATTAAGATTTCTTGCCCGACCTGGGTTATCAATATTCTGTTGATGCACTTGAGCAGCTGCCAATGCATCTAATCTTTCCTGCTCCTGTTGAGCAGCCATCCGTTCAAGGTTTCATTGCGCATCCATTCTGCCAATAAGATGTGGTTCAGGATTTATAGGTAATAACGGTTGACTAGAACTTCGTGTATTTGGCATGCACTCCAATAATCCTAAACAAAACTAAAACAACAAACAAAAAGTAAAATTCAAGAATCTTTGACCAAAGGGTCTATTATCTATCACAAACTTAGTTGTCAACCGTAATCCCCAGTAACGGCGCAAAAATTTGATATGCCCAAATTACAGCTCTCGTTAGAAAGTGTAAGCGGTCACTTTCAAATATAGAACCCAACTGGGTTGGGTGTCGAATCCCACAGGGAATACTCTGGTCACTAAGTGTTGCAATTATTAGTAGACTGTTGGTCGAAAATTCCAAGGAAAAAGGGGGGTTTGGTTTAGGCATGAACTAATATTATCAAAGTAACAATGGAACGATTTGCGTAGTAAGATTTAATCACAGAGATTGATAAGTTAGGGTTATGTCCACCTTATAAGTTCTACTTCTCTATTAACTATGAGTAACGCGGAATTTAGACATGCATGCAGTTATAGAGAATCATATTGTAATTCTAAATCCAAGTGTTTCTCAACCATCAAGGATTTATTTCTCTTTAGCTCTCTCGAGCCTAAAGTGTATAACAAATGGTACAAATTCTCCACGAAGTTAATCCGGTTAAGGCATTAACGTGTAAATAGAGGTTGGAAACCCTATTTCCTTGTCACACTCTCTTTTCCAAACATGTATCTTTTCTCTCGAACAAGTTAATCCTATAATGGCATATTCTCTATGTTTGCAACCATAAGAATTCAATCAAAACTAAGAGAGTAATGATATAAGTAGCATAACACATCAAGAATTCACAAACTCATAGTAATAGATAGTATCTTACAAGGTTTCCATAACCCTAACATATAAGTTTAGCTACTCATGAATACAACGGAAATCAAAGTAGACATCATCATCATACCAAAACTTAGAGAAATCTCGGCTATGGAGATGAAACGTGTTTTCTTTCTTCGTTGCTCAAGTGAGCCGTTTTCTGTTCTAAAAACTAGTACAAAATCCTCAACGTGAATTGTCAATAATCAAATGATCATCATGCTGAAAAATTCAGCAATAAGGTTTTTAATAACATCCTTGTCCCATAAGTTGCTACTGCATCCTTAAGTCTTTAAAAATACTGGGTTTTCCCAGAAAAAAGTTCCCATCCATCACTTTCAGTCCAAAAGCTTCCTTCCCTCTTATGTGAAGTTTTCCTTTGCTGCCCACAGGACCACAAAGTGCTGAAATCTTCATCATTAGTACCTAAAAACTGGCTAATCACATAGGTCAGCTCAATTAAAGGAAAATGGACTAAAAGTGCAAGAATTATATATTTTATCCTCAAAACTTAGCTGAAACATGGGTAAATTATGGTGCTTAGGCGTGTAAATACGCCCAACATCAAACATGTATAACTAAAACATGATCTCATGACTGACATGACTGAAAATCTAAAAATAACATAATGAACATGCATGTCTGATGCATAACTAATAAGATGAATTCATGCATATCTGATGCATGGATAATTGACTTATGAATACATGATTGAATATTCTGATGAACTAAATTTCTTGCAGTGAAAAGGCATGTCTGATGCTTGATTAAATAACTGAACTGGTATCTAAATACATGACTGAATGTGCAAGAGTACTTAGTACCAAGTTTGTAAGGGGGAACTGAGCATGAACTCAATACCAAGTTTGTAATGGTAGTTTGAACATAGAACTGAGTATGTTTAAGAAAACTATTACTTGACTGAAAAGCACTGATGACCTAATGATTATGCTAGAAGTATGCATGAATGGGAACCTGAGAACATAGCTGGGACTAAACATGATACATAAACTGAATTTTGTGAACTAAATGAAGCCTATGATATTTGGCCCATATCTGAGGTTGTGACTTTGAGGGTTAACTTATGATTACCCTCTATTCTAAACTGGATTCTTTATTCAAAGAGAAACTTTATTTAAGGCCTGAGAACGTTGAGGAAATAATAGGGTATCTCCCCCTTGGGACACTATGTACTGATAACGCTCAATCTACGGATCTCGTAGGAGTGTAAAGCGGTCGTTAGCAAATATAGAACCCAACCTGGGTTGGGTGTCGATCCCACAGGGAATAGCTTGGCCAACAAGTAAGCAAGATTACTAAACTTTTGGTGCAAGTCTCGTAAAAAGGGGGGATTGTAATGTGTCACCAAAACAATTAAATAAAAGCTGAAAATAGCAAAGTAAAAGAGAAAGATTGTTACGTTGGTTGTAAACAATGAGAATTGAAGCGTTGGGGTTATGTCCACCTTCTGAGGTATACGTCTCTATTGGCTATGAGTGTGTAGAATTCTGTCATGCAATTGCTTATAGAGAATTGTAGTCGATGGTAAATCCAAGCGTCTCTCGACCTAAACAAGGACTATTTCACTTTAACTCTCTCGAGCTTAAAGCGTATCTAACGGTACGAATTCTCCAAGAGGTTAGTCCAGTTATGGCACTAGCTTTTTAATAGGAAAGGGTGTCCTACTACCTTGACATTATCTCTTTTCCAGACAAATAACTTTTCTCTCGAACAAGTAAAATGTTAGACTGGCGTATTCTTGCGTTTGCAACCGCAAAGAATGTAGATTAAGATGAAGAGAATAATCATATAAGCAATATACGTGCCTTGAACTCACAAACTCACATGAAATAGATAGTATCTCATACGACTTCCATAACCCCAACAGAGAAGTTTAGTTACCCATGAATGCGAAGGAAATCTCGATTGACATTGTTATTATATCACGATATTGAGTAATGGCGTGTAGATCAAGTGATAGGCGTGAGGCGTGATTCCATAGCAAGTAACGATTCTCTTGTTGTGGAATTTAAGAATAGAAGAGTAGAAGAAGAAAAATAGAATTAATGGAAAGATTAGAAGAATTGTAGAGTAATAGTATTGAATTGTAATACGAGAAGTTGAGAAGATTAGAAGTTATAAGAAGATGTAAAAAGATGATAGAAGATGTAAGAAGATTGTCTAAAATCTCTAGCATGATAGGGTATTTATAATACCCATATCCTAATCCTACTAAGATAATGAAATAAATAACCAAATCCTACTAGACTAATGAAATCCTTAACCCAAATGTACTAGGTTAAGGTAACATTATCATAATCCACATAAAATAATGAAATACATAACCTAATTGTACTAGGTTAATGTATCATTGTCAAAATCCAGCTTTGTGTCTGTAAGTCCCCAAAGTCTTCAGAATTGTTGTTTTAGCCCGGGACACATTCTCCATGCATCACTTTTGGTCCTTTAGGCGTCCAAACTCCCTTTCCTTCCTTCGTGAGCTTTCTTTAGCGTCAAGTAAGCCATAAAATGCTGAATTATGCATCATTAATACCTGAAACTTTACTAATCATGTTCGTTAGCTCATTTACAGGAAAAAGGACTAAAAGTGCATGAAATATATAATTTGTTCTCAAAACTAGGCTAAAATATGGGCAAAATATATTGATATAGGCGCGTAAATTCGCCTATCATCAACACCCCACACTAAGAGCTTTGTTCGTCCTCGAACAAACTATCATGTCCTTCTAAACATCAACATAGGGTTTTACAGCAACAACACAAAATATTCGTCAAGACAAGCATAACAATTATCAACAAAGAGTAGTTTTTCGATCATTAGTAGAAACAGTTTAACTTCTAGCATAGACTCCTGATGGTGGTCAACTCATATTCAAAAGTTAAGGCACAAAGAATCATACACAACTACCCAAAACTCATCAACCATGTGTGTCTCACAATGTATTACCCATAATCACTCACAAGTATAGCATATTTTTCAAACATGGGTATCAAAATATCCTTGCTCTCGCTCTCACAACGAATTCATATGAAGCAACTGATGACCATAGGCTTGCCCTTAGTGTAATGCTCCACTAAATGTCAGAATGTTAAGATTAGGATCAAGTAGGTCTTTTGATGGTTGTAATGTAAGCTAAGGGACGGGTAGGACTATTTTGGCCAAGAATAGTGACTAGGTTCCTAAGCGCTTTAATACATCACTTTGTATCATTGACACTTTTTTCTTTCAACCTTTCTTTTTTTTTTCTACCACCCTTGTTCTCCTTTTTTTTTAAATTTTAAGCACAACTCACTTTTCAGCTTTCTTTTCCTTTTTCTTTTCACAACATACCTCTTATGATAGCATTTTTTTTTCTTTTTCATAACACATTCAAGAACCATTCCAATTTATAGCATTATACTCACCTGATTTCCTTTTATGTTGTCATATGACTTTTTCACTTTAAAGCACTTAGGGATTTTGGGATCAAATTACGGTCTTGAAAGAAATGAATTAGGCTTACATACAAGGTTGTCAAAGAAATAGGCTAAAGGCTCAAAAGGGTTAACTAGGATGATGTCCATGGGTAGGTAAAACTGAAGGTAAACAAATATTGGTTGTCAAAGAAATTCCTAAATCATATCCTAAACTTACACTCCTTATTTTCGCTTTGCATACATACCGGGCAAGTTCTAGCATCAGCCACAAACATAGAATATACTATTATCTCACACACACAAGGCACATGGTCGACTTTATTGGAGGTAATATAGACTCTTGACCCAACAAGTGAAGGAATTGAACGACACAATATCACATAATGAGTCACAACTATAGCCTAAACGTCTCAATAGTCACAATTGTAGCAAATACTCTTGTTATAATCTCACGCTGCCTATCAAAATAATTTCATGCGAAGCTAGAAAAAATTTACTACTAAAAAGACGAAACAAGAACAAAGCAAAAGCAAACAAACATAGATGCGAATAGAGAAGTATAGCATGCAATACCACCACCCCACACTTAGTCGGGACACTATCCTAAGTGGAAAATAAATACGAGGAACCTGGTTAGTCGGACTCTTCCTCATTGTCGGGGGTCATACCCCCTTCGTCGGAATCATCATAAGAGTCGTCGTCAGAGTTCTCCTCCTCGTCAGAGTCTGGCAAGCGTCGATCGTCATCAGTCGGCACATCATCATCTAGAGGTTCCTCAAAGTATACGCCCACTCCACACATCTCCCGTGCATGCATGTTCATGGGATAGTCGTGGTCCAGCTGTTGGAGCTCTGCATCAGTTGGAACACGACCTCCGCTCATCATTGTAAACCTCATCATGCCGTACATATGGCGGGAGAAACTCTCATCCCGAGCATGTCTCTCTGTCGTAGTAAGGTTGATGCCATGTGTTGATTCAGCATCTTTGACCTTTGTGAGGTCAACCTTCTTCGGATTGTGTGGGAGTTTATGATTAGTTGGTTCCTCTTCGATATCCTCCTTCCGCAAGATTGTTGTCAATAAATTGCCAAATGTGAAATGGGACCTTTTGTGGAGTCTGGCCTTCCTCATGGTAGATCGAATGATTGCCCTAAAGTTGATAGGGACATTCGTCATCAAACCATAGACCAAACACACTCTATCTCTCGATATCTTGGTGTATTGAGTCCCAGGAATAAGACATGAGTTGACAATGCGCATCCAGATTCTTGCTTCCCTATTTAGTGGAGCATAGGGGAAGGTGTTGTGTCGGCCGGTTTCTTTATGTCTTCCCCACCTTGCCATTGATCTGCTTCCACAAAGCATGTGTCGTATTGCTCTATAAGGAGGCCTGCTGCACAGCTCTTTGAATGGTGCTGTGTTGATCGAAGGTAAGCCAAGAAAAGAGTTGATCCAGTCCGCGGTGAGCTGTAACACCTGGCCCCGAATTTTGACTTCATTGCCTGTTGTGTTCGGCGACCATTTGGCATAAAACTCTCTTGTTAGATCAAGATTACACTCTCCCATGTCACGGAAGATGAAATCCAACTTCAAAGCCATTATTTTTGCCAACATACGCGGCTCCTTCTTTGCTAAGGTATCCTTGTTGATCAAGTCGACGTGCACATATTTTCTTTCTTTGTTGCTGCTGTACCATGCTTTGGCTTCTTCCTCAAGAACCCATTTTATTCCGAACATTCTGTGTGGTAGTTGTGCTGAGGATGATTCTCCTTCGTCTTTTCGACTTCTCTTCTTGCCCTTTTGGGAAGTGGTCGCCTTCTCCTTGCCTTGCCTCGCTTTGGGTGCCATTGTACCTGAGACTAGAAATAGTGTTAGTTGCAGCACCGTCTCACTTGATACAATCTATAAGCAAGCATTAGGGGTACCACCCCACACTTAGTTTTGTTAACACAAATCAGTGAGGTGAAAGTAGTCGATTTACTCAGATTTCGTCGAGATACGTTTTAGGATTGTATTCCGACAAGAAAATCAGCAATGCATCACCTACTTGCAGCCATTTAACTACTTTCATGGTAGATATAGAAACACTCCTACATAGGGGTTACTACATGGAATCGTTATTCTCACAACAATCACAACCTCCTAAGTCGGTAGGCACTATAAGTCTTATCCCGAAGGCCGGGATAGTCTAACATGTAAGTGTCCAAACAACAATCTTAAGCAATATTCATAGCCATAGCAATTCCGCAAATATCATAACAATTCTATTGAAACCAAATTCAAGTCGGAAACAAATCAAGATTTTCCTACGTATATGTTCACTCACATGATTTTGCAACAACAATCCAAACACATGAACATCACCAACAATCTTATATAATTTAGCAACTAATAATAGCCATAGAAACGTAGTACTTACGAGAAATAAATGAAGAATAAGAGAGTACTTACTTGCTTGAAACTTGTGGAGATGGTTTTGTGAATTGGAAGAGCAAAAGAAGAAAATTTTGAGAAGATTTGGAAGAGTATGCGGCGCCTTTAGGGTATTTTCTATTGTGGTTGTGTTATAAAACTAAGTCCCCTTTATATAGGAAGAGTATGGGTCGGGTTATGACCCATTTACAATCAATTTTGGAGACAAAAATCCTACATATGCGGCGCATTGTCTATGGTATAATGGGACATATGCTCCGCATAGTCTATGGCATTTGTAGACATATGCGGCGCATTGTCTATGGCATAATGGGACATATGCGCCGCATAGTATATGGCATATGAGATACTGAGACCAAATTCCATAGCATAGGCGGGGCATAGTCAAAAGCATACCTAGGAATAAGCGGCGCATAGTGTATAGCACACTAGATTACGAGACCTTAGGCTATAGGATAGGTTGTGCATCGTTCGTGGCCTAGTTTTACCAAGGCCTAGCCTTCCTTGAAGCCTATTTTGGCGTGAGAAAGGATCAATCCATAGCCTTATGCATCACCCTTCCTAACTTACTAACTTTACCATACAATGCATCCAAATCGTCAATTGAAATCAATCTCCTCGTTGACTACTTCTTGCACCTATATTCGCTCAAACAAATGAAAATGATTAGTACGATGGGTTGCCTCCCACCAAGCGCCTTAGTTTTGGTCGTGGCACGACTCTTATTTTTGGATTTTTCATTTATCAAAATCAAATCAAGTACTAGAAGAAACGATAAGACGATAAAATGATAAAACGATGGGTTGCCTCCCATCTAGCGCCTTATTTATTGTCGTGGCTCGACGTAGTAATCTTGAGTACTTAGACTTCGTCGAGATAAGTGATTTCCATGTCATTCATCGAGTCAAGAGGACCGATATAGGGCTTAACACGTTGGCCATTCACTTTGAAGACAACACCCTTATTGCCTTCCAATTCGACTACTCCAGACGAGTAGACTTGGATAACTTTAAATGGACCAGACCACTTAGATTTTAACTTACCTGGGAAGAGTTTAAATCTGGAGTTGAAAAGTAGTACCATATCACCCTTTTGGAAGTTTCGTCGAACAATCCACTGATCATGATACTTCTTCATCCGCTCCTTGTATAAATCCGATCTTTCATATGCATGGAGACGGAACTCATCTAATTCGTTCAGCTGCTCCAACCTCAGATTTTTCACATCATCCCAATTCAGATTCAAGTGCTTCAATGCCCACAATGCCTTGTATTCAATCTCGATGGGTAGATGACAAGCCTTCCCATAAACTAGTTGATAAGGAGACATGCCAATGGGTGTCTTGAATGCAGTCCTATATGCCCATAGTGCATCATCTAGCTTTCGAGACCAATCCTTCCTATTTGCATTAACCGTCTTTGCAAGGATTTTCTTAATCTCGCGATTGGAAACCTCTACTTGTCCACTAGTTTGTGGATGATAAGGCGTAGCTACCTTGTGTTGCTTGACACCATACTTGGCCAATACAGATTTGAATAGCTTGATGCAAAAGTGAGATCCTCTATCACTTATGATAGTACGAGGTACTCCAAAGCGAGAGAAGATATTCTTCTTTAAGAATGCTACAACACGCTTTCCTTCGTTGTCGTCCAATGCTACAACTTCAACCCATTTCGAAACATAATCCACAGCAACCAAGATGTACTTCATTCCAAACGAATTCACGAATGGACCCATGAAATCAATACCCCACACATCAAAGAGTTCTACCTCCAGAATTTTGGACATGGGCATTTCATGGTGTTTTGAAATAGCACCTTGACGTTGGCATTGGTCACACCTTCTCACATAGTCGTATGCATCTATGAATATCGAAGGCCAATAATAACCACTTTGCAATACTTTTCTTGCCGTTCGATTGCCTGCATGATGTCCTCCAACTTGCGAAGTGTGGCATGCTTCCAATATAGTAGGCACTTCTTCATGGGATATACATCGTCGAATGATCCCATCCGCGCATCTTCGAAACAAATAAGGTTCATCCCAATAGTAGTGCTGAACATAATGCATAAACTTCCTCCTTTGGTGGTAAGATAAATTGGCAGGTAGCACATTACTCTCTACGAAATTTGCAAAGTCGGCATACCATGGTACTTTCTCCATTTTTGTCGCTAATATCTCCTCGTCAGGGAATGCATCATCAATCTGAATTTCAGGTTGCGCCACATGTTCATTCTCAAGTCTAGATAGGTGATCAGCCACTTGGTTCTCGCAACCTCTTCTATCTTTGACTTCAAAATCAAACTCTTGCAGCAGCAATACCCATCGAATCAACCTTGGTTTGGCATCCTTCTTCGTTATTAGATACCTAAGAGCTTCATGGTCTGTATGGACGATCACCTTAGTACCCAATAGATAGGCACGAAACTTCTCAAACGCATATACAACCGCTAGGAGCTCTTGTTCAGTAACAGTGTAGTTCCTTTGGGCTTCATTTAGGACCTTACTCGCATAGTAGATAGGATGAAATAATTTCTCCTTTCTTTGTCCAAGAACAGCACCAACGGCTACACCACTAGCATCGCACATGACCTCAAACGGGAGCGTCCAATCTGGTGCTACCATGATAGGGGCTTCAATGAGTTTTCCTTTAAGGCATTCGAATGACTTTAAGCAATTGTCATTAAAGTCAAACTTTGCATCTTTCTCCAATAGTTTGCATAATGGACTAGAAATTTTGGAAAAGTCTTTGATGAATCTACGATAGAAACCAGCATGGCCAAGAAAACTACGAACTCCTTTCACCGAAATTAAAGGCGGTAGCTTCTCAATTACCTCTATTTTTGCTCGATCAACCTCTATTCCTCTTTCAGAGATCTTGTGCACAAGAACGATTCCTTCTTTTACCATGAAGTGGCACTTCTCCCAATTCAGCACAAGGTTGAACTCTACACATTTTTGCAATGCCATGCTCAAATTTGCCAAACATGCTTCAAAAGACTCACCGACAACTGAAAAGTCGTCCATAAATACCTCCAAAGTGTCTTCAACCATATCAGAGAAAATAGACATCATACAACGTTGAAAGGTGGCTGGTGCATTACACAACCCGAATGGCATGCGTTTGAAGGCAAACGTACCATATGGGCATGTAAACGTTGTCTTCTCTTGGTCTTCGGGAGCAATACAAATCTGATTATAACCTGAATAACCATCCAAGAAACAAAACCATCCTTTCCCCGCTAATCGATCTAGCATTTGGTCCATAAATGGCATGGGGAAGTGATCCTTGAGTGTCCAAGAATTCAGCTTGCGGTAGTCCATGCATACTCTCCATCCAGTAATGGGCCTGAGTGGAATAAGCTCATTCTTTGCATTCGCGACCACCGTCATTCCTCCTTTCTTGGGAACACATTGTACAGGACTTACCCATGTACTATGAGAGATAGGATATACAACTCCTGCGTCTAACCACTTGATAATATCCTTCTTCACCACTTCTTGCATAGATGGGTTTAAACGCCTTTGATGTTCAATGGTGGGTGTGCACTTTTCTTGAAGCTGGATTTTATGTATGCAAATCCCAGGTGGAATACCAATAATATCCGCAATGGTCCATCCAATGGCCCTAATATACTTGCGTAAGATCGCAATAAGAGCTGCAACTTGTTGCTCACCCAAACCAGCTGCCACTATGACTGGAAGTGTGTTTCTGCTTCCTAAGAATGCGTACTTCAAATGACTTGGCAGCTCCTTCAATTCTAGTATGGGTGGTTCTTCAATAGATGGCTTGGCTGGTGGTGTGGGTCGATTCTTGAGATCAAGATCCATCTTCTTGGGAGTATAGCGATATGTCCCTAATCCCGATAGGGCACAAATAGCTTCTTCAGAAATTTCAGCATCCTCATTCTCTCCTTTCATGAGCAAAACCTCCAAAGGATCATCAAGAATTTTCTCTTCTTCAAGTCGTTCTTTCTCATCATCAAAGACAACATCAGCCACAGAAAATACACTCAGATCTTTGGGTTGCTTCATTGATTTGCAAACATCAAATCGAACCACTTCGTCATATATTCGGAATGAAAGTTCATTAGCTCTCAAATCAATGAGCACACTTCCTGTAGCAAGGAAAGGGCGTCCCAAGATTATGGGAACCTCTGAATCTGCTTCACAATCCAAGATGACAAAGTCTGCTGGAAAGATAAATGAAGAAACCTTTACCAAGACATCACATAGAATACCAACTGGTCATTTTACCGACCTATCCGCCATAACAAGCCTCATGTTAGTTGGTGTAGGATCTCCTAACCCCAAATTCTTGTAGATCGATAATGGCATCAAGTTGATGCTGGCTCCTAGGTCACATAATGCTTTGGAAAAGTTCAATGATCCGATGGTGCAAGGAATAGTGAAAGCTCCGGGGTCGGCCTTCTTCTGAACTATCGATCGGGTAGCAATTGCACTACAATGATGCACATCATCCTTCAGCTCATAACTTTCTGCCCTCTTCTTAGTCAAAAGATCTTTCATAAATTTCGCATACCCAGGCATTTGTTCAAGTGCCTCTACCAATGGAACATTAATGGTCAGCTGCTTCAACATAGTCATAAATTTACTGAACATAGTGTCATCCGCCACCTTCTTCAATCTTTGGGGAAAAGGTGGTGGTGGGTATGGAAGTGTTCTCTTCATGGCTCTCTTCTCCTCTTGCTTCCGTTTTTCCATTTTTTTAGGCTGCACGTCACTGGGCGTGACATCCATGACGTCAGGATTGGTTGTTGCGGAATCTTCTCCTTTTACATTATCATCCATATCCGCAACTTCGTCAACCACTTGCTTGCCTTTTTCTGAAGGTTCCAGCACCTTACCACTTCTGGTAGTGATGGCCATGCATGACCCATCATTCCTTGGGTTTTGCACAGTATCGCTAGGTAAAGTGCCAACCTTTCTTTGATTGAGTGCTGCTGAAAGTTGGCTCAGTTGCTGCTCTATTTGCTTGATTGAAGTGGAATGAGAATCAACTAGTTGTTTCATGGAGGACAAATCATTGATTACCTCAGTAACTCCCGCGCTCGTTGCTTCCACTCCTTTCAATAATTTAGCCATCATGTCTTCCATACTTCCAGAATTAGATGTGGTGATATCACGTCTACCAGGGGGAACATATACACCACTCTTTTCATTGTTTTTTCTCCAACTACCTTGGTTCTTGTTTCCAGAATTATCATAATAGTTCCGACCTTGGTTTCCTTGGGTATTCCCACGAAAACCCCCCTGATTGTTTAAGTAGTTGGCCTCCTCTTCCGAATCAGATTCTTCACTTCCTTTTAGCGCCACAGCTTTCACTTTTTCAGTCTTCCCTGATAATAAATGCTTTGGCAGAAGATCCATCTGTGTTTTCATGTGCGCCATATCTTGATCACGTTCTTCTTGTCTTCTTCTTTGGTCTGCAGTCATGCCTATAGATAAAGTGGGGCTTGCTACCTCGGAATCCCTGGTATGCCAAGCTCTACTTTGTTTCGTCATGTGATCTAGCATATTACTTGCTTGACCAAAGGTGAGGTCCAGAAAAGATCCTCCAGCTACGTTATCCACCACTGGCTTAGTTATTGAATTCAAGACTCTATACAATATCTCCATGAGGTGAACATTAGTCATGTGATGGTTTGGGCATCTCGCTAGCTTTGTCTTGAACCTCTCCCATGTTTCATGAAGAGCTTCAGTGGGAAGCTGACGAAAGTTGCTGATTTCATCTCTCAATTGTGCCCTTTTGGACGGCGGAAAGAATCTTTCTAGGAAAGCGTCTCTCAATTGCCTCCAATTTGTAATAGAATCAGGAGTCAGCCCATTCAACCATAGTGTTGCCTCCCCAGACAGAGACAATGGAAATAAGCGTAACCGAATTGCATTCTGACCAACTCCAGGATTGTCAAATGACTTGCATGTAGAAATAAAGTTGATGAGATGCATATTCGGATCATCGCCTGCTAGTCCACCAAATAATCCCTTGAGTTGCAATAACTGAATCATGGTGCTTGTGATGTTGAACTTGGCTCCGGGCGCTAATGGTGGTGGAATTATAGCTCCAGTGGCTCCGGCACCATCAAGATCATCATCATCATTGTCGAAAGATGGCTGCATAGGTTGGAGATCATGTCTATACCGAGATTGTCGACCTCTTCTGTTGGCAGGTGTTGCGATCTCAGCGGCATGCCTAGGGTTTAGTAGATCGTCATCACCTAGATCCTCATCGTCAGGATTTGGTGCTCGTGCAGGGTTATCTATGTTCTGCTGTTGAACCTGGGCTGCGGCAAGGGCAACCAATCTTGCTTGTTCCTGTTGAGCAGCCATCCTTGCGATTTCAGCTTGTGCTTCCATTCTACCAATGTGTTGTGGTTCAGGATTGATTGGTAATAACGGTTGACCAGAACTTCGAGTATGGGGCATGCACTAAAATAAAAACCTGCAGTAGACAAAAACAAAAACTAAAAGTAAAAGTACGAGAATCTTCGACCAAAGGGTCTAGTAATTATTACGAACTTAATTGACACTTGTACTCCCCGGCAACGGCGCCAATTTTTTATAACGCTCAATCTACAGCTCTCGTAGGAGTGTAAAGCGGTCGTTAGAAAATATAGAACCCAACCTGGGTTGGGTGTCGATCCCACAGGGGATAGCTTGGCCAACAAGTAAGCAAGATTACTAAACTTTTGGTGCAAGTCTCGTAAAAAGGGGGGATTGTAATGTGTCACCAAAACAATTAAATAAAAGCTGAAAATAGCAAAGTAAAAGAGAAAGATTGTTACGTTGGTTGTAAACAATGAGAATTGAAGCGTTGGGGTTATGTCCACCTTCTGAGGTATACGTCTCTATTGGCTATGAGTGTGTAGAATTCTGTCATGCAATTGCTTATAGAGAATTGTAGTCGATGGTAAATCCAAGCGTCTCTCGACCTAAACAAGGACTATTTCACTTTAACTCTCTCGAGCTTAAAGCGTATCTAACGGTACGAATTCTCCAAGAGGTTAGTCCAGTTACGGCACTAGCTTTTTAATAGGAAAGGGTGTCCTACTACCTTGACATTATCTCTTTTCCAGACAAATAACTTTTCTCTCGAACAAGTTAAATGTTAGACTGGCGTATTCTTGCGTTTGCAACCGCAGAGAATGTAGATTAAGATGAAGAGAATAATGATATAAGCAATATATGTGCCTTGAACTCACAAACTCACAGCAATAGATAGTATCTCATACGGCTTCCATAACCCCAACAGAGAAGTTTAGTTACCCATGAATGCGAAGGAAATCTCGATTGACATTGTTATTATATCACGATATTGAGTAATGGCGTGTAGATCAAGTGATAGGCGTGAGGCGTGATTCCTTAGCAAGTAACGATTCTCTTGTTGTGGAATTTAAGAATAGAAGAGTAGAAGAAGAAAAATAGAATTAATGGAAAGATTAGAAGAATTGTAGAGTAATAGAATTGAATTGTAATACGAGAAGTTGAGAAGATTAGAAGTTATAAGAAGATGTAAAAAGATGATAGAAGATGTAAGAAGATTGTCTAAAATCTCTAGCATGATAGGGTATTTATAATACCCATATCCTAATCCTACTAAGCTAATGAAAAAAAATAACCAAATCCTACTAGACTAATGAAATCCTTAACCCAAATGTACTAGGTTAAGGTAACATTATCATAATCCACATAAAATAATGAAATACATAACCTAATTGTACTAGGTTAATGTATCATTGTTAAAATCCAGCTTTGTGTCTGTAAGTCCCCAAAGCCTTCAGAATTGCTGTTTTAGCCCGGGACAGATTCTCCATGCATCACTTTTGGTCCTTTAGGCGTCCAAACTCCCTTTCCTTCCTTCGTGAGATTTCTTTAGCGTCAAGTAAGCCATAAAATGTTGAATTATGCATCATTAATACCTGAAACTTTACTAATCATGTTCGTTAGCTCATTTACAGGAAAAGGACTAAAAGTGCATGAAATATATAATTTGTTCTCAAAACTAGGCTAAAATATGGGCAAAATATATTGATATAGGCGCATAAATTCGCCTATCATCATGTACCTCTAAGAATGCTCACCTTACTGAGATACAGGGATGATGCACAGGGCATCCATGCACTGATTCATGACTGAGAGCTTAACTTTGATCCTATGATCACTGGCATGACATGAATATTGAAAGAAGGGAAATTGTTTCTAAAACATATCATAGCCTCCTACACATAAGTGTGGTGCACAACACACACATGTACAAGAGTCTACTAGATGTGGCTTTTCAGACTTCCTAGGATACTATTGAAAATTATACTCTGATACCAAGTTTGTAACTCCTCGAATCTGGTACCCAAAATGCTATACGATGCCCAGGACCGCAAAGGACCACAAGATAACCCATGACTGATATCTTACCTAAAGACTAAATAATATTCTATATAAACATGGAAACATGTACTGAAAGCCCATAAGGTTCAAACTGGATAAACATCTGATAAAACAATGTCTGAGAGCGGTATAATAATACCAAAATAAATCTGAAATAACTGTCTAATATGCTATAGTATGAAAGCCTCTAAATTGTCTGAATAAGGAGTTGATGGGACATGTCCCCAACTAACTTCGAATACTGAAATAATTTAAAAATAGAAATTATAATGTTATCATCATGCCCTTGAAAGATGAGGACTCATACCTGACTCCGACTGCTAAACTAGAATGCTACTGATGCTCTGGAGCTTGTACTTCTATGCCGCACAAATACATCAGTACTTTGAATATACCGGTATGCAAGTGACACAGACTAAATAAAAATGGTTCTTATGCATGAACAATACTAACTGACTGACTAAGATGAATGTGAGAATACATGCATGAATACCTAAATGTAACTGACATTGTGATAGGACTGAATGCTAAGTTATGAATACTGAGTTGAAGGATATTGACATCTAAATCACTGAGGAGTTAGACAGACTAATTCTATATTACTGAATACTGTGAGACTGATACTATGCTACTAAAACGTAAATCACTGTGTCTAACAGTTCTGATTATGAAGAAGTGGTCTGGTTAACTGTATCTGATAGTCTTGAAGATGAATATTGATAACATAAGTTTTGATAAATGATATAACTGATGACATGAGTGATTGTATCTGACAGTCCTGAATCTATTAGAACTATTTGAGTTTAATACTATATCTGAGTTACTAAATCTGTGATCAGTCCTATCTAGCGGTTGATCTCTAAATCTGATGATAATAATACTGAATGACAATAGTTGAGATCATTCCTATCTAGTTGATGATCCCAGGGTCTATTTATAATAATAAGGATTGACTGTATCTAACAGTCTTAAATCTATACTACTGAGCTGAATTGACTGTATCTGAAAATCCTGATTCTGTAACTAAAACTGTGGGATGTGATCATCTAACCGACATGCCCCATGCTAAGGTAACTGGGGTCCAACCTATAACCCCAGTTGGAAGGGGTCAGTTCCATACCACTGGTAAAGGCAACTGCTATAGAGTCCCTCATAATCTAGCGGCTGACCCCTGGGATCAGTCCTATACATTTAAATATGCTAACGGATGATCCCTGAGTATGTCAGTCCAATATAACGTGTCACATCTCATACCTACGCTGGCTACGTAGTTCTGGAACATAGGGATTGCTTCTAGGGATCCCAGTCCTATCTAGAGGGTATGACCCCATCCCTAGGCTCTCTCAGTGCTGAATCTGACTCCCATCTGAAAGACACTGAACTGAATAACTGAACTGAGTTGATTAACTGAACTGGACCAATTAACTTATCTGAACTGATTAACTGAACTGAACTGATACTAGTGGTGTTGTCTAGTGGAGCTAAACTGAATTTACTGAGTTTCGTTGACTGACGAAATGTATTAAGTTCTGAGGACTGACTGAGAATATTGAAGATACTGAGATTAACTGGGAATACTGAGGTTACTAAGATTATTGAGTACTGAGATCATTGAGATTACAGAACTACTGAGATTACTGAGATTTCTGAGATTTCCTGAGTCACATGACTGACTAAGTTCTATTGATCATAGGTTGATTTAGAGTATTATGAAAACATGACATGACTCTAGTCACACAGCTAAATGTTCGGGTACAAGTACCCCCAGGACTCGATAAGAAAAAACTGACATAGCATGGCTTACTTGAACACATGACCAACAACACAATTCATAGTTCATATATTGAAGCACTTCATCAAACATGTGATCTGCATAAGCTTGTACATACATGGGGATTTAATTATATCATACTAGTTGGGAATTGTTCCTTCATCTAGACATTTAATCAAACACATAGTAGGCATAGCGTATGTAGACAACATTATACAATAATTAATCATCATGATTCATCTCTAATTTCATCTTCTAGGGTTTATTCATAGGTTCACAGGAATATACATCTATAAAAATCAATTTCACATAAAATTGATCACCCAACATGGATTTGAATTCAATTGATCATTATCAACATAAACATAACAAACCTAACATGAAATTCATAAACAAATCCATAAACGTAAACTTTGAAAAGAAATTCTTGGGCTTCATGGATGAAAGAAGTCCTTGAATGAACACTACGCAAACCACAGTTTGTGATTCTATGAATATTGACAGAGATATTCATGAAATTTGATTGTGAATTCCCTTTGAGTTGAACCTTCTATGAAAACCCTAGGGCTTGTTCTTGAGAGTTTGTGAGAGTAATCGAGTGTAAGCTGTTGAATTATGGAAAAATCTCATGTTATAAGGCTTATATAGGGTGGGAAATTTACCGTTTTAACCCTTGGACACGTCTTTAATGTCTGAGAAAATTTCCCAGTTTTCATCCTTGGCGCGACACACCACTATCGCGCCAAGTCACTATAAAGTGACAAATGGGAAATTGCTCGGTGGCGCAACGCGGAGCTATCGCGTTTCCACCTTGTCTGCAACCTGGAATTTTGGTGTGATATGCCACTATCATGGAGAAACACTGGAAATTGACAATTTCTATTTGAGTTGTCTTTGCGATGCGCTGAAGGCTAAGGGGATACACTGTCAAAAAATAAGTCTCCAACTTTTCACCCGAGTGTCGGATTTGGGCGAATTTGGTATTAATCGAAATTTTATTCAATTTCCCACATGATAAAAATTGAAAATCTTGAATATACCACATGTACGAAAGTGGATTCATCTTTCAAAGAAAGATTCTAACATTCTTGGGGAAAATTTCAAGATAGGAATAGTACAGGTATTACAATATCTCCCCCTTTGAGAAAATTCATCCTCCAATAAGATGTAGTGACTCAGAGTGGAGAGATGAAATAAGGTACATACTGAACATGGATAACTGAAACATCATCTCATGACTGACATAACAGAAGAGTTGAATATAACATACTGAACATGCATGTCTGATGCGTGACTGATAAGTTGAATTCATGCATATCTGATACATGGATAATTGACTTATGAATACATGGAAGAATGTTCTGATAAACTGAATTTCTCATAGTGAGAAGGCATGTATCATGCATGATTACATTACTGAACTAGTATATAAGTGCATGACTAAATGTGCAAGCGTACTTAGTACCAAGTTTGTAATGGGGATCCGAGCATGAACTCAATACCAAGTTTGTAATGGTAGTTTGAACATGGAATTTAGTAATTTTAAGAAAACTGTTACGTAACTGATAAGAACTGATGACCCAATGATTATTCTAGAAGTATGCATGAATGAGAACCTGAGAACTTGACTGGGACTGAAACATGATACATAAACTGAGTTTCGTGAACTGAACTAAGCCTCTGAATACTTGGCCCATAGCTGAGGTTGGGACTTCGAGGGTTAACTTATGATTACCCTCTATTCTAAACTAGATTCTTTATTAGAAGAGAAAGTTTATTTAAGGCATAAGAAAATTGAGCAAATAATAGAGTATCTCCCTCTTAGGACACTATTTCCCTCTAAGAATGCTCACCTTACTGAGATACTGGGGGTGAAGCACAAGGCATCCACGGACTGATACATGACTAAGAGTTTAACTTTGAGCCTATGATCACTGGCATGACATGAATACTGAAAGAAGTGAAACTATTCCTAAAACATCTCATAGCCTCATGTACATAAGTGTGGTGCACAACACACCCATGTACAAGACTCTAATAGATACAGCTTTTCATACTTCGAAGGACACTATTGAACCTTAGACTTTGATACCATATTTGTAACACCCCGAATCTGGTACCTGGAATGTTGCATGATGCCCATGACCCCAAAGGATCACAAGATAACCCATGGATGATATCTATACCCAAACACTGCATAATATTCTGTATAAATATGGAAACATATACTGAAAGACCATAAGATTCAAACTAGATAAACATCTAATAAAACAATGACTGAAAGCGGTAAAACAATACCAAAACAAATCTGAAATAACTGTCTGACATGCTATAGTCTAATAGCCTCTAAACTTTCTGAATAAGGAGTTGATGGGATATGTCCCCAACTAACTCTAACTACTAAAATAATCTAAAAACTAAAATAATAATGTAATCATCATGTCCTCAAAGGTTAAGGACTCACAGCTGACTCTAACTGCTGAACTGGGATGCTACTAATGCAGTGGAGCTTATACTTCTAAACCTATGGTATAAGACACCATATTGCAAATACATCAGTACTTTGAATATACTGGTATGAAAGTGAGGTAGGCTGAATGCAAATAATTCATATGCATGAACAATACTAACTGTCTGACTAACATGAATGTGAGAATACATGCATGACTACATAACTGTAACTAACATCATTATAGGACTGAATGATAAATTATGACACTGAGTCTACGAATATTAAAATCTGAATCATAGATGAGTGAGAAAGACTAATACTATATTACTAAATATTGAGACACTGATACTATGCTACTGAAATATGAATCACTGTGTCTGGCGGTTAGGATTATGAAGAAATTATCTGGTTGACTGCATCTGACAGTCATAGAGTTGAATACTGATAACATGAGTTCTGATAAATGATATAACTGATGACATGAGTGACTGTATCTGACAGTCTCGAATCTAATAGAACTATCTTAGTTTCGTACTGTATCTGAGTTTCATACTATATTTGAGTTACTAAATTTGAGATCAGTCGTATCTAGCGGGTGATCTCTAAATCTGATGATACTAATACTAATTGACAATAGTTGAGATCAGTCTTATCTAGTGGATGATCCAAGGGTCTATTTATAATGATAAGGATTGATTGTATCAAACAGTCCTAAATCTATACTACTAAGCTAAATTGATTGTATCTGACAATCCTGATTCTGTAACTAAAACTGTGGGATATGATCATCTAACAGATATGCCCCATGCTAAGGTAACTAGGGTCCAACCTATAACCCCAGTTGGAAGAGTGTCTGTACTACGCCACTGGTAAAGACAACTGATGTGGAGTCAGTCCTAATCTAGCAAGTGACCCCTAGGAATAATCCTATACATTTAAATGCACTAACGGGTGATATCTGAGTATGTCAGTCCGATCTAACGAGTGACATCTCATACCTACGCTGGCTACATAGTTCTGGAACATAGGGATTGCTTCTAGGGATCTCAATCCTATCTAGCGGGTGAGTCCCTATACCTAGGCTCACTCTGTGCTGAATCCTACTCCCATTTGAAAGACACTAAACTGATTAACTGAACTGAGCTGATTAAATGAACTAAACCAATTAACTTAGCTGAACGGAACTGATACTAGTGGTATTGTCTAGCAAAGCTAAACAGAATTTACTGAGTTTCGTTGACTGGTGGAATGTATTGAGTTCTGACTAAAAATATTAAAGTTACTGAGATTGATTGGGAACACTGAGGTTACTGAGATTACTGAGTACTGAGATCATTGAGATTACTAAACTACTGAGATTACTGAGATTTCTAAGATTTCCTGAGTCACATGACTGACTGACTGAGATTTGAGCTATCTTTGTGATGTGCTGAAGGCTAAGGTGATACATTATCACACCAATAAGGCTCCAACTGTTCACCTGGGTATCGAATTTGGGCCAATTTGGTAGCGATAGAAAGCTTATTTGATTCCCCACATGATAAAAAGTGAAAATATTTAAAATACCACGTGTACAAAAGTGGATTCATCTTTCAAAAAAAGCTTCTAACATTCTTTGGGAAAAATTTCAATCTATAAAAAGTACAGGTATTATAGTTTGCCCCTGTATTCTTGGAATTTACATGCAAAACATGAGATAAAAGAGGGAAAAAATAAGTGGTACTCCCACTGAAAGTGGTGAATCCATCATATCAACCACTACTTACCCATCATCATGGTCAAACTCTTTTTTAAAGGTAGTTTCATGAGTATCATCAACATGCTCATCACCACCTCTGACAACAGTAGCACCAATACCAACATTAACACTAAAACCTAAATGAATCGTAGCATCACCAAAAAACATAACAACAAGCTCAACAAGAACTAGTTGACCGTCCCCAGGCGCTTCTTTTTTATGGTAATTACTCTAGCCAATTTTTTTTATTAAGTTCCTCATAGGGGATAGTTTTGTGTCAACAAACCCTAAAGTATGAAAAATTAGCATTTCCAACTCTTGATCTATAAGAACAATCTAGGGATACACAACCTAAAAATAAAAGTGGGTATATTAAAATCAACTTATAACGTACAATATGTGGATAACATATTGTAATAGATGAATAATCTATTGTAACAGACAAGACATCTACTACAATAAATTACCCATCTATTCTCATAGTTTATAGTAGATTAGGTAATCTCTTAACTGGTTTTAAAAAATTATGAAATATATGGGTAATTTGTTACAACTAGTTACTTATCTATTGCAACAAATTACTCATATATTGCAACAAGTTATCCATCTGTAGCATAAGTTCTATTAGATGGGTAATCTACAGAGATAAGTTGCAATAAATGGATTATGTTTTGGAATAAATTTGTAACTTTTTTTAACAAAAGAGATAAATGTTGCAACAAATAAGACATTTGTTGTAATGTGTTTACTTGTTAACTTGAGTAAAATTATTCGATTTTAAAAAAGATTTACTACATTATTGGGAGGGTTAAAGACATCAAAAGTATTAACTAATGAGTTATTCTAAGAAGACGACCACTAAGATTCCTTTAATGAGAAACCACTTCTGAATTGTCCTTAACTTGCTATCAAAGGTGAGAAATAACTTCAAATGCTCAAGCAAAAAAATTTAAACATGACACAAGTAGAAAATAAAAATAATTATTCAATGAAAAAAATAAATGAAATACTAAAGAACTAGGGGTGAAAATTACCATGAAAGCCTAAGGAAAAACATATAAGTTGATCCTCTTTGATTATTAATTTGTCAACAAATATTTCACACACAAGAAAAAGCTTTCAAATCCCAAAGAATAATTATTGAATGCCTCCTAATCCTGAAAAAGAACTAACAATTCAGGTTGTATGAACTTGTTGGTGTCCAAGTGTTATAGCGTGTTTTGATGATGATTAGCTGACAAGAATTGACCAGGTCCCTAGGTCTTCATAAATTTACTACAGTTGTCACATGTCTGTGCATTTATGTCTGTTAGTGTATCAAACTACGCAGGTAAGCTGTGTACTAATTAGGACACCTAGACCAATCAAAATTCTACTAAAATCATTATCCTACTATAAATAAAGAAGAATGCTTCCCAATTTAATGGTTTTTGCAATCTGATTATTCAAAGAAGAAAACAACAAAAACTCAAATATTGCTCAAGTTCCATATTTTTGCGTACCGAGAGTGTAATTATTCTTAAGTCAAGTATTGGTTTGTAATTGAATAACTTATCTTATTAGAGTAATGAATTTTATGTGTCTTTAAGTGTGCTTAGGTAGAGTTACCTGTGTTGATATTGGTTAAGTTAATAAATAATGAGAGAAGATCTTGGCAGAGTTGTCAAGGAGAGTTTGTAAAAGAGTTATTGCAAATTAGTGGAGCTTAGATCTAAGATTCAATAGAGTCTGTAATCATTTTTTGATTATAGTGGATTGTTGAGTGCTTTTGAGGTCAAGCCGTGGTTTTTCCTCCCTTGAGCAGGGAGGTTTCCACATTAAACCATTATGTTTTTTATTTTCCTGCAAAGTTGTATTTCCTTAATGCTTTACTGCTTTACTGCTTTATTGTATGTGTCTAACTTGAAGGGACCTGGTCCCTTATAATATGGTACACGCCCCACGATTCATCAATTGGTATTTGAGAAAGGACACTCTAGGTTAACATCTAGAGTGAGTTATTGATCATGGGTTTTCCACCTAACCTGGAAAAAGGGCAATCTACTACTAGGCCAGTCTGCTTTAATGGTCAGTACTATTGGTGGTAGAAAACTATGATGTATGACTTTAGTATGTGTAATTACCCTTCAAGTCATTTCTTGGGTTTCCATTTATTTTCATTGTCAGAGATTTCTCTATACTTTCCCCAAGTTGTTTATGTCTTTATGAAATTGCTAGTTTGGTTACCAGGCAGTCTGCTTGGTTTTTTGAACTTTTACTCCATTTTGAAGTCTTTGTTGGTTGCAAATGACTACAGAGAAAAGACTTCAACACAACAATGTCGAGGGAAAATTTTAAATGCACCAGAAGCTCTGGAATATCTATTTTAGGTTAGGTAGATGTTTGGTTCGGGTTCTACTGTACCCAAACTCATTTTGACCTATTGGTCAGAAGGATGAGAAATTAGGAATTTGTGTATGGGACTCACATTTGGTTAAAATGACCTCAGATGGAAAATCTAACTTTACCAATGTATTTGAAACAGGAAATTAGTATGGCTACATGTCTAATTTGCTCTTATTGGATTTCGGATATATCTCAAAGCATTGGCCTAAACTTGGAATCAAATTCCAAGTTTCAACTATTGACTGTAATGGAGAGAGATACCGCGATCACATTGTGTGAGCATGAACGCATGAGCCGCAATCGTGTAATAGTAAATGTGCACGATCTCACTTCCTGAGGCTTGGGCAAGGCCTATTTAAATGTTGTATTATCCAAGAATTTGGTCATTTGTGCCTCCCACTCGATCTCTAAAACCCTAATAGGGTGTAAAATCCATAAAAGTGAGTCTTATGGGTTGATTGGGAGATTGAATAGATGTGTAATTATGTTTTACTATAAATATAAGGTATGAATCATTTAAATTTTAGTGTTGAATTCTTTATATTTTGACCCAAAAGCCCAAATATCTTGAGTCTTGATTTTAGCCCCAAATATGGTTTATTTGTACAAATTACTTAACGGCTTTAACTCCCTTATAGTATTTGAATAATGAGTTAGTCTTAGAAACTCATTTTCCGTATGTGGGATCCACTTAGGGGGTTTTGGTGTCATTTTTGACCCTATGAACAATGGTACAATATGGGTTTTGTTATTCTTGTAATAATGTATAGATTATATTATTGATAGCTTGGCTCATGGAAGAAGCTTCAAGAAATGGGAAAGGAAAGATTGTTGGTTCGTGAGCTATACTTGGAATCGAGGTAGGTTAGGCGTACTTGTAGTTAGATTAAGCTTTATTTTTGTATGGCTTTGATATCTTGATAAGATTGGGTGGGGTTTTAGATGTTGAATTAGTGGATGGTAATATTTGGAATTAGATAAAACAGTTACGCTATTAAACTATTTAAATGGGATAGTTGACTCATACCCTAGATCCTTTGTTAGTTGGATTTGTAATCTCATAAATAGCATGAGAATGCTCTAGTTTCTCTAGTAAATGAGAGTGGCCTTTTTACAAAAAATTAGGTTAGAAATAAGTGAGATATTTGAGTTGGTGTTATTTTTTATTAGATGATGCAAGTGGGTTTGTTTGATAAAAGCATGTGAATTGTGAGAATTGCTACTTTTTAAGACTCTTAGGCTTATTTTTATGACTCATGCACTTGTTGGCTTAATTTTGAATTCATTCTATTATTTGGTTGGGAGTCTATGATGATCCTATATGAGTTAAGCATATGCCATATGAGTGTGAGAATTTTGTATATTCCTTGTTGAATGTGATGTCTAGAACTTGCATAGTGTGTGTGTAATGTGAAATAAAGTGTGTGGGTTTAGAATATAATATAGGAATTTCTTTGATAGCTTTATTATATACCTTCTGTTGGTCCTACCCTTGTGCATTATTCTAGTTAACCCCCATTGAGACTTTAGCTTTTTCTTTGGAAACTTCATATGTAGCCTAATCCCCTTCTTTGAGGAACCTTAATTTGATCCAAAAAGCTCCTAGGCACTTTAATAAAAAAAATTGAATTAGTAATGAGTTTGAGAAATTGAAGAAGAAAAGGGTGAAATTGATGCCCCAAGGTAATAGTTATTGGTGTATAATTAATATGTGGTGGATGGTTGTGATATAATTTATGCTAAAAAAATTGCCATGATTGTGAAAAAAAAGAGAAAAATTGATTCTTGTGGTAGTAAACTATGTGTCTACCCAATGTTTGTGAAAATGCTTAAAAGAGATGGGGCAAAAATAAAAGGTATGGGTAGAAAAAAATTGGTGTAAATGGGTTGTTGTAGATTGGTTCTAATTTTATAATGTAGTAAAGATCTTAAAGAGGTTAGTCACTATTCCCAAATAGTTCCTACCCATCCCTTGGCCTACATTACAACTCGGAAAAGTCCTAATTGATCCTAAGCTTTACATTTGACAATTAGTGGAGCATTACACTAAGGGCAAGCCTATGGTTCATTGTGTGTAACTTGTGAAGTCTTTCCGAGAGTGGACATAATTTGATTCTTGTACCCATCATGTTCTAAATTGCTTTATTATGAGTGAGTATGGGTAACTCTCTTGTTGTGAAGGGAACATGTGTGATAAATATGGGTAACTTGTATGATGTCCTTAATTGAATGATAATCATGAGTTTTCCACTAGGTGAGTCAATTCTTGAGGCTAAGAATTTTTAAAGTAGTGTTCGTGAACTTTTAATTGTTTAAATAATGTGCTTAGTGAATAACTTGCATTTCATGTAGTGATTGTAGTGCTAGATTTAGTATCATGCAGTTAGTAGAAGTGTAGAGTCACCTTAGTTGATGATGATTGTAGTTAAGAGTTGTTCAAAGATTAAAAAGGTTTTAAGTGTGGGGTGGTGATGTTGTGTTTATTAAGCATTCTAGCATCCCTATTCTAGCCTTTATGGCATTGTTTTGAGGATAATACTAAGCTATAATGCTTGATAATGAGATAAATATGTTAAAACATGTGTTTAAAATGTTTCGAGTGAGTTTCAAAGAAGTTTGTACCTAAGATATTCATTTAGAGTTCAACCCGAAAAACTAGCGTGACTAGCTTGAGCTAGGTTCTAGTCTGGTTTATTTCGGTGGATTATATTATGTTTAAAGTGTTACAAATGGTTTTTATATGTAATTATATGTGAAACGACTTGTTGATAATGCTCAAGGGTCAATTGGATCAAGCCAAGGGTCAAAACAATGAGTTAAAGATCAAAGTGATATTGGATACCCGGCAACGGTGCCAAAAATGTGACAGTGCCCAAGCACGCACGCAAGTGTACGTGGTCTTGTCAAGTAGTAAAGTGGATTCAAGGAAGCCCAAGTATCGATCTCTTAGGGACTTTCATTCGCCGCCTATCCAATTCTAGTTTAACCAATTGAGAAGAGTAGCAAATAGAGTTTTAAAGTTGTAATGTAAAACTAACCTAAACTAATGCAAAAAAAGTAATGACTTAGGACAATCTATGGATAGTAGCCCAGGTTTAAGGCTTACGAACAATCATACTGTGTTTTTTAACTTCATTCGTTAAATTGCTTATCTTGGTTGTTGATTTGTAGGTTAATTGCATGATTACGATTTCCCAACCTCTAATCCTTTACCTAAGTTTAACCTTACAACTACATCGTTTAGCGGGGATGTAATGATTCACTTAAGTTCTTTAAAAATATCATTCTACATATGAACCAAGTAAGGCATCTAAGTATATCCCTATCCTAGATACTAATTCAAATTTCTTATTTTATAAAGAAACAAGAACCAAACATTATTTATTCCCATGTTCTATCTCCCTATTCCCTCTCCTGAGATCACAAGGTTGACAATTAATGTATTCTAAGGGTATCTAATCCTTAAAATAGTTAAAAGAAGAATAAACAAATAACCAATAATGATAAGTACTTAAACAAACTCAATTCAAAATGAAAGTAATCATGAACGTTGCCTTTACCCTGGATAGAAGTTTTAGATTTTAATAGACATATTCATCATCCAATCACTTGGATTGATGATACAAACCATTAAAAAAAACTAAATAAAAGAGATATAAACCCTAAAAAGAAGTTGTGGTAGCCTCCTCAATCCTCCAAGACGTCCAAAAGTATGTAAAAACACGATACAACATGTATTTATAGCATAAGGTTAAGCCAAATCCCAATAGAATTTAAATTAACTTGAAAATTCCTAGGTGTGGAGTGGAGCACTCATCGCATGTTCCATTTCTATAGAATAGAGCATGCGTCGCATGGTAATCGCATGCACTCTCTGGAAGTTGTCTTCAAAAAAATTTCCAAGGCAAGAGAGCAATAAAATAAGCCCGCATCGCACACTAATCACCTTTATGAAAACCACGCAACAATTGGTTACTAGTTTGGGCCTCTTATAAATCTATTGATGTTTTTAAGGCGTCCATTGGTCACTCCTACAGTCCTCACGCGTCAAATACATTCTAGGGGTCCAAAAGTGTATCAATCTGTGTATTGTTCCTTCGTTGAGCCATTCCAAAACTTTTTGAGTTGTTCCCACTTGATTTGAATCTTGTATATCTTTAATATATAATCATAATCCATTTAAAAAGCATCCTATATCATTAAATACAACAATTTGAAGCTCAAAACAACACAACATCCAACATAACGACTAGAAACACGAGATAAGCATAGGCTAATTTCCCTGTGATCTTCAACTCATTGTTTTGACCCTTGGCTTGTTCCAATTTACCCTTGAGAATTATAAACAAGTTATTTCACATATAATTACCCATAAAAACCATTTAGAACACTTTAAACACAATAGAATCCACCGGAATCAACTAAACAAGAACCTAGCTCAAGCTAGTAACGCTAGTTTTTTGGGTAAAACTCTAAATGAATCTTTTAGGTACAAACTTATTTAAGACTCACTTGGAACCTTATGAACACATGTTTAAACACATTTATCTCATTATCAACCATTATATCTTAATATTATACTCAAAAAAAGGCTAAAAAGTCTAGAATAGGGACACTGGAATGCATAAATACACCTAACATCAATCTTTTTCCCTCAACTTAAAGGTATGATGAACTATATATGCTTAGTGTTGGATTGGATTTAAGTTGTTGGGGTGACTTCGATGTAATATGTGAGGAAGAATTATCCTATAGAACTAGTAAGGATTGATAAACCCTTGAGACATGATGTAGATAACCTAGTCTAATTCTAGGAAGAAGTTAGACTTGAAGAAGTTAATTCGGGATATTAGAAGAAGAACTTGACCTACCTTAAGATTGAACTATTTGACTTTCTTAGTGACCTAGATACGTCTTAAATACTTAGAATATGCTTTTAGTAATGTGATGGTTAGACCTGGTAAATAGGTAACTCATGATGTTGATTCAAAAATAATTTGTATGCATGATGGTGATATTTTTTTCATTAATTAGATAGTAATGGATAGTCTTAAAAATTGATTCCATGACTATTCCTTCACTAAATTTATGGGCTAGTTCACTATGTGGACCTTGGATTATCTTATGACTCGTATTATTCTCAAGCCTGGTGACTAAACCTATCATTGTCCTAAATAACCCCTTTGTACTAGTATTGTGAAACATGTCTAAAAAAAAAGATTCTAGAAAGTATAACCATGGCTTGTAATTTACCATACTAATAATCATGTTAAGTCCGGTAATGAGTTGAGTGTTCATATCATATGGATATGCATGTTCATGCACCTACAATTATAATGTGTTAATAATCAATAGTGAGATACTATGATATGTCTTTCCTTTTTTCTCTTGCATTCTATCACTTGTAGGATTTGTTCTTTCCAATGATTTGGTTACAACTATATATTCAAGTATATCTTGATGGTATCATCATTATTGATGCTATGGTATATTGATGATATTGTAATTTTTGGAAAATCCAGATAATATATTGATGATATTGTGATGTCCTGCAAGGCAGGAGGTTATATTGATGATATGTTGATGCCCAATAAATCCGGAAGAGATAATGATATTATGATGATGCCTAGTGAATCTGGAGGATATATTGAGATTGTGATGTTACCTAGTAAATACGGAAGATGTAATGATGTTAAGATGATGCCCAGTGAACCCAGAAGATATATTAAGGTTGTGATGATTGTCGATAAATCAAGAAGAGGTAATGATGTTATGATGATTCCCGGTGAACCCGTATGATATTGATGTTATAGTGATGTTATATATGGTAAGTATTTATAATTATATGTATATTTATATATGTGGTTATTCCCTTGTAGGATTACTATATATGTGCATTAGGATTATGATATTATCCTTGGGTAGTTGTCTATATTTTTCTACTATTAATTGTTTGTTAAGTGGAATGGATCTTGTTAATAAATAGAAGTAGAATATGCCGAATAATGAGTTAAGACTAATAGGTAAGTATAATCAAGAGTATAGTTAAGGATTCACCTAGTAAACATATTTGGCTTGAATGAATGGTTTAATAATGGGATTTTGAATAGTAAATGGGTTATGTGATGACTAGTTGTTTATATAAAGTGGTTACACTACTAGATGACTAGAGGACTAGAATTCTAGTTGGTGAATCTTGTCTTGTTTGGGTACTCATAGTACACTTTTGTACGTTTTTAGTGCAGACTCGAGTACTTGTTGTTTCTACTTAGTTGAGATCGTGTTGTGTTGATCTTTAAGAGATAGGGTGAGCTATTAGAGTTTTGAGTCTCCTATTTTCCCTATTTGTATTTAGTCTTTTGTATTCAAGACGAATGTATAAGACTATTTAGACTTCGAGTTGTAATTCAGTTTGTTGAATTTAGATTCTCTTGTACTAACATTACAAGGTCTTGGGAAATTAGTATCCGTAGTTGTTTGTCTATTGTTTAATATTGTTGTTTATGATTATGGCCTTCTATTGTGGCCCTTTTGGGGCATTTAAACCTATGTAACCAATTGTCGTTGCTCTAGGTTATGGTGTTGGCTTACCTACTAGTGGGTTTAGTAGGTGCCATCATGACTCGTGAATCGAGTTGTGACAAATTAGATTTAGATCCTAGGTTTAACTAGTATTATTGGTATAGGAGCAAGTGTCTAATAGAGTCCTACGGATTAAAATGCTGACAAATTTTTCCTATCTTCGTATAGTTATGGAACATTCTTAGAAGCCCTTTACTTCTTTCACTCATATTATGCTAAGAGTTTGAATTGGTTTGTAGGATATTTTCTTGAATTTAATCTTTCACAGATGCCCAGAACATATGCTAAAACTATGCGTGATAAGGGTCCTGAGACCCAGCCCAAGGAACTTTTCCCTATTCGAGGACAACCTCAAGATGTTTTACTGGTTAAGGATCAGGATGGGAATCCCCCAAACCATATTTCTACACCTGAGCTAAAGACTCCTCCACCACAGAAAGTGGTGGGCCAGGTACCAGCCCAGGCTCCATCGGGTTTTATTCCCTATTTTTGGTTTAGAGATGCCTTGGTTCAACTGTTAGGTATTATTGATGGTTTCCAGACTACTGCGGCAGGAGTGCATCCTGTAGTTGTAGCTCCTGGAGTTAAGGTTCCTCCTATGCCAGCAGTTGTTCAACCAATAGTCACTCATCCAGTTGTGACCCAGTCTTCTATGTCTGCTGAGTAGCATAAAAGCTAGGTAGGTTTCTGAGGTTGGCTTTGCCTAGGTTTTCTAGTACATCTAGAAAGGATGCATTTGAGTTTCTTACTTCTTGTGAGGATAGGCTTTGTGGGTTAAGCCTTGTTGAGACTCATGATGTGGATTACACCATATTTTAGTTGGATTTATTTACTCGACACTGGTGGTGAGGTTTTATGAGTTCTAGGCTAGTTGGATTTTTTCCTCCTTCATTGACTCAGTTCTTCGAGATATTCTTGGAGAAGTATATGTCGAACATTAGGGATTGATTGAAAGATCAATTCTCTAGATTGGATCAAGTTTCTATGATGGTCGTTGAGTGTGAGGCACATTTCTATGAGTTGGCCAGGCATGAAAGAGTTCGCTGCTTTTGTAAGAGGATTAAAACTTCCTATTTGGATGGCTACTCATAGTTTACTTATTGCGGGTAGGACTTTTGCTGAGGTTTCTAATCATGCTAGAGTTATTGAGGACATTCATTGTGAGAGACATGTAAGAGGCCCAAGTATCAAGGAAGATTTTATGGGAACCATTGGTGGTATCTCTTATGTTGGTCATCCTCCACGTCTATCTTTTCAGCATCAAAGTCAGACTGGTTGACCAATTCAGGTAGCTCTTCAGACCACTGACGGAGGTCATTTTGGTACTAGTGGTCGCCCTAGTAAGGGTAGTGATTAGTATTTGAGTGGTTTATTTGTAGGTTGTGCTAGGAGTGGTGGATACCCTAATTTTGCCCAATCTATGAGTTTTAGTTCTGCTCGTGATTCTTTATTTACTCGTTGGCTTCCCAGTTATTTCTTGAATATTTTCCCTCGTCATGGGCGATGGTTGTTTCAGCCCAGGGTTCTAATCAAATTAAGGAAGTTTATCCCTCAGATAGAGGTTATGTAAGAGGTCACAATATTGGTTACCAGCATGCTTGAGGTGGTACTCAGGCAGGCAAGACATGAAGTAGGCCATGTCCCCAGCTAGATGGTAGATGTGGTCAGTTGTATATAGTACCAGCTCACCCAAGGCTGAGACTTCAAATATTGTTATGACAGTATGATTATTGTGTGCCGCAAGTTTGCACTTGGTTTTTTTATCTTGGATCCACTTATTCTTATTTATCTGCTTATTGTACACCAAGATTGGATTTGACTAGTGATTTATTATCTATGCCATTATATGTATCTACTCCTGTGGGTGATTCCTTAGTTGTGGATTGAGTATTCAAATCGTGTGTTATGACAGTTAGTGATAGTGATAGTTATGCTGATCTTATTTTTCGAAACATGCTGGATTTTGATGTGATTCTTTGCATGGGCTGGTTATCCCACTATCATGGAGTCATGAACTATTTTTCAATGATCGTTACCTTACCCATGCCTAGCATAAACCTAATCATATGGAAAAGAGATATTAGTTGAGAGTTAATAGGGATTATTACTTATGTTGGTGTTAGAAGACTTATATAGAGGGGTTAAGAGTCTTATCTCGCTTATGTATATAATACTCATGTAGAGTGTGTCGCTTGACTCTATTCCTGTTGTCTGTGAGTTTCTCGATGTATTTCCTGTCGATCTACCTGACATTCCCCTTGATTATGAGTTTTAGTTTTCTATTGACCTTAAGCCTGACACCCGACCTATTTCTATGGCACCTGAACGTATGGCTCCTACTGAGCCTAAGGAGTTTAATTCTCGGCTTTAGGATTTTTTTTGTAAGGGTTTTATTAGACTGAGTATGTCTCCATGAGGATCTCCCATGTTGCTTGTAATTAAGAAAAATAGTTTGATGTAAATGTGTATTTATTATAGGCAGCTTTATATGGTGACGGTGAGAAGGAATTATCTTTGGAGAAGCAGCTTACTGTTGAGCCATTGGCTGCTGTGCTTTTGAACTTTAAGCGTGAGGGTGTTAAAGAGTACGAAGAAACTATCTATGCTTTGATAGGAATGGGGTCGTATTCATATGCCCCCAAGAAGATGGACCTTGACCTTAAGAATCGACCCTCACCACCGGTGAAGCCACCATATATCTTGATGAAGTCTGAGTAATCGAGATAACTATGTCGTGCCACGATAATAAATCAAGCGCTACATGGGAGGCAACCCATTATTTTACTAGGATTTTGTTTTCGGTAAATAAAAATTCAAAAATAAGAGTCGAGCCACGACCAAAACTAAGGCGCTTGGTGGGAAGCAAACCATCCTTCTAATCATTTTTGTTGTTTTTGATTAAGTGTAGGTGCACGAAGTACAAAGGAGAAGATTAGTCCCAATTTTGATTTGAAAGTGAGCCATGCCAATGGTAGTAAGTCTAGGAATGATAGAGCAAAGGCCATAGGCTAGGCGTCGCCTATGCTAACATAGGAAATAGGCTAGGCGCCACCTATGCCAACCTAGGCAATGGGCAAGGCGCCGCCTACGCCATTGCCTATGCTCACTGCCTCAAATAGGCGATGGGAAAGGCGCCGCCTATGCCAACATAGAAAATAGGCTAGGCGCCGCCTATGCCAACATAGGCAATGGGAAAGGCGCCGCCTATGCCATTGCCTATGCTCACTGCCTCACATAGGCGATGGTCAAGGCGCCGCCTATGTTAACATAGGAAATGCTATAGGCGCCGCCTACTTATGATTAGGCAATGTTATAGGCGCCGCCTCCTTATGCATTTTTGCCTACTAACCCATTTGTAAATGGATCAAACCGACCCATGGCTCATCATTTAAATAGACCCTCTACCTTTGAACACCACTCAATTGTTTGTTAAACCTAGGCGCCGCCCAAGCTCCCTTATCCTCTTCAAGTTTTCCTCTTTTCTCATCTAATCTTGCGAACTCACCTTCCCGATCCATCACCAAGTAAGTTGCTCTTTTATATTCCGTAGTTTTTGCAGTGCTACGCTTATAATGGTTAATTAGATTTTGAAGTAGTGCTTGGTGATGAGAATATGGTTGGTTTGTTATGATGCATCTCATTGAGTGAAAGGATTCTTGTGGGTATTCTTGACTTTAGTCCGGCATGTATTGTTTGGTATTCACTGTCATAATTTTTTTTATGGAGTTGAAATTTTGAAGTTAATGCATAATTTTGAGAGTTGTAAGCTTGAATGTTCGAATGACTCGTTCATCGATGTAATGATCATGATTGACCACAAGCATAAGATGGTGTGATTGTTTCTATGCTATAGCATGATAAGATTTCTATGTGGTAGTCTTGTTCAAAGATTGCATTTCTCCAATGAAATAAAGTTGAAAATGATAGTCAAGATTACATGACCATTGTGTGTTGTTTCTCTATATCAAACTGAGAAATTGTTATGTAAAGTGAAGGGTGAAAAGGGGTATATGTCTATTGTATTGTGTACTGCTTGCCTACATTTTTGTTGTTTGATTTAGTCGTAGTTAGTTAGTTGTAATTAGTAAGAAAGTGCATGAAATTGTTCTGATAGACGGCATGGCATTATAATAAGAGTTTGTGCTGAATCACTACTATTGAAACATTTAGGCTCTAAGTTGTGACTCACTGTGTGATAATTGTTGTGGTTTAATTCATTTATCTGTTGGGTCAAGAATCTATGATGCTCCCAATTAAGTTGACCATGTGCCATGTGTGTGTAAGGTTATTATATATTCTTTGTAGCGGTTGATGCTAGAACTTGCCTAGTGTGTGTATGAAGCGAAATAAAGATTGTGAGTTTAGGAGATGATTTAGGCATTTCTTTGGCAGCCCTGATATTTTTTTCTTATCTTCTTTTGACCTACCTTTGTACATTATCTTAGATAGCCCTATTGAGCCTTTATCTTGTTCTTTTGTTAGCCTCATATGTAGCCTAATCCGTTCTTTAATAGACCGTAATTTGATCCAAAAAGCTCCTAGGCGCTTTAATGTAAAATCAATGTGAGTTAGGAGTTTAAGAATAAGAGGAAAAAGGTGAAATTCATGCCCCAAAGTCTAGTTATTAGCATGAGCAATTGATGTGGTTGGGAGTAGCTAAAATTGTTGAGAAAGTTTAAAATTTTATCCCGGACATGTTACAATGAACCTGTTTTGGCCCTGGTCCTTCTTGGACACTGTACACCTCAACTAAGGCAAAGTGCTTAAGTTGAGGGTGGCTAGTATAGGGGTGTGTAACTTGAAAAGGGTGCAAATAAAAAAAAAAGGAAATACTTGAAATGGTTGCATACTCCCACCACAGTGTTATTAATTAAGCTTAACGAGTTGGGGTGAAAAGCAAATCTGTGAAGATAGAAGAAGTGGAAATTGTTTGTTTGAGATTGATCTTAATTGCATAATGTAGTGTATTAAAGCGCTTAGGGAAGATAGTCACTATTTCTGGCAAAAATAGTTCCTACCCATCTCTTAGCCTGCATTACAACCCGTAAAAGACCTATTTGATCCTAATCTTAGCATTCTGATATTAGTGGAGTATTACACTAAGGGCAAGAATATGGTCATCAGTTGTAATTTGAGAATTCTTTCTGAGAGTGAGCGCAACTTGATTCTTGTACCCATTTTGTTAGAAATTGCATGATTGTGAGGGATTATGGGTAACTCTTTTGTTGTGAGGGAACATGGTTGATGATTGTTGGGTAGTTTTATATGATTTTTTTTGGCTTAACTTGTGTATACGAATTAACCAACTTAATGAGTCTATGTTGGAGGGTGAGTTGTTTCTAGTAATGATCAAGAAATCTACTCTTTGTTAATAATTGCAGTGTATGTCTTGTTGGAAATTTTGTGTTGCTCTTGTAAATTCTAGTTAGGTGTTCACATGGATGTAATATTTTGATCGAGGACAAACAAAGCTTTAAGTGTGGGGTGGTGATGTTGGGCATATTTATACGTCTAAGCACCATAACTTACCCATGTTTTAGCTAAGTTTTGAGGATAAAATACATAATTCCTGCACTTTTAGTCTACTTTCAATTAAGTGAGCTGACCTATGTGATTAACATGCTTTTCAGGTACTAATGCGGAAGATTTCAGCACTTTGGGAACCTATGGACATCAAAGGAAAACTTCACATAAAAGGGAAGGCAGCTTTTGGACTAAATGTGATGCATGGGACTTTTTCCCGGGCAAACTCAACATTTTTAAATAGTTAAGGATACAGTAGCTACTTAGTAGAGAAGATTGTTATTAAAAATCTTATTGCTGAATTTTCAGCCATAATTCACATTATTCAGATTCTGTAATATTTGGAACACAGAAAAACATAGCGTAGCTTGAGGAGAGAGAGAGAGAAACGTGCTTCTCTCTTGATTTCGCTAGTCATCTTCATCACCATAATCATTCAAAGTTTTGGTATGATGAATATTTTGATGTTGATTTCCATTTTAATCATGAGTAGCTAAGCTTCTTTGTTAGGGTTATGGAAACCTTGTAGTATACTCTCTATTGCTATGGGTTTATTAATTTATGATGTGTAATGCCCTTATATCATTACTCTCTTCATTATAATTGAATTCTCGTGGTTGCAAACATAGGGAATACACCATTATAGCAATAACTTGTTCGATAGAAAAGTTGTTGTTTGGAAAAGAGAGTGTGACAAGAAATTAGGGTTTCCAACCTCTAGTTTACACGTTAATGCCCTAGCAGGATTAACTACTTGGAGAGTTCGTATAATTTGTTGTACACTTTAGGTTCGGGAGAACTAAGGTGAATAAATCCTTGATGGTTGAAAAACACTTGGATTTAGAATTAGAATACGTCTCTCTATAAGTGCATGCATGTATAAAATTCGTATTACCCATAGTTAATATAGAAGTAGAAGCTACAAGGTGGACATAACCCTAACTTGTCATTCTCTGTGATCAATTACTTTTACATATATCGTCTCATTCGTTACACTAATAGTACTATTGTGCACTTAAACCAAAACCCCCCTTATCTTGGAATCTTCGACCAACAGTCTAATAATAATCGCAATACTTAGTGATCATAGTATTCCCTGTGGGATTCGACACCCAACCCAGTTGGGTTCTATATTTTATAGCGACCTCTTACACTTTCTAATGAGAGTTGTAATTTGGGCATATCAGAAATATTTCCCATATGATTAAAATCCATGCAAAAAATTTTAGCATTCCAGTGAGCAAAGATGATATGCCCGCAGCGCCCTGCCTAATGAGGTACTATGGATCCCGCGGTACCTCACCTAGAGCAGTGCTATGGAGCCCTTGGTGCCTCACTTGGAGCGGTTCTATGGTGCCTGCGGCGCCCTTCTTAGAGCGGCCCCTTCTAATTTTGAACACATTTAAATACCACCTTATTCTTCTAATTCCCTTTCATTTTTAACCCTAGGCCGAGCCGCCCTTCGATCCCATTAGTAAAATCTCTTCGAGTTAGTGGTTTTTCTCAAATAAATAAGTACTACATCTTCATCTTCTACGCCAATTAAGCAGTAAGTAACTCAATTCTTCATTGTTTTAATTGATAAGGTTCATGAAGTAATTATGTTCTTGTTTTGATTGAAGATTTAGTATGATTTATACCTTGGGGATGTAATGTTGCACTTTATAAATTGTAAAAATCTTTATTTGGTGCTCATAATTTGATGTAATTCCTTTCTAGTTTATGTATTTTTGTGGCATATTACATATATGGACTCACTTGGTGATAGTAATTGTAGCTTGAGTAGGGCACCAAAAATTTTGTGTGTGTGGTGTCCTTTGATAACATGGGACTGTTGAATATTGTTGCACAATCACAAATTTAGTTAATGGTGGGGTGTTCTAACCTTCCTCCATTCACGTAAGGCTAATGTGTGCTTTGTTACAAATTATCCGCTTTAATGAGAAATAGTGCACAAGTGTTGCAATATTGAGATTGTTCAGCTACAGTTATGTTTGATGATGTGAAAATGTCTTTACATGTTATAAATTAATTGAAAGAAAGATGAATGTTTTTTTTGCAAATATGGGAAATTATGCTTGTGTGGATTGCTAATTGGGGAAGCCTGAGTACCCTTGCATTCGTATCTAAGAACAGGAACTAGCAACTGAGTGTGGGGTGGCCTAACCACCACACACTTTATGTTGGCTAGTTAAAAATAGATTCCTTTTTTGATGTGGTTGTTGTATGATTTATTTAATAGGTACTACGTCAATTCAACAACAGAAGGGAAAGGCCAAGGCAGGATCTTCTGAACTAACCAGAAAAAAAAATCGACTATGTGGAAGTGTATTTAAGCCCCCGGCTGTCCCACATGGGCAAGAGAGGATATATGGCACTAGATGGGTCGTGGATGAAGGTTGGAAATGGTATGCAAAGAATGATGAGTCTAACTATACATCTTACCAATTCATTCACAGGGAAAATCTGCTAAGAGAGTTTCCCAATATTGTGTGCCGGATAGAAGAACTACATATGGACTTCTTGTTTGCACAACCTCATAAGTGCAATATGAGCCTCATTAGAGAATTTTATGGAAACTAGGACCCATAGGATCGAGACATAGAGGTCAAAATACAAGGATATGTTATCACTTTCAATGCTCATTCATTGAATGTTCTTCTCGGGACACCTAAAGATGATGTTGAGCCCCTGAAGATGATGCATGTAGAACCACCATATGATGACATCCACCATTTACTAAGTATCAATCACTCGACCACAAGATAGGCCCGCAATAAAGAAATTGGTGTTCACCTTACATTGCCTTTTAGTCATATGAATCGGGATGCCCGAATCTAGGTCAAGATCCTTGACACTTGTCTCATACAGGAGATGCACCTGACTGATATGACATGAGAAAAGATATTCCTTATCTTTTTCTTGATGCATGACAATGTTGATGTGAATATAGGTGCAGTGATTTTCTCAACTATGAAAAAGATGCGTCTTCATCTGGAGATTAGGTATGGCTTTGGTGGTTTACTAACTAGATTTGTGCGAGATCAGGGGGTAGCCGAGGAAGAACTTCATTATAAGCTGCCTTTGATCATCAACCCTATTGATGTATCCCATACTAAGGGGGGTCCTGCTTATATTGCTGGATTGACTATTCCCGAGCATTAGGCTCAAATGATGAGATCGCTGCCCGAATGTATGAGTTATAGATACTTCAATTGTGGGTCGGTCAGTGCTCATCTACCCAGTAGGATATTAGAGATATAAAGTTGGACTATCGTCTTAGTCATCATGCTAAGACCATGCTATGGATAGGCCCTAATTTATAGAGCCAGTTGATAATGATGTGCCTACTGACGATGAGTGTCGGCTACATGCTTCCAATTCAGAGTCAGAGAAGACAGATGCAGATGATGATGATCCAGAATTGGGAGCAGTGGACTATGGCCCCAAATCAAATTCTGACATGTGATCAGGGATTCCATCGCCACCTTATACTATGCTTATTTTGCAAGTACTGGGACAATACGTCCTTTTAAGTGTGGGATGGTGGAATTCTCATTCCTTCTTTTTTTCTTATGTTTATGTTGGTTAGACAATTTCATCTTTATTTTTACTTCGGGATGTTTTTATTTTTGTGTTTGGATGTTAATCTAACTGTTCGGAACACTATGTCTGTAATAGTTAATAAGTTGAAAGTATGTTGCAATTTGCCCTCAAGGCAATTTTTGCTTATTGATTTAGTTTAAAGTTTTAATTTTTGCCCTCTATGGCAATTCTCATTTTTCCCTCAAGGTGATGTGATATAAATCGTCATAGTTAGTTTCTCTCTCTTATGATATATGGATGATGACCGTCTTAAGGGGAGTTAGCCTTTAGAAGTTGAGAATTGATAAGATCCCAATTAAGACTTTTGAGAAGTGCTTTATGTTGGGCCATTTTTATAGTTACTTTGAATGAATTTGTTTTGAAACAAAAGGAAAAAATAAGTTATTTTTAGATGCTAAATCTAAATAGGTGTAATACGATTTGTTGGCTTAATGTTGAAATTGACATAGAACAAGATTGGGAACCCTAAGGATCCGACTTGATTCCTAGAATGCACTGAGAGTGTGAGTATTTGTTTGTATTCTACATGTATAGAAATTTCTAGAACTTTCCCGGTGTGTTTACAAAGAGAAATAAAGGGTGTTGGGTGTAGGAACTGATTTAGGCATTTCTTTGTTAGCCGAATTGTAAGGACTTTATTTACCTACCCTTATGCATGTCCCTAGTGAGCTCCTTTGAGCCAATAGCCTGAATTTTTTTTGTATCCTTGTACTTAGCCTAATCCATTCTTTGATTGACCTTAATTTGATCCAAAGCTCCTAAGTACTTTAGTATCGAAGAGTAATTGAATAAGGAGTGAAAGATTGAAGTAGAAAAAAGGGGAAAGTAAAACCCCAAAATTATAAGTTATTGGTGTAGAATTGTTGTGGTTGGGAGTTAAAGAAATTGTTCAAAAAGAAGTTTAGTTTTCTTATTGCCTAGTTGGGTTACAATCAACCTGTTTTGGCCCTTTACCATTTCGGACACTGTGCACCTCAACCAAGGTGAATAGCTTTGGTTGAGGGTGGCTATTATAGGGGTGCATAACAATAAATGGGTGTGAAGAAGATCTTGAAATTAAATCATGATGTTAAAGAAAAATGCTCCAACCATAGCTTATGTTAATGTGCTTAATGAGATTTAGGGTGAAACAAAAGATGTGGAAAGGTAATAAAGTGAAAATTGGGTTGATAGAATGTGATTTCGATTGAAGATTGATATGTATTAAAGCACTTGGGGAGATTAGACACTTTCATAAACAGTTCCTACCCGTTCCTTAGCCTACATTATAACCATGGAAGACCTAATTTATCCTACATTTTATAACGCCCCAAATCTGGTACCCGAAATGCTACACGGTGCTCATAATCCCAAAGGACAACAAGCTAACCCATGACTGATATTTGTAACTGAGCACTGAATAAAAATAATAATATCGTAAATGCGGAAACATGAACTGAAAGTCCATAAGGTTCAATACTGATACATAACTGAAAATATGGTATAACAATACCAAAACAACTTAAATAATTGTCTGAACGTGATGTAGTCTAAAAGCCTCTAAAACTGAACTGTCTGAATAAAGAGTTGATGGGACAATCCCCTAAATAACTCCATCTGCTGAAATAAACTAAGTAATAAAAAATAAAATAGTCAAATAATAACAACCTGGAATGATGAGTACTCACTGCTGACTCTGACTGCTGTAACTGGAATGCTATTGATACTCTAGAACGTGTGCATCTGAACCTATGGTATAAAACACCATAGCACGAATATGTCAGTACGATTGAATGTACTGGTATGCAAGTGAGGTAGGCTGAATGCATGGGGTTCATATGCATGACCAATACTAACTAACTTAATAACATATACGTAAGAATACATGCATGAATACGTAACTGTAACTGAGATCATGATAGCACTGACTCATGAATTCTGATAACGTGGATTTACAGATATCTGAGTACTAATACTGGGAAACTAAATGACTAAGTCTATTGAGTAATAAGGAACTAATGTCATATTACTGATAAAGGAATGACTATTTCTGACAGTTCTGATTATGAAGAACTGGTCTGATTGATTGTATCTGACAGTCTTGAAATCTGAATACTGGTAACATGAATTTCATATAATTAATATACTATTAACTGGGTGATTGTGTCTTATAGTCCTGATTTTGATGTAACTTGCTGAGTTCTATACTGAACTTAGCGACTGTATCTGACAGTCCTGAAACTGTAGAATTGAATTGAGTTCTATTACTGACACTGGATCTAAAACTAAGACTGTGGGAGGTAATCAACTAACTGACATGCCCCGAAACTGAACTGGTGGGGTCCAACCTGTAACCCCAGCTGGAAGGGTATCAGTACCGTGCCACGGGTAAAGACAAGTTGTGAGTAAACTCTCTCTGACAGGGAGATTTTCCATCAACCCCTCCTAGTAGAAAAACTCGACTGAGGTGTAAAATCCCTAAACTCGTAGGGTACATCCCAACCTACATTGGCTACGTAGTTTTGGAATACAAGGATTGCTTCTAAGGATCACACCCTCTACTGGCTAACAGGTGAATCCCCATCCTTGGGTTCACTCGGTGTTGAATCCTACTCCCAACTGAAGAGACAGTGAATTGAACTATTACTAATAGTATTGTTTAATTGATTTCAACAGAGATCACTAAAATTCCGTTGACTAACAGAATACTATTGAGATCTAATAACTGACTGAGATTACTGAGGTTACTAAGATTATCGAGGGTACTGAGATTACTAAGTTTTCTTTAGTTATGTAACTAACTGAATTCTAATGATCATGGATTGACTGAGAGTATCATGAAAACTGAAACTGGCTCTACACACACATATAAATTATTGGGTTCAAGTACCCCCAGGACTCGATAGCATGAAACTGACAATACCTGACACTTCTTGAACACGTGACCAATATCAACAATTTATAATACAATAAGTTGGGTATTTCATGAAGAACATGGTTATAATAATGTTGTACATGGATTGAATTGTATATAGACATGTCATACTTTCATCAACCTAATCTCATGAACATTCCATCAATTACTCATAATGCACTCAATAACATGGAAATCATCCTTGATCGTAAGGGTAAAACATGCATTTATCACTTGGGTCACAATTGAGCCATAATACACAATTTCTATTCTCTTAGGCATTTTTTCAAACACCTTACATTCACCTCTTAGGGCATAGGCTTAATCATCAAATTAACACATCATAACCACTACGTTCATAGTCTTCAACTCGCATGCTTACATAGTTTCATAAAAATAAATAAAGATTCCAACATGGGAATATACAATCATAATCTCATGAACATAATAAACCCACAACAAAACATTCACAATACATGATTTAAAACTTGATTCTTGGGCTTCATGTATGAAAGGAGCCATGAATGAACACTATGCATACCTTAGTTCTTAATTTTACAAAGATTGACGGAGAGATTCTTGAATTTGAATCTCCAATTGAAAACCCTAACTCGTTCTTGAGAGAAACTTGAGTGAAACATTATATTTTGGGTGAACTATGGATGAATCACGTGTTATTGGGTTTAGATAAGGAAGGGAAATTGACTCTTTTGCCCCTTAAAGACGCGGATATTTAATGACTAAAAATTGGGTGCCGATGCTACAAACGACGTAGCGCATTGATGGCTGCAACACGATACTCGACGCGTCGTTCCATGATCACATCGAGCCTCAGAAGTTTTGGCTCTGGAATCCAGCACAAATGTTGACCAACGCGATTCGTGCTACGGCATGCCAAAATCGTATTGGTCTACTGTATTGGGATTCCGAACATGATCTAAACGTGTTTTGAAAAACCCAAAACTTGTTCGGAAACACCTATTGACCTCTCTAATCATGAATTAATAAAACAAATATGGACCATTAAAGGACATTAAGGTGGCGAAATAAGATTGTCAACTTTCGAAGGACAAAAATAAACTAAGTCTGGGAACTTAGCTAAAATTTTCTAAGTCTGGGACCCCTTGACAAGCTTAAAGGACTGAATTAATGTTAAGAATTTTATGGGGTCTTACAATATGTTCCCCTTGGGAACATTCATCCTCAAATGGGACTGACTGAGATGGTGGAAATGATAATCTGAAGTACATACTGAACATGAACAACTGAAACATGATCCTATAACTGACATGACTGATAAGATGAATATATATATTATTCTAAACATGCATATCTGATGTATTTGTAACTGGTTCATGAATGCATGACTGAGATTTCTGATATGCTGAGTTTCTTACCATGAGAATGCATATCTTATACATGATTATGTGACTGAACTGATACATGAATGCATGACAGAATATGTAGTGGTAATTGATACCAAGTTTATCATGGAAATCTGTTCATGAAACTGAATGTCGAGTTTGTAACTGAAATCTAAACTTGAAATTGGATGAGTTCAAGGAAGACTATAACCTTAAACTGAAAAATACTGGTGAGTCTGAGATTAACTACCAAATATATCTGGGAAGAAACATGAGAACGTAACTAAGTCTGAAACATGACACCCGAGTTGGATATCATTATCTGAACTGAGCACCTTAAATACGAGGCTTACGGCTGAGGTCGGAGTTTGAGGGTCAACTAACGAGTATCCCTTATTCGAAACTGGACTCATTACGAAAAGAGAGTATGACATGTTTAAGTCATGAAAGTTCAAGAGATTACAGTGTATCTCCCCCTTGGGACACTATGTTCCCTAGAGAATGCTGGGATGACATTGCTGAGATATTAAGAAAACTAAGGCAATGCACAAAGCACCTAGGAACTGAATTGCGACTGATTATCTGAAATCTGAAACTAAGGCATGATACATAAATCTAGTTGAAAACACAACTACGTAGTTGGTCCATCTTAGAATGGTCACATTTATGAGACTCTGGATAGTGTGACTAGATGGAAAGATAGGGAAGCCACACCATCCAAACTTGTTCGTCTGACTGTTAAACTGAATTACTGGCTTTATGGACTAACTCATGCTGAAAAGTTGTACCTGACTGAAGCATTCCTATGATATTGTTTCTATAGAGTTCGAGTGAATGAAAGGAGAAAATGAATCTTGATTTGGCCTGAGTAGGACATCTGAATAGGAGATCTCTACATGGCTGGGATTTTTGTATTAGGAGGAAAGGCCTATGAAACATCGTCAAAGATAAGGTGACTAAACTTTATGCACTACAACTGAGACTATTGAAAAGATTCACATGGGCGCTGAGCAAAAATCCATAAGTATACTAACTTATCTGATTAACTGAATGACTAGTAGCTGAATACTGGACATGTAAAACTGAACTGCACTTTGTTTGGGATAGATGGACTGAAACTATAGAGTATTATGCATAAAAGGTAATGACTGACTAGGTAACATGAGGAAATTAAGCATGAGTGGAGGAAAATTGTATTACCTTAGGAACACAAGACCAGGATTCTAACATGATTCGGGAGCATTCTGAACACTGAGGTACTGAATACTAATATCTGCGTAACTGTTGGACATATGCTATGGTTGGGAAATCATAAAATTGGACTGAGTTTCTGATTTGACCGGACTAGGACTGGGACTGAGATTGTAACCATAACTAAGATTGTAACTGAGACTGAATATTCATTTTCTATAACTGAGGGTTAGACTGGTACGGGAGTACTAAATTTGGATGGCCAAGTAACTGATAGTTGAAAGCCACGGTTCTATTGGACTATCTGAGTCCTTTACAGAATATTGATTACTAAACTGACACTATAACTGAGGCCTACGGGATGGAACATTATTACTACAGATTCATCTAGGGATCTAAGCTGAGGGTATACGTGGCATACTCTGAGTTTGACTGAACACTAAGAGTAAAGTCATGAATCGTGTGGGCTTAGAATACTGTAAAGCATGGCATGAGTGCATGAGTCATGAGCTGCATGAACTAGGTTTGGAGTTTCTAAATTCATGGAACATGATCCGTAACATTGGATGAACTTGGAATCCTCATACAAGTAACTTGAAACACACACTATTCTATGAAAAATGCATGGATATAAGTTGTATTCATGGGACTGAAACATAAAGCATGCGTAAGTATCGAGAGGGTTAAAGTACAAAACTTTGCACTGAGGTAGAAATAGATTAGGAATCATATTTCCTTAGTGATTTTCTACACATACTAGCATTACTACTAGAAGCTAAAGGCTTGACTTTCTAAGATATCATAACTGGATAGTTACTAAATACCTGTCGGGCTGTGTTAGACTAACTCACTAGGGTAGAGACTGGAAAAGGTCCTATAATATTTAATCTTACCTTAAATTTGACTGCTTTGAAAGGAGTTACAAAAGAACAAGGAAGCTCCTAAATCTGAAGAAATGTGATCATGTAAATGAGGGACCTATACATACCAGTGGTTGTAACAGGAGGACTTTCCTAATCCTGTTGGGACTAAAGTGCATAGAGTCTATTTGGGTGTTGCCCACTGATAGCACTGGGACTGGCACCCAGCTTATTCAAGCGACCGGACTGAGAGTTTGACTGGAGCTCATGCTCACTCGCACGACATGAATACTGAAAGAAAGGAAACTGTTACTAAAATTTCTCATAGCCTCATGCACATAAGTATGGTGCAAAACACACTCATGTACAATACTCTACTAGATATGACTTTTCAGACTTCCTAGGACACTGTTGAAGCTTAGGCTATGATACCAAGTTTGTAATGCCCCAAATCTAGTACCTGGAATTCTACATGGTGCTCATAATCTTGAAGGACCAAGAGCTAACCCATGACTGATATCTGTAACTGAGCACTGAATAATAATAATAATAATAATATTGTAAATGCAAAAACATGTACTGAAAGGCCATAAGGTTCAATACTGATACATAACTAAAAATATGGTATAAAAATACCAAAACAACTGAAATAACTATCTGAACTTCTTATAGTCTGAAAGCCTCTCAAACTGAACTTTCTAAATAAAGAGTTGATAGGATAATCGCCCAACTAAATCCATCTACTAAAATAAACTAAGTACTAAAAAAATAAAATAATCAAATAATAACATCCTCGAATGATGAGGACTCACTGCTGACTCTGACTACTGAAACTAGAATGCTACTGATACTCCAGAGCGCGTGCTTCTGAACCTATGGTATAAAACACCATAGCGCAAATATGTCAGTATATGAATGTACTAGTATGCAAGTGAGGTAGGCTGAATTCATGGGGTTCATATGCATTAACAATAATAACTAACTGAATAACATGAACATGAGAATACATGTATGAATACGTAACTGTAATTGAGATCGTGATAAAACTGACTCATGAATTTTGATAATGTAGATTTACTGATATCTGAGTACTAATACTTGGATACTGAATGACTAATTCTATTAAGTACTAAGGAACTGATGTCATATTACTAATAAAGGAATGACTATTTCTGATAGTTCTGATTATGAAAAATTGGTCTGATTGACTGTATCTAACAGTCCTAAAATCTGAACACCGGTAACATAAATTTCGTATAATTAATATACTATTGACTGGGTGACTTTGTCTAACATTCCTGATTCTAATGGAACTAGCTGGGTTCTATACTGATCTGAGCAACTGTATCTGACAATCTTGAAACTATAGAACTAAATTAAGTTTTATTACTGAGACTGGATCTGAAAGTTAGACTGTGGGAGTTAATCATCTAACCAACATGCGTCGAAACTGAACTGGTTGGGTCCAAACTGCAACCCCAGCTAGAAAGGTGTCAGTACCATACCATAGGTAAAGCCAAGTTGTGAGTAAACCCTCTCTGACAGGGAGTTCTTCTTTCTACCGCTCTAAGTAGGAAAATTCAAATGAGGTATAAGATCCCTAAACTCGTAGGGTATATCTCAACCTACACTTCCTACATAGTTCTGGAATGCAAGGATTGGTTCTAAAGATCACACCCTCTACTGTCTAATAGGTATTCCCCATCCTTGGGTTCATTTGGTGCTGAATCCTACTCCCAACTGAAGAGACACTGAACTGATTTAAACTGAACTAAACTGTTACTGATAGTATTATTTAGTTCATTTGAACAAAGTTCACTAAATTTCCATTGACTGACGAAATACTACTGAGATCTAATAACTGACTGAGATTACTGAGGTTATTGAGATTACGAGGGTACTGAGATTACTGAGTTTTCTTGAGTCATATAACTGACTAAATTCTAATGACCATGTCTTGATTCAGAGTATCGTGAAAACTAACACTAGCTCTAGGCACAAAGCTAAATTTTTGGGTACAAGTACCCCCAGTACTCAATAACATCAAACTGACAAGACCTGACACTTCTTGAACACATGACCAATATCAACAATTCATAATACAGTAAGTTAGGGATTTCATGTAGCACATGATTATCATAATGCTTTACATGGATGGAATTGCACATAGACATGTCATACTTTCATCAACCTAATATCATGAACATTTAATAAAATACTCATAATTCACACAATATCATGGAAGTCATCCTTAATCATAAGGGTAAAGCATGCATTTATCACTTGGGTCACAATTGAGCCGTAATACACAATTTATATTCTCTTAGGCATTTTGTCAAATAGCTTACATGCACCTCTTAGGGCATAGGCATAATCATCAAATTAATACATCATAACCACTACGTTCATAGTCCTCAACTCGCATGCTTACATAATTTTATAAAAACAAATAAAGATTCCAACTTGGGAATCATACAATTATAATCTCATGAACATAATCAACCCACAACAAAACATTCATAATACATTATTTAGAAACTTGATTCTTGGGATTCATGGATAAAAGGAATCCATGAATAAATACTATGCATACCTTAGTCCTTGATTTTATAATGATTCACGGAGAGATTCTTGAAATTGAGTCTTGAATTTGAATTCCTAATTGAAAACCCTAACTTGGTCTTGAGAGAAACTTGAGAGAAACACTATATTTTGGGTAAAATATGGCTGAATCGAATGTTATTGGGTTTATATAATGAAGGGAAATTGACCCCTTTTCCCGTGAAAGATGAAGACATTTAAAGACTAAAACTGGGTGGCGACATTACAAACGATGCGGCGCGTTAATGGCTGTGACGCGATACTCGACTCGTCGTTCCATGATCGCGTCAAGACTCAAAATTTTTGGCTCTGGCATCCTGAACAAATGTTGACCAACGCAATTGGCGATGCAGTGCGCCAAAATCGGAATGGTCCACTATTTTGGGACTTCAAACATGATCTAAATGTGTTTCAAAAAACCCAAAACTTGTCTGGGAACACCTATTGACCTCTCTTATCATGAATTAACAGAAAAATATAGAGCATTAAAGGACATTAAGGTGTCAAAATGAAATTGCCAACTTTCGAAGGCCAAAAATAAATTATGTTTGGGAACTTAGCTAAAATTTCTAAGTCTGGGACCCCTTGACCAGCTTAAAGGAATGAATTAAGAATTTTATGGCGTCTTACACATTTTAATATCCGACTATTAGTGAGTAGTACACTAAGGGCAAGCTTATGGTTTATTATCTATCATGTATGAATTCCTTATTGAGAGTGAGTGATTGAAATTAAATATTCCCCTCATGAGAAATATTGAAAAATTGTTAGTGGTATGGGGAAACTTTTATCTTGTGAGGGTTCATGTAGATAAAAGTCCTGATTACTTATTGTGTTGTTTGATTGAGTGTTTTGATTGAGTTTGCCAACAAGTCAGATGTCAATATTAAGATAATGAGGGTTGAAATAATTTGTTCATGTGCATAAAAGGATTCTTTACATGTTTTGAGATAAAGTGTCATTATTATAAATTGTAAGTGCCTAACACAAGCATAACTCTTAGGTTGTGATGTGGAGCTAAATTAGGTAGTAAGTTTGTGATGTTTCGAGGACAAATAAGGTTTTAAGTGTGGGGTGGTAATCTTGGGCGTATTTATATATCCAATCCTCAATATTCACTAATATTTAGACTTGTTTTGAGACCCAAAAGGTGGTATTCTTATTGCATTTCAGACTTGATTGATTTTTGTATCTAACCGACATGATTAGTGATGTAGGGTAAATTTATAATGAATTTGGTTAAAAAATTGGAAGCATATTATAAATCAAGTGATGATTGATGCGGTGAGTTGATAATAAGAAGTATCGTGGACTCTGGAAGAAGTTAGAAACAAAGTTGGGATGGTTGGATCAGATAGCAGAGAAATGATCTGGAAAAAATGCATGTTGTGCCTTAAAATTAGTGGAAAGAAAATTTCAGTGGCCCAGGGCAATATGCCCGTGACGCGGGCTCCAAAACTGGGCTCTCAAGACTTAGCAAAATTTTTTAAGGTGAATTCCATAGAACCGGGTGATAATCCCACCCACGAGGCCTCACCTGGGGGGGTGCTACATCTAAGGCGATGCATCACTTGGAGTGGCACTATAATGAAGGCGAACCCTTACTTAGATCGGGGCTATAGACAAGGTGATGCGGGCTCCACTCCACCCAAGCTAATATTGTTCTAGTATATAAGGAACACGTGAACACAATTTCAATCACTTTTGGCAAGCAAAGCAATGGCGGAAAACCACAAAAATATCTCTTTTAGGGTTCTTAGACATTCTTTTGAACTTCTTTACTTCAAGATTAATTCTTGGTATGATTAATTACTTATTTTTTATGTTGAATTCAAACATGAGTTGCTAAACACCCTTTTTCTAGGGTTGATTCTAAGAACATGATTACTTTTTAATCTTTTTATCATAGTTTCTTGTTGTATTATCTTATGGGTTATTCTTAATTTTCTTGAGCTTACTATTTTGATGAGTGGACACCATTAGAATAAATCTATATTTTTATGTGAATCTAAGAGGAGAATCATGAAATGGAGTGAAGAAATTAAAGATCTTAAATAGAGGATTTAAATTAGCACCTAAGATAGGGATCTACCAAGGAGCCTTGTTTGTCTCAATTGATAGAAGATAGTTATATGCTACTAGATGAATTATTGCATCTCTGAGCGAGTTGTAGTTGCAGTATTCAGATAGATTGAAGATTTGAGGTTGGGAAACCAAGATCGTACCATTAACCTTGCGAATCAATAACCCGATAACCAACTAGAATGCAATAAGAAGATAGAATTGTATTATTGTTAGATATGCCTCAACCCTTGAATTCTCATCGTTTCTATTTACAACCGTTGTTTTCTTTGATATTGTCACAAATTGTTATTTCTTATTTATTAATTTATATTTTTATTCTAAATTTCACAATCATCTTGATAGTTTACAACACTTAATACCTCTTTGTCTAAAACTAAAAATTGGTTAAATTTCTAATTGCTTAGTCCTCATGGGAATGATATCTGACAATCTATGTCACTATATTAATTGTACGATCACGTACACTTTCATGTGCATTTGAACACAATAGTAGGAGATGTCGTTCCCCTATTGGGTGGTATAAAGTTGGTAAGGGTAAGTTGTTTGGCCCTGATTTGGTTCACCATGCCTTGGAAAAGGTGAAGGTGATTTGAGAGAGGTTGAAAGTTGATCAAAGTTTCCAAAAGTCCTATGAGTCTATGAGATGTATGGATTTGGAGTTTAATATTGGTGATTGGGTATTCTTGAAATTGTCTCCAATGAAGGGAGTAATGTCGTTTGGTAAGAAGGGGAAGTTAAGTCCGCAATATGTTGGTCCCTACTTGATTTTGAAAAGGGTTGGCAATGTTGTTTATGAATTGGAGTTGCGTTATTAGTTTGATGTCCATCCATCAGATATTCCATGTGTCTATGTTGTGAAATTGTATTGGTTATCCTTCATTGGTTGTTCCCTTAGAGAAAATGGGTATTTCTGACTCTTTATCCTATGAGGAGGTCCCAATGAGGATCTTGGATCGATAAGTTTGCTAGTTGTGAACGAAAGAGGTGGATTTTGTTAAGGTTCTATGGAGATACCAAAAGTCCGAGAAAGTTGGGAGGTGGAAGAGGGCATGAAGTCCAAGTATCTGCATTTGTTTTTCTTCTCAGAAACTCATGTGTGAGGTATGTGTTGATTTTCTTATCTTTGTTGTATATATTTGCTTTCTTACTTGATTAAAGTTTGGTTTAATGTGTTAAATTATGCTTGTTCTTTCCTTACCCATCATTCGAGGATGAATGATCCAGGTGGGGGAGAATTGAAACACCTTGGTTTTTGTCCCTTAGAAAAATTGCATAAGTTTGAGATTCTGGACAACATACAACTAGAAGGTACTAGTCATTTGTTTGGGTACAGGTTAGGTCCCCTTTATCATATGTTAGTCAATGTGTTTAGGTTTGTTTTTTTCCAACATATGACTAAGTATCATACTTGTTGTATGGTAGGATACGAGGTGTATGATACCAAGTAGTATGATTCCCTAAGTTTGGTCTAGGTAATTCTAACCAAGGTACGGTTCCCATGGTGCTTCTCTTATTATAATCTATGACCTAATCTTTTTTAGTCATATGTTGGTCAAATAGGGGTCTTAGGTGATTCCTAGGGTTTGATTTAAGGGTACCACTCGTGCCCTAGGGTACGATTTAGGGGTGGAAGTCGTACCCCCCTGAGAGCGAATTTCAGCTTTTAAGTTGAGGGAATTCCAGACATTTCCCACCCCAAAACCGTTAATTCACCACATTATATATCATGTTGAGTCCTCTCATAATACTTATTGGAAGATAAAAAATCACCAAAAACACTCTCTAACTCACTGTTGAAGATTGGAGTCTAAGGTTCCACAAGTGTTCTTCTAGAGGCTAAAAGGGTCAAGTTCTTTCCGTAAATCATCTTTTATAAGGAAAGTCACTCTTCCCTCATTGTTATTTATCAAATATCATGTGTTTTAAACATTTTCTTTTATTCTTGAATGGTTGTTTTTAAAACAAATGTTGATGGTTTTGATGCATAGTGATGAGTATTGTTTACTCTTGTTTAAACTTGTGTTTATACATGTTTTTGGTGATGGTTTTCACATGTGGGTGCTTGTTGATTATATTTTAACAAATTGGTCGTGCTTAAACCTAAGCTTGATGATTTATACTTTGATGTTAGTCTTGGTAAATATATGCCCATGTTGTTTGTGAAAATGTCTAAGAAAAATATCTAGTCACACGTTAATAATGTTTTGAAGTTAGGCAATGGCTGAATGAGTAAGAATCATTGGTAAATGACTTTGTAAGGTCCGTGTTAGACATATAATGAGTTAATTGGTAACCTTGGTGGTTTTCATGGTTAAAAAGGGGTTTGAGTCCCTAAACATGAAATTGATAACGCTCAACTTACACGTCAATTTAGTGCAAGGCGTTCTTCGTCAATATATTTACCCAACTTTGGTGTTGGGGTCGAATCCACAGGGAACAATGTGAGTGGCAATTAAACTAGTTTGAAACTAAATCCACAAGTTAAATTCAAACAACTAGCATGAAATGATAAAATGGGGGTTTTGAGTTTAACAAGTAATTATCGGTTGCTTTGATTAGTGTTCGTAATCAAGAATTTCTGAAAAACCAGAATTATGTTCACTTAAGGCTTCCGGTACTTGACAGATGTTAACGGTGGTTCAATATTCTCATGGTAGGTAGAATAACAAGCTATCTTTATAGATGTTATGCTTAAATGTCTCTCGACCTGCTTAAGCGTTTAATTTTCTAATCCTCTAGGACTTAGGGAATTTCTATTCATTGCCAAGATTTTACCTCAGGTTAACCAACCTTGTTACAGCGCTGATTATTAAATTATGTATTTTTTAGTCCCTGTTGATAATAACTAGTGAATCGCAGATTAGATCACAAAGGAAAATCCCAGAATAATGATAATAATCTCTTCAAATTATTTGCTTTTTCAAGCCAAGAAATTAGAGAGAAAATATCACAAGTATTGTCAAAACTCAATATGTGGATCCCTCTAGAAAACCCTCAAACAAAGCTTTAAATAGTTCACCCTAACTAAGGAAACAAAATCAAGGTTACAGCTTTTTCTCGGAATAGACGATGACTATTGGCGACGCCATATCAGGATCCTGACGACTTATCAAGAATGTCATCAGGTCTTCTTCAAATTTACACTAGTCCTGTCTTAGATTGACGGCAACTTCTGATGACTTATAAGGACTGTGATGACTTATCAGAAATGTCGTCACACTTTTGCTCCGATTATCATGTCCTACCTAAGTCTGACGGAATTCCTGATGACTTATCACCATTATTATGGCCTATCACAAAATATCGTCGATTCTACCAGATGGAACTCAATCCCTGTTTAACGCTGGCAATGTCCTTGATAGCCTATCACCGGTATGATGACCTATTATGAATGTCATCAGCTGCACTTGTCTTTTAATTGCTTCAGATTTCAGCTCTTTTGCTTCCATCCTCGTTGGTTCCCTATCATCTTAGCTTCTACTGCAAAATTAAAGATAAAACAATCAAAAACAATAAAAATTGCTTAAGACTTTGCAATTATTCTCAGTTAAAAGCCTCAAATGTGTTAGCATCTGCTCACGCATCAACACCCTCAACTTAAAACAATTGTTTGTCCTCAAGAAACTCAGACACAACTAAGAGAATACAAAGTATATTTGGTATTCAACCATCCATATTATCTCAAAACATCTTCACCATCTCCAAGTTTAAGCAATTTACAATCAACTATGTATGTTATTGAAGAGCAACAACATGACACACAGGAATCAAGATATAGCATCAATTCAGCAAACAACAACCATGCACGTAACAAGATTACACTATCCAAACAAGTTAGCAACTAGCAACGTAACCAGTGTGCCCTCACTACAAAGAAGTCCCACTTCACTTATATCAGACACTACATATCTAACCATGGGGACAATCACCAAACACTCACTCTTAAAATGAAGTTCCAATCAATGTATGTTGATTACCATAGGCTAGGGCTGGTATGATACTCGATGATATTTAAATTGATTAAGCCTCCTTGATACTACGCTAGCCTTTTGGGGTTTCACTCATTAGCCTTTTTCTATTCTTCTCTTTTCTTGATCACACTTATTCAGGCTGGGTGCGGTTCTTTTCTATAATCACTTCTTCTTTTTCACAACTTTTCTTTTCTTTCTCTTTTCCACTGCACTCAGCTTTTTATTCTTTTATTTTACTCTACCTTTCTTCATACTCACTTTACATCATGCACCCCTATGATAGTCACCCTCAACTCAGGCCATTTGCCTAAGTAAATGTACACTGTGTCCAAGGAGGACCAGGGCTAAAACAGGTTCATTATGATATAAATTGGAAAAGTGACAGGTGTCATGAAAAGAAATAGGCTAATCAGGCTCAAAGAAGGGATCAAGGGATATTCTACATACAAGGAAGGTTATTTAGGCGAAAAGTAAGCTAATATCAAAATGGTCTATGATCTTTTACTAACCCCTATCCTTCAACCAAGGTAAGACTAACCGGGCAAGATCTAGATTTCAAAATACAATGGGAACTAGGTATTATCTCACACACACATGGCACAAAGGTACATCACAAGCTACTACCCATTCGGTTCATGCAATTGTTTAGCAATGGTTATCATGTTACTATAACTAATGCCATAACAAGATGCACAGTGGTCACACATAAATGCATATCACACAGTTATAAAACAGACCTTTGGAGAGGTGTTCAAAAATCAACAAAAATGTGTCAACTTCCATAAATACTTATTTTTCTCCCAATTAACCACAACACATCACAAAATAAAACACAATAAGCCTAAAAATGTCAGCTCTACTAGGAACAAAACTCTGGGGAAAAGAGGCACGACAACAAAAACCCCAAGAGGACATCAACACCCATAAGTAGCTCCACCCTCAACTTAAAATCATGCAATGTCCCCAATGTGTTAAACCAAAATAAGAGAGTTAGAAACATACCTGTGGAACCATGGGTGCGAAGATCTGATGTCAATGACATAATATGAATACAAAAAACAAAATACCTTGGGTTTCCTCCCAAGAAGCGCCTAATTTAGAGTCGCGGCACGACAATATTTAGTCATCCTTTATCCCTCCACTTTGACGATTTGACTTTCACCCCCAACTTAGAGTCCATCTTCTTAACTCAATCATAGGGTGGTGGTACAAAGATTAAGAAGAGGAGTAATGGATGATGCATGGAAAAAACTCGGTCTTAAAGTGAGGTGTGTTTTTATGTTGCTTATCAAGTGTAAAATAAAGAATATAGGATTCTTGTTCCTCATTTTCACACTCTTCCACTATTTTAGATGATTCCACTGACAAGATATCATCTAAACATAATGTGAAAAAATTCTTCGAGTGAGGCCCAACTAATTCTACTTCCAAATTTACACTGTCTACTACACACTCACTTTTATTGAATTTCTCAATATCAGTCTCAAGATTAAGATGGCAATCGAGTGATTGCAATTCTTGACTTTTCTCCTCAAATTGGCTAATGTCCTCCTCATATTCTTCTTTGTTTATCCACTGTAAACATGGTAGGAGTGGTAACTCCTTTAGGTCTTCCCACAGCTATTCTTGATTCTCTAAAATTCATTTTATCGATTTATTTGCTTAAATTGTAACAGCACACCAATCTTTAGTATGATCAATTTGACCACAAGTCAAACACCAAGTTACAGTAAGTAGGACAGTATCCGGATCATATTGTGAAGGTCCAGTCCATGCACTTCCAGGTATATCTGGACAGCAAGCCTCACAACATGGTCCCCCACAATAATAACAAGAATCATCACAAGAATAGTCATCACTCAAAAAACCATCTATCCAGGCTGACATCTTAAGAACGGTGTGAGAAAAATAAAAATAAAAAGAATAAAAAAAAAATAAACTAAACAAATATTTACAAGTTTGAATTCAAGCAAGTAGGCTAAATTCCAAACCAACTCAATACGCCAAATTGTTCCCCAGCAACGACGCCATTTTTTATAACGCTCAACTTACACGTCAATTTAGTGCAAGGCAGTCATCGTCAATATATTTACCCAACTTTGGAGTCGGGATCGAATCCACAGGGAATAATGTGAGTGGTGATTAAAAGAGTTTGAAACTAAAGCTAAAAAAAATTCAAACAACTGGCATGAAAAGATAAAATGGGGGTTTTGAGTTTAACAAGTAATTGTCGGTTGCTTTGAGCAGAGTTCGTAATCAAGAGTTTCTGAAAAACCAGAATTATGTTCACTAGGGCTTCCGATACTTGATAGATGTTAACGGTGGTTCAAGATTCTCATGGTAGGTGGGATAACAAGCTATCTTTATCGATGTTATTCATAAATATCTCTCGACCTACTTAAGTGTTTAATTTTCTAATCCTCTCGGACTTAGGGAATTTCTATTCACTGCCCAGATTTTACCTCAAGTTAACCAACCTTGTTACAGCGCTGATTATTAAATGATGTATTTTCGAGTCCCTATTGATAATTTACTTTCTACTATATTTGATTTCTTTCTCAAGCAAATCAAAGAAGGTGTGTCTCCTGTTTTCAACCAACAGACGTTAATTAAAGCTTCAGAATTATCAAGAAATCCTACCGTCTTTAAAATTTTGAATACTTAGAACCTCATCAAGACCTAATCCTAGATCCCATAACTCAGGTTAATGGAGTTTAGCCACTCATGATGTAACAAATGAAACACATAATTGAATTCATGCTTTGAAAGATAAACTTACAGAGATGAATAATAACTAGTGAATCGCAGATTAGATCACAAAGAAAAATCCCATAATAATAATAATAATCTTTTCAAAGTATTTGATTTTTCAAGCCAAGAAATTAGAGAGAAAATAACAATAGTATTGTCAAAACTCAATGTGTGGATCCCTTTAGAAAACCCTCAAATAAAGCTTTAAATATTTCACCCTAAATAAGGAAACAAAATCAAGGTTACAGATTTTTCTCGGAATAGATGACAACTATTGGTGACGCCTTATCAGGATCCTGATGACTTATCAAGAATGTCATCAGGTCTTTGTCAAATTTGCACTAGTCCTGTCTTAGATTGACAGCAACTTCTGATGGCTTATCAGGACTGTGATGACTTATCAGAAATGTCATCACACTTTTTCTCCGATTCTCATGTCCTGCCTAAGTCTATCGGGATTCCTGATGACTTATCACCATTATTACGGCACAAAATGTTATCGATTCTACCAGATTGAACTCATTCCCTATTTAAGTCTGACGATGGCCTTGATAGCCTATCACCGGGCTGACAACCTATCATGAATGTCGTCAACTGCACTTGTCTTTTAATTGCTTCAGATTTCAGCTCTTTTGCTTCATCCTTGTTGGTTTCCTAGCATCTTAGCTTCTACTGCAAAATCAAAGATAAAACAATTAAAAATGGCAAAAGTTGCTTAAGACTTTGCAATTATTCTCAGTTAAAAACCTCAAATGTGTTAGCATCAGCTCACACATCAGTAATCAAAATATTTTTGAACTAAAGTTTTGTGTAAGAATTCTAATGAAGAACGAATGGGTTGGTAAAGGTCCTGATTACAACAATTTGCATGGAATGGTTATTTAAACTAAGGCATTGGCCTATTAAAGTGATTGATTGATAAATAGTACATAAAAACCTTGTGGTCATGTATGGTGTTGAATTGTAGCCTTGATGGCTTGAGTTTTCTAAGTGAGTTAGAGTCCTTAAATGTTGAACTAAGTGGATGTGAATGCATGGTGAAAGGGTTGAAGTCCCAATATCGTCTATTAATGGATGCAATGTCTTGTGGTTAGAGTCCATTTTATTAAGAAGATGGCTTGTGGTTAGATTCCTCTTGTCTAATAAAACAATTTGTGGTTAGAGTCCATTTTTCTAATAAAATGGATTGTGGTTAGAGTACACTTGTTTAATAAGATGAGTTGAGGTTACAGTTTTCTTTCTTGATATAACTGGGAAATTCAAACTTCCTAACCTATGCGAGTGAGAGGCTAGATTCCTCCACTTCAAGTTTCATAATTGGGTGCTTCGAAATGCCTGCTAAGGCCTTGTTTAATTTTTCGACACCTGATGTATCAATATATCTACATATATGCCTATTTATATGGATATGGTTGCATATGATGTTTTGACTGAGTTTTGAATGATGACACTATTGTATCCTTATCCTTACATTACATGTTAGCATTCAAACCACTAACCATCTCCGGATGCTATGTCCTCACGAGACAGAAGGGCCGGAGCTTCATCATTTCTTCCTATGCAGTGACCAGGTAGAGTGTCTCAAGTGTTGACATTTACGTAGTGAGATTCCATACTTTGGAATACATACATTTCATGACCTTTCTACCTTATGTCATAGACTTATTTTAGACTTAGTTTTAGCTATTGTCGGGGGCATCTCCCAACACATCATTGACTTCAGATTTGTAGAGGCTTAGTGGATGACTGTGGACTTTGGTATGTTGATTTTGTATGTTCACATTAGTGGACTGATTAGACACTTCTTAAGTGATGATTGTTAGTTTTATTTTCGCTATCTTGTTAAATTATCAGACTTCATCTGACACTTGTGGATTAATGTGATGGTTAGGTTAGGTTAGGTTAACGGGGCAAACTTCAATCCTTGTTGGGCTCTAGATTCTCATACGACAAGGCTCAGTTTTGGGTCGTATCATATGTATTGATTAGGAATAGTTGGGATCATGTCCCGACTACCTATAGCCAATATTAGTAGAGGCTCCATAAATAGTCATTTAGAGTTATTGTGTGTAGTTTTAGTTCTTTTTTCTCTTAGATTACAATGTTGTAAATTTTTAATAGTTACGTATTGAAATAACATATCTCATGATTTTTCTTCCACTCAGTCAATTTAGTTTTTATATTGGTTTTAATCAGTTGCTCAAGCATTATTCCAGTACCATGGTTATCATTGAATCACTCATGGTACAAAGCACTGTGTTAAGACTAGGGGGTCATCGCTGTCATGACACAATTTATGAGTTATGATGACACCGACTCTATCCTGCCAGTAGGTAAGTTGAACCATATCCCTGAGCTAGATGCAATGGTCTAACTTGTTGGAAAATGGCCTAAAATCCAAAAAATAACAATTAAAGACTTAACTAGCAATAGTATAGTCATAAAGGCCTAATAGATAGATAGGAAATCAACAACCATCTCAAGACTCAGTAACATTGGTACAAGAGCTACTACAAATGAACTATGAGTACTGAATAGTCAAATACAATCCATCTCAAAGATGAAATATTAGACATAGATAAATATAAGAAAATAGGGTAAAGCTCACCCAATCTCTGAAATTAATCTAGCAGAAATGTCTAATCAGTGGTGGAAACTAGTACCCGGATCAGTTCCAAAAGATATAGAAGTGTAGTATGAGTACCAAAGCCATGGATACTCAGTAGGTATTATCTACCCAATACGCATCATCAGTCGACTGAGCTAAATCATGATATAAATATGATAAGATACAAAATAGAATAATATAAATCAAGATAAAAGAGTCAAACCTTGAAATACGCTTCAACAATGTTGTTTAAGAATAAGTAAATGCATATGAGATAATAACATAAAGATCATGCAATTATAACTATGATATTGTACCTTATAAGACAATTGGTGTAGAAAAGTAAATAACGCAACGCAGACCCCCAATAAGCCTGAATGGTACAATCAAGGAAACTAAGCAATCAAATAGCCATAAATTACCAATTTGCCATGCAAAACCCAAGAATCCATCCGAATAGTACCATATCATACATAGTTCCCAATGTTGGATTTGAACTAGAACTCAATAGCATCATTATCAGTACCGCCATTTTCTAGACTTGAATTGGAACTTATATTATCAAGATAATTATCAACTATGAGACTCTAATCGGAACCCATATTTATAAACCCTATCAACGAACCATATCACTAATCCATATAGATGAACTAACCTAATAGACTATATCAATACCACATCAATTAAGTCATGCCAATAACCAAGCCCATAGGCCATGTCAATAGTCATATTCATAAGTTACTTCAATAAACCTATCCATAAACTATGAATCATATTTTCAAGACCTTAACTATCTCTACAACCCATATCGTATCTATGAGCCATATTATATCTATAAGAAATATCATATTTATGAGCCATACATATCTATAAGACATATCACATCTATAATCCATATCATCTCTATAAGACATTAATAATTAATCACGTCATTAAATATATCATTACGTATGTCGATAGGCAATATTATTAATCATATCTGGAAGTCAAATCAATAATCATATATATATAAGCCATGTCATATCTATATATCATATCATTAATTATGTATATAAGCAATATCATTAGCAATACCCAGATTTAGCATCAATCCTTCAATAACAAACTAACATACTCAATAAATATATTCTATCTCTTCAAGTGTCAAACCAACAAATAATAAGAGTATATCATGCATAATTAAGTCTACAAATCAAGCATAAGTCTTGGCCTAATGTCATGACCCGAGATTATCCCCTAGTCATAACATGAGGCCTAAGGTCACAAGTGACCCTAAGCTAACCCATGGCCTGGCATGCAATAGAATAATGAATAAAGTAACAAAACACTGGGCAGAAGCTAAGTAAAATAACTGGTGAAAACCATAATAATGCAACATAGAATACTTAATATAACTAGAGATAGAATAAAGAACTATCTGACGACCAATCATGTTATATCTGTCTAAATGCATATACTCATAATGAGTTGTTGGGAAAAGCCCCCAATTAAATCCAACTAACTTAAACTGAAATAAACTAATAAGAACATAAAGAACCAATAACTAGTCCTTGAATGATGAGAACTTACCAAAAATTGTTGCTGAATATGGCACGAGAACGTGCTAAGTGTGGTCCAGGTATTGAGCACCCAAACCTATATTATGAAATAATATAGTGCAGAAAAGTATACAATCAGTACTTTTAATGTACTAAGTATGTGAGATGGGAAACTAGTGAACATAAATTGAATATGAATGCATGAACATATAAACTAAATGCAAAACCAAGTAGAAACATGTGTTGGATAAAACTTAATACTGAATAAATGATTATCTGAATAATTGGTAAAGAAAACCTAAATTGAACATAAACTAAAAATGAACTGAGGACTGTGGGAGATTACAATAACCAACATACCCTAATCTTAGCAATACTGAGGTCAAACCTGTAACCCCAATTGGAATGGTGTCAGTACCTTAACAAGGATACCAATACTGTGTAATGACCATCTAGGTCATTTCCTCAATTTGCATGCATTTCTAGAATTTCAAGCCTTCCCATAATAGCTACAGTTCATCTATGACTTACCAAAATTGTTGATTCAATAATAGAACAATTTGTTTAGATTTAGGCTCATTTCCCTATTTTAGAGATTTTATTATTTAGGATTTGGTCTCAGACCAAAACTTCTAGTAGATGGCCTCGAATGAGAATTCTAATGGCGCTATCAGCTCTGAAATGTCAATTTAGTCTAGGTGGACTCTTGGTTCGGGTCTCATGGCACTCGAGCTCATTTTTACCTATTGGTCGGAAAGTTAAGAAATTAGAAATTAGGTGTAGGACCCATATTTTGTTGAAACAACCTCAGATGGAAATTTTGACTATGCAGTAGAGTCTAGAACGTCGAATTTTTTATGGATACATAGTTCATTTGCATATATAGGATTTTAGATGAATCCCGAGGGCTTGGCAGACACTTAAAAATTTTCCAAGTCTATTGTTGTATCTGGTGCATCACTATAGCGGTACCAAGGGTCATGACCTCGATACCTTTTGCAATCACCAAGATACCGTGATTGTTGTATACATGTTGCAATCACGAGAAGTCTGACCATGCACAACTTGATGCAATCACGAGGCTTTGATTGCCAATATTGCTTGCGTGTGCAGAAAAAATATGTTGCAATTATGAAGCTTAGGTCACAATAGGGACACCTGAGCACCTGGAGTAGGTATAAATACCCCATTTTCATATCGTTTTATCCCATTTCTCATCTATTTCCAAGAGAAAAAAACCCTTAAAGTTGGGAGAGCTAGGTACTAGAGCTTGTGGATGACTTGGGGAGCTTGGATAAAGATTATTTCATGATTTACCTTTAAATTCATGGTAAGATTCCTTCAATTTCTTGATAAATTCTTAGAAATTTGGGTTTTGAATTCCTAAACTTTATGGGTTGATTTGAAACCCGATTTGTGTTCCATTTGTGTTCATCTTTTGAGCATACATTTTTTATCCTTAGAGGGACCTCTTGATGGGTTTAATTTTGAATTCCATTAGTGGGCTCGGCAGGCCTGTTCTTAACCCAAAATTTGACCTGACCAAATAAATGGCGATTTGGGTTTTATTTTACTCTTAATGATGCATAGATTACAATTTTGATGGCATGGTGGAATTTCAGGATCGTAGAGTGAAGACAAACATTTTATGGATAATTTAAGGATTTGTGGTTCGGAATTGAGATATGCCTCAATATACTCTTCTTCATAAGATGATGTATTTTATATATTCACATGTGAATGAGAATGTTAAGATTGATTATGAGTAGAACACTCTGAATGAGTCTTGATTATTTAAGTCTAGAGATTCGATGAAGGATTGGTTCCGTAAGGTGAAATACTTTCTATATTTCTAGGATCTCATTGCCTTCTTCATAGATTGTGCAAATTCGTAGAATAGTTATGATATGATGCTAGATTTGGGATGTAGTTTGAGTGTTGGAAGTGTGGTTAGTATGAATATTCTTATTTGGACTATTTAGCTACCTTGAAATTATAATTTTGGTGGAGTTGACTTAATTGCTCATGTTCTAGGTGGAATTCCTATCTTATGATTGATTATGGATTATGTGCCATGTAGAGGTCAATATAGACACTTAGGTCACTATGGACATGTTAACCTAGTTTAGGGTAGAAATTGCTTAAATTTGGAACTCGAGCATTAAAAGTAGGTTCCTCCGGCCCACCTTAGACCAAGACCTATATTAGCCCTTGTGGACTTATTTATGCATGTTAGACATAGTTGGGAATATTTAACCTTTAGTATAAGGTTAATTTATGACTTGGTTAATGATGGTGGTTTTTCTCAGATTACAATTATTGGCGTATAGCTATGATGTGGCTTTCGGATTAGATTTATGATATAGTTTATCAACATGCTTAATAATATAGGCATAGATATAGTTCTGATCTATGGCCTATAGATATGAGATTCCTTATAGATATGATATGCCTTATAAATATGAGATGCATCATAGAGATGATTTATGGCCTATAGATATTATATGCCTCATAAATATGCTATGTCATATAGATATGAGATGGCTTCTGGATACGATTATTAATTTGGGTTCCAGAAATATATGTGGTCCTAAGGCCGTGATTATGTTGTTGTAATTATTCCAGACACATTATTGGGACAAAGTCCATGTTATGATGTGGCTGTAGTTTATAGATATGTTGATACTTATGGTTCCATTAATTGAATACTGGTGATGGAATGCATAGATTCGGTACATTAATGATCATTAAATCCGTAAATGAGATGATTCCAACTAAAATATGATTTTATTATCGTTTTTCCTATATATGGGTTGAAACCTACTTGTCACCTTAAAAATAGATTTCTTCATAACAATAATTGCACTGTCTTAATGGATGACTTATGTGTAATGAGATTGATGATGATGTTTTAAGGATTTGACTGAGACAAATTTTGGCCTATGATTTGATGCTACTAATCACTCTAGTTGTAAGATATTTTGACCCTTTCTGCACTTTCATAATGATTTAGCCCCAAACTTTACCATGGGCAATGTGTTTAAGTATTTACGCTCTTTTTAGCCACAACTTAAGTTTGTGCACCTATTATATATCTATATAGTCATCTCTTCGGTATGGGACGGGGGAGTATGATGGTATTGATGATATGAATTTCAAGTAAAACCCTATCACAACCCAAACTTAGCCCTAGTCGCGATGGGTATCTCAAGTTCGCCAAGGACCAGATTCCACCCCATTGACCTAGCCCACTAGAACACAATAGAACAAGCAACGGATGAGTTCTGAACATGTAATAAGATAGAGCTGAGTTCTTAACATATAGATAGAGATGAGTTGCGAACATATAAAAAGATAGATAAATCAATAACAATAGGGATCTAAGAATCCACAGCACAATCCACCTACACTTTGTCTACAAAGCCTCTAAGAAACCAAACGTCAACCTAAGTCGGACATGCCCCCAACCATAGCCAAAAACCCACCAAAATGGTCTCAGACATAAGTAAAGACAAGACCACAAAATAAGGGCCTTACGGATAATGGAAGCTAACCATATCAAAGCTGACTCTCAAACAATCTAAAAATCACCTACCACTGTGTAAGGAAATAAAAGTATCTTCAGACCCTAATCGCTTGGGGATACAGTGTCCGGGGATAGTTAGTGAGGTAAGAGCTAGCATGTAACTCGAGTAAGGGATAAAATAATGCCATGATTAATTGATCTAGAACCATTCAAAACCATATACACATAATCATATACATACATATATAACATGAAGGGATAGGGAAAAAGGTTTAGCATAAAGTTTAAAACTTTAGCCTGGACTATGTAGCTATCCCGTCATCTAGACACCCATGGGCAATATGGGTTCAGCTCTCCTTGCTGATAGGCCCCTAGTGACTCTTTGCTACATGAACCATAGATATCTAAAAAAAACAAGGAATGCCCCGACACCACGTCATTCCAGGATATATATATATATAAATGTGAATTAAGCATACGGTTATCAAGACCCCCACGCTGGCAAATGTGGCTTCCAGTGTTCGTCCTCCCTGGTACTTACACCTTTATGGTAAGGTACACAATCCCCTATTAATCCCAATTAAATAGTTTACATCTACCTAAACTTCAATTGATGATAAGCTGACTGAAGATTAATCTTAGAGAAGCATCTAGGACCCTGAAGCTGGTCAAAGAGATTATCAATCCTAGGAATAGGATACTTACTCTTCACCGTCACTTATTCATCTGACAATAGTCTATGCACATCCAAAGAGACCCATACTACTTACACAATAAAAGCACTGGAGCACCCCACGGAGATACACTAGCATGGATGAAACCCTTATCAAGAAGATCTTTTAACTACTCTTTATGTTCTTTCAACTTAGCTAAAGCCATTCTATACGGAGGGATAGAGATAGGATGGGTGTCTAGTTAAAGATTAATCCCAAAGTCTATCTCCTATTTGGGAGGAATACTAGGGACATCATCGAGAAACACTTTAGGAAATTCATTAACCATCAGGAGATATTGCAAGGAAAGACTTTCAGAACTAGAATCCTTAATCCAATTTAGATGATATTGACACCCCTTGGAAATCAACTTTTGGGCTCTAAGATAAGAAATGAACCTTCCCTTAGGAACCAAGGATCTTTCTTTACATTCTATTATAGATTCATTAGGGAATTGGAAACTGACCTTACTGGTCCGATAATCCAGAGAAACATAGCATGACTGGAGCCAATCCATCCACAAGATCACATCAAAATCCACCATATCCAACTCTATGAAATCCACCAATATCTCCCTATGAAAGATGGACACCACATAGCCACTATAGACTTTTCTAGCCATGATAGAATCACCCACTAGGTAGACATAGAAAAGGCTCAGAAATACTCTCGGGACCAAAACCAAAATAAATACCCACATAATGGGTAACATAAGAAAGGGTAGAACCAGGATCAAACAAACAGTATATATCACGAAGGAAAATTTTCAACATCCATGTAACGACATCAGGAGATGCCTCAGATTCCTGATGGTTGGCATGAGAATAAAGATGGTTTTGACTAGTTTTGGTACTACAAGTAGCACCTATTAGGTAGGATCTAAAGAAGTAGAAATCGGAACCATATTAGCTCCAGTAGCAATATTTGCTGACAGATAATTCCTTTAAATATGACCAGGATGGCCACACTTAAAACATAGATCCCTTCTTACATTGCAATAACTATGGTGCATATGTCCACAGAATCTGCAAAGAGAATAAAACTAGGCCGAATGAGCTCAACTAGCCTAAGACTGGGCACCTTGTACCCTAAACCCACTGTCAGTCTGAACGGGGCACTCACCATATGGCTTAAGATAAGAAACACTAGTCGTAGAATATGAACTAGAGTTTTCCCAAATCCTCATGTTTCCCCACTGCCTACCATCTCTAGAACTGTTCTGCTAGCCTCCACCCTGCTCTGAATATCTAAATTTCTAATTCTCTCTCTTATATTTTTGTTTTTTATACTTTTCATCTTCAACCTCCTGGATATCTTTCTTGTATTTTTATTTATTACCTCTTTTCACATTTAACTTGCTACATATACACCACCAGCCTAGAGATATCTATGTCATTATTTAATAATGTTGCCTTACACTCTAGTACCATGACCCGAAACAAACCCAAAGCAAATTTCCTTATGTTTTACCTCATACTAGACACAATATCTAGGGCATAATAAGAGACTTAGTGGAATTTCAAAGCGTACACCTTCACAGTCAACCTTTCCTACTTTATGTTAATAAACACCTCAGTTTTTACCTCCTTCAACTCTTGAGGAAAGAAGAAATCAAGAAAGGCACTCAAAAACTTATCCCATACAGACAACTCTGCATTATCACCCCTTAACAAATCCTACTCCTACTCCTCATACAACTGATATACCATATCCTTCAGCTGATATGCAGTAAATTCCATACCTTCAGAATAAGAAGTATGCATTACCCAAAAAATCTTTTCTATTTCATTCACAAACCCTTGAGGATCCTTCTTAATCTTAGAGTTTGTAAAGGTTGAGGGATATAACCACATAAATAGGCCAACTATAGTGACCTTAAAAGATAGAGCAACAGATCCAGTATGATCAGGTTGACGAGACTGAGAAGTTACTAACTAAGTTAGCGGATAAATAGATCGATGAAACTTGGCATTAAAAAATGTCTCCTTGGGGTGGGGAATGAATATCATCAACCCGTTAAGCTTAAGAAGGACTAGTAGGGATCGGTGGAACTACAAAAGGGTTATTACAATTAAGAGTAGCAACCCTAGACCAGGTTTAAACTCTATAAATAGGGTGAGTTCCATCCATATTATTGTCAAGTTAGATAGAAGGGTTTCCATGAGCATCAGATCTTTGAGGAGGCATGATCTAAAATGAGAATAAATAGAAATTAGAGGAGTTTTCAAGACCTTAGACTCTATAGAAAAAAAAATATCACAAGTAAAGGGAAACTTTCCTAAATTCCTTGTAGACTTTCCCATATAAGTGTGACGTGCTACACACCCATAAAATAGGCTCTACGTGACATGGCTTTGTGGACGCCCAATGACTATGATCCTGGCTCTGATACCAAGCTTGTCACAACCCAAACCAAGGCCTAGTTGTGATGAGTGTATCAAGTACGTCAAGGATCAGAGACCACCCTTATTAACCTAACCCACTAGAACATAATACAACTAGCAGTGAATGAGTTCTAAATATATAACAAGATGGAGCTGAGATTAGAACATATAACAAGATATAGCTGAGTTATGAACATATAACAAGATGGATAAATTGATAACAAGAAGGATGTAAGAATACAATACACTCACACTTTTTCCACAAATCCTCTAAAAAACTAAATGTCAACCTAATTTAGGACATGCCCCCGTCCATAGCCAAAAACTCACTGAAACAGTCTATGACATAAGTAAAGAGAAGACCATAAAATGAGGGCCTTCTAGAGAAGGGAAGCTCACTGCTTCAAAGCTAACTCTCGAATAATCAAGAAATTACCTACCACTACTAAAGAAAATAGAAGTATCTTTAGGATCTTCTTTGTGTGGGGATACAACATCCAAGGACGATTAGTCGGGTAAACGCTAACATGTAACTCAGGGAAGGGATAAAATAATGCTATAATCAATCAATCCAAAACCATTCAAAACCATATGAACACAATATATAAATATATATATATAAGATGGTGGGATAGGAAATAAGGTTTAACATGATGTTTATAAAATTAGCATTGGTTGTGTAGCTATCCCGTCATCTAGGCACCTATGGGCTATATGGGTTTAGCTTCCCCTTCTGAAATGGTCCAGTGTGTGTTAGCTACATGAACCGTAGATATTCAAAGAATAACAAGGAATTCCCCGACCCTACGTCATTCCAGGATACATATATATATATAAGTGTGAACTATTTACACGGTCGTCAAGACCACCACACTGGCAAATATGGTTTTTAGTATTCTTCCTCCCTAGGACTTACACCTTTATGGAAAGCTACATAATCACCCATTAATCCTAGTTAAAATAGTTTACACATTACCATTCATTAACCAAGAATCATCCATTACGGCATATACCATTAGTATCGTCATACCACTTATACTTGCAAGTTAATATCATAATGTAATTCTAATTATGCATCTCCTTGGGGTAATTCCTCAATCCCCATGATTTATCATGTAAAATTCAAGGGAATTCCTCGACCCCCATAGCTTATAATTATGTCAACACATGACCAACAAGGCCATCCAAAACTATTTTTACCCATTTGACCATTTATGAAATGCATTAGTTTAGGGGAGTAAGTCAAGTCATATGATTATCCATATTTCAAAGCCAATTATGCAAGTGGGTAGAGGGAAACACAAGTTCCAAAACTAATTTCAAACTAAAATCATTAATATAGAGGAGTGCCTTGATCCCCATCCCATATTACCATACCCATGCACCCAATTAGTTCAAAAACCAACAATAAAGCACAAATAATGCATATAAATTCATGGAAACACTATTCAAACAACAATCATCCAAAACCCTTAACCCAAGTTCCAAAACCAATATTTAAAATCGCGTGAATATCAACAGTTCATGCCATGAATAAAATTTAACTTTGTAGGAAAGAGATACATGCTTGAGAATATCAATAATTTAGAGAAGAAACCATACAAATTGACCCCTATATGCTCAATCCCTTGAAAACTCTAGTTGTTCTTGCTTGGTGACTTAGAGAGTTTATGAAGCATACTAGGTTTTGGCACTTCGAAAATTCCTGATCTTTGATCTCACTATCATAAAAATAATTAACCATACGAGTCGTATGGTATGGGTAAGGTCAAGGGATACTATTCTTTAGGAGTCTAGAGAATGGTGGTTGGTTTTTATTATGGGTACGATTTGGTGGGTACGGGTCGTTAAGTGTGGTGACGGGTTGGTCCTTTATTTATTCAGTAACTTACTAACTTAAATTGGTTGTAAGTACGAGTGGCTCACTAAGAGCCATAAGGATAGGTTACGAGTCATAAGGTAGAGTTGTATGTTGTCTAGTGTCAATCCCTTTGGAATTTGACTTAGGTACAACTGGACCATACTAGTCGTATGGTTTGGTCACGAGTTGGGATAATGGAGTCATATGGTGGAAAGTGTATGGATGAAAAAATTTATATTCTGGGTAAGACTGGATGCTACCAGTCATATGATTTGGTGACTCATTAGAGGGTCAACTCGTACCGACTTGTGGGATTTTTACAGTTTTAACTTTGGGGTATTCTAGACATTTTCCCTCTTTACTTGTTTTGTCCCCATGACATAAAACATCTTTTGGAGCTTCATTAACCTATTATTATAAATCAAACACTTTTAAAAATATCTCTTAAACTCTCTCTTAAGTAAAAATCTAGGGTTTTTTCTAGATAATCAATTAAGCTCTAAAGGGTGTTTTCTCTCTGTCTTCCTTAGTGTCTAAGGTATGTTAATACTCCCTCACTGTTATTCTACTTAGATCATGCATCTTAATGTATGATTTCCATGATATTATTATGGTTTTGAACTAATGATTGGGGTTTTTGGATGTTCATGGGTGAATAATGTTTCTCATGGTTTAATGTTGTTTCTTTTATGGTTTTAATATGATTTTGATATTGTGGAATGCATGGTCATTGTAAATTATTTTAGGGGTACTATGAATTTCCCCAAATTACTTGGTTATGGTTTAGAAATATATGTTCCCTCAACATATTTGTTAAAATGCCAAAGAGAATAATTTTGTCACATAGTTTGACTATTATTAAAATCTTTGCATTGCATAAGAGGTAATGGAAATTAAATTGATTTTGTTGATTTTAAATACTTTGGAAATGCCTTGATAGCCATGATTTTTTTAATTGGTAAATTGGGAGTCAACTTGGTTTAACGATTTTAGTATGACATAAAAAGATATACTTGCAAGCTTTAATTTTGGTATGACAATACCAATGTTTAATGCCTAAACAAAAGACTACTTGGTAATTGGTTTATGTGTAAAAGGGTTTAATTGGGATTAAAGGGGGTTGAATGGCAAAGTCTTGGAAGGTTGGGGTCCCTGGGGGATCTCCATTAGAAACTCATGTTTGTTGATATGAGGGTGGTCTTGGTGACCGTGTATCCATCACACTTTATATTTTTGGGGATGTACTAGTCATCCCGGTTTTTTTCTACGGTCATGTGGCTATCACGCACTGGGACCTTTCAGCAGAATGAGCTAAAACCATATAGCCCGTGGGTGGTTTTAGGACAACAAAGTTACATAACCTAGGTGAAGGTTTTAGATGCATGTTAAACACGATTCCCTTTCCCCAGCATGATATATATATGTATCTATATGATTGCATATGGTTATTTACTTTGGTTTTGAATTACTGGTATTATTTTATCTTATCCCTGAATAAATGCTAGTGTTCACTCCGCTAACCCTCTTCGAGCATTATATCCCTATGCTATGAAGGAATCATCCATACTACTATTTCTCCTACTCAGTGACTTGGATTTAAGTATAGATTTGAGTCAGACTAAAGTCGTGAGCTTCAATACTCTGAAAGGCTCTATTTCATTGCATGAACTTCTTTTGTTTTTTTTATTTCTTTCGTTTAGCTTTGGATATGGTCATGGGCATGTCCCAACCGAATGTTATTGATTTTGTATAGAGTCTTTGTTAGAAAAATTTAGGCATGAGCAATGTCGGTATTAGTGTCTGCCTTGGTGTTGGTATTGGCATTAGGGTTGGCACTAGTTGGATATTTGATTGTGTTCATTGGATTATGATTATTGACTTTAATTAATGTCTTTAAATTAATCATGTCTCATTTTGTAATATTTTCAAAGTTCATCCGACATAGGGTGCAGAGTGGTTATGGTTAGGTATTGGGGGTGGTCTCTAGTCCTAGTTGAACTTGAGATACCCAACATGACTAGGCCTTAGTTTGTTTTATGTCAGTATAAAGGTAGTTTATGATTGTCTAAGTGATGAAAATAACCCCTTTTAGATGTTTTATAGTCATGGATTATGAGTGGGGAAAGAGGGAATGACCAAAGTACCCTCAATTCAAAGTGTGGGAAATTGGTCGCCAGTAATTAAGAGTCACGTTATGACTCATGACGATTGGGTATGATTTGTTGCCTAGGCTTGTTGTCTGGCCAATGACTCAGGGAAACCTTTACTGGTTTGGTCATGAGTCACACCCTATGACTCATGACTAAACCTTATGATTTGTAGGGACCTAATCATACTCAGGATAGATACTTTGGCTACTCCACATATTTGGTTACTGATGTTTGAACTGAATACTACAGAGATCTGATAACTGACTGAGATTACAAAGATTACTGAGATCACTGAGATTACTGGACTGATACTGAATTTATTGAATTTTCCTGAGTCACATGACTTACTGAGTTCTACTGATCATGGCTTGACTGTGAGTATTGTGATAACTAACACTGGCTCTAGGTACACAGCTAAATTATCGAGTACAAGTACCCCCAGGACTCGGTAGCATGAAACTGACAAGACATGACACTTCTTGACACATAACCATAGTCAACAATTTGTAGTACAATCATTGGAAATTTTAATGAAGTATTTGACATTCGTAATCTTGTACATGGATAGTAATGCATTGAATCACATTCATAGTTTCACAATTCTAGTCTCATGAGCATTCCATCAAACAACTACAAGGCATAGATTTAACATGGAAGTCATATTGAACATAAGGGTGAAACATGGATTCATTATTTAGGTTTTATTAAGTCATAAGGCATGATTCTTGTTCTTTTAGGCATTTTATTAAACACCTAGGATGCATAACATAGGGCATAGGCATAATCATCAAATTAATATATCATAATTCCACAAAACAACTCAATTGATAGGTTTTCAAGCCACATACTAACATAGAGTCATGAAAACACATTAAAGATACCAACTTGGGATTCATACACAACATCAACATGATCATAATCAATCCACAACATAAACATCACAATTTATAATTTAAAATTTGATTCTTGGGCTTCATGGATGAAAGGAATCCATGAATGAACACTTGACATACCTTAGTTGGTGAATTCTTTAAGGTTGATGGTGGATTCCCTTGGAAATTGAGTCTTGAATTGATAGCCCTAGGGTTTTGTTCTTGAGGATTTTGTTAATAATGAATAGAATGAGCCAAAAGAGGGCTAAATTTCAAGTTATGAGGGCTGAAGGGCGTGGGAAAAAGACTGAATTAATCCTGAGGATGCAGCTTTTAAATGACTGAGAACTGGGCACCGACGCTATTAGCGATGTGGCGCAGAATGGAATTGATGTGATAGTCGACACGTTGTGCCATCATCACATCGATCCTCAGTACTTTGACCTTGGCAACCTACAACAATATCAACCAACGTGATTGGCGATGCGGCACAGCAAGATCGCGTTGGTCCACTATTTTGTGATTCCAAATGTGGTTTAAACGAGTTTTTAAAAACCCAAAACTTGTTCGGGAACACTTATTGACCTTCCTGGTCATGAATTAGCAAGAATACGGACCAGTAAAGGAAATTAAAGTCACGAAATGAAACTACGAACTTTCGAAGGCTAAAATAAACTAAGTCAGGAAACTTAGCTAGAACCTTCTAAGTATGGGACCCCCTTAACAAGCATAAATGGACTGAATTAATCTTAGAATTTTGTGGGGTCTTTAAATATCTCCCCCTTGGAAATATTCATCCTCAAAGGAGACTGACTGAGATAGGGGAAATGATAAGATAAAGTACATGCTCAATAAGAACAACTGAAACATGAGTACATGACTGACATTACTCTTTTGCTGAGATTTATTCTTAGCATGCACATCTGATGCATGATTTCATGATTGGCATGACTGATATGCTAAATATATTATGCTGAACATGCATATCTGATGCATGAATACATGATTGATCTAACACATGAATGCATGATTGAATATGCAATGATAATTGATACCAAGTTTAACATGAAAATTTGAGCATGAAACTAGATAAGTTCAAGGGAGACTGTTTCCTTAAACATAAAAGTCTAATGAGCCTAAAATTAATTTCTAGATATGCGTAAGCAAAAATAGTGAACGTAATTGAGTCTTGAATGTGATACATGAGCTAGATATTGTGATCTAAACTGAGAACCTTAAATACGTGGCTTACGGCTGAGATCAGAGTTTGAGGGTCAACTCATGAGTACCCCTTACCCCAAACGAGATTTGTTACTAAAAGAGAGAGCGGCATATTTATGTCATGAATGTTCGGGGAATTATAGTGCATCTCCCCCTTGGGAAGTCTGTCCCTTGAAAAATAATAGGTTGGCGTTGCTGAGCTATGAGGAAAGTTATGGTGATGCACGAGGCACTTTCTATCTGAATATCTGAGATCAGAAACTAAGCCATAATACATGAATTGGACTGAACACGCAACTACCTGGTTAGTCCATCTTAGAATTATCACATTCATGAGACTCTGTATAGTGTGACTAGATGGAAAGATGGGAAACCACACCATCTGAACTTGTTTGCCTGGCTGTTAAACTAAATTATTGGCTGCTTAACTAACTCATACTGGAAACTTCTACTTGACTGGACCGTTTCTATGACACTCTTTCTGTAGATTTCTTGTGACTAAAGGGAGAAAGCAAATCTTGGCCTGATCTGAGCAGAACATCAGAATAAGAGATCACTACATGGTTGGGATTCTTGTATTAGGAGACAAGGCCAATGATAAAATAAAGTGACTAATCCTTATCCAATGCAACTGAGACTACTAAAAAGATTCACATGGGTGCTGAGCACGTATGCATAAATATACTAACTTATCAGATTAACTGAATAACTGATAGCTGACTACTAGGTCTGTAAGGTTAAACTGTACTTATCCTGAAAGGTTGTACTTACACTATAGAGTATGATACATAAAACATAATAACTGACTGGGTAACATGAGGTTACTGAGCATAAATAAGTGAAAAATTGTATTACCTTAAGAACACAAGACCAAGCATCCAACATAATTCAGAAACATTCTATAAAGTGAGGTACTGAAATACCAATAACTGAATAACTGGTGGCCATATGCTATAGTTAGGTAATCCTGAAAGTGAACTGAGTTTATGATCTGACTGGACAAGGACTGGGACTAAGATTGTAGCTAAGATGGTAATTAATACTATAACCATAACTAAGACTGTAACTGGGACTGAATGTTGGTTCCTGATAACTGAGGGTTAGACTGGTACTAAAGTACTAAATTTTGATGGCTAAATAACTAATAACTGAAGGGCATGGTTCTGTAGGACTATTTTAGTCCTTTACTGAATACTAATTACTAAATGATGCTGTAACTGAGGACTGAAGGATAGAACATTAACACCACGAATTCACTAAGGGATCTAAACTGAGGGTATATGTGACATAATCTGATTTTATCTAATCACTAGGAGTGAAGCATAAGTCATGTGGGCTGAACATACTGTAAACCATGATATAAGTGCATGATTCATGAGTTGCATCACCTGAATCTGGAATTTATGTGTTCGGGAAACATAATTTGTAACACTGAGTAAACTGGGATTCCTGATTCTAGGAACTTGAAAAGCGCACAATCCTAAGGGAAGTGCGTGAATGTAAGTTGTGTTCATGGAACTGAAACATAAAACATGCATAAGTATCATGATGGTTGAAGTACAAAACTATGCACAGAGCTAGGAATGGGCCGGGAATCATCTTTCCTTACTGAATTTTCTACACATACGGGCATTACTACTAGAATCCTGAAGCCCTGACTTTCTGAAACATCATAACTGGATAGTTCCTGTATACCTGTCGGGATGTATTAGACTGACTCACTGGGGTGGAGACTGGAAAAGTTTCTGTTAACATTTGGTCTAACCTTAAAGTTACAATAGAAAAAAAAGCTCCTGAATCTGAAGAAGTGTAAACACGTAAATAAGAGATCTGCAACATACCAGTGACTACATCAGGAGAAGTTTCCTATTCTTATTGGGGACTAAAGTGCATAGAGTCCGTTTTGGCACTGCCCACTGATAGCGCTGGGATTGGCACCCTACTGATTTAGGCTACCGGACTGAGCTGAAGGACGACTTTCCTGACATCGTGGACCGGTCTTAGGACAGTCTCAAACCTTATGACCTAACTCGCTACATCCAAAACACACATTACTACCAGCTCTACATACACCCTTATGATTCTTACCACACTCTTCGCAAAGCGGATGAGTGCAAATAATGCTTGCATTATTCTGGGATTTGGAGCCTAGTACCCCATCCCTATGGTCATTTTTGAACTTTGGTACTGGCTAACTAGATGAAGAGGGAACTGGGACTTAAAACTTCTGACTATGCTGAGAACGGGTACCACCCTGCGACCCTGACTGAGAAAAACTATAACTACCAGTTTTGGATCTCTTATTTTCCCTCTCCTTCTTCTTAAGTTTCTTCTCTTTAATCTATTGAGCATGGACCATAAGTCTAGATATGTCCATCTCCTTAATCAACATCGCAGTCTTGCACTCCTTAACTACTCAACCTAAAACCCCAGACACAAACTTACTCATTCTAGATCTGTTGTCTGCTACTACATGTGGAGCATACCTGGATATCTGGGTGAACTTGAGGGAGTACCATTTCACACTCATTCTACCTTGTCTGAGATTAATGAACTCTAACATTTTGGCCTCTTTTTGCTCTAGGGGAAAGAATCTATCTAAGAATGTTATAGAAAACTCTTCCCATTCTATGGGATATACATCTGCACCCCTATCTACCTTCCACTACTTAAACCACGTATAGGCTATATCTTATAGCTGATAAGCGGCAAACTCTACACTCTTACTAGAATTCACTTCTATAATACCTGTGACTTTATGAACTTGATCGAGGAACTCATGTGGATCTTCTTCGGAATTAGAACTTAACAATAGGGGAGGATTCATTCGGGTGAAGTCCCGAAATCTGGCTGCAGCTGAATTGGCCACTGGGTTGACCGGAATAATAGTTGGCCGATCATTTTGAACAGTGACTAGATTGACTAGAATAGTGAATACAGTCCTAAATTATGCATGGGAAACATGTTCATCCAGGGGATCTGCCTGAATGGGCTGAGGTGCTGACTGATTATCGTTTTTCCTTTTGCTAGCCCTTTTAGGAGGCATGTTCTATAAATGAAAGGAAGAGCGAATTAAACGGGGAGTCGAATTTAAGCTCATGCTGACTAGCACGACATGAATACTGAAATAAGGGAACTGTTCCTAAAACTTCTCATAGCCTCTTGTCCATAAGTGTGGTGCACAACACACCCATGCACAAGACTCTACTTGATGCAGCTTTTCATACTTCCTAGGACACTGTGGAATCTTAGGGTCTAAAACCAAGTTTGTAACGCCCCAAATTTGGTACCCAAAATGCTACACGGTGCTCATGACCCCGAAGGACCATAATCTAACCCATGACTGATATCTGTAATTGAGCACTGAATAATATACTGTAAATATGTAGAATATAAGTTGTAAGTCCATAAGGTTCAAAACTAAACTAATACGGAATATAAAATAATGTTTGTAATGGGGTATAACAATACTTAAAACTGAAATAAACTTTCTAAAATATGTTGTAGTCTGAAAGCCTCTAATAAACTGTTTGAAAATTGTGGAATTGATGGGACATATCCCAACTAACTCCAAACTACTAAAATAATAAAGTAATAAAATAATTATGCTATCCTTGAATAATGAGGACTCACTGTTAGTCTGGCTGCTGAACTTTTGATCTACTAAGGATGCTCGGGAGTTCATTCTTCTAAACCTATGTTATTAAATACCATAGCGGAAATGCGTCAGTATGATTGAATATACTGGTATGCAAGTGAGGTAAGATGAAGCAAGGGTCTATATACATGAACAACAATAAGTGACTGATGACTTGAACATGAGTGCATGAGAAATACATGCATGAATACATAAACTCGGACTAGGGTCATGACAATACTGAATACTGATGTACTGACATCTGAGTTTACTAATACTGGCATATTGAATAACTGAGTCTATTGATGATATGAAATACGATATTTATATATAACTAATATCTGAGGTTACTGGTACTATATTACTGATAATTGATAATTGAGTATACTGATACTGAAAAACTATCTGAGTTCTTTACTGGACTGAGTTACTGAATCTGACAGTCCTAAATTTGAACAACTATCTGAGTTCTAGAGTGAACCGAATAATTGTATCGGAAAGTCCTAATTTTGATGGAACTAGCTGAGTTCTGTACTAAGCTGAGTGATTGTATCTGACAGTCCTGATATATGTAGAACTAAACTGAGTTTTATTACTAAGACTGAATCTGAAACTGAGACTCTGGGAGGTAATCATCTAACTAACATGCCCCAAATCTGAACTGGTGGGGTCCAATCTATAACCCCATCTTGAAGGGTATCAGTACCATGTCATGGGTAAATATAAGCTCTAAGTAAACCCTCTCTAATAGGGAGATCTTTCATTAACCCCTCCAATAAGGAAAACTCAAAGGTGATGTATAGTCCCTAGACTCGAAGGGGTACATCTCAACCTAATTCTGGAATACAAGGATTTCTACTAAGTATCACACCCTCTACTGTATAACAGGTGAGCACTCATCCCTGGGTTCATTAGATGCTGAATCCTACTCCTAACATAATAGACACTGAACTGGTTTTCCTAGTTCACACTAGGCATGACTGAGCTGTTACTAATGGTATAGTTTTTACTAACCAAACTGAGTTCACTGAGTTCCATTGAATAACGGAATACTACTGAATTCTATCAGTTGATAGCATGCTACTAAGTTCTGCTAGCTGACTGAGTTACTGAGGTCTAAACTAAATAATACTGAGATCTAATAACTGACTGAGATTACTGAGATCACTGAGATTACTGGACTAATACTGAATTTACTGAATTTTTCTGAGTCACATTACTGACTGAGTTGTACTGATCATGGCTTAACTATGAGTATCGTGAAAACTGACACTGGCTCTAGGCACACAGCTAAATTATAGGGTAAAAGTACACCCAGGACTCGATAGCATGAAACTGACAAGACATGACACTTCTTGACACATAACCATAGTCAACAATTCATAGTACAATCATTGGAAATTTTAATGAAGTATTTGACATTCGTAATCTTGTACATGGATCGGAATGCATTCAATCACATTTATAGTTTCACAATTCTAGTCTCATGAGCATTCCACCAAAAAACAACAAGGAATAGATTTAACATGGAAGTCATATTGAATATCAGGGTAAAACATGGATTCATCATTTAGGTTATATTGAGTCATAAAGCATGATTCTTGTTCTTTTAGGCATTTTATCAAACACCTAGGATGCATAACTTAGGTCATAGGCATAATCATCAAATTAATATATCATAATTCCATAAAACAACTCAATTGTTAGGTTTTCAAGCCACATACTAGCATAGAGTCATGAAAACACATTAAAGATTCCAAGTTAGGATTCATACACAACATCAACATGATCATAATCAATCCACAACATAAACATCACAATTTATAATTTAAAATTAGATTTTTGGTCTTCATGGATGAAGGAAATCCATGAATGAACACTTGACATACCTTAGTTGGTGAATTCTTAAAGGTTGATGGTGGAATCCCTTGGAAATTATGTCTTGAATTGATAGACCTAGGGTTTTGTTCTTGAGGATTTTTTGAATAATGAATAAAATTAGCCAAAAGAGGGCTAAATTTTGAGTTATAAGGGCTGAAGGGCGTGGGAAAAAGACTGAATTAACCCTAAGGACACGGCTTTTAAATGACTAAGAACTGGGCACTGACGTTATTAGCTACACATCGCGTCATGGCATTGACACGATAGTTGACGCGTCATACCATCCTCGCGTAGAGCCTCAGTACTTTGACTCTGTCAACCTGTAACAATATCAACCAATGTGATTGGCGATACGACATGCCAAGATCATGTTGGTCCACTATTTTGGGATTCCGAACGTGGTCTTAACGAGTTTCGAAAAATCTAAAACTTGTCTAGGAACACCTATTTACCTTCCTGGTCATGAATTAGCAAGAATACGTACCATTAAAGGATGTTAAAGTCATAAAATAAAATTGTGAACTTTCGAAGGCTAAAATAAACTAAGTCTGGAAACTTAGCTAGAACCTTCTAAGTATGGGACCCCCTTAACAAGCATAAATGGATTGAATTAAGCTTAGGATTTTGTGGGGTCTTACATAAACCTTAGTATAAAGTTACTTCGTGACTTGGTAAGTTTTGATGATGCTCCCCGGATTGTGACTTATGATTTATGGCTATGTTGTTCCTTAGAGAAGTAATAATGGCCCATTAGAGATACAATTTCTTCTTAGAAACTACATCGGACCTTTAGAGACATTTCTTCTTCTTAGACTTGACATTTGGCCTATAGAGATGATACTCCTCATAGATATGATGGTTGGGCCTATAGATATGATATTTTTCATAGATATGATATTGGCCGATAGATATAATATTTATCTTACTTATGATTGTAGGGCCTAAAGAGATGTTATTCCTCTTAGATATGATTTTTTGACCTATAGAGATGATATTCCTCTTTGATATGATGTTGGCCTATAGAGATATTATTTTCTCTTAGATATGACAATTGGTCGAGAGAGGTGATATTCCTCATAAGTCATGATATATGACCAATTAATATGAGATATCTTATAGATGATTACATTTTTATTGATTGTTGATATAATTACATGTTTATTGATATCATGATAGATGATTGCATTCTTGTTGATATTATGCATCCTATATGTGAGATGCCTCCTATATGTGAGATGATCAGAGATATGTTATGTCTTATAATAATGATTGTCAATATAAGTTCTGAATATGTATATGGGCCTAAAGTCATGATTATGATGTTGTGATTATTCCGGGCATATTGTTGGGCCAAGGGCCGTGTTATGATATTGATTGGATATTTGAGAACTGTTTATCATTATAAATCCTGCGATTATAGTTTATGAATATACATATATATGTTTGTATACACATCTCTCCTGTATGGGATAGAGAACGATGCGGTATGATGCTTATTGTTCCACTGATTAAATACTAGTGATGGCATGCATTGATTTGGTAAATTTATGATTATTATATTGGTAATTGATGTAATTCTAGCTGAAATACGATCTTATGTCTATTCTTCCAAATTAAGGGTTAAGTTATGAGGTAGCTAGTTGTTGAATAGGTGACTATAGTACTTGATGACTTAGTTTATAATGATGATTAGTTGTTAAATAAGAAGTTGTGTATTAATGAGGCTAGAGAATAAGAGATGTTGGTGATAAGAGATGACTAGATAATAATGATGTATAGTTGATAAATGAGGATTAGTTGGTAAACAATGTTTAGTTAATGAATGGTGTCAGATAGTAAAAGATGGTTAGATGATAAATGGTAATGTATCAGTAAATAATGATTAATGGCTATAGATTGATTAGTTGATAATGTTGTTTAGTGGATAAATAGAGATTATGGTTTAGTAATGAATTTTGACTATATGTTGGTTAGTAACTACTTATTATATAATGTTTAGTTGTTATCCCATGAATAAGAATTATGTGAAGAACAATGTTTACACTAATAAATAGAGGTCATGTGACGACTAGTGAACTAGTGGTTTAATGATCATAAGCATTGGTTAGCTAATAATAAATAGTATAGAAGTATTAACAAGTTAGATATTGGTATGACGATACGATTATGATTACAAGTATACTAGCAAGCTTGTAGATTTACCCTCCCTTTGCTGCGTCTTTAGCCCATGCACCTATTATATGCCTATAAATATATATGTATTGATGTTTGTGATATATAGATAACCGGCAAGGACGAAGGATATTATGATGATGATACTGATACTCGAGGCCAAAGGATATTGTGATGATGATATTAATACCTGGCAAGGCCGGAGGATACTATTATGATATATTGATACCCTGAAAGACTGGAAGATGTTGTATTATATATTGATACCCAACAAGGAAGAAAGATATTGTTATAATATATTGATACCCGTAAAGGTCGGAGGATATTGTGATGATGATATTGATACTTGGAAAGGCCAGGGGATACTGTGATGATGTATTGACACCCAAAAAGTATGAATATTGATTATATTGATGATGGGTATTATGATGATAGTTATGATAAAGATGGTTCTAATGATGAGATTGTGATATTAATTGTGTACTTTGCATTTATTCCTGTATGTGCATCGCCTATCACCAGTATGCACCTATGTCTATCAGCCAGTATGGGACGGTTGCATAGATATGGGTGAAGAGTATGCCTTGTGCTATTGTATATTGATTAAACCTTCTGAGTCATGGGTGGTGGGGGTACGCATAGGCTCAGCTAGGTATTTGGTTATCCAAAGTAGCCGATTATTCACACTGTTATTGATATTGTTATTATTATTGTTACAATTGTTATTATGGCTAGCTTATGATATATTAGTCCTTGATCTGGTATCAAGATCTGAGATGTTTCTATAACCTCTTTTATCTTATGATGGCATTATTATGGATTATTTCATGTATAGTTATGTGGATTAGAAACCCTGAGTATAAAAGTATTGACTCCTGGTAGTATTATAATAAGATCTTAGAATAAGGATATGGTGATCTAGATTATGCTTTGACATGACCTCATGTTATATATATATATATAGCTATATAAAGTTATGGCACTATCATATATCCCTTACTTAGTTTGTACATATTGTATCTTATCTCTTAGCATTGTATAATACTATATATATGTGTGTGTGTATATTTTTCCTTGCTCTTCATTCATATATTGGCTTGGGATATATGGTATAGTATTAACATCTACGAATTGTGGCTGGAATAGGATAGTTCACCCTGATATTTCCTTAGTCCTATTATGTTAGACTCTTAGACTTGAATAGGATAGTTGTCCCTTATTATTCTCATTGACTTGTCATATGATTTTTGGACACTTTGGTGTAGTTTTCATTTTATTTATATGTTGTTTATATATACCTTATATTTGGAGCTCAGTTGGCATTTGCCTATTGAGTACCATTCATTTGGTACTCATACTACACTTCTGCAACCTGGATATCACAGTACGGGTTACCATTATTGATGTGTTCATCATGCAGAGCAGCCATTGTTCAGAGACTTAGAGTGAACTCCTAACGTTTGGAGTATTACTCATCTCTTTCATATATATTAGACTAGTCTCTATGTTGTATATAGTGATAAGTTGTATCAGTGTAATTCTTTTGATATTTCACTTTTGTTCTCTTATTATATTTTGAAGCTCATATACTGATACCACCAGGTCTTTGGGATTTTCTTATGTATTGATCTTTACCTTATTTATTCCACATTCTTTTCTTTATATTATTAAGTAGATCGATACTAGTCGTTCCAGACTTTGGGTTGGCTTGCCTACTTGTGGGTTATGGTAGGCGCCATCATAACCTAAGAAATTGGGTCGTGACATGATAGGTGTGCTTTTATTTTCTATATTTACCTTTTTTATTTATGTGTATTAGGATTTTCATACCCATCAATGATTATATGCCTTGATGAGTTCATATTGGTTGTTGTGTGCCTTGTTATTGAATTCATGATTATATGACTACCCCTGTGGTTTATTTTTTTTAGTAGTGAATAGAGTAGATCTCTATAGACATTTTCTCTCTATGGGTGTTGCATTTGGGTTCGAGTCCTATTTACCTTGGCATGCTGGCCTTATTATAGCCCTTGAGTAGTATTTGCTATGATGTTCATTTTTAGTACTGCCCATTCATTATATTGATGATTATATTACTGATATTATTGTTATGTTTTTATATAATTGATCCTCACTTTCTAGATGGCTACACCGATGGAATCTATTTAGTAATTCCCTATTTATATGGTTCTTATTTGTTATCTTTAGCAATGATAGCCTAATTGGCTGATTTCTCTTCTATAGGAAGGTGAGGATCTATCGTTTCCCTCTTAGTTAGCTGTGCTAGATTGATTGTGGAGCGGACTAAGGTATTGAAGGTAAGTTGACCTTCTGTGATTCTATTATGGTTCTAGAGTTGGTAATTTAGTTATATTACCAGTGCTTGAGTTTGGGATTCTTAGATTTGCCTTCTGGGTTACGAAGGTTGTTGCATTGGCTATACTTTCTAAGTAGCGATTTTTGAGCTTGACCAGTTCAGGGTTCATTCTTCACATGTGGCTATTTCACCGCTCAATAGTGGATTAATATTGATATCAAGATGACTTAGATTCATCTCTTAGATTTGTTAGATTCATCTCCTTGTGACTTTTTTCTCTTGGTACTATTGTGGAATTGTTGGTTTATTTTTTAGTAGTGATTTTGACCTTGACATAAGTCTCAGACTTAGTACTTCCTCCTCGGCGAGGTGATTCATAGTTTGGTTAAGTTATGATTGTCCTACTTGGGTGGATTTAGGAAATCCCTATTTCATAGTTTGTTCGGCCTAATAAGATTTGGTGGAGTGCTTCTCCTTGATGATATTTTCCTATGAGTACTCTTTGCCATGACTGAGTATTGGACTGGTTAGTTTTCGGCTAAAGTTGTATTTCTCCAAGTTGCTAAAGTTTTTTCCATTACTACGTGAGTTGCAACCTTGGGAAGTTCTTGAGTATGCTTTGATAGTTCATGCCCTCCAACAGATACAGAATTGATTTCTTATGTTTTCAACTTATGATTTATCCTCTATGGAGATTTTGTTATGCAGCTATGTTTTAATTTTGGCTTGGTATAAATTAGCTTAGATATATCGAATTTGGATATTAAGGTCGATTTGAATAGTTGACATTAATATAGACCTATTGGCTCAGTTTTGAGTTGACTCCTTGGAAGGGCGATTTGGAAGTTATGATAGATTTAGAGTATGAATACCTACCCATCTTCAAGTTTGGTTTGGATATTTGAGATCAAGCGGTTTATCCTTGGTGTTAAAATTTCAGCTTGGAGTTGTAGAGCTTGAGTATAGCCTTCATTTTAGAATTTATCTCAGTTCAAATTTCATTTATAAGCTGGTTGAGCCTACTGTGGTTACATATTTGGTCTTCTCGACGTCGGATGGATTATATTTGATAGATGTTCAGATTATAGCCCATGGACCCAATATTGATTCTTACACAATATACTCAGCAGGGAGTAGCATACTTTAGTTAGATTCAACATGTTTTTATTCTTCGTTGATGAGACAACCTGGAATAGATTATTCAGTGGTAAGTAGTTGTTCCTTGGAATCCCGAATTTTATTTTTGAGGATCATCTGGACTAACTGTAGCATTGGAATGGATTGCATTCCTTGATTATCTCTATTTGCCTACCCAGATAGCGTCTTATGATCATATTCTTATGTTTGCCTTATGGACTTTTAGTGGATCATCTTTTGTTCTTTGAGTTTTCTAAGATAAGATTGCGCTGATGGGACTTATGTGATTTTCCTCCTAGTTTGCAGTAGATAGTAGGTGTGGCATGGTAAAAAAAGGTTATATTTGGATTTGTAGTCGGGTGTATGACTCATGCCTTGGTTTTTTTTTGGCTTGGATGAACCATTGTTGATTTGTATAGGTATTGAGATGATATCAGTGTGTTGTGGTTAAGATTTATGTGCATCAGCCTTCTTCAATTCAGTTGGGACCAGTTAGTGGTAGATGTTAAGTTTTCGCTGTTTGGAAGTAAAGTGAGAGAGCTGGTTGAAAAATAGAAACCTATGGCAAAATCCCTTAGAAGTGTTCTCTCTTCGTGGAGGCTATCTGGAAGTCATGCTTGGAGCATGTGGGCCTAGTACCTTATATTTTTAAGATTTTGAGATCTTTCTATCTATTGTCTTTCACAGATGAAAATCCTACGGTAATGACCCTCTAGGTTATTTCCTAGATTTATGTGTATTTTCCAACATTTCAAGCCTTCCCACAGTGACTACAGGTCATTTATGACTTACCAAAACTATTGGTTCAGTGATCGGATAGTTTGTTTGGATTTTAGGCTCATTTCCCTATTTTGGAGCTTTTGTTGTTTAGGATTTGATCTTTGACCAAAACTCTTAGAAGATGCCCTCAGATGAGAATTCCAACAGTGCCATCAGCTCTGAAATGTCAATTTTGGGCTAGGTGGACTCTTGGCTTAGATCCAGAGGCACCTGAGCTCATTTTGACCTATTGGTCAGAAAGTTAAGAAATTGGAAATTAGGTGTGGGACCTAAATTTTATCAAAACAACCTCGGATGGAAATTTTGACTATGTGAATGAGTTTGAAATATCATATTTGGTATGGTTATGTTGTTTGCGTACATGGGATTTTAGATGAATCACGAGGGCTTGGCGGAGACTTTGAAATTTTCAAAGTCTATTGTAGTATTTGGTGCATCGCTATCACGAAACTAAGGGTCAGGATCATGATACCCTTAGAAGTTACAAAGATACCGTAATCACGGTATATATGTCGCAATCGTGACATGTCTGACTAGGCCCAACCTGATGCAATTGCGAGGCTTTGGTCACGATCGTGGCTCGCGTGTACAGACAAAATATGTTGTGATCTCAAAGCTCAAGTTGCTTTTGCCCATTTCTCATTCATTTCCAAGAGAACAAAACCCTAGAAGTTGGGAGAGCTTGGTATTGAAGCTTGTAGATGATTTAGGGAGCTTGGATAATGATTATTCGGTCATTTCCCTTTGAATTCATGATAAGATTCCTTCGATTTCTTGATAAATTCTTAGAAATTAGGGCGTTAAATTCGTAAACTTTAAGGGCTGATTTGAGAATCGATCTGCATTTCATTTATGCTTAACTTTTGAGCTCACATTCCTTATCCTTCGAGGGACCTCGTGATGGGATCAATTTTAGATTCCATTAGGAGGCCCTGCAGGCCCATTCTTGACCTAAAATTTGACCCAACCCATTATATGGAGATATGGGTCTCATTTTACTCCTAATGATGCGTACATTATGATTTTGATAGCCTAGTGGAATTTTGGGATCATGGAGTGAAGATGGAAATTTTAAGGATGATTCAAGGATTTGTAGTTTGGCATTGAAGTAGGCTTTTGTCTACTCTTCTTCACATGATGATGCTTTTATGTATTGCATGTGAATGAGAATCTTAAATAGCCTATGGTTAGAACACCTCGACTTAGTCTTGATTATGAGAGTTTTGGGATAAGATGAGGGATTTGACCTGTAAGGTGAAATACTTTTTATATTTCTAGGATCCCATTGTTTTCTTCATAGATTGAGAAAAATAGTAGAATGGTTATGATATGCTGCTATATTTGGGACGTGGTTTAAGTGTTGGAAGCGTAATTAGTATGAATATCCTTATTTGGACTATTTAGCGACCATGTAACCATAATTTTGGTGGAGTTGACCTAATTGCTCATGTTCTGGGTGGAATTTCTATATTAGGATTGATTATGGTTTATGTGTCATCTAAAGATCAATATAGACACCTTAACCTAGTACGGGGTAGAAATTGCATATATATGGAACTCGAAGATTCAAAGTGGGTTCCTCAGGCCCACTTAGGTCAAAACTTATGTTATCTCTTGTGGGCTTATTTATGTATGTTTGATATAGTTAGGACTATTGAGCCTTTAGTATAAGGTTAATTCATGACTTGGTGAATAATGGTGGTTTTTATCGGATTATGATTAATGGCTTGTAGCTGTGATGTAACTTTCAAATTTGATTTATGATTTGGTCTACCAACATGCTTAATAATATAGCCATTGATATAGTTATGATCTATGGTCTATAGTTATTAGATGCCTTATAGATATGATATGCCTCATAGATATGAGATGCCTCGTAGATATGCTATGGCTTATAGATATGAGATGGCTTAAGGATATGATTATTGATTTGTGTTCCAAAAATATATATGGGCCTAAGGCCATGATTATGTTGTTGTTAATTATTTCGGCCAGATTATTAGGCCCAGGGTAATGTGTTATGATATCAGTTGGACATCTGGGAAGTGTTTATCCTTGTAAAGGATGTTGTTGTAGTTTATAGATATGCTGATACTTATGGTTACATTATTAGAATGTTGGTGATGGAAAGCATAGATTTGGTACATTCATGATCATTAAATAGTTAAATGGTATGATTCTAACTAATATATGGTTTTATTTTGGTTTTCCTAAATAGGGGTTAAAACCCACATTTCACCTTAAAATGGATTTCTTCATAACAATAATTGTGCCGTCATAATGATTGACTTATGTGTATTGAGATTGATAATGATGTTTTAAGGATTTGACCAAGATAGATTTTGGTCTATGATTTGATACTAGTAATCACTCCTATCATGAGAGATTTTGACCCTTTCTACACTTTTATAATAATTTAGTCCCAAAGTTTACCCCAGGCAATGGATTTATGGATTTACACTCTTTCTAGCCACTAATTAAGTCCATACACCTATTATATATTTTTATACATATCTCTTTGGTATAGGATAGAGGAGGATGATGGTATTATTGGTATGAATTCTGGGTAAAATCCAATGATAGATTATAGTATTGATGTTATATATATATGATGATTATACCCGATTTAATTCCAGTGGATGATGATGATATTGATTATACCCAGTTCAATTTCAGAAGATGATGTGTGTGATGATTATACCTAATTCAATTCCGGAGGATGAGTATGATATTGATTACGGTCAGTTCAACTTTGGAGGTTGATATGGCATTGATAATTATGATTACCAATCTGATCTCGGCAACTTCTTATGATATTTGGATTGGTTATGGTGTTACGATTATATCTTGGCATTCATTCTTGCATGTGCATCGCCTACCCCATTATGCACCTATATGTATTAGCTTTATGGGGTTTGCATAGGTTTAGGTGATGAGTATGGATTGTGATGTGTTATATATTGATTAAACCTTCTGAGTGTAAAGCGATGGGGGTTAGTGAAAGGCTTAATTAGGTATTGTTTTTCTGTACTAGTCAGTTACTCAAGTTTTCATTGTTATTGTTAGTTTTATTGTGATGATCATTATTATGGATAGTTTGTGATAGATTAGTCAATGATTCAGTATCATGATTTCAGGTATGATTTTGGATCTTCTATCTTATGATTATATTATTATGCATGAGTGTTTCTTGATTAGACGTATGGATTAGAAACCTTAATGTATTCTAGCACTAGTTCGTATAAGGTCTTAAAATTCTAGTCTTATGATATAGTCTATACTTCGAGTTGACCTTGTATATATGTATACATATATCTAGCTATATACAGCTATGGTACAATCGTATATCGCTTTCTTGCTTTATTTATTCAAATTGTATATTCATTCCTTGGCCTTATATATTGTTACATATCCTTCTTTTGCCCTTTATTCATATATTGGTCAGTGATATACGGACTAGTGTTGAGATTCTTGATTATAGTGGAATAGGATAGCTCATCCTTAATACTTCCTTAGCCTTGATATGTTGACTTTCTTGGACATAAGTAGGATAGTTTGCCCTTACTATCTCACTAGCTTTATTATGTAGTTGCTGGATATTTGGGTTTAGACTCCATTTCTGTTTATATGTTGTATATATTTGCATTATCTTTGGAGCTCAGTCGGCAGTTGCCTACTTAGTACCACATGTTTGGGAATCATATTGTACTTTTGTAGCCTGTAGATCATAGTACATGTTATCATCGTTGATTTATAAGTCGAGCGGAGCAGCTATGGTTCAGAGACGTAGGGTGAGCTCCTAACGTTTGAAGTATTACTTTCCTCCCTCTTATGTACTAGACTAGTCTCTATGTTGTATTAGGAGATGAGTTGTACTAGCGTAATTCCCTTGGAACTTCATTTGTATTCTTAACATACTAGAATCTCTTATACTGATTCCACCAGGTTTTGGGATTATCTTATGTATCTCAATCTATTATTTCGTTTATTCCACATTCTTTTGTTATTTCTCTTGGTAGTCCGTTACTAGTAGTTTCGGACTACGGGGTTGTCTTGCCTACTAGATAGTTGTAGTATGCTCTATCATGACCTAATAAATTGGGTCATGACACACTGATTGGTGTGGATCGACTAAACTAATGTCCCGAAGTACTAGGGTGTCAATCCTCAACTAGCGGGTGATCCCTCATAACCTATGGTGGCACCGTGTTCTGGAACTTAGGGACTTCAATTAAATGTCTCATTCCTCAAATGGCGGGTGAGCTTTCATCTCTGCGTTCACTGGGTGCTAAGTACCATTCCCAATTGAATGACACTGAAAATTGATATATAGATATATTTATATATAAATATATATATAGTGAACTCTTGAAAATAGCCATATATGCATAATCTGAAATGCTCAAAACATGTCAACTAGTACGCGCTTGAATTCCTAGGAATCGGGTGTTCATAACCCACCAACTTTGTCTAATACAACTGAACATGAAAATAATTTAAAGTTGATCATAGTAGAGAATTTTACAAAACATATCCCAAACTCGATAATTTATCAATAATAAGTCAACTCGTGATGGTGAGTATAGGAAGATGCAAACCCTGTGGGGAAAAAAAGTTCCCATGGTTTATTTACCCCAGTAAACTGAAGGAATTAAGAAAACTCATTTTTAACTTGGAACTCAATTCTTGGAAGGAAGTAAAAATTAAGGATTTAAAAGTTTTGGGGACTCAACGGGTGGAAGGGACCCATTGATGAAATCCCACATACCAGGAGTTGAAGCCTTATAGAAATCCTTGGAATTGAACTTAAGATGGAGAAACCCTAGCTTGCTTTTGGAGATGAGAGAATCACTTCTTTTTGGCTAAGTGTAGAATGATTCTGAGTTTATGAGGGGTTAGGGTAATATTAACCCAAATAATTGGTTTTGGAGTGCCAAACGATGTGGGTTTGGGGTTAAAAGAATTAGAAAATTTTTAAAAGCCCCTTTTAAATCGTTCAGCAGTTTCTAGTAAGCAGTTGTCATGACTCAAGTAATGACACATTACGACTAAACACGAGTCGTGCTCTGAGTCATGACCTGAGGTCCTGAGTTCTAAGTCTTTTTTATTATTACAATGATTCCCCTCCTAATGACTTATTAGGTCTGATCACGAGTCTTTAGGAGTAGTCGTGTTCAGAGACTTTACCTCTTGATTTCCTTCTATTGCAATGACGGGCCCACCTATTGACACATTAGGACTGGTAACGAGTCGTATACTAGACTCGTAACCACTCCACACAATGACTTATGACTGATAACGGGTCATTTCCAGAATTGTTTTACTGGCAATTGACAGACCCTCAGGAAATTTTCCATAACTTTTTTTCCTCAATATCACATTAAAGAGTCACTAGTGGCATTCGGATGCTAAATTAATGGCCTATCTTATGATGGGTATAGATCTAGAAAATTTGGGGTATTACACCTAAGGTAGGCCGGAGGGACCCACTCTAATCCCCAGATTCCATTGTAGGAAACTTATACCTCAGACTAGGATAAGGTATCTTAATTCATTCCTAGATGTCAAGTAATCCATAAATAGCCCCAGGATAGTAATCCTTCCTAAAGATAAACAACTAAGGAAATCCTACCAAAAACAATAGCAACTAAGGAAATTTCTCCTAACATAAGAAACTAAGGACAATTCCACCCTATACATGAATGATTTAGGCAATTTCACCTAGATTGAGTAATTAAGGCATTTTTATTCTAATCATGAACCATGAAGCCCATTTCACCTAAGACATGAAAAACCACACTAATTACTTGAAGTTTACGATTTCAAGATAGCCTAAACAGTCCAACTGAACCAAATATTCTTATTCATACTTCAAACACCTAAATCTTACCCCATATCTAGCATAATATCATAAGCATATTGTGAGATAGCTTAATCTATGAAGATAGAAAACCTAGCCTACCTGGATGCCAAAGAAAACCCAAAGAATCTACCAAATAACCGATTTTTCTTTTATAGAAGCTTCCGCACGGTGCCATGCTATCAAAATCGCAATCTACTCATCAAAATGAGAACAATGATACCTATATTGCACTATTGTGCTTTGGGTCTAAAATTATGCAAAAGTCTCATGTGGGGCCCATTTAGGAATCACACACTCAAAACCAGCACAACGTCCCTCTATGCTCAAGGAATATTTATCCTCAAAAATGGGTGGGCTCTGGGCTATAATGGTCCTAGAATTAAGTCGGCAAGCTTTTAAGGATTTTAGATAAGAATGGACAAATCAACCATGAAAAAAATGGAATCTTACAGTAAATTCAATGGGAAATCACGTAAATTAATGATACTAAGGCTCCACAATCACCCATAAATGATTCTCCCAAGAACTCCCACTTTTTAGGGTTTAAGATTCTAGAGAATAGATGAAAATTATGAGAAATTGGGCTAAGTGGATTTTTAAAACCTTCCCACGCACGCGAGTGCCACTAAAACAGACACTTGGTCGCTTTAACGGTCACCAATAAAATGCCTGGTACCGCTAAAGCAATACCTGACCCCACAAGCTTGTCCATTAAAGTAAACCATGTGCCGTTTTAGAGATAGCCGCTAAAGCACTATGGTGCCTCTAAAGCGGTACCTAGTGGCTAAACTAGGGTTGTTATAGCGCCCAATGTGTCGCTAAAGAACCCAAACGGCCACTTTAGCAGTTACATCAAATATCAAACAGCAGCTGGAGACTTGGAAATTTTTTAAGTCTCCACAACCCCTCAGGATTCATCCAGGAATCTCGTATGTGCAAACGAACTATGCTACCCTATCAAATTCGATGTTTCAAACCCAATGGTGAGTTGAAATTTCCATCTAAGGTCATTTCGAGGAAAATTAGGTCCCACACCCACTTGCCCCTTTCTTAACTTCCAGCCAATAGCCTGAAATAAGTTCGGGAGCCTCGAGACCTGAACCAAGGGTCCATCTAGCCTAAAATTAATGTTCCAGAGTGTCAGAACAGTCAAAATTGGCATGCAAGGTCATTTGACTAAAGCTTTTGCTAGTTAGCCAATTTGAACCAATGAAGGCTTCAAAATAGGGAATTGGCTCTAAAAACCACACGAATAATCGGTAACCAAACTTTAAGTCTCAGCAAGTCATAAATGACTTGGGATAGCTATAGGAAAACTCTAAATGGAAAAAATGAGAGAAAATACAGAAAATGACCTGAAGGGTCATTACAATATCCACTACTAAAATAACTTCCATCTGCAAAAGTAAAGGATTAGGATGTACCAAAAGCCTCGAACAGGTGAGGATACTGAGTCTGCATCTCTCTCTAGATCTCCTAGTATCCTCCTTTACTGGGTGGTGCCTTCACTGAACCTTAATTACTGGAATCTCTCTAGTGCACAACTGCCTGACATCACTAGCCAAAATAAGCATAGGCTCCTCCACGAAGGTCAAACACTCATCCAAATAAACTGAGTCCCATCTAGGCATATGGGACGGATTGGGAATGTATCGTCGCCACATAAAAACATGGAAAACCATATTGACAGTATCATAATCAGGGGGTATAGCTAACTCATAAGCCACCTCACCAATTTTGTGAAGAATCTCAAAGGGCCCAATGTATCTGGGCCTGAGTTTTCCTTTCCTTCTGAACCTCATCACACCATTCATGGGTGATACACAGTGGAATACTCGATCACGAACTCCAAATCTAAAGGCACAAATTCTATGAACTGCATAATCCTTCTGTCTACATCGGGCTTCCCTCAACCTATTCTAAATCACTCTGACTCTATCCAACAACTCCTAAAGTGAGTCAGTACCATGGGGTCTAATCTAGGATATCTCAAACTATCCAATCTAAGAATGACATTGCATACTATATAAGGCCTCAAAAGGCGCCATCTCAATACTTAAATAGTAACTATTATTATATGTGAACTCTGCCAAGGTTAAGTGATACTCACTATGACCTTTAAAATCCATAACATAGGCTCGGAGCATATCCTCGAGAACGTGAATAGTCCATTCCGATTATCCATCAGTCTGGGGATGGAAGGTTGTACTAAGATCCACCTAAGTACCCAACTCTTCTTGAACTACTCTCCAAAAGTTAGAACTAAACATTGAACCCTAATCTTAAATGATAGATATAGGTACACCATTCAAATACACTATCTCACTAACATTGATACGAGCTAACCGCTCGGCACCTAAGGATATCTGAATAGAAATAATGTATACCAACTTGGTCAATCGATCTATAATGACTCAAATACCATCAGAAACATGGAAGTACGAGGCAAACTACTAACAAAGTACATGGTAATCCACTCACATTCCCACTCAAAAATGGACAATCTCTGAACAAACCACTATGTCATTGATGCTCGACCTTCACCTGCTGGAAATATAGGCAACGAGCTACAAAGTCATCCACATTACTCTTCACACCATTCCACCAATAATGTTGTCTTAAATCTCTCTACATCTTAGTTGTGCCCATGTGAATAGAATATCTGAAGCTATGAGCCTTATGCAAAATCAACTGAATCAAGTCATCAACCATCGAAACACAAATGCGGTTGTCAAATCTCAAGACACCCTCAGAATCTAGGGTATCTCTCTTAGACTCACCATTCCACACTTGATCATGAATGATGCAAAATCTTTTATCCTCAGACTGATGATCTCGAATCTACTGAAATAGTGTAAACCTTACCATAACACTAGCAACAATCATCCTAGGTTCTGAAATATGAAGTTGTAACATCAAGTTGGCAAAGTACTAAATGTCCTATGCCAACGGCCTCTAAGAAATTAAAATACAATCTAAGCTACCCATAAACACTACCTTCGGGCTCAAGGCATTTGCTACCATATTCTTCTTGCCCAAATGACATAAGATAGAGATATCATAATCCTTAAGTAACTCCATCATTGTATGCTGCCTAGCATTAAACTCTCTATGGGTTTTAAGATGTTGAAGATTATGATAATCGATGAAGATCTAACAATGCACACCATAAAGATAATGCCTCCAAATCTTAAGCACAAAAACTACCAGCGCCAACTTTAAATCATGAGTAGGGAAGTTGCACGCGTTCACCTTCAGCTACCTCAATGCATAAGCAATAACACAACATTACTGCATCAATAAACAACCCAAACCAACCCAGAAGAATCATAATATACAGTGAATCCGTCACCTTCAATTGAAAGATCTAAAGTAAAAGCTGAAGTGAGAAATCTAGCTTTTAAAATCTTGACTCATACTCCTCGAACTATCAAAAAGGAACCTTCTTTTGAGTTAATTTAGTCATCAGCATAGCAATAGTAGACAAACTCTAAAAAAAATTATTGATAATAACCGGCTAAACTAGTGAAGCTACGAACTTTGAATGAAGAAGTAGTTCTATCCCAATCACGAATGGCCTCAATCTTTGTTGGGTCTACCATAATCCCATCCTTAGACACTATATTCCCAAGAAATGTAACTGACTCAAGCCAAAACTCACACTTAGAGAATTTGGCAAAAAGCATATGATCCATCAAAGTCTGGAACATAATCCTCAAAGGCTACATATGTTCCTCCCAACTCTTCGAATATACAAAGATGTCATTGATGAACACAATCACAAAGAAATTTAAATAAGGTCTGAACATATGGTTCATCAAATCCAAAATTGTGGCTAGGGCATTAGTCAACCCAAAAAAAAAATACTAGGAATTCATAATTACCATAATGGATCCTAAAGGTTGTCTTCGAGATATCCTTAGCCCGAACCCTCAACTTATGGAATCCAAGCCTCAAGTCAATCTTAGAGAACACCACTGCTCCTTGAAGCTAGTCAAACAAATCATCAATGTGAGGCATAGGATAATGATTCTTCATTGTCTCCTTGTTCAGTTGTCTATAATCAATACACATACACATGGATCCATGATTCTTCTTCATAAATAACATGAGAGATCTCCAAGGTGACACACATAATCTAATAAAACCCTTACTAAGAAGATCCTAAAGCAGAGAATTCAGATCCTTATGATTGATAGGAGCAACACAGTAAGGTGCCATAAAAATAGGTTTGTTGCCCAGCTCAAGATCAATAACAAACTCTATACTAACTCAGGAGGAAGGCTAGGTAGATCAGTAGGGAAAACATCAGGAAACTCATGAACTATAGAAACAGAGTCAAGCGACGGACTCTGCACACTAACATCATGAATGTAAATGATATAAAACTTGTAATCCATCAAAATAAGCCACCTACCACAGATAAAAAAAATATCCACATTAGCTCGCAACTAATAGATCCCTACAACACGATTGGGAGTATGTCGGGCTTGGCTAATGTAACTGTCTTTAGGAAAAATAATCTAGGACTAAATGGTAGTGGGATAACTAGTCCATGCCCAGAATCACATCAAAATCCATAAAGTCTAAAATAATTAGATCAGCATAAGTATCAAGCTCTTAAACTGTCACAACATATGATTTAAAAACCCAATCCACTACTAAAGAATCACCTACAGAAGAAGATACACGTAATAGCATATGTAATGAATCCCAAGATAACTCTAATCATGGAGCATAATAAGAAGACAAATAAGAATAAGTCAATCCTATATCAAATATAGCAAAAGTCAACTTACGTCATACCAAGATTGTACCTATAATAACAATATCTGAAGACTCAGCCTCGGGTCTAGCAGGTACTACATGTAACTGGCTACACTGCCTCTTGTTGGGCTCCTAACTGATCTTATATCCTACTTGCTTAAGAACCTCTATGATCACCCTGGGGGCCACATCTATAACTATGCATACCACCTCTAGCTAAGGGATAAACTACACTAATAAGTGGAACACTCTGAGCTAAAGAAATTATTGATCTACGACTGGGGCACTCTATCAATAAATGACCAAAACCTCTACATCCATAAGATGCCCTAGGCACTAGATTTAAACCAAAAGATTTGGATGACCCAGAACAACGACCATGACTAAATAGCCAAAAGATGAATGCCTCAATAAAAGACCACAACCTTGGCTAGGATGATCACTAAAGACAGTTGACCTCCATCGGTAATCAAAAGCACAGTCTGAACGGGTCTACTAGACAGACCCTAATTTTGATATAGATGATGCAGAGGATAACTACCCTAAGAACCATGACATCTGAACTGTGAGCTACTATGGCTCTCATTAAACCTACCCTAATATCGCGACCTCTTATCCTTGACCCTTTGGGCCTCACAATGCATCTCCTCCATAAGCTAAACATGATCATAAACCTCAGCAAAAGACCTACCCAGAGCAACAAAACTCTATGTAGACATGTAAAGAGGATATCTGAATCCTTAAACAAAAAAACAAACCCTTTCATACTTAGTTGTTAGAATAAAAGTATCACGCCTATCCAACTCATGAAATTGAGTCTCATACTCCACAACAATTATGGAGCCCTACTCCAACCTCGAGAACTAATTGCTTAGGTGATATTTAGGACTGCAAGGCATGTACTTATCCAAAAAGATCTTGGAGATTTTGGTCCATGACAAATAGGAAGATCCAACTGGCTTGGAATTAAGATGATCTCTCCATCAATGTTGAGCTGCCAAGTCCAACTAAAAAGTAGTGTAATCCACACCACGAGTCTCAACTAGGTTAAAATTTTGAATCCTATCCACACAAGCAATGAAGAACTCATATTCTTTCTTACTCGGTGCACTATAAAGACTAGGAAGAGTCAATCTCAAGAATCTACCCAATATTTTTTTCTTCTTTGTAAATATAGTAAGCAGGGCAATTCCTGGTTGAGAAACTACCAGTGCAGGAAGCAACTCAACTCTAAAAGCTGCAACTAAAGGTTGCACCCCTGCCTTAGTACCACTCTGATCTGTAGACTACGTATTATCAAATGGTATGCCACTAACCAATCCCAAACATTGAACCAAAGCATCCTTGAGCACTAAAGAAGAAATAAACCTCGATGGAGCCTGGGCTAGTCATTGGCCCATCTCTGGCTAGGGAAATATAATATCTGGCTTGGGAGTAAAAATTGAGACTAGGAAAGTCCTCCTATCCTATCCCCTACTCGGGGACACATCTAGAGGTTTTCCATAACCTCTAGATCATCCACAAAAAGTGATCGGATCCCTAGGCTCATTCTTAGGACCCTCATCTCGTGTAAAGGTAGCATGTGTCCTAGACATCTTTGAAAGAGTGAAACCAAAGGAATGATTTAGAAACTAACTCAGGATCTTAGCACAAAATGATTGAAAGAAGTGAAGAACTCCTAAGAATGTCCTATAGATACTCAAACATAAGAAATAGACATTATCGTTCTGATTCACGGGAATCTACTAGACATTTGCTCTTGTCCAACAATATCAGTGAAACTTAGCTCTAATACTAATTTTTCACAACCTGATTTATAAGTTACGATGGCACCTACTCTATCTCGATAGTAACTAAGTTGAACTATAGCCCAAATCTAGATGTGATAGACAAACTTGGTGTAAAATAGCCTAAAAGCCAAAAATTAATAATTAAAGACTTAAATAGCAATAATACAGTCATAAAGTCCTAGTAGATAGATAAGAAATCAACAACCATCCCATGACTTAGTAACGTTGGTACAAGAGCTACTATAAATGAACTATGAGTACTGAATAGTAAAATACAATCCATCTCGAGGATGAAAGACTAGACATAGATAAATAGAAGGAAAAAGGGTAACTTCGATCAAAAATCTCATCCAATCTTTGAAATCAACCTAGCATAAATGTCAAATCAGCGGCGACAACTAGTACTTGAATCTGCACCAAAAGGTATAAAAGTGTAGTATGAGTACCAAAACCACGGGTACTCAGTAGGCATCATTGACTGACTGAGCTAAATCATGATATAAATACGATAAGATATAAGATAGAATAAACTAAGTCAAGATAAAATAGGAAAATCTAGAAATACCCTCCGACATCATTGCATATGAATAAGTAAATACATACGAGACAATAACATAAAGATCAAACAATTATAACTACGAGATTGTCCCCCATAACCCAATACATACAAAAAAAGTAAATAACCCAATGCAGGCCCACATAAGCCCTGAGGGAACAATTAATGAAACTAAGCAATCGAATATCCATAAATCACCAATTTTCCATGCCATAACCAAGAATCTATTCGAACAGTATTTCTCATACATAGTTCCCAATGTCGGACTTGAATAAAAACTCAATAGCATTATAAACTATATCAACAAACCATTTCACCAAGCCATACAGATAAACTAATGCAGTAGACTATATCAATAGTGTATCTATTATGTCTTGCCTATAACCAAGACCATAAACCATTTCAATACTCATACTCATAATTTACTTTAATAAATGTATCCATAAACTATGAATCATCTATACAAGCCCTTAACCATCTCTACAAGCTATATTGTATCTATGGGCCATATTATATCTATAATCCATATCATAAATATAAGCCATTAATCATTAAACACATTGATATCTATATCATTATGCATATCGATAGGCAATATTATCAATCATATCTAAAATCCATATTGATAATCATATACTTATAAGCCATATCATAACTATAAATCATATCATTAATCACGTATATAAGCAACATCATTAGCAATACCTGGAATTAGACTCATTCCTTCAACACCCAACTAACATACTCAATAAATATATTTAATCTCCTCAAGTATCAAACCAACCAATAATTAGAGTTATCATGCATAACTAAGTCTACAAGGCTAGCATAAGTTTTGGTCTAAGGTAGGCCGGAGGGGCCCACTCTTATCCCCAAAATCCACTTTAGTCAACTTCTACCCCAAACTAGGCTAAGGTATCTATGTTTATTTCTAGATGTGAAGTAAGCCATAAATAGCACTAGGATAATAATTCTTCCCAAACATTAATATCTAAGGCAATCCTACCAAAAATAAAAGCAACTAAGAAGTTTTCCCCTAACATAAGAAACTAAGGATAATTCCATCCTAAATATGAATGACTAAGGCAATTTCACCTAACTTAAGTAATTAAGGCATTTCCATTCTAAACATGAACCATAAAGCCCAATTCACCTTAGACATGAATAACCATGCTAATTACTCCAAGTTTACGATTTCAAGATAGCCTAAATGGTCCATCTAAACCAAATATTCTCATTCATACTTTTAATACCTAAATCCCACCCCAAATCTAGCATAATACCATAAGTATACCATTAGATATCTCAATCTATGAATAAGGTAAACCTAGCCTAGATAGGTGCCGAAGAAAACTCGAAGAATCCATTAAATCACCAATTTTCTTTTCTGAGAAGCTTTTGCAAGGTGCCAAACTATCAAAATCACAATCTAATTGTCAAAATGAGAACACTGATAATCATATTGAACAATTGTTCTTGGGGTCCAAAATTACATAAAAATTCCCATATGGGGCCTATTTATGGAATAGCACATTTAAAAAAAAAAAACGTTGCTCTATGATCAAGGAACATTACTCTTTAAAGTGGGTTAGTTCCAAGCTATAATGGTTCTAGAATTAAGTCGCCAAACTTTTAGGGATTTTAGATAATAATGGAGAAATCAACCATGAAAATAATGGAATATTACGACAAATTCAAAGGAAAATCTCATAAAGTAATTATACTAAAGCTCCAAAATCACCCACAATTGATTTTTCAAAGAACTCCCACCTTTTAGGATTTAAGATTTAAGATTTTAGAGAATAAATGAAAATTGTGAGAAATTGGGATAAGTGGCTATTTTTTCCCTTCCCTGGCACCGGGTGCCACTAAAGAGGACAATTGGCCACTTTAGCGATCACCTCTAAAGTACTTGGAACCTCTAAAATGGTACCCTGCCCTACAAGTTTGGCCCCTAAAATGGACCATAGGCTATTTTACCACTAGTCGCTAAAGTGGTACCTTTTGGTTGAGTTAGGGAATAAAAAAACACCCAATGGTCTGTTAAAGTTCCCTCGACTAAAATTCCTAAAGTCCACTTTAGCGGTTACACCAGATATCAGGCACCAGCTGGAGACTTGGAACTTTTTCGAGTCCCCGCCAACCCCTCAGGATTCATCCAAAATCCTATATGTGCAAATAAACTATGTTAACCTATCAAATTTGGCATTCTAGACACAATGGAGAATTTCAAATTTCCATCTGAGATAATCTCAATAATAAGTGGGTCCACAACGGCTTGACATTTTCTTCACTTCTGGCCAATAACTCAAAATGAGTCTGAGAGCCTCGAAACCAAAACCAAGGGGTCCATCTGCCTAAAATTGATGTTTCAAAGCTGATGGAATAGTCAAAATTAGCATATGAAGTCATTTGACTAAAGTTTTTGCATAGTAGCCAATTTAAACTAATAAAGGCTGCAAAATAGAAAATTGGCTCAAAAAAACACATGAACTGCCTGATAACCTAACTGTTAGTCCCAATAAGTCATAAATGTCTTAGGGAAGCTATAGAAAAGCTCTAAATAGAAAGAATAAGAAGAAATACTAAAAACTACCTAAAGGGTCATTACAGTCGAGGGTCGTGACACAATTGGTATTAGATAAGGTTCAAGTGTCCTAGGGTGTCTATGAAGTTATGCCTAGTAAAGTCTTTTGGAATGGTATGGAGACATTTGTACTTTTCTTCTAAAGGCTACAGAGCATTTAGGAAATGTTTCCCTTCTTTCATATCTTAGATCATAAAGTAGATAAGTTCTCAAAGAAACTTATATAGATTCTACATTTGCTCCATTCCTACTGAGTATTCCTTATTTTTGAGGTAATAGAAATATTCAGCATAAATTTCTACAAGTAGAGTTATCTCAAACAGTCCCTACAGATAGTTATGAGATTGCATGCAGGCTTGAAAGGATCCATCATTGTCTTTAAGTTTCAAACTTTGAAAGAGTTCATTCGTGTTCATGAAAATTATGCCCCGAGACAAAGTTAGACATGCCCTTAGATTTCATCTTATAATCATAAGGCAATATCACCCAGAGTTAGAAGCATACCCCTAAAAGTATAGCAGTAGTAGAGTGGGGGATAGTATTTGTCTAGATTTAGTAGATTATGTATCCATAGAGCCAACAAGGTGTTGTGTAGATTGTATAATAGAACTTTAAGAGAAATTTACCAGTTAAGGGGACTTAGTATATGTTAATTTTTATCCAGGATCGAGATTAGGTAGTGACCAAAAAAATAGAGGAGCTTGTTAAGGTTAAGTATGTTCATAAATTTTTTAGTTGGTTTCTGTTTCATGATTCCTATCCAGTAGTAGTAAGTTAAAATAGTTCATTAAGAGTTTTGGAGATATTCATGTTAAGTGTTAGAATATAAGTTTTAATTGTTAATGATCAAGCTAGTAGAAAGAAGAGTTTTTAATTGTAGAAGGAAAAAGTATGAACTCAGGGTATTGGGATACTTCAGAAAATTCTAAGTTAATAAGCATTTAAGTTATTGCATGATGACTATTGACTCTATAGAAAGTTAAGAGTTGTATCTCAAAAAGAAGCACCAGCAGTCGGTTTTACACTGTCAGATATAGCCTTTTAGGGGAGTCTAGTATTTATGAGTATATGTATACCCCAACCACTAGAGTGAAATGATTACAGCTTAGTTTAGAGTTTATTGAATAGCTCTAAAAACTTAGAATGATGGATTAAATCTAAGGGGGAGATAATAGAATAAAGAACCAAATCAGGTGCTATGATTCTAGTAGTGATGCCAGTGAAGTTCTAGAATTAAGTTAGGGGAGGTTGATACCCGACATATTCCTACCTCAGTATATTTCTTGTACTTCAGTCATTACGACACTTTACCCATTGCATGCATGCCAGTGATATGATTATAACTCATATTCATCTTGCTCATACAGAATCATGTCTACTCTAAGTTACTAGACTCAATAGTACAAATCATACTTCTTGACTCTATGAATTCTAGTCTCAATTCATATAGCTCGTGACTCATGTACTCATGTTTTACAGTACGCTCAATTCTAGGAACTCATGATATATCCTTAATGACTAGTGACATCACACTACGTCTTGTATGATCTCATATTAGTTCTTCTGAATAATTTTATTCAAATTATATTTTAATCCTCAGGCCTCAGTTATCTGCCGAATTTACGGAAATTCTTTAGTCAAGATTTCACATATCCTTCAGACTATGTTCTAGTTCTTAGTGACCCTTTTAATGCTTTGATAGTGATGTTGCTGGCAGTTGAATTATAGTCTTGAATGATTCATTGATATACCTATGGATAATGACTTATGGTGGTTAGTAACTCTTTGATTAGAACTTAAGGTTTATTCTTTAAGGCAGCAAGGAGAACTATATTTTTGAATGATAGACCATAGTGGTTATAAAATATAAATTCCCTAGTTAGAACCAATATAGTCCTCTTTGTGGTAGAGATTTGCATCTTTGGGTGATGAAACAGAGTGAGGGATTTCAACTAGACTAGACATAGCCTTTAGTGGCCATATATAGTGTACCCATAGAAAAAGTCAGAAGTTTCAGTTAGTTAAGTATGGTATGTCCGTAATAAGGTATCATGGTTGAGAAATTTGGCTAAGTTAGAAATTTTCGGTCTTTAGGATAAAATCATAGTATCCCTATTTTTACTTTTGGCCTAAGATACTTTTGTTTCATGATGGATAGTGCTCTGAGGTGGTTTTATATACTTTTGTATCATTATTCTAGCTTATTTTATTTGTTTTGAGAGTAATTCGTGTGCTTAACGTGTTCATATTGATATCAAAAAAACATTTAAGTGTCCAAGTACGTCATTACAATGTTCAAAGTATTTTTCAAACAAGTTTGTATTTAATTGAGTAATTTAGAGTTCAACCCGGAAAATTAGTTTTACTAGCTTGAGCTAGGTGTGTGTCTAGTTGGTCTCGTTGGATTCTAATGTGTTTAATTTGTTCCAAATATTTTAATGGTGTAATTAAGAGTAGAATAACTTATTTATAATGTTCAAAGTTTAATTTGATTAAGTCAAGAGTCGAAATAATAAGTGGAATATCATTGTGAATTTGCCTTATCTTAGCTTGTGTTTTGATTTGTTGTTAAGAATAGTGTGTTATTTTGATCTTTAATTTATGATGTGTGATATTGTTGGAGGATTTTTGAATTAAATACGGTGATATGTTGATGATTAAAAGGCCAAAAATTCATTGGAAGGCATAGGCAAAGGATGGGACGTTCTACACTTAACCAGATTTTTGAACGCAAATTCCAGTGAGATGACGCGAAGTCAACGCGTCGCGTCGATGTTCCCAACGTGTAGAGCAATGCGTCGCATTGATAATTCACGCACAGCAATTTAAAACGCCAACAACAGCTTTGACTTTTCCAATTTTAAAGTGCATGGGAATTTAATAAAAGGTGACTTAATGGGGAATCTTTTCTGGTGGGCACCGGTTCATTCTAATTCTCAATCCCATATAGAGTGGGATCATGATCTACATAATATATATCCACATGGACAGGGAGTTCATATATGGAATTAACACCTGGTACAGAAAAGAATATATATTGAATACGGTGGAACACGTGAGAGAACATTAGTTCTTGGACACTGTTTTGGGAGGAAAGGCGGAGTCGGCTACATGGTTAATTAGGTTTTATTATTTTAATTTAGTATTTAATTTTTCATATCATGTATTCAAATTATTTGGATCGTGATTATGAATATTAGTGGCTAAAAACCCTCCTTCCGGGGTTAAAGCCAAGAACATGATTTTTATTGTTTTGGATTAATTTTGATTAATTTTTGCTTATCATATTAGATTATTTGTTTATTCTTATTTTAATTATTTTAAGGATTCGTGACCCTTAGAATACATATATCGTCGACCATTTGATCTCGGGATAGGGAATAGGGAGATAGAACACGGGAATAAACAAAGTTAGGGTTTTATTCTTTTATAAAATAAAGAATTAAACTTAGCGTCTAGGACAGGGATGTACTTCGATGCCTTACTTGATTCATGCCTTACTTGATTCATAGGTAGGATGATAGCTCTAATTAACTCAATTGGATTACAACATCCCCGCTCAACGATGTAGTTGTAATGTCCATATTAGGTAAAAGATTAGAGGTTGGGAAATCATGATCATGCAATTAACCCTACGAATCAACAACCAAGATAAGCAAGTTAACGAAGAAAATTCAATAACATAGTATGATTGTTCGAAGTGCTTTAACCCTGGATTTTTCTCCATTGATTGTTCCAAGAATTTATTTTTACGCATTATTTATTTTATTTTTAGTTTACAATTATTCAAAACTCTTCGTGTTTATTTTTTTCTCAATTAGTTAGACTAGAATTAGATAGGCGGCGAATGCAAGTCCCTGAGAGATCGATACTTGGGCTTCCTTGAAGCCACTATATTACTTGATAAGACCACGTACCCTTGCGTGTGCGCTACCAGATAGTTTTAGACCAAAGGTATCTCATGTTAAATTGTAACTTATTCCTATTCTATGAGCTCAGACTAGTAGACTTTGATGCCCAAACTATGTAAATAATCCTCATTCAGATATTTCACTAAGAGAATGCCCAAAATTCTTTCCTTCCTAATGTAATTAGAACCTCTGACAAGGAGCATTCAAGGTAACAGATATTTCTTGCTTGGTGAGTCTTAAACATTTTATGTCATTATCTATCACCTTACAATTCTACATATTTTTCATAGCAGTGATATCACCAAAGCTACACCTCAAATTGCAGATAAAGTGGTCAATGCAAAATATAGTAACCCAACTCAAGTTGGGTTCGAACCTATAGGGAATACGTGGAACTATCTCTCTAGATTATTGAAATCACTGGGTAGTAGAGAAAGTAAATGAGGGTATTTTGATGTAAACGGTGAAAAGTAACAAGATGTGCAATGCTCTGGTTGTAATCAATCTAAAACAAACACTAGGACTATGTTCCCCCTAGCTTCTAAACTTCATAGGTTCATCATTCTCTATTGAACCAATCCAATATCTTTCAAGCAGAATCTGATAAGTTATGTATCACTAGACGTCTTGTGAAAGCCTTAGTGAATCTCACTCTTTACCTTTTGAGTCTTAAAGTGTTATTTTACTAACCCTTATCCTAGATACAAGATTAACTATTACCTTTTGAGTCTTTAATTAATTAGATGAAGATAATTATCTTAAGTAGATGAAGATGATTCGGTTATATCGACAATTAACTCCAAATTACTGTTGTAATCTTTTTTTCCTACTCTCTTCCTCTCTTGTAAAGCAAGTAGTAAATATAAGCAGGATCATAAAGTTTGCAACTGCTAAGACATCTATTAAACTAAAGATGATCACAATACATGCAAAATATTGGTTCGAGATAATGTTGCACTTCCTCTACTTTGTTAATCTGTCATGGTCCCCACAACCCTAGCTCAAGGGTTTAGCCGCTCATTATTGCAAAACAATTCATGGAATTTGATGAAGAAAATAGAGAATCAATATTGCCATAACAGATGAATAAAACCCAGAGTCTCAAATTGAATAATCAACCAAAATCAAGAACAAAAAAATCCCAAGATCAAAATCGGATCTAAGAATCAAATATATGTTTGTAAGTAATAAGAGTGCATAAAACTACTGAAAAATGTCAAAAGGGTATTTATAAAGTACATCAAAATCCTAGCAATCCAACCCTAAAGAGGAGAAAAAATTAAAGTCGGTGGCAACCTACGGGGCATAGGTGGCCCCATATAGGTTCCAGTGTCCAAAATACTACAAAATCTCTTAGGCACTCCATGGCTTTTGACACCTACGGGCCATAGGTAGTTCAATGTAGGTGAATAAAAAGTATGGACTGGCAAGAAATGGGATGATTTGGTCATCCTATCCATAATGACCCAAATCAAATCACGTCGATGACGAGTACAAGGCAAACCTATCATAAAGTCCATGTTCAACTCTCCCCACTTCCAAGTGGGAATACTAAACCCGTTCATAGTTCCATTAGGCCTTTGATGCCCAACCATAACCTACTGACATTTAGCACACTTGTATACAAACTCTGCAATATCCCTTTTCATTTTGCTCCACCTACAGATTTCCCGTAAATCATGGTATATCTTAGTAGATCCTAGGTGAATAGAGTAATGCACACTATGCACCTCTAAGAGAATCCACTGTCTCAAATTTTCTACACACTACACACACAGTCTACCCTGGCAACGCAATACACCATCTCCCCCTTGTAATAAAACCTCTACTTTTTGATCTTTAACTGACTCCTTCAACTTGACCAAGCTAAGATCTTTATCTTGCTTTTCTTTCACTTCAGCAACCAAAGAAGATTCTGAACTATTCTAAACCCATACACTACCCTAAGCTAAGTCAACAAAACGAATGCCTAATCTAGCCAACTGGTGAACCTCCTAAACTAACTTTTTTTTATCACTCTGTACATGAGCAATGCTACCCATAGATAATCTACTAAGGGAATATGCCATTATATTGGCCTTGCTCGAATGATACAAAACACTCATATCATAATCTTTCAATATTTCTAACCATCTTCTTTGATAGAGATTTAACTCTCTCTACAAAAACACACACTGCAAACTTTTGTGATTCATGAACACATCAACATTCATCCCATTTAGATAATGCCTCCAAATTTTCAAGGCAAAAACAACAGTTGCTAACTCAAGATTATAGGTAGGATAATTCTTTTCATGGGGCTTAAGTTGTCTAGATACATAGGCTATGACCTTACCTCTCTGTATCAACACATAACCCAAACTAACTATGGAAGGATCACAGTAAACAACAAACCCATCTGGAACATCGGGCAATGTCAAAACTAGGATGAGGTAAGTTGAGTCTTTAACTACCAAAAACTCTTCTCACAAGAATCTGACCACTAAAATTTAACTTTTTTCTGAGTCAATCTAGACATGGGGGGTGCAATATACAAACACCCTTTAACAAACCATCTGTAATATCCATCCAAACCCAAGAAATTCCTAAGGTCTGATGGAGAAATGGGTTTGGGCTAATTTGTCACTACTTCGGTCTTTTGAGGGTCAAATCTAATGCCATAACTGGAAATAATATGAACAAGGAAAGATACTGATCTTAGCCAAAATTTGCACTTACTGAATTTGGTGAACAGTTGATGGGCTCTAAGAGTCTGCAATACTATTCTGAGGTGGTCTGCATGATCATTCATTACAGGAATTGAAAAAAATATCATCTATGAAGACTATGATGTCCAAGTACTATGTGAACACTCCATTCATCAAGTCCATGAAAGCTACTGGGGCATTTGTTAGACTAAAGGACTTAATTAGGAACTCGAAGTGGTCATACCGAGTTCTAAAAGGTATTTTTGGAATGTCACATTCTCTGACTCTAAGCTAATGATAGTCGGATCTGATATTTATCATAGATAAATAAATGGCACCCTAAAGTTGGTCAAAAAAATCATCAATTTTGGGGAGCGGGTAATTATTCTTGATAGTGACTTTGTTAAACTGATGGTAATCGATGCACATTCTGAGGGAACCGTCTTTCTTACTTATGAAGAGGACTGGAGAACCTCATGGGGAAACACTCGGCCTGATGAATCCCTTATCTAAGATCTCTTTCAATTGTTCCTTTAACACCCTAAGGTCTGTTGGAGCTATTCTATAAGGCAGAATAGAGATAGGCTAGGTATCTAGAAGAATGTGTATTCCAAAGTCAACTTTCCATTCAGGAAGGACTCCGAGAAGATCTTAAGGGAACACATTTAGGAATTCCTTCACTACTGAAATTGACTCAAGACTAGGAGTCTTGGAATTAGAGTCTTTAAATTGAATAAGATGGTAAACATACCACTTGGATATCATTTTCCTCGCTCTAAGGTACAAAACTAACTGACCGATAAGTGCTGAAGTACTACCCCTCCATTCAAGGACTGGTTTATTCAGAAATGGAAATGAACAACTCTATTTCTATAATCAACTGAGGCATAGCATGAGTGAAGCTAATCCATGCCGAGAATGATATCAAAATCAATTATTTCTAACTTCACAAGATCAACTGAGGTGACTTTCTGGGATATTATGATTGAACAGTTCCTATATACCTGTTTGGATATGATAGATCACCTACTGGGGTAGATACTAAGAAGGTTTCTACTAAAGTCTCAAGACTAACACTGAAATTAACAGCTATGTAGGGAGTTACAAAAGAAAGAGATGCTCTGGGATCTAATAAAGCATAAACATGTACATGAAAAACATGTAATGTACCAGTAACCACATCAGGAGAAATTTCCTAATACTGTCGGGACTTAAGTCTATACAATCTATTTAGCCACTAACCACTAGTGGAATTGGAAGCGACACCCTGCTGAGTCGGGAAACCATATGGAATTGGGGGATGACTGGATTGACCCTGCTGACCACTCTATGGGCAATCTCTGACCCTGTATCCTAGCTTTCCATACCCAAAGCATATATCAATGCCATCTCTACACACACTTTGATGGTTTCTACCATATTTCTAGTAAAGAGGATTTGTACGACCATTGTTCACACTTTCTTAGGGATTAGGGTCTGGCACCCTATCCCGATGATTATTTCTGAACTTCGGTGTTGGAACACTAGATGAAGATGGAGTTGGGGCTGAAGATTTTTGAAGAAATTGAGTATGGTTACCGACCTCCGACCTCGACTGAGCAAAAATGAAGCTACCCATTCTGGCTCTCTTATTATCTCTCTCTCTTTCCTCACATTTTTTCTCCTCAATCTATTGATCATGGATCATCAACCTAGACAAGTCCATCTCCTTAATCAACATCACGGTCCTACAATCCTTAACCACGCTATTAGCTACACCAGAGACGAACTTACTCATCCTAGACCTGTCATCATACACCTTATTAGATGCATACCTAGCTAGTTAAGTAAACTTAAGAGAATACTCCTTCACACTCATGTTTCCTTGCCTCAAATTAGTAAACTCGTACACCTTAGCTTTCCTTAACACCAAGGGAAAGAACCTATCTAAAAACTCCATCGTAAATTTTTCCCATTCAACAGGCCCTGTATTTGTCCCTCTATCTCCTTTCTACTACTTTTACCAGGTGTGAGCAATATCTTGCAACTAGAAAGCACCCAACTCTACATTCTCACTAGAAGTCACACCCATAATATTAGTTACCTTATAAACCATGTTGAGGAACTCTTGTGGATCCTCATCAAACTTAGATCCCAAAAATAAAGGAGGGTTTATTCGGGTAAAGTCTTGAATCCTAGCTGCGGTAGTATTTTCCACTAGAATGGTTGGGATGGTAGCCAACTGATTATTCTAGGCTACTACTAATTGAGATAATGTAGTGAATGCAACTCTAAATTCGGCATAGGAGACATGCTCATTCAGGGGATCTACCTGAACAGTTAAAGGTGCGGGTTAATTCTCGTTTCTCTTTTCATTATTCTTCCTGGGATGCATGTTCTATAAATAGAGAAAAGATTAAATTAGAGAGAGTGTTTAAGTTGAGCTCATGATCACTCGCATCACATTAATTCTGAAAGAAGGGAAACCTTTCCTAAGATGTCTTGTAGCCTCTTGTCCATAAGTGTGGCGCGCTTTACACCCATGAACAAGACTCTACTCTATGCATCTTTCAGACTCCCTAGGACACTTTAAAACCTTAGGTTTTTATACCAAGTTTGTAACACGTTGAGAGTGCACCCTAGATTTCATACGTTGCTTACACCCCCAAAGGACCACAAGCTAACCCATGTTGATACCTGTTGTGAGCACTGAAAAAAATAACAAAGAACATTTGTGGGATTTAACTGGAAACTCCATAAGGTTTTAGAAACTAAAAATAAATACTAAATCATAGTTTAAAACATATAAATATATTGTCAATACTGATAAAACAACTAATAATAATGACAGAAAACTGACTATTTTTCTGTACTAGTCTGAAAGCCTCTAAACTGACTAACTGTGAGTTGATGGGACAAGCCCCCAACTAAATCCAACTGAATAAATAACTAAGCTACTTACATAACTGAATATAAGATAACTTTTCCTCGAATGATGAGGACTCACCATTGCTGCGGCTGATAAATGTGAAATTCTAGGTATGATTAGGATCCTAAGCATCCGAACCTATGATATGAGACATTATAGTGTAAGAAATGATTATACAGTCAGTACTTTGAATGTACTAGTATTCTATATGAGGTTAGGATGTATGAATGGATCATATGCATGAATAATAACTGACTGAATAAATATCATTATATAACTATTGTATATTATGTGAGAAAATAGTTAAATCTTAGAATGCATGACCAAGAATTTGACATGATACTAGGATAGTCTGTAAACTAAAATACTGAACTACTGATAATAAATAACTAATAATTATATGCCCTGGTCAAGCAAGCCTGGAAACTGAACTCTAAATTGAATATTGAACTGTGATTGTGGGAAGTGTCATCTAATCGACATGCCCCAAGACGTGCTAATTGGGGTCCAACTTGTGACCCCAGTTTGAAGGGTGTCAGTACCATACTACGAGTACTAACAATGGTTATGTGGACCATTGAAAGGAAGTCCCAAAGGACTAATGAGTCACCCTCTGCTGGTAGGTTCTCTAGTGATATATATGTCAACCCACAACTGGCAGGTTAACATCTCTAATCTACGCTGGTTGCATAGTTCTAGAATGCAAGAACTGCTACTAAATGCCACACCCTCAACTAGTAGGTGAGCCCCCATCCGTGGCTTTACTCTGTGCTAAATCCTACTCCCAACTAAACTGACTCTAATTACTGGATTGAGCTAAACTTACTAACATCATATACAGACTGGACTAATAATACTCTAATATATTTGAAACCATTCTAAAAATACTGAAACTAAGTAAACAACTAAATTTTAAGGAATTCATAATCCCCAAGACTTGATATCAATGACAACAAGACCGTGCTAAAACCTCAAGGACATGATAAGTAGTCATTATTCAAAACTCATTACTTTGGGCAACTCATAAAACACTTGTAATTCATGGTTTAAACATGGGGATAGTTTTAACATGTAAAGATAGAATGGTTTCAACGAACAAGCATCATTAAAAACATATAAGGTTTAATCATAACAACAATTGCATGTAAACATGATATAAATTTGAGATTCATGGAAATTCATGGGTAAAATTCATGATAACATGTAAAAACCATAACTTTTAAATTTTAAATTGGGTTCTTAGACTACATGGGTGAAAAGGATCCATGGATGAACATTTAACAAACCTTAATTGAAGAATTTGTGAAGGTTATTGGTGGTTTTATTAAAACTTGAGCTTAAATCTTGAAGGGGCTAGTGTTTGTTCTTGAGAGAGAATTACTTTCTTGGAGAGAAATTATGAATAATGGGGCATATAATCCCCTTTGAGGTTTTAATTTTGTGTTTTAGATGGATTTAGGTGAGGGAAAATGATAAGACTACCCTTGGAAAATTAAAATTTGTAACTGAAAAGCCGATTGGGCCTTCACCATGATGCGCCAAGGCTGTCATCGTGATTCCACTGCGATGCGGTGCAATCGTGGTGACTTGCTAGAATCTAACAATTGTTATTTTAAGCTTCACCATGACGTGGTGAGTTGACCACCGCTATAGCCAACGGGACGCACCAAAATCGCGGTGAGCTGCTATTTTAGAAATCCAAATATGGTTGAAACCTCATCCAAAAATTCCAAAACTTACCGTGGAATGCCCCTTACACCCCTAAACATGAATCAACTCACAAACTTACATCTCGGGGTCGGGATGGTCACTTTAAAAATCAACCAAGTTAAGATTCCAAAAATAAAACTAAGTCTCTAACACTTAGCCAAATTTTAAGGTTCTAAGCCTCTTGTACATGTACTATGGGCTGAATTGAGCTTAGAAAATTATGGGATATTACAGTAGGCTTGTAGGATAGATATTACAAGCAGATGAAGCCTAGCATTAGGTTTAAATCAAATTTGTAATCAAGAGGTTGATTATAGTGGATTTTTAAAGTTCTGATGAGAGCAAGCCATGGTTTTCCTTCCCCTGAGCAAGGAGTTTTCCATGTTAAATCTGTGTGTTTTTAAATTCCTGTAAAGTTTTATCTTTCTTATAGCTTTATTGTGTTATTGCATGTGACTGACTTTACAGGACCTGGTCCCTTCTAGTGTGGTGCAACCTCTTACATTTCAACAATTGGTATCAGAGTTAGGTCACTCTAAAAGGTTCATACCTAGAGTGATTTATTGATCATGGCTTCTTCACCTAATCTGGAAGAATGAAAATATACAACTAGACCACCCCTATTTAATGGGAAGTACTATGTGTGGTGGAAAACCAGGATGTTTGACTTCATTATGGTTAAGGAAAGTGAGTTGATGGATATAATACTTGATGGTCCTCATGTTCCAATTAGAGAAGTCAAAGATGGAGACATAACAAGGATGGTTGTCAAAAACAGAAAAGATTTTGATGATTAAGATCAAAAACAAAGTTGAGAAGAATTACAAGTCAAAGAAACTGCTTGTCTGTGGCATAGAACCTGATGAGTGTAATATGATTTTTGCTTGTGAAAATTCTAAAGAAATCTACCTGAAGATAGCTCATGAGGGAACAACTGATGTGAAGTATTTTAAAGTTTACATATTGAATACTCAGTATGAAATTTTCACTATGAAAGAAGGAGAGAGAATTCAAAAAATTCATACAAGATTCACTTCTATCACAAATATGCTATACTGCTTAGGAGAAGTGATTCCCTTGTATAAGCAAGTGCAAAAAATTCTAGGTGTTCTTTCTAAGTCCTGGGAAAGAAAATCTGATGCAATTATTGAGGAAAGAAACTTAAAGACTCTCACTATAGATAAACTCATTAGTAATCTAAAGACTCATGAGCTTAAGAAACAGCAAGGACAAGAGAAGAAGGAAGCAAAAAAGGAAAAATCTCTAGCACTAAAGGCTTCAAAATCTGATTCAAGTAAAGAAGACACTGATGTTGCCTATTTGGAAAAAAAATTATTAGAGCTCTGAAGAAATATAGTCAATTTCAAAGGAAAGGAAATAATAGCAAAAAGGGTGGCAATGTTGAAGTTTGTCATAAATGTGGAAGTTTTAAGCATTTCACTTAGGACTATCCAATGCACAAAATAGATTATTAGGAATATCTCAAGACTGGAGGTGACAAAAGAAAGAATAGGGATCAGGTCCCTATAAAATCTAGAAGAAAAGTTGCACTTGATTATGCAGTAAGGCAGGCTCTAGAAGTATGAGGAGATTCCTCTAGTGAATTTGATAATCTGAGAAGGCTAAAGATATGTCCATACTGGCTATGGATAAATGAGAAGTTACCTATGATTTATTTTTTTCTCTCATGGCAAACACTAAAGATAAAGAAGAAAATTAGGTAATTCTTGCTGACATTAAGGAAAGATTAGAAAACTACTCTGCTAGAAATATAAAGAAGTTGGCAAATGTGTTGATTGATTCCATGTGTGAACTAATTACTAGAAAAATGCTCTAGAAGGAAAAGTAGAGAATCAGGAGCTTGAATTAATTGTTTTAACCATCTAAATATCTGATACAGAAGAATAGTTTGCTAAGTTGAAATTTAATAATCTAAGTTTATTGAGTCGACTGAAGAAACTTCATAATTCATATGATAAAGGGAAGAAAACAACTTCAAAGCTTTAGATAGAACTAGAAGATAAATTAAGGGAGTCTCAAAAGCACCTTATGACTGCCTTCCATAAGAATGAAGAGTTAGACAGGGACCTGGTCCGTCTAAGGGAAGAAATTAATAAATCACTAAAATTGATCACATCCTCACAAATTCTTTCTAATCTAATTGGTCAGAGTGTCAATAATGGTAAAAGGGTTGGATATCAGTATAAGATCCAATTACTTAGGACTCATGGGAAAGCTATTCATGGTATTAGAAACAAGGTCCACATACCCCTATGTACTCATTATGGAAGAGATGGACACCTATAGAAAATATGTCAGTATTGGCTTAAAGCTAGATTAAACAATGCTGATCATATCCAATAGAATAATTATTATCCTAAAGGTTTTATTTCTTTAAAAATGTGAAGAAGAATTCTCTAGCTAGATGGGCAAAGAAATATTTGATCACACCTTTGTTATCTTATTGGGAATTCAAACTCTAGTGAGTTTCCAAATTTAATAAATGACTATGTTTGAAGGTAGGTGGAGGTGTCTTTTTTAGAAATAGTAAAAAGGGTTATATTCATGGTATGGAAATGATTTGAAAATTATCTAATCAAGCAATAAAAGATGTGTACTGTATGAATGGGATCAAGTATAGTCTTCTAAGTGTTTCTCAAATCTCTGACAAAGGCAATGAGATTAAATTTTTAGCTAATGGATGTACTGTATCAAGCTTGAAATCTGCGAAAGTATTCTCAAAGCCAAGAGAATCAAAAATATGTGTGTGGTGGATTTGGAGTTTGTGGTTGATGGGGAATTAAAATTTTTAAGTGTTCAAAGTAAATATGTCAATTTATGGAACAGAAGGATAGGACATGTAAGTTCCTCTTTGCTGAACAAGTTATTTTCAAGGGACCTGGTCTGTGGCATGTCAAATCTAAAATTTCCAAACAACAAGGTTTGTAATGCCTGTGTTAAGGCCAAACAAACCAAGTCCTCTTTTAATTTGAAGAAGCATGTGAGTACATCTATACCCCTATAGATGTTGCATATGGATCTATGTGGATCTATTAAAGTCCAAAGTAGAGTAGGAAAAAGTATGTGTTTGTTATTGTAGATGAATACTCAAGTTCACCTGGACAATGTTCTTGAGAACAAAGAATGAAACCTATGAGATTCTGGTAACTTTTTCCAAGCAAATTCAAATGAAGCTGAATTGTAAGATTGCTCAATTTAGATCTGATCATGGAACTGAATTTGAGAACTTCCAAGTTGCAGGATTTTGTGCTAAAAATGGAATCAGTCATAATTTTTCTTCTCCAAGGAATCCTCAGCAAAATGGAAGAACAAAACCCTCATAGAGATTGCCCGAACCATGCTTATTGATAGTGGGCTTCCTAAGAACTTTTGTGCTGAAGTTGTAAACATTGACTGCTATATAAAAATAGGTGCTTAATTAGATCACTCCTGAATAGGACCTCTTATGATCTTGTGTTCAATAGAAAGCCTAAGCTTGACTGCTTTAAACCTTTTAGGAGTAAATACTTGTTTTAAAAAATGGGATGAATGATCTAGGAAAATTTAACACCAAAAGTGATGAAGTAGTTTTTGTTGGCTATTACTCAACAAGAAAAGCATACTAAGTTTTCAACAAAAGAACTTTGTGTGTTAAAGAAAGTATGCATGTGGTGTTTGATGAGTCAGGAAAGCTAATGAATCTAGGTGATGGTGAATAATCAGAAATTAAAGAATTCATTCCTATTTAAAGGGATGATATTACTGAAGATGATAGTCAAGAGGAAAATGGTTCAATGAGATTAATGAAAGTGACGGTGATCTTGGATCTCAATCAAAAAATCTATCTCCAATTGAAGAACAGTAGGAAGGATCTGGTCAAACTCCTCAGGGACCTGGTCACAGTAGAACTAATCCTTGAATGTCTAAATGGAGGCATAAATCTTCTCATCTGCTTGAAAATCTTAATATACCTTTGGAATCTAGAGTATCAAAAAATCTATCTCGAATTGACGAACAGCAGAAAGGATCTGGTCAAACTTCTCAGGGACTTAGTCACAGTAGAACTAATACTTGAATGTCTAAATGGAGGCACAAATCTTTTCATCTTCTTGAAAATCTTACTATACCTTTGGAATCTAGAGTCCAAATCATATCTCAAGACAGAAATTCCATGGCATTCTCAGCTTTTCTATCCCAAATTAAGCCTAAAATGTGAAAAATGCAATGTAGGAGGAGCTTCAACAATTTGAGAAAACTAAATTCTGGCACCTGGTCCCCAGACTTATTGATAAAAAAATTATTGGGACTAAGTAGGTGTACATAAATAAGTAGGATAAACAAGGAACTATCAATAGAAATAAAGTAAGTTTGGTGGTCGAAGGGTATAAACAGGAAGAAGGAATTGATTATGATGAGACATTTGCCCTTGTAGCAAGAATAGAGTCCATCAGGATTCTTATTGCTTTTTCTACTTATATAGAGGTTAAACTCTTCCAAATGGATGTCAAAAGTGCATTTCTAAATATAAGCTTGAAGTAAGAAGTCTATGTCAAACAACCTCCAGATTTTGAAGATGCAGATTTTCCTCATCATAACTCAAATTGGACAAAGCTCTCTATGGGTTGAAGTAAGATCCTAGGGCTTGGTATGAGCGAATTTCAAAGTTTATTTTAGAAATTAGCTTTAAAAGAGGAAAAATTGACAATAATCTCTTTTTAAAGTCTAGAGGTAGCAGGTTATTGATTGTTCAGATATTATGTTGATGATATTATCTTTGCAGCTACTTCTGAATCTTTGTGTGAAGAGTTTTCAAAGCTAATGGGGAGTGAATTTGAAATGAGCATGATGGGAAAAACTGAGTTTCTTCCTAGGTTTGTAGATCAAGCAAACTTCTCAAGGGATAATGATCTTCCAAGAGAAGTACATGAAGGAGCTACTGAAGAAATTTAGCATGGGAGATGCCAAGCCAATTGAAACTCCAATTAGAACTAGCTCCAAGATGGATAATGATGAATTTAGTACCTCGGTTAATGAGACCATGTATAGAGGGATTATTAGATCCTTACTATATCTCACTGTAAGAAGACCAGACATTGTGTTTAGTGTGGGAATATATGTGCAAGATTCAGGCCTGTCCTAAAGAGTCTCATTTGAAAGATGCAAAAAAAATTCTCAAGTACCTGAAAAGTATAGGGGACTTGGTCCTGTATTATCCTTCTGGAGACAATTTTGATCTAGTAGGGTATGCTGATACTGATTATGTTGTATATTTGGTAAATAGAAAAAGTACCTCAGGAATGGCTTATTTTTTTGGTTCTTCCTTAATCTCCTGGGGTTCTAAGAAGCAGAATTTAGTTGCTTTATCTGCTGTTAAAGTTGAGTATTTGGCTGTATTTTCTTGTTGTGCTTAATTTTTATGGATCTAATAGTAACTGAAGGACTTTGGGATTTTTTTAGACACTATCCTCTAATGTGTGACAACACAAGTGCACTCAACATGGCCAAGAATCTAGTGCATCATAAGAGGACAAAGCACATTGATGTGAGACATTATTTTCCCTGAGATAATATTGAGAAGGGAGCTATTTGCATGTAGTTTCGCCAGACTAAAGATCAAATAGCAGACATAGTAACTAAGGCTCTTCACAATAAACAATTCGTAAAAAAATAGGATAAGGTTGGAATTGATCAAAATAACTTGACCTACTAGATGAATCATTTTTTCTTGCTAGAAATTGATATGATCAGGAGACAGGCATCCCTGGTAGAGTATGCACTTGTTGATCTAACTCAGTATCATACCTTTCTAGGTATACAACCAAGGGAACAACTTTGGAGAAAGACAAATATGATATGTACAAAGTTGAGGATTAACTCAAGAAAAAGAGAGACCTGGTCCCATCTCTCAAGTTAGTATTGTGAATGTGCATTTTTTTATTCTGACAAAAAAAGCAGTTTCTATTCTCTCACTTTGTCAGAAAATTATCCTATTCTAAAGAAAGGATGAGTCACCCCAAATTTGAAATTAATCACATCTCATTCTCACTAAAAAACTCTTTCTTGTGCTTATTTGTTCTTTTAAATCTTGTTGTATCCACTTTTTATCTTGACAAAAGGAATAATCTAGTCAAAAATAGCCCTCCTATTAAAAAGACTTCTAAATGGCTTCAAATTATCCATTCTTGTGTCTTTCAAAGGACTCTGAGCTTAGCATAGATAGAAACCCCCTCTCAAATCCTCTTGAATAACACCTTTCTTCTCGTATGTTTCAAAAGCCAAATTTCTTCTTCACTCAACTCATTGGTGAAGAATCATCCTTGAAATCTTATACTATTTCTAGTATCACATGCTACATAAAGTATGTGGTTTACTACCTTTTTCAATCTTAGAAGTAAGTGTAAATGGAGTATAAGTCATGTCATGGGCATCTTCCTGGAAATAGGGATGCCCAATTGAGGTATTGGGTGACTATGAATGGCACACTTGTTAGTTTCTTAAAAGAGCCAATGGGTAAAATCTTTGAGGTTTAGTTGAAAAACTAGTCGCAAAGACTTTCTACCTAGCCGATCTCTCACTCAACAACTAGATACCATGTTGAACCATCTCTAACCTATACACTTTATACCTCTAGGAAGACATAATCCCAAGATTCTACCCAAACTTGATTTTTAACCCAAAAGTGTCATTATAGCTTGTTATAACTCAAAAGTTGATACAAACCAAATCCCTCCACTTTTATTATATGTTGTGTTTTCTTGCATTTCGGGTATCCTTTCAGTAATTAGAGAACCCATAGGACTTGAAATTTGTATTTCACTCTTTGTGTATTCGACCCCAATGCGAGTTGGGATATTGACAATGACTGCCTTACCCCTTAATCATAGGAGTAAGTTTAGCATTATCAAAATGAAACCATTGTTGGGGAGTGGAATATAGATTTCACTTGTGCGGTGTGATTTTTACTTGGGTACACTCGGGGTGGTGTGATTTACTTTATTTATTATTTTTTTTATAGGTGATCGTAGTGTTAATGAAACCATAAGTGACAACACTAGTAACATAGGGCCCTTTAATGTTCATCTCTATGATGAGGGACAACTCAATGATGTGGACCAAACGAGTGCAATTCGTATCCTACCAACTAATGGGAATGAAGTTTTCCATGTAACTCGTGTTATGTTACACATATTACAAATGAAGGGGCTATGTGGTCGTCAAGCATATGAGGACCCCAATGTTCAATTGAAGAATTTGGTGGAGGTGTGTGCATCTTTAGACATCACACACATCACTCAAAAGTCTATTTATCTTTGCCTTTTCCCGTTCTATTTAACGAGCGAGGTGGTATTGTCTCTCTATTCGCTCCCACCTGATTCAACCACTACTTGGGAAGATCTTACCATGGTTTTTCTTTATCGATACTTCCCACTTTCCAAAATGCTTCAAATGTGGGATGAGATCATAAATTTTAGGCAATTGAATGAGGAACCATTATTTGAAACATGGGAAAGATTTAAAGGAAAATTGGAGAAATATCCAAACCACAAGGTCCCGAATAAGATACTTCTCTAAATCCTTTATTGGGCCCTTGATCCACTTAAGAAATCTATGGTGGACAACGCGGTGGTAGGTTCCCTAGTGAATATGCACTACCATGCGGCAATTCAACTATTGGGAGAGGTGACAAAGAAAAATTGCGGTTGGCATACTCGAGATACCGAAGTTCCCAAAAGCTCTCCCTCTACATTCGTGATTGACAAAGAATAAAGAAAGCGGTATGAAGAAAAAAGGGAGAGCATGGGAAAGATGATGACCTAACTTGAGCTCTTAACATGTACGTTATGGGTGCACCCACAAAATTGATAAACGCCATAGCATCTAAGGCCTATGAGGATAAGGAGGAGGCCAAGAAGTTGGATGAGGAGATTTGGTATTTAGCAAACTATGTAGGGGGTTCCCTCCCCACCTATCAAGGGCAAGATGGGAATCAAGATTGGATGAACCTTGAGCGTGATAGAGCTTTGAGGGATATAGACCATAATTTTGACCACTATATGCCCCCTTCCCCCCATGATAGAGCTAAGAGAAAAGATTCAAGATCTATTGACACTAAAAAGTTAAAGACAGAGGATGTTTTAAATAGAGTAGAAGGTACAGACAAGATGGTCCATGAATTGATAGGTGAGTTCTCTCAACTCTCTCAAACTGTGGTGGCCCACTCCATCTCTATCAAGCAATTAGAGACCCAAATTAGGCAAATCTCCATGTAATTAAATGTTAGGCCTAAAGGTAGACTCCTTAGTGACACGATTACTAATCCAAAGAATGAAACTCAAGTCCTAGAAATAACCACTAGGAGTGGGAAGACACTTGATGAGAACTTGAAATAAAAATTTGAGTGGAAAAATTCCCAAGGCAAAGCCAAAGGAGGTATTACCTCAAAATCAAGAAGAACAAGATAAGAAAGATGATGAAGAAGTGGTTGAGGTAGAAAAGCCACAAGGTGAAACAAGTCCTACAATCCTAGTTACTTCCCCATTCTCTCAACAATTGCAAATAAAAGAGGAAGGTCACAAGCTAAAAATATTCATGGCCAAGATTAGCAATCTATCGATAAACATCCCATTGATTGAGGCAATCCAAAAGATCCCGGGATATGCTAAGCTAATGAAGAAATTGATGTAAAAAAAAAGCTTGTCAAAGGTAACATTATTGAAGTCACCCATGGTTGTAGTGCTATCGTGGATAGTAAGATTGTGGAAAACAAAGATGATCCTAGATCTTTCATAATTCCTTGTACCATTGGAATGCATGTGTTTGCAAAAGCTCTAAGCAACCTTGGTGCAAGTATCAACCTCATTCCCTTTGTCATCTATAAGAAGCTTGGTTTGAATGCTACTACCCCAAAATCTATGCGACTCTTAATAGAAGACCGGTCTATCAAAAGGCCAGTGGGGATTTTAATTGATTTTCCTAGTCAAAGTGGACAAGTTTATACTTCCTACAAACTTTGTGGTCTTGGACTATGAAATAGACCAAGAGGTACCTATCATCCTTGGTCGTTTGTTATTATCCACTAGAAGAGCCATTGTCGATTTAGAGAGATGGGAAATAAAGTTTAGAGTGCAAGAGGATGAGGTATCTTTCAAGGTTTGTAAGATGAAGAAGTAATTTGCGGAGCTTCAAGTCATGTTTGTGGTGGATGTTGAGATTTAGGAGGTGAAATAAAGGGTCTTGAGTACCCTTCTTGTGAATGAACAAAGGAAGACGTCATGCCACGACGTTAACTGAGGCACTGTGTGGGAGGCAACCCTCAAATGCTACGAAAGTGGCTTGTATCCTTTCTTTATGATATTATAGCTCAGATTTTGGTTTTGGCATTTCAATAACCCATGCATTTATGGTACTATAGAGTGTATTGGATGAGCATAAAAAAGGGGAAAAGTGTGAATTTGTATTAGAAACTGAACAGGGGAAAAGCTTTTAATTTGTGAATTTAGCTTAATAGGGGAAAATAGGGGATCATAAATGCTCTCAGTTAACACGTTTATGGGCCCCTAGTTGCGATCGTGGCCACCCACATAACCTCTATCACAGTCACTTAACCATAACTGCGTTTGCTTCAGCTATATAACCAGTTGTATCCCTTATTTCCCTCATACTCTCTTTTTAAATTTTACTCTATAATTGGACCAAATTCTAGTCAAGTTTGTAAGCTCTCCAATAGCATCCTTGCATCCCTCTTGCATTACAAATCTGGTAGGTGCCTTGATTTCATCTTTGATTTTTGAAAATAGGCCAAAGAATGGATGATGTAGAAAGGTCCTAGGTCTTTGATTTTCATGTTTACATATTTTCATACTTGGTACTTGTGTGGAGTTTTCCTACTATAATATAGTGTGCAAATTAGTGGGGAAATCTTGAGAACCAAAAGTGTGTATGAAATGGAGACAACTGGAGTGTGCATACCAAGTGTTTGATATGTTGCCTGAATGACTTTTTCAATAAGGGTTTTTGCATTCGAAGGTCATAATCGAGCACCTAGTATCCTTGTTCATTGGTCTTAATGTGAATCCATATTGTAGAATATGCTAGTGGTCTAAAAATTTGGAAATGTTGAACATAGAAAGTTAGTGGGAACTGGTCTCAGTTATTGCAATCGCATTCATTGGACTACCATCATGTCAGTGCAGATGTGGTTATAGCCCATGATAGCGGTAATCGAGGGAGTTTCCTACCATGCCCAAAAATCCTGCACTCCAAATTTTTAGCCCAACACCACCAAATGCCCATTCAATGAGCTTTAGTAAACAATGTGGCATAGTTTGTGCATAAAAATGTCAATTATTAACGTTGTTTGTACCTAGTGCTTCCAGGATAATCCCAAGGAGAAGTATGATCACAACCAATTCATGGCACCCGAGTGCCACGCTCACTACTATAGTGATCTTCCAAAGACAAAGTTGCTCCTGGAGAGAGGGATTTTCTTGGACAATGTGCCAGAAAAACTTCTAGCATTTCATGACAAGCTTGAGGCCACAGGGTGGAAGTGTTTTGCCCTGGATCCTTTGTAATGTAAATAATCAATGGGAGCATGAATTTTATGCCAACAGTAGCAAAGTTTCTTTCTCAGATCCATCCAACATGACTATTAAGATCCGGGGACAAATGGTGAGCTTTGGGTCAAAGAAAATCAATGATGTTCATGGGCTCCTACAAGCAAACATGGGTGAGTTTAAAGAAAAAGGAAGTAAGTCGGGAAGTCGGTTGGTGGAAAGATTGTGTCCCGAAAAGGAAGTCTCGTTGATGAAAACAAAAAGCAACATCTCCATGAATGACTTTACTTCCAAGGCTCAAATTTTGTTGCACATTATATGTAGCCGAGTCTCCCCTTGCACCCACATGACAACAGTCCCAGATATTCTTGCTCAAATGGTTGCTTTCATTTTTTACGGCATTTCTTTGTATGCTGATCAACTCGTAGTCAATGAAATGGACCACTTCAAGGACCAAGGTGGTACACATTTCTTTTTTCCCTTATTAATTATTTAGCTTTGCAGAAGAGCGGGGGTTGAAGAGTATGTTGGAGATACTTGGGTACGCCCTGGCCCCCCATCTACCCCTTGAAGATTTAAGGGGGGCGCACCTAGAAAAGGCAAGAAGCAAAATATCAACTTGGAGAAATTGGCATGTATTGAACCTGAGTCTCATAGACTAACAACCACTAGTCCTCCTGAGGATATTGGAGTTGATATTATTGCCATCAGGGAGCTTCTGTCTAGTTTTCCCCAGGGACCAGGAGAGCCCTCTACCACTCACCATTCATATATGTCACGGTTTGATTATGAGAAATACAAAGAGGACCAAAAGAAGCAGGAAGCTACCATTGCTCATCTTGATAAAGCCTACTCATCTTTGGCGGAATCACATTGAGATCTCCAAAATACACATGGAAAGATTGTCATAAGGGAGAGAAACAGAGATATGTTCTTTAACAAGATATGGAAGGGGGTGAAGGGCCTATAGAAGGTCCTAAAACCCTGAGATCGACTTCCTTCCTCCTGGGTAGAGAGTGATGATGAGGCCCCATCCTATTGGTCCAATCTTGAAGAGAATAATGATGATGCAGAGTCTGAGAGTGACAACAACCTTTGATACGGTTTTAGGGAGTACCGTTATCAATTTTATCCTTGATTATTTATGCAGTGGGGACAATGCTACCTTTTAAGTTGGGGGTGCCCGTCTCCGTATTCATTTGATTTGGGCTTGTATTATTGATATTTCTGCATATTTTTCTACTCTTTTAGATGATTCTTACTTTTATTTGGGTTGTAATATTCGGTCACTCTAATGGTGCCCACATTTGCATGGATTAGTTACTTTTTTCCTAGATTATTGTTTTATTTAATTTTGGTCACTTAACATGTTTTTCCCTATGATAGACTGAGTGGCGACATTCTTAAGAGGAAAGCATCATGATTCAATTTTAGTCATGGATGCAGGGGAAGTCTGACTACCGGTGGCATCAAGGTCACAAATGCAAGGGAAGTCTGAGTACTTGTGGCATTGTTGATTTGGGATTATATTCTTACCCATTGGTGAAGTCTGAGTAGCCGTATGGGTGGGTAGCCCGTATTAAAGCCTCAATCTGAGATGAGAGTTTGAGTTGTTTCCATGATTAACAAATTATGCATGGGGTGATTGCAAAGAAAACACCCCTCTCCATCCAAAATTTTTGCAAAATTCAAAGGCATGGACGTGAGCAACTTTGCAACGAAACATTTTCTCTTTTTATGACTCTGGAAATTGACTTAGGAAAATTATTTGTCTCAAGAGGGCGGAACAATTGAACCCCCGTGACTAGATTCACATGCCATGTATGGGAGTTTATTTGTCTATATCTCATGTGTACTTGTACCATATAGAACTTGACCCATTTGTCTTTCAAGGCTAAATTTTGATTGTATTTGGTTGGTGAAATGATCCTAGGCCATTCTTGTGACATTGAAATCCCACTTTAGCCTAAAACACCTACCAACGCATAGATATAATCCTTAGTCACCCACTTTCAGCCTTTAGTCTTTTCTTTGGGAAATATATTACAAGTTGTGGCCCTTCTATTATCCCTCTCTTGAACCCTATCCTCCTTGAACTTAAGAATTCAATTTGAGGCTAAAAGCCTAAGTTAGGGTGGTGAAAGTTGAAAGAGGTGTCGTTAGGCTGCGAAGTCATAAGAAAGTGTTGACATGCTTAAGTAAATAAAGTAAAATTATTAGAAGAAAGAAAGGATCCAACAAAGTAAAGAAATACATGAATTACACACATAAAAAAAATAAAGAGAGAAATGGAAAGAAAGTGGGAAAACCAAGAAAGGCAATGTAGGCACAATAGTGAAAAAAAAGAAGTGGCCCAATATTAAAATAGAAAAAAGTGTGTTGTAGAAGTTAAAAGAGGTTTTATCCTTTATTTCCTAAATTTATATCCTACCTACCCTAAACATACATTACAAGATTAAAAAGTCCTTTGTGATTTTCAACCAAATGTGATCATTGTAGTGGAGATTGAAAATAGAGGCAAGACTATGGCATGATACTTGTTAGCATTGAGAGTTCTTGAGAACGAGAGAGTGTTTGCACTTAAATTCCTTGTTGCATGGTTGATAGCTAGGTGTGTGAAATCTTCTTTCTTGTGATGAGGCATGGGATCAAGTTGAGGTGGGTGATATCGTCATCTTCCAAACAATGAGACAAAACGAAGTATAATATGGTGGAGGTCAAGAAGTGAGTCATTTCTAGAGTATTAGTAGTTGTCATATGGTTGCTCCTTAAAGTCTATTGCATTCTTCAATGTTCCATTTTATGTTGAGGGGTGTAGTCAAAATCATTTTGCCCATGTGTGAAGATCTTTTTGTGGTAATAATCAAGTTAAAGTCATCATGATCATTAGGTTGGTTATTTTGGGGGTGTTAATGAGTGGTTATTTTACCACTTATTTGCACTCAATTTTTTTTCACACTACAAAGTTTTGAATAGATAAATGAGACATAATCATGATTCAATGCACTAATATCCATAGTTTTAGCAGGCATAGAGTTGGTAAGATGGAAAGATATGGATTAAAGCTAAAAGAGATCAAGTAAAAGTAAAGAAGTGCAACTGAAGACCTGGATCAGTCATCAGCCCCAATTACTGTGATCACGAAACCATACTGCGGTCATGGACAACCTCATATAATCACAGCTAAGCGGGAATATTTCCTAGGGCAGTTTTTTCATATCACTTGGCTGAATCCAAAACCTTATATAGGCAAAAGCCCTTTCTTTTTTGGGTATTGCTTACCTCATAGATATTTTTGAATCTAACACAAGAACCCTAATTGAGCAAGATTGTAACTAATTTTAGAGACTTAAATTCTTAGTGTTTTGTGAAGGATGGATGCTTTGGATAATCCTTATGGTATATCTTTCTCTACTTTCTTCATGAGTACCTAAGTAATTTAGTCTTGGGATAATGTTGAATTAAAGTGTATTTGTGTGTGGGTGTTGATGTGTTTACTTGATTTCTAGTTGTTGAGTATGGATTTCACCATTGTTTGAGCTTAATAGTTGGAAATTTATGGGTGAAAACCCCAAATTTCCTAATGGGTTTGACGGGTGAAAACCACAAACTCTAGAAAACCTTCATTATCCTTGAAAGAGGGATAAAAGTGAACCCATGGGAACCCATAGCATTCTTAAAAAAGGTCTATAGGGGGACAAGAAAATGGTGGACAATTAAGTATGTGGTTTACTACCTCTTGCTATCTTAGAAATAAGTGTAAATGCAGTGTAAGGCATATCATGGGAATCTTTCTAGAAATAGGGATGCCCAATTGAGGTATTGGGTGACTATGAATGGCACACTTTTTTGGTGCTCGAAAGATCCAATGGGATAAATCTTTGAGTTTTAGTTGAAAACTATCCACAAGGACTTTCGACCTAGCCTATCTCTCACTCAACAACTAAATAACATGTTGAATCATCTCTAACCTACACACTTTATACCTTTAGAAAGACATAATCCCAAGATTCTCCATAAACTTGATTTTTAACCCAAAAGTGTCATTATAGCTTGTTATAACTCAAAAGTTGATACAAACCAAATCCCCCAACTTTTAATATATGTTGTGTTTTCTTGCATTTTGGGTATCCTTTTAGTAATTAGAGCACCCATAGGACTTAAAATTTGCATTTCACTCCTTGTGGATTCAACCTCAATGCGATTTGAGATATTGACAACTACCGCCTTACCCCTTAAACATAGGAGTAAGTTGAGTGTTATCAGAAATCACTCAAAAAGTGAAGTACAATTAGACTTTGATTTTGTTAACAATGTGTTTCTGCCTAGATCACAAAAAAGAACATTGCTTCTGTTGCTAATTTGTATATGATGGAGTGTCTTAACAGTTTTGAGTTAATTTATTTACCTGCCTTTATGATAGAGAATATGCATAAGGTTGTTCTTGAGAAAAATGGAAAACATGGCATGCATTATAGATATTGGTTGAACAAAGTGTTTGGTTATTTTCGCATTGTTTGTGAGAATGGAACTCCTGGAACTGTGCTACAACTATTTGGTATGAAGACTCTGGTCAAAAATGAGTATGTGAAAAAAAATAAGGTGACATCTCTCAAGGTGAGCTCAGCAAGATAATAAAGGAGTTAAAACTCAACATAGCTGGTAAGGATGAAGATATCAACAAATTGCAAATGTCAATTTAGCATCTTTCCAAAAAGGATCCAAGGGTCCCTAAAGAGCTTAGAACTAAGAATGTTGAACTATAAAACAGAGTTTCAACTTTGACTGATGTGGTTCTTATCTTGAATGCTGAGATAAGACATCTAACCAAGGAATTGTTGCACTATCATGCTACAGAAAATAATAACATAGCTTTTATTCCCCAAACCTTCTTTCTAAGTCCCTTACATGTTAATCTTTCTTGATTCCTGTGGTTTTTTTCCTTTGGAAGATTTAAATTAAGCACTGCAATGATACTTACCTTTTGCATATGAATGAATCTCAGTTTGTGTGTTTCATCTATCTCTTCCTTAATTTTAAAGTTATTTTTCGTGTTAGTGTTACCCCAGTGGCCATAAGTTAACTAACTTGTGCTTATTTTACTCTTGGTTTAATGTTATCACTTTTTAATAATGCCAAAATAGGGAATACTGAATTCGTATGGTAGGGTAGGGACCAGGTATGTGTGATCATGATGTGTAAGGGACCAGGTGCCAGGTGCATATGTGTTGAATATTGGTGAATCCTAATGGCATGGCATAGTGACAGGGGGAAGAATTTTTCTCAAGAATAATGTATTATTGATAGGGGTAACATTCACTGACAGTAGTGGTAATCACTCTAACGGAATTTAGGTAAATGAATTTGATGCTCCAAGTTCTGTTGTTAAGTTTTGTGGCTTGTCATCATCAAAAAGGGGGAAATTGCTATATATTGTTTTGATGATGATTAGCTGACAACAAGGTATCAGATCCTTGGGTCTTCATGAAAATATATAGTTGTCACATGGCCTACACAGTTTTGTTGTCTAGTGTAACAAACTGCGCAAATGAGATTTGTACCAGTTAGAACACTTGTCCAATTCAGATTTCTACCCTAATTATTATTCCAGTACTACAAAAGGAAAAGAATGTTTCTAAATTAAATAGTTTGCACAATCCTTCTTATTCAAAGAGTGAAAGAGGAGAAAACTCAATTTTGCAACAGTTCTCAAGTTCCATTCTTTGTATGCTAAGAGAGTGTGAGTTTTCTCGAGTCAAGTCTTGGTTTGTAATTGAATTACTTAAGTTATAAGAGTATTGTTTTCTTTGCTTTCTTGAGTGTTCTTAGGTAGAGTTACCTGGGTTCAATATTGGTTAGATTTAATCAATATTGAGGGGTGTTCTCGGCAGAGTTGTCAAGGTAGGCTTGTAGTAGAGTAATTACAAGCAGGTGAAGCCTAGAGTTAGGTTTAAATCAAATCTATAATCAAAGGGTTGATTATAGTGGATTGTTGAAGTTCTTGTGAGGGCGGGATGTGGTTTTTCCTTCTTGCGCAAGGAGGTTTCCATATTAAAACTTGTATTTTTAAATTCCTGAAAAGTTTTAGCTTCCTTAAAGTTTTACTATGTTATTGCCTATGACTGACTTTAAGGGACCTGGTCCCTCCTAGTGTGGTTCAACCTCTGACGCTTCAAGAGGTAGTCCACTTACCAATCAATTTTTCTTTTATTCCGCCCTTATTTCTCCTTTTTTATTCTTTTATTGCATATTTTGGTTGGATATAGTTTCTTTTATTCGTTCTTCTTCTTTTTTAATTTTATTCTTTTTTTTTCCTTTTTTTATTTTTTCTCCCATACCCAGCCCTGCTTTCTTTTCTCTTATTTACCCTACCTCATGCCCACTTCTCATACGTACCCCTATGATAGCCACCTTCAACTTAGGTGATTTGCCTGAGTTGATGTGCACAATGTCCAAGAAGGACTAGTGCCAAATTAGTTTCATTGTAACAAAAATGGGAAAGTGAAAGGTTTAAAAAGAAAAATAGTCTATACAGACTCAAAATAGAATTCAAAGGATACTTATTCACATCTGGAAATTCATTTAGGCGAACAGTGGACTTATATAAAGAACGGCCTATGATCATTTCCTACCGACTATTCTACAACCTAGGAAAGACTAACCAGGAAAGTTGTGGATTCAACACACAAAGGAAACAAGTATTATCTCACACACATGGCACAGGGGTGCACACAAGATACTACGTATCTGGTTCATGCAATTGTTAGCTATGATTATTAATCCCCTAAACCTAATTCCATAACAAGATTCATAATGGCTACACATATATACACATCACATAGCTTAAAAAAAATTAAGGTGTATCTTTTTTCTCAAAAATAAAAAACAAAGTACATTAACTGCCCTAGATACTCAAAAAATCTCCTAATTACACAAAAACACAACACAATACGAAACAATATTACCCTAGATATGTTGGTTCTACAACCATACTGCGGCTAATAGAAAAAGAAGCACGGCAACAAAAACATATGATGGCTATGGTATCCCTACCCCCAACTAAAAGACAATGCATTGTCCCCAATGTGTGACAATAATATAAATCAAGGGAATGAGGACATACCTGGGACGCACTAGACACCCTTGTCTAACATAGGTGCAAAAATTGCAAAATACCTTGGGTTGCCTCCCAAACAGTGCTTGACTTACATCCGCTTCACGACATAGTTTCCTTGGCTACTCAGACTTCGCCAAGGTCCATGTCAACACATACTTTCAACTTATAGAGATTTCCCAAATATTGCTTCACCCGCTGCCCATTCATTTTGAATGGGGCTTCACCATCATACTTCGGTTCTATAGAACCATGTGGGAATACCTAAATCACGGTGAATGGTCCATATGTAACACCTCGAAAGTACCCACTGAATGTCACATGTACTCAAGACTACGAGTAGTCCCAAGCTAACCCATAAAGACTACTTAACTTGACATTCATATGAAAAGTGAACTAACATATTAGAATCTGAAGGTAAATAAATTCATGTCTTAACTGAGAGTCTTTAACTTAGGAATCTTAGACAGCACTTTGAGCTTAAAACATAAATAGTCTGACAAGCCTATAATTTTGACTAAAGAGCCACTAGGATAGACTCCAGCTGACCCGAACAAAACCTAAAGTCAAATAACTAAAACTTTCATCTACGAATATAAGTCTAATAAAATGGGTCCTCGGACTATAATGACTCACCAAATGTCAAGATTTAGGTGATGATGATTGTATTCAATTGTGATGCTAAAAACAAACCCCAGAACCTACATTATAAGACAATGTAGCACATAGACATATATGTGGGTCAGTACCTCTGGAATGTACTAAGTATGTAGGGGTGAATGCATAAGTAAAATCATAACTAAATATTCATATAAATTTTCAAATTATGCATACTATGTCTAAATGACTCACCTTGAGCTTGAATAAAACAAAGACTACAAAATCATGAACATGCATAATAATAAACTTTGTGAGCCATAACACTTAGTTTCTAAAAGCTTTACTTTTTATTGTTTATTTGGTAGATTATTCTAACAAACATAAAACTTGTGAGATACCATGGAGTCCAACATCGTACCCACGTTGCGGAGATCTTTTCTACCCTTTCCACTAGAATAGAACCTTAACTTAAGTGATCACTGAACTTCATCCATATTAGGAAAAAGCTTAATCAATGGTGGCTTGTAGTTTCTAGTAATTTAGGATACGCTCATCTGCATTCCCTTCTTGATTCTAAATACTACTCTCAAAATATATATATGCTCATACTTAAGAAATCCAACTTAAAATATCAAAAGAGTTTATAGACTGAATAACTATTTACTTTAAATCATAATCAATATGAACAGTTGTGGATTTCATGTCTTATCTTTAGATCAAATGATTAAGATTTTCTTTAAATCATGTTATAGAACATGTCAATGGAAATTAAGAGCATAACTTCTTGTAAACTCCATACTTGTACTTAGGACTTAGAATTCATGCTTTAGTTCATTGAAATTCATAACAAAACATCATGTTAAATAATTATCTTGAAATCTTTCAATAATATCTCAATCAAGATAATGAAATTTAAATCACAATATGAATCTTAAAAGTCAAAACATGAATATATGTAAATCTTGATGCACTTCAAGATTTGAATCTCATGGTAATATCATAATTCAAGAATATGGCTATTTGGGTATGAACCCTAATTCAAAATGAGTACATTCAATTTTAAAACAATTTACCTTGGGCACAAGGATGAAAGAATAACCTTGTTCATAAACCCTACATACCTGAATTTCTTAACTTATGAAGAGACTTTGAATCTTGAGACTTGAGGGATGAGTTTGTGTGAGATGAACCCTAATCTTGATGTTCTTGAAGATGGAAGGAAAAAGTTTCATCATTTGATTAAGGAATAGAGAAAAATAACACCTCTTTGAGGGTTATAGGTTGTGGGTGGGAAGTTATAAGAGTGGAAAAGACTAAAAGTCCCTTAGCTGAACTTTATAGAAATTTGTCGTTAGTCTTTACAACTCAACCATACGATTCGTATGGAAGGGTACGATTATGCCCCTCAACTTGTAAGATTGGCAAAATATAAGAGGGTACACATTGGTCAACATACGAGTCCCATCTATGACTAGAATCATCTTTATACGACTCTTAGCCCCCACTCGTAGCTTGGTAAAAATCTCAGGGAGCCTATATTGATGGACTAACGACTTACCTCCATACAACTCGTACCCTACTTGACGACTTCTAGGGGTCAAGTCATAGCTACAATAGAATGTCCACCATGATATACTTCCTTGTTTATGACTACAATATGTTACTCGTATGTTGTACGTATGACTCAAGGGATAAATCATATGATGTACAGAAATTTCTAGACATGGGGTATTACAATATCTCCCCCTTGAAAACATTCATCCTCGAATTTGATTAATCTAAGATTGGGATTTGGAAAAGAATAAGAAACTCCACATTGATATTTACAACCAAGATTACCACTATCACAAGGATTAAGTTTATAACAACATAAACTACAAAATAAGGGTACTTAAATAATCTTTAAGGGAAAGAACTTTCTCGATATAACACTTAAACTTTGGTAGGAATGGAACTGGAGGAAAAGAGATGAGGATATTTGGCCATCATGTCTGCTTTAGCTTCCCAAGTGGCCCCTTCAACCAATTGGTTCCTCTAAAGAACTTTCACCGATGCTACTTTCTTATTCCTTAGCCTTCAAACCTCCTTATCAAGTATATCAATAGGAATTTCTTCATACGTAAAGTTATCTTTGACCCTAATACTCTTTAGGGGAACTACTAAGGATGGATTTACCATACACTTCTTAAGCATTAAGACACGGAACACTAGGTGAACTGCAGCTAACTTTGTCGAAAGACTCAATTCTTAAGCAACCTCTCCTACACGCTTCACTATCTCATAGGAACCAACAAATCACAGACTCAAATTACCTTTCATTCTAAATGTAATTATTCCCTTCATAGGTGATACCTTCAAGAACACCCAATCGCATACTTCAAACTTGAGCTCTCTCCTCCTTACATTAGCATACGATTTCTGATGGCTCTGAGCAGTTCTCGATCTCTCACGAATCAATTGAACCTTTTCCATATATTCTAGAACATAATCCAACTCAATAAAGGCTAATTTACCAACCTCAAACCATCCCATAGGTGATCTGTACCTACACCCATACAACGCTTCAAATAGAGTCATCCGAATCCTAGCATTATAACTATTATTGTAAGCAAACTCAATCAAACGCAAATGGTCATCCCAACTTCATTTAAAGTCTAAAACACATGCCTTAAACATGTACTCTAGAGTCTGAATTGTACGTTCAGCCTGACCATTGATGTACAGATGAAATACAGTACTAAGCTTAACCTTTGTACCAAGGCTCTTCTGAAAAGACTGCCAAAACTGTGAAGTAAACTACATGCCTCTATCTGAAATGATGGATAAAGGTATCCCATGAAGACTTACTAACTCACGGACATATATTTTGGTATAATCCTCCATTATATATGAAGTCTTAATAGATAGGAAACGGGCCGACTAGTCATTCGATCTACTATGACCCAAATTAAATCGTTTTGACATCTTGTACAAGGCAACCCTATGATGAAATCCATATTCACTACTTCCTACTTCTAAGTACTAATCTCTTGCAACGTAACAACCGGTCTTTAGTGTTAACCTTAACTGGGGCACTTGGCTACAAACTCAGATATGTCCCTCTTAATACCATTCCACCAATAAATTTCTTGCAAGTCATAATACATCTTAGTAGCACCGGGATGAATGGAATACCTCGAACCATGAGCCTCATCTAGTATCCTTTCCCTCAACCTGTCTATATTCAGAACATAAAGTCTACCTTGATAGAGAAGTACACCATCTCTTCCTTGGAAGAAAACCTCAACCTTTTATTACTGAACTGCCTCCAATATTTGGCTAAGTATGGGATCATTACGCTATTTCTCCTTCACTTCCACTACTAAAGTTGATTCTGAACCATTCTAATCTACTACTCCCCCATCATCGGTGTTGAGTAAATATACTCCCAAATGATCTAACCTATGCACCACTTTAGCCAACTCATGTTCTTCCTTATTTACGTAAGACACACTACCCATAGACAGCCTACTTAGCGCATCTTACACTACATTAGCCTTACCCAAATGATAGAGCACATTCATGTTATAATCTTTCAACAACTCCAACTATCTCCTCTAACAAAAATTCAGCTCCCTTTGAGAAAATACATACTGAAGACTCTTATGGTCAGTGAAAACATCAACATACACACCATAAAGGTTGTACCTCCAAATTTCTAAGGCAAAAACCACAACAACTAACTCCAAGTCACGAGTTGGGTAATTCTTTTCATGATACTTATGTTTCCTAGAGACATAAGTATTCACTCTCCTATTTTCCATTAACAAACAACCTAACCCAACTCTGGAAGAATTACAATACACAACAAATATTTCTAACCCTTTTTGGCAAAGCTAACACTAGTGTGGAAGTCAATCTATCCTTCCACTCTTAAAAACTCTTCGTACACTTATCTGACCATATGAACTTTACTTTCTTTGGGGCCAGTTTATCAATGGTGCGGCTATAGAGGAGAACCCTTCAACAAATCTTCTATAATACCCATCCAAACCCAAAAATCTCTGGATATCGAATGGAGTGATGGGTCTAGGACAGTGCTTCACTACATTAGTCTTTTGAGGATCTACATGAATACCAGCCCATGAAATAACATACCCTAAAAAGGTAATAGATTCCAACCAAAACTCATATTTACCAAACTTCACATACAATTGACGGTCCTTAAGGGCCTGTAGCACTATTTTTAAATGGTTTGCATGCTCTTTATTACTCCTGGAATACACCAGTATGTCATCTATAAATACAATGACAAACATATCCAAATACTTCTTAAAGACCCTGTTCATCAAATCCATAAAAGCTACAAGAGCATTTGTCAGTCCAAATGACATAACTATAAACTCAAAATGGTCATACCACATTTGGAAAGCTATTTTTTGAATGTCTTGCTTCCTAACTTTCAACTGATGGTATCCCGACCTAAGGTCAATCTTGAAGAACCATCTAGCACCCTGAAGATGATCAAAAAAATTATCGATCCTAGGAATAGGATACTCATTGTTGGTTGTAACCTTATTTAGCTGTCTATAATTTATACACATTCTGAGAGTGCCATCTTTCTTGTACACAAAAAGGACTGGAGCACCCCATAGATAGACACAGGGTCTAATGAAACCATTATCTAAAAGGTACTTAAGTTATTCCTTTAACTCTCTAAGTTAAGCCAAAGCCATTAGATATAGAGAAATAGAGATGGGCTGAGTGATAACGCTCACCTATATTAAGTAATTTAGTAGAGGATGATCGTTGTCAATATCTCACCTTTTGTTGAGGTCAAATCCACAAAGAGTGAAAATTAGAGCTCTAGTATTATGGGTCTTAACACTTACTAAGAGAGCACCCAAAAAATAATGTAAAAAGCATGATTTAAAATGGGGGGGTTGGTTTTGGAAGTGTGTGTGTGTGTCAATAGTAACTCAATTCCACAAACTACACAACAATTGTAATTTAACTTTAATATAAAGAGAATCTTGGGATTATGTCTACCTAAAGTCAAAATAGCTATGGGTATGTTAGATTTGGTGTACATGCTAGTTGTTAACAATATGGTAGGCTAGGTCTAGGATCCTTGAGGCTAGCTTGTCAACCAAACCTCAATAATTTCACTTATTGAACTTTTTGGATACTTAACAAGTGTGTTAATTCTATTCACCTATTACCTCAATTGGGTATCCCTATTTCTAGGAAAATACCCAAGAAATAGTCAACTTCACAATCATTCTTATGTCTAAGATAGTGAGAATTATCAAACTAAACCCATTAATTATCTACTATTTCCTTGGTTCCCACATCCCTCTTTCAAAGATGATGTGGGTTTCAAAAGTTCACCCAAACCCCTCTTTCAAGGATAGTTTGAGCTTTCAAAAGTTTGGGGTTTTCACCCACAAACTCATTTTGAGTCTTTGGGGCCTTCACCCATAAATCCTAACCAATTTAATCAAACAATAGAAGAACCCATCATCAACCAACTAGCATATATACAAATACATCACAACCAACAACTAATTGCACCTTAATTCAACATAATCCCAAGACAATGAAATTTAGCTACTCGTGATGAAAGGAGGGAAAAATATACCATAAGGGTTGTGCAAATCATCCATTCTTCAAGAAATTACTAAATTCAAAAGTCTCTAAATCAAATTACAATTCTTGCCTAATTTAGGGTTTTAACTTCAAATTCAAAATATTGCTAGTCTCTACAATGCCCAAAATGGGGAAGGTTTTTAGGCTTTTAAAGGATTTGGGGTCAGCTGCTGAAAATTACAAAATAGCCCCTAAGCCTAACTCGCATTGCCGCGATTGCACTAGATTTTATATGATCATGGCTACAATGATTGCAGGTAGATCCATGTGGTCGCAGTTGTTGACCTTTTTGACTGGTTGTGATCGCGGCTCTCAGACCATGATCATAGTAACTGAGCCTCATTTTGTACATGGTCTTTTAGCTGTGCACTTTTCTTCTCCTCTTAGTTCCTTTTTAGCTCAATTCCACATCCTTCTATCTCATCACCTGGATGCCTGCAAAATGTGGAAATTAGTGCATTTAATCACAATGTTGTCTCATTGGGCATGAAGCATAAGTTAAAATGAGCGGTAACTTCACCACTCATCAACACCCCAACTTAAAGCTTTTCTTGTCCTCAAGCAACACTACTGCTTACCATGAGACAATGCACGTTTATGTCCAAATAGAATGACCCAATGATCATAATGACTTCAAGCTTAGGTTAATACCACAATTTAGCTTTTCAAAAATGGAAAAAACTATTTTCGCGACACCACTCAACATAAAATGTGATTTTTCAAGGATGCAAGAGACTTTAAAGAGCAACTATGCAACAATCGCTAATACTCTAGAAATGACTCACCTTTGACCTCAAATACAATATACTCCTTTTCTTGCCTCATTTTGCGGGAGATGACAAAATCACCCACCTCAACTCATTTACTTGCCTCCTCAGAAGAAAGAAAATTCCACACACTAAGTCATTAATTATGCAAAAAGGAATTTATGTGTAAAACACTCTCTCTCAAGGACTCTAGATGCTAATAAGTGCCATGCCATAGGCTTGACCCTATTTTCAATCGTCACTATAATGAAAATACTTTGTTGGAAATCATGAAGGACTTTTTAAGTTTGTAACGTAGGTTTGAGGTAGGGTAGGACATCTTTTAGGAACAAAATGGTTATACCTTCGTTGAACATATACATCATACTATTCCATCCAAATTTTGATCATGGGCCACTTCTTTTTTTTACTCTTTACACATGCGCCTACTTTTTTATTTTCTTGGTTAACCCATTTTCTTTTCATTTCTTTTTCTTGCACCCTTTGTGCTTCTCTTTTCTTTGTTGGATCCTTTCCTTTTTCTTATTTATTTGTTCTCAATACTTAAGCGCATAGGAACTCACTTACAACTTCGTGACCAAAGTTACCTCTTTCAATCATCACCACTCCCAACTTAGGCTTTTACTCTCAAGCTACAATTTTAAGTTCAAGAAGGGTAGGGTTCAAAAAAGGGATAAAAATTAAAAGGCTCACGTCTTGTAGTATGTTTGCCAAAGAAAAGTCCAAAGGCTCAAAGTGGGTGACTAGGGATAACAACTATGCAAGGGTAGGCTTTTTAAGCTAAAGTGGACTTTAATGTCACAAATATGGCCTAAGATTATCTCCCTAACCAAGTACAATCAAAATTAGCCTTGAGAGACTAATGAGGCAAGTTCTAGATGGTATAAGTTCATATGTGATTTGGACAAATAAGCTCACCACACATGGAATGAAAATTCTAATAAGAGGCTCAATTGCCCCTTCCTCTAGAGACAAAATAGAGTATCTACCAATTTTTACAAGCCAAAAATTTTAGAGTCACAAAAAGATAAAAAAGTATCAATACAAGGTTGTTCATATCCTGTAACACCTCAAAAATGGGTCCCGAGATGTCACACGATGCTTAAGACTATTAGTAGTCTCAAGCTAACCCTGTAAGACTTCCATTAAATACAAAACTCATATTAAAGTAACTGAAGAAAGTATCAATAATAAAATACAAAATTATATCTATGCTAAACTAGAATTAACTAAACATAATATCTGAGTACGTTTAAAACTAGAGAGTCTGAACAATCAATACTGAAAATCTCAGTTATAACTAGCAGTCTGACAATCCTATACTACTAAAAACTATAGAGCTACTGGGACAAATCCTAAACTGGCTCAAACCTACTGAAAATAACTAATCAAGCTAATGAAATAAATTGAAATTCTGAATATTGGGTCCCCAAACTATGAGGACTCACCAATTGTCGGGATGTAATGTAGATACCCGAGATCACTCACGTTGCTGGAACTGAGCACCTGAACCTACATTATTAAACAATGTAGCAAATAAACATATATGTGGATCATTACTTTGAGGATGTACTGAGCATGTGGGGGTGAATGCATAAGTAAAACAATATCTCAATGTTTATCAAAATTCATACAAGAACGCATGCTAAGTGTAATGACTCACAATGGCTTGAATAACTGAAAGCTGAAAATCATCAATAATAAATAACAAAGAATACTTTGTAAATCTTGTGAGCCATCACAATTGGTTCTAAAAGCTGAACTTGTATTCTGTCTTTAAAACTTTTCTATTTTTCTTCTATAGTAGGAAATTCTTTTTAAAAGTTATTCTACAAGGGAGGTACTTCTAACTGACATGCACTATGTGAGTTATCATAGTGTCCAAAGTCTAGTTCCCCTAAGGGAAAAACTCAAATTGGGGAGAGGTGTCATACTCTTGCCAAGGAGTATAACTTGAGCTAAGTGATCAAATCGGTAACTGTCATCCATATAGAAATGGGAATAATCTAAATTTGTAACTATGTTGGCTCATAGTTCTTGGGCATGTAAACATACCCAAATCAGTGCTAATACTACTCCCTTCAATCCGTATGCTCATTCTGTAGGAAATCCACTTTAAATAACATAAGGATTCATATTGAAGGCTAATGGTGCATCTGTTTGCTTTAAACTGAAATTCAAGCTATGAAGTGGATTCCATATCTTAGCCAGGGATCAAAATATCAAATCTTGATTCAAAAACTAATTATAAACATATCATGGGATGTTTAAAAGAATAATTTTTTGGAATATCAATATTCAAGCTCGGGCTTTATAACCCATATTTCAAACTCATGTCAAATCATCACAAATCATGCTCAATAGTCAAAATCATGGAGTTCTTGGACAATTCTAGTCATAATAATGCAATTTAATTCTCAATATATGCAAAACATGCCAAACCTATGGAAATGTAAAAATAGAGATGTAATTCATATTCATATTTTTTGTCATATCATAATCTTCAACTAATAATCATTGGGTATAAACCCTAAATTGAAACTCATGTGTAATCATACAAAATCATGTAAATTTGTAATTAAAAACTAGTTTTGGGCACAAGGATGAAAGGATCATCCTTGTTCATAAACCCCACATACCTTATTTAGTTTGATTCGATGGAACAAGATGACTTTGGAAGACTTGAGAATATTCTTGGAGGTTTTTCTTGAAGTTCTTGGCTTAGGAACCCTAATTTCTTAATTATCTTAAAGAGAACGTAATGGTATCTTGAATTTATTAGGAGATGACCTTAAGGAGAAACCCTAATCTTGTTCTTGAGGATAAAGAGGATTTAGTGTTTTTAAAACTTGTTTATGATGGCTATGTACGTGTTTTTGATGATTTAAGTCTTGGGAGGCAAGGGAAAAGACCAAAATAACCTTAAGAAACCAAATCATAACTGTTGAGATTTTCAATTGATGACTTAGATTGATAAGTCGTCACTTAGGTTATGGCTTATCACCTTAAGTCGTCACTTTTGATGGATTTTAGGCCCTTACTGGTCATGGGTAACAACCTGGTCTGATAAGTCGTCACATAGGTGATGGCTGATCACCCCTAGTCATCACTTGGAGGCTAAAATTGAGGGTTTTCTATTAAGGATGACAACTTGGGCTGATAAGAAGTCATTCAGTTGACGGCTTATCAACTCAGGTCGTCACTTGGTTGACAGACGGACATGCTGAAGTAAAATGAGTATAACTTTTTGCTCCGATATCGGATTAAGGTAAAACCAAATGTGTTGGAAAGAAGAATCAAAGAAATTTCATTTTATATAAGGTAGGACATGTAAATCATTATGTACAAGGAGTAATGGTCATTTAAAGTTGACCCAAGCTTAAATTTTTACTAAAACTTAATCAATAGAAGTGTTCTCAACTCATCTTTGAGTTAGGAGATTTTTATGACCTCGACTGATATCAAAGGACATTTCAACACTATTGAACTGATCGTCACCCTTAAATATACATAGAATCATTGGGTTTTAGTCTGTACACTTGGTAATAACGATTTGAATTTTAATCCAAAAATGGGAGGTGTTATAGTATCTCCCCCTTGGGAACATTCATCCTCAAATAAAAATAGTTAACTGAGAAAACTAGGAGGTGTGAGAGTATATACAGAGCATGCATGACTGGGAATATGATTACATAACTAAAACTGAGAACTTAAGAGGATCAATATGAGGAGAATCATTACCTTAGGCTGGATTTGATCTTGGGGAGAAAAGATGTACTTGCATCACATATCTGCTTCTGCTTCCCAAGTGGCACCCTCAATAGACTGATTCTGCCAAAGTACTTTAGCCAAGGGAACTTTTTTGTTCCTTAGCCAACGAATCTGGTGATCAAGGATCTCGACACGGACTTCTTCATAAGAGACACTATCCTGAATTTCGATGTTTTCCAAAGGAACTACTACAGCTGGGTCACCAATACACTTCCTTAACATAGAGACATGAAACAAAGGGTGAACGGTTGAAAATTTTGCAAGCAACTCAAGTTCATATGCTACCTTCCCAACAAGACTCAATATTCTGTAAGGGCTGATATATTGGAGGCAATGTTTCCCCTTTCTTCCAAAATGCTTCACCCCCTTCATGGGTGAAACCTTTAAATAAACTAAGTCATCAACTTCAAACTCAAGGTCCCTTCTTCTCATATCTGCATAAGATTTCTGGCGAGTCTAATCTGTTTTAAGCCTCTCTGTAATTAGCTGAACTTTCTCCATAGCTTCTAACACCACTTATGGCCCTATCAATGCGGCCTCACCCACTTCAAACCAACTGATAGGTGACCTATATCTCCTCTCATAAAGAGACTCAAAAGGGGCTTCTAATTACTAGAATAGTAACTATTATTGTAGGCGACTTAACGGCAAATGCTCATCCCAACTACCCTTGAAGTCAAGTACACATGCCCTCAAAATATCTTCTAGGGTCTGAATGGTCCGCTCTGCCTGACCATTTTTCTGAGGATAGAAAGCTGAACTGAGATGAACTTAGGTACCAAAACCCTTCTGAAAGGCTTTCCAAAAGTGAGAGGTAAATTGAGTACCCCTATCTGAAACAATAGACAAAGGAATTCCATGTAATCTGACTAACTCTCTAATATACAACTTAGCATAATCTTCAGCTGAGTAGGATGTATGAACTTGCAAGAAATGGGCTGATTTGGTCAACCTGTCTATAATAACCCAAATTGAATCATACTAACGACACGAATGGGGTAACCTTGTTACAAAATCCATGTTCACCTCTTCCCACTTCTAGGTGGGAATACTAAACTCCTGCAAGGTGCCACCAGGCCTTTGGTGCTCCACCTTAACCTATTGACAAATAGTACACTTAGCCACAAACTGTGCACTATCTATCTTCATACCACTCCACCAATAGACTTTCCACAAATCTTGGTACATCTTAGTAGCACCAGGGTAAATAGAGTAACGCACACTATGTGCTTCATCCATAATCTGTTGCCTCAAACCATCAACGCATGGCACACATAATCTACTCTGGTATCTCAGTAGACCATCTCCCCCTTAGGATAAAACCTTTACCTTCTGATATATAACTGACTTTTTCAACAACTAGAATGGGATCCTTAGCTTATTTCTCATTTACCTTGGAAACTAAAGAAGATTCTGCACTACACTGGACCCAAACATTGCCCTCTACCAAATCAACTAACCGCACACCTAGTCTAGCCAACTGATGAACTTTTCAAACTAGATCCTTCTTATCACCCTCTACATAAGCAACACTACCCATCGATAGTCTATTAAAGGTGTTTTCCAAAACATTGCCCTTGCTCGAATGATACAAAACACTCTTGTCATAATCTTTCAACAATTCTAACCACCTTCTCTGATATAGATTTAACTCTCTCTACGTGAAAACATACTGCAAACTTTTGCGGTCCATAAAAACATCAACATAAACCCCATAAAGATAGTGACTCCAGATTTTTAAAACAAACACAACAAATGCTAATTCAAGATCATGAGTAGGATAGTTCCTTTCGTAAGTCTTAAGTTGTCTAGAGGCATAAGCTATGACCTTACCTCTTTGCATCAAAACACAACTCAAACAAACTCTTGAAGTATCACAATAGACAATGAATCCATCTGCACCATCAGGTAACGCTAAGACTGGAGATGAAGTGAGTCGAGTCTTCAACTCTTGAAAACTCTTTTCACAAGAATCTGACAACTGAAACTTAACTTTATTCTGAGTTAATCTGGTCATGGAGGATGCAATGGATAAAAACCCCTCAATAAACTATATATAATAGCCACCTAAACCCAATAAACTATATGTTTGATAGAGAAATAGGTCTAGTCTAGTTTCTTACTGCTTCGGTCTTTTGGGCATCAACACTAATGCCATCACCGAAAACAATATGATCAAGGAAAACTAATGACCTTAGAAAAAATTCACACTTGCTGAATTTGGCAAACAACTAGTGATCTCTAAGAGTTTGCAACATGATTCTAAGATAGTCTGCATGGTCATCCTCACTATGGGAACAAACAAGGATATCATCGATAAAGACTATGACAAACATGTCTAGGTACTATTTGAACACTCGATTCATCAAATCCATGAAGTCTATTGGGGTATTTGTTAGCCCAAAAAAACATGACTAGGAATTCAAAATAACCATAATGGGTTCTGAAAGTTATCTTGGGAATATCACATTCCCTCACTCTAAGCTGATGATAGCCATATCTAAGGTCTATCTTGGAGAAATAACTTGCATGTTGGAGTTGATCAAATAAGTCATCATTTCTAGGAAGAGTATATCTATTTTTAACTGTGACTTTATTCAGCTGACGATAGTCAATGCACATTCACAGAGAACTATCTTTCTTACGCACAAATAAGATGGAAGTGCCCCATAGAGAAATACATAGCCTTATGAAACCCTTATCTAAGAGGTCTTTGAGTTGCTCTTTCAACTCTTTAAGCTCGGCAGGAGCCATACGATATGAAAGAATGGATATAGGCTGAGTATCAGGAAGAAGATCAACTCTGAATTTTATTTCCCTATCAGGAGGTACCCTTGGCAAATCTTCAGGAAACAGTTCTAGAAATTCATTTACTACTCGGACTGACTGAACGGTTTGAGCCTCAGACTTAGCATCTTTGACTCAAACTAAATGATAGATGTACCTTTTTGATATCAACTTTCTGGCCTTAAGATAGGATATGAAATTACTCTTAGGAGATACTGAATTGCCTTCCCATTCAGAGACTGGCTCATCGGGAAACTAAAACTTCACCACTCGAGTGCGATAATTTATAGATGCATAACAGGAATGAAGCCAATCCATACTTAGAATAAGGTCAAAGTTGACCATATCAATTCTATTAAATCTGCTAACATGATCCTATGAAGGACAGTGATAAGACATTTTCTATAGATTTATTTGGCAATAACTAAATCACCTACTGGGGTAGAAACTAAGAAGGGCTTAGAAAGATTTTCAGGATCTATTCAAAATTTTACCGCAACCAACGGAGTCATATAAGATAAATTTAACCCTGGGTATAACAGCACATAAACATCAAAATAAAAGACACGAAGCATACCAGTAATAATATCTAGTGAACTCTCCTTCTCCTGGCGGGATGGTAAAGTATAGAACCGATTCTAGCATTGACCACCACCGGTACTGGATGATGTACCCTGAGAAGGAGCTAGGCGACCTAGAGAAGCTGGTGCACTAGTAGCCTTAGTCTGGGGACGAACATCCCTATTTCCTTGCTTAGCATATGGGCACTTTTTGATTATGTGACCTAACTTACCACATCCAAAACACCCTTTCTGTCCTAACAAGAACTCACCAAGATGATCTTTACCACATCTAGCACATGTAGGATAAATGGTCTTTCCACCCAAACTATTCTAAGACCTATACATAGAATTACTGATCCTACTTAGTTTTGGGTGCGGTAGCACTGGCTGAAGATGGCCCGGAAAAGATGAGCGACTCCGAAATTGTGAATGATTTCCCCCTGTAAATCTTGATTGTTCTTACTCAAATTGCCCAGTTCTAGCCTTCTTATTTCTTCCATCTCTTTCTTTTGACTTATCTACCTCAATTTTTTGAGCATGAGTCATCAACCTGGAAAGAACTATGTCCCCAATAAGCATGATAGTCCTACACTCCTTGACTACCAAACTAGACACACCGGTAACAAACTTAATCATACTAGATCTACAGTCAGCTAACAAATCTGGAGCATACGAAGACAACTAATTAAACTTAAGGCACTACTCTTTCACTGTCATTGAGCTTTGCCTCAGATTTATGAATTTCTCTATCTTAGCTTCCCTTATCTCACGTAGAAAGAACCTATTTAGGAACACATCCTGAAATACATGCCAACTTATGGGAGTTGTATTCTCACCCCTACTATTCTTCCACATCACCACCCAATCATAAGCAACATCCTTCAACTTGTATGATGCAAATTCTACACTCTCCTCCTCAGTAATATGCATAATTTATGTGATCTTTTTCACTTCATCAAGATAGAGTTGTGGGTCCTTACCTACTTTTGATCTAAAGAATTTAGGTGAATTCATTCTCATAAAGTCATAAATTTTGGCTGCATCTAAATCGCCATTCTCCTGAAGTAGTACTGTATCCTGATGGTTTCCCTGAACATTGGCAGTCATAGCTTTGGCCAATTCCTGAAAAGCAGCCCAAAATTCAGCATGGATATATTCTCATTTAGAGGGTCAGCGGGCTAGGGTGGTTGGTTATCATTTTTTGCATGCATTAGCTCAGTGAGGAGGCATATTCTATCACGTAAGAGCGTGAGTTAAAAGTAGATAGATACAACTGAAAGCACGATAGAGCATGAAAGAAAAGGATAATTTCATAAATCATTCCATAGCCTCTTGCTCATAAATGTAGCGTGTTTCACATCCATGATCGATACTCCATGTAACACGGCTTGTTCGACTCCCTAGGACTCTTTAAACCTTAGGCTCTGATAACAAGTTTGTAACACCCCGGAAACATATCCCGAGATGTCACATGGTGCTCAAGACTATGAGTAATCTCAAGTTAGCCCAGTAAGCCTTCCACTAAATTTGAAACTCATATTAAAATAATTGAAAAAAGTATCAACACTAAAATACTAAATTATATCTGTGTTAAACTAGAATTAACTGAACATAAGATCTGAGTATGTTTAAAACTAGAGAGTCTAAATAATTAATACTGAAAATCTGAGTTATAACTAGCAGTTTGACAAGCCTCTACTACTAAGAACTGGAGAGCTGCTAAGATAGACCCCCAACTGACTCAAACCAACTGAAAATAACTAATCAAGCTAATGAAATAAACTGAAAGTCTGAATATAGGGTCCTTGAAATATGAGGACTCACCAATTATCGGGATGGAGATGGAGATGCCCGATATCACTCACGCTAATGGAATTGAGCACCTGAACCTACATTATTAAACAATGTAGCACATAGATATATATGTGGATCATTACTTTGAGGATATAGTGAGCAAGTAGGGGTGAATCCATAAGTAAAACAATATCTCAATGTTTATCAAAATTCATAAAAGAATGCATGTTAAGTGTAATGACTCACAATGGCTTGAATAATTTAAAGCTGAAAATCATCAATCATAAATAACAAAGCATAATGTGTAAATCTTGTGAGCCATCACATTTGGTTTTAAAAGCTGAACTTGCATTGTGTCTTTAAAATGTTTCTATTTTTCTTCTCTAGTAGGGAATTCTCTTTAAAAGTTGTTCTACAAGGGAGGTTCTTCTAACCAACATACACTATGTGAGCTATCATAGTGTCCAACGTCTAGTTCCCCTAAAGGGAAAACCTCATGTTGGGAAGAGATGTCATACTCTTGCCAGGGAGTATAACCTGAGCTAAATGATCACATCGGTAACTGTCATCCATATAGTAATGAGAATAATTTGAATTTGTACCTATGTTGTCTCGTAGTTCTGGGGCATGTGAACATACTCAACTCATTTCTAAATACTACTCCCTTTAATTTGTATGCTTATTCTATAGGAAATCTACTTTAAATAACATAAGGATTCATATTGATGGTTAATGGTGCATCTGTTTGCTTTAAACTGAAATTCAAGCTATGAAGTGGATTCCATATGTTAGCTAGGGATCAAAAGATCAAATCTTGATTCAAAAACTAATTATAAACATATCATGGGATGCTTAAAAGAATAATTTCTTGGAATATCAATATTCAAGCTAAGTCTTTATAACCCATATTTCAAACTCATATGAAATCATAACAAATCATGCTCAATAGTCAAAATCATGGAGTTCTTGCACAATTCTATTCATAATAATTCAATTTAATTCTCAATATATGTAAAACAAACCAAACGTATGGACACGTAAAAATAGAGATGAAATTCATATTCAAATTTCTTGTCATATCATAATCTTCAAATAATAATCATTGGGTATGAACCCTAAATTGAAACTCAAGTGTAATCATATAAAATCATGTAAATTTATAATTAAAAACTAGTTTTGGGCATAAGGATAAAAAAATTATCCTTGTTCAGAAATGCCACATACCTTATTTGGTTTGATTTGATGGAACAAGTTGACTTTGGAAGACTTGAGAAAGTTCAAGGAGGCTTTTCTTGAAGTTTTTGGATTAGGAACCTTAAGTTCTTGATTATCTTGAAGAGAACATAATGGGATCTTTAATTTCTTGGGATATGACCTCAGGAGAAACCCTAATCTTGTTCTTGAGGATAAAGAGGATTTAGTGTTTTTATAACTTGTTTATGATGGCTATGTACGTGTTTTTGATGATTAAAGTTGTGGAGTTGAGGGCAAATACCAAAATACTCTTACAAAACCAAATCATAACTGTTGAGGTTTTCAATTGACGACTTGGGTTGATTAGTCATCAGTTAGGTGATGGCTTATCACCTCAAGTCATCATTTTTGATGGATTTTGAGCCCTTACGGTCATGAGTGACGACCTGGTCTGATAGGTCATCACATAGGTGATGGCTTATCACCCCATGTTGTCACTTGGAGGCTGAAATTAAGGGTTTTTTGGTTAAGGATGATGACTTGGGCTGATAAGTCGTCACTCAATTGATGGCTTATCAACTCAAGTTGTCACTTTTCGCTCCAATATCGGATTAAGGAAAAAACAAATGTGTTGGAAGGAAGATTCAAAGATCTTTCATTTTATATAAGGTAGTACTTGAAAATAACTATGTACAAGGAGTAATGGTCGTTTAAAGTTGACCCAAGCTTAAATGTTTACTAAAACTTAATCAATAGAAGCGTTCTCAACTCATCTTTGAGTTAGGAGATTTTTATGAACTCGACTAATATCAAAGGACATTTCAACACTATATAACTTATAATCACCCCTAAATAGACATAGAATCATTGGGTTTCGATTTGTACACTTAGTAATAACGGTTTGAATTCTAATCCGAAAATGGGGGGTGTTACACATTTGTACCCTCAATTTTCTTGAAAGCTTTTTGGAAGGAGGGATGTTTGTTTTGCATTTGCATGATGAAAAATTTTCTAACTATGGTATGAATATAAGCCTTCATATCACATCTTGGCTTTTATACAGGCAAACCATATGGTTACTCAAACTTTTCCATAGGTACAAGTCCGATCCCAAATCCAAAATGCCATAGGTACTCATATTTCCCTTGTATTTATGACCTCGATGCTACGGGTACTTAGACTTCCCCTGCATCCATGGCTTAATACCCAATCATGACGCTTTTCCCTTAAGAATGTTGTCACTCAATCTATCATAGGGAAATTGATATTGGGTGTATTTATGCATTCTAGTGATACTATTCTAGCTTATTTTTCCTTGTTTTGAGAGAAATTTCTATGATTTAAGTGTTTATAATGATATAAATATGCATATAAGTGTCTATGTATATGTTTACAATGTTTTATAGTGTTTCCAGACAAGTTTTGATTCAAATTGATCATTTAGAAGTCAACCGAGAAAACTAGTGTGATAGCTTGAGTTAGGTGTTTGTCTAGTCTATCGTGTTGGGTTCTAACGTGTTTAATGAGTTCCTAAGGTTGTTATTGTGTATTTATATATAAAAAAACTTGTTGGTAATGTTAAAGGGTCAATTGGATCAAGACAAGAGTCAAAATAATAAGTTAGAAATCAAAGTGAATGAAGCCAATGCTTAGCTCATTTTTCTAGTTCTCCGTCTTAGATGTTGTGTTGTTTTGAGCTCTAAATTGTTGTGTTTAATGCTATAGGATGATTTGTGAATGGATTATTATTATATATGAAGGACAAAAAATCTTTAAATCAAGTGTAAACAACTCAAAAAGGCTTGGAATGGATCACAGAAGCACAGTATGCAACTTGACACAAATTTGGACACCTAAAATGTCTTAGGGGTGTGAGGGCGCGTGTTAAGGTATCTTGGCACGTACTACACACCAAAATACTCAGAAGGCACCCAAAATAGTGTGTACTCATGATAAACATGTGTCTCATGCTCCATTACTGTGGAATGATGCATGTTTCGCACGATCCATTATAGTGGAATGAAAGGTGAGGTGCATGCTCTCTCCACCCCTGCACTTTTTCATTGATTCCTTCTCCTACACGACTTGGTATTATCCTATTGTTATAGATACAAATTTGTAAACATTTTTAATCACATTAGGACAGCTTGAAGCATTGGAAGCTACCACAACTTCTTTTTAGGTTTTATCATTCTTTAATATAGTTTCTTTATGGTTTGTATCATCAATCCAAGGGATTGGATGATGAATATTTCCATTGAAGGCTAAAATTCCTCTCCGGGGTTAAGGCTAAGACATGACTACTTTCATTTTGAATTGATTTCGTTTAAGTTGCTTATCATTATTGGTTGGTTGATTATTCCTATTTTAACGATTTTAAGGATTAGCTACCCTTATAATACATAAATTGTCACCCTTGTGATCTCGGGAGAGGGAATAGGCTGATAGAACATGGGAATAAGCAAGGTAAGGTTCGTAGTCTTTTATGAACTAAGGATTTTGAATTAGCATCTAGGACAGGGATTGTAATACCCCGGGAAAAAAATTCATTGAAATTTTGTGCATAAATGTGTTGGGATCCTATCTTCGAGAATGATTTATAATTTTTCTGTGTGTCATTTCTTGGATTTTGATCCACCATTTTGTAGATCATCGAATAATCTTTCCAACGATATGTGGAACACCCAAAACGGACACCCGAGCGATGAGTTACGAACATTCCAATCGAACGTTGAATAGTGATGAACAGTAAAACGTGCAGGAAAAAGTACTGAGGCAGGGCGTATTTTTTCTCCAACTTTAAACGATCATAACTCCTTGTACATAATGAACTGTGTGATATTCTATATATCAACGAAAAGCCCTGAGAGTCTTCTTTCCAATGAAATTGGTTTCATCCAATATGGACATCGGAGTAAAAAGTTATGGCCAATTTCTTTCAGCCTAACGGATAGATCACTCAAGGTCAGATTTGACATTGATTGATTTTTAAAGGTATTTTGGTCATTTTCCATTATTGTAACCCTCTGTATATACCCCCTTTGAGCTGAGAATTGTCATTCATTTTCTCTCATTTCTCTTATATCTCTCTCTCAAAATATATGCATATATATATATAGAAGAAGAGGAGTTAGGGTTAGGGTTCCAATTGGGGGAAAATCGATTCAAGGCTTCGCTTCGCGAATTGCTTCCGTCAATATCTTCGGCTAAGAAATCTAAGGTATGCAAGTGTTTATCTATGGGCTCCTTTCGTCCATAGAGCCCACAAATCCTTTTTCAAAGGCTCAAGATACATGTGTGTATATATATATATATGATTATACTTTTTAAATTTTTATTGAGTATGTGTGTGGTATTAACATGATGGTTAAGATATATGTGTGGGATGATTATGTGTGTTGGTTGAAGTATATGTGTGTAGTATTTGTGTGATGGTTGGTGATTATGTTTTTGAAGTTGATGATATCCAAGAAGGGATCTTTGTATGTTTGTGGAAACTATGGTGGTGTGTAATGTATAAATATATTAAATGGGTGATTGAATACTTGTAATCTTGATGAATCCACCTCTGCCTAAGAAGTGCATGTAAGGTATTTGTGAAAATACCTAAGAGACTAGATATTTTGTTTTTATAACATAATAGGTCCAAAATTAATTGATTAGAAATATATGATAATTTAAATTGTTAAGCCTTGATTTATACTATTATTCCACTATTTTCTTGTTATGACTTGATAATTGTTATTGGAAATTATATACCCCTACTATTGATTGATATGTGAAATATTTTCTAAATGTGAGTTGGATTGTGAATTGAGAAATGTGGATGTTAAAGTTGAAGGATGATGGTGTTGTGGTGCATGAAATTGAGAATTAAACCTATGCCCTAAATGGTGCATGTAAGGTGATTGCTAAAATGCCTATGTGAAGAAGAATTAAGTATTTGACATGTTTGTTATCAAAATTATGATTTCATGCCATATCCATATGCTTAACTTATGTCTACCATATGTTTGACAAAATATTTAAGAGAATAGGAAACTATGCATTGTGGTTCATTAGGTCTTAAAAGATAAATTCATGCTTTGTTCCTATGGATAGTTGATTTCCTTGAATTTGTGATGCGTTGTGGGTGTATGATGGAATGCCATGATGAATTATTAAGGTAACTATGATGTTTGTGCGTAGTATTTGTTGTGGACCTAAAGCATGCTCCCCACGTGTTCGATTGGATGCTTATATGAAGAAATAAGGTCATTTGATTTGCTAAGTGTGAAGTCCTCAATTGTGTGTTGTGTATGATGGCCTATGGGCATGTTGAGTATAAGTTATCTATCTTATGTTACTTTATGCTATTGTGTGCTTGGGGTACTTATGCCCGAAATAGTCTGCTGGTCTAGAGCCGAGTCAGTTTCACTGTAATCAATCGAGTGATGAACAATGAACTCCCGGTTAGTTTCAAAACTTAGGGAAAACTCAGTAATCTCGGAAATCATTCTTTATCAAATACTCGGGGCATGAAGCTCTGAAATCTTACATATCAATTCACTCTGTTACAGACCTCTGTACATTTTGTGAGATAGTAAGCTTATCTTAAAAGTAAGTGGCATTTAGAAATACTCCGTCAGAGAACGGAATCAAGCAAACTCTATCATATTGATAAAGTATCATAATGTGAGAACAGATTCAGTTTAGTTGAGTACAGTTAAGAACCAGTTAAGTGTCTTTCAGTTGAGAGTAGGATTCAGCACTGAGTGAGCTAAGGATGGGAACATTCCTGCGAGTAGAGGGTTTGATTCCTGGTAGCAATCTTTATGCTCCAGAACTACATCGCCAGCGTAGGTTGAGACATCTATCCTGCGAGTTGAGGGTTAGATGAGGTGGTTGTCCTGCGATTAGAGGGTCCCACTATTCTTGTTTGAGGTCCTGATAGTAGAGGGTCCTATGCAGTTTTCTTTACTGGTGGCGCGGTATTGACACCCTTCCAGCTGGGGTACAGGTTGGATCCTACTTGTGGTAAGTGGGGTATGTCGGTTAAATAATCACTCCTACAGTTTCAGTAATAGTCTCAGAAAAGAACTCAGTTAATGTGCAGAAGTTGAGGCTGTCGATACAGGCCTCCCAGTATTGCTATCATTATCATTGAGTAGAGAGACTTCCTGCGCGATGAGGGTTGCTCTCGAACTTATTTACCCATTATCATTATCATTGAGTAGAGAGACTTCCTGCGAGATGAGGGTTTCTCTCGAACTTATTTACCCATTATCATTATCATTGAGTATAGACTTCCTACTAGATGAGGGTTGATCTCAGATTCAGTTGTTCAGTGTTCCAGAGTTGGTGAATTTGAATATCAAATATCAGTAATATCAGTTATTCGATTTCTCAGTATGGATAAGTATAGATGTCAACTCTAGTAGCTTCAGATACTCAGTATCTTATTGTCAGTATTATTATTTTATGGTGTCAATGTTCAAAATATAACATTCGGTGTCATGATGATTTCAGTTGCACTTTATACATCCATGTGTGTATTGTTGATCAGACATGTTTCAAAATTGGTAATTGTAGAGTTTCAATATATGTTTATTCCAGCGAATACATATTATTTAGATTGTTATGTTTATGCATAAGCCTTCTATTTCACCTTACCCTATCCTTGCATACTCGGTACATTCTTTGTACTGACGCATTCACACTATGGTGTTTTCCCCACCATAGGTTCAGAAGAGCGAGATTCAAAGTATATTTAGCTTTCAAATCATGTAGCAGTGGGTGCAACAGTGAGTCCTCATCATCCGAGGATATTCTATTTCAGTGTTTTGATGATTTTAGTAAACGGAGTTAGTTGGGGAATTGTCCCTTCAACTCTACAGTTCAGACAGTGTAGAGGCTTTTCAGACAGATGTATTGATATTTAGTTTTCAGTACTGTATATTTAGATGTTTGAACCTTATGGACAGATTTAGCTAGTTTCTGCATTTATTGTATTATATTATGCAGTGAACAAATACGGATATCAGTGAAGGGTTAGCTTGTGGTCCCTCGAGGTCACGAGCACCGTGTGGCATTTCGGTTCATGGGAACCGGGGCGTTACAAACTTGGTATCAGAGTCTAAGGTTCAAAAGGTATCCTAGGGAGTCTGAAAAGCTGCATCTAGTAGAGTCTTGTACAAGAGTGTGTTGCGCGCCATATTCATGTACGGGAGGCTATGGGATATTTAGAAGAGTTTTCGTTCGTTCATGATCCAGATCGTGCTATAGCAAGATTTTCTAAGAGAGTTATGTAGACTCTTGTAATGATCTACTTATGTCAGATTTACCTTACTCTTAAGGTAATAGAAGTAGTGAAGACAAAGTCTTTCAGATAGAACTTTCTCTGACAATCCCCGCAGATAGTTTGGGACAGTGTTCTCTAAAGTGAGTAGAGTATGCCTTATGGGGTTAGCTATTTATATGGTGAATGAATAGTCTTGAAATTATATATGTAAGAATCTAAGTGTGGAAGTTGGGAATTATATGTGTTGATTGATAGAGATATAGCTACGATTCTCATGGTGTGGAGAAGTATAAGTTTAAGAGATGTGATATTTGAAGGCTAGAATGAGAATAGTATGTTTATTAAAGATTTGTGGATATTCATGTTATGTTTTAGAAGCTAAGCTTGAATCTTTGAAGAATGTAAGTTTGTGGACTCCAAACTAAGTATTAAGATGTGAATGTGGTATTAGTAGCCTATGAAGAAATCGAAGAAGATAATGTGTTTAGTGAGACAAGTAGGTGTTGAAAAGAGTGTATGTATATGATGATGATTGTAGAGACTAAGGAAATATAAGAGTTGTATTCCAAGAAGTAGCATTGGTATTGAATTTATGTTTTCAGGTGTAGTCTTTCTGGATGAATTAAGTTATCATTTTGTGCACTATTGTGCCTCAGACTCTAGAGTACATTGGTTGTAGTTCATTTCGGGGTTTATTCAAGTATTCACAAGTGTATGGCGATGACTAAATGGTAAGAGGAGGTGATAAAGTTAAACCTGCATGAATTGTTTTCTTATATTTTCTTCTAATCCTGTTATTGGAAATTCTGAGCATGTCATTATTCTGAAGTTGAATATCCTAGTGGTTGTGAATATAACTCAGTTCTTGCATTGTGTATCATGCATATAATTTACTTCATAGGTGCCATGTACGCCGCTTCGATACTGTTGTAAAGTAATTGTGAAGGGACGTGGTGTCCCAAGGGGGAGATACCCCATACAGTTGCATATTCAGATTTTTATCATAAGTATTACATCAGTTGTCATTACATATTCAAGTACATGTTCATACATTTGTTTAACTGTGTTCTCATGCATCAGACACACATGCATATTGTGAGAAGTTCGAGTGATTAAGAAATTCAGTTGTGTGACTCAGAAGGCAGTACAGTGAAACGGTTATGCATTAGATCCGTATGTTCCGTGGTAGTAGAAAGAGCTCAGTTGGTTAGTGTATTCGGTTATGTGTTCATGCATGAAGTATGCATTGGTAGTAGTGAAAGACTCAGTTTGACAGTCATGTATTCATGAAAGTATCTCATTTACATACTTCTATATTATGTATGCATATTCCTCTTGAGAAGTCAGCTTGTCAATATATTCAGTCTTATATCAATGCATCGGATATGCATACTTACCATAAGAATCGAACTTAATTATTTGGTGATTCAGTGTGTATTCCATGCATCAGGCATACATTTTCGGTGTAAGCACCCAGTATATCAGTAGTTCCAGTCGTATAAATAAGTTTCAGATCTTCATGTTCTTAAAGTAAGTTCACTCGATTATTACTCTTATCCTATCAAGTGACATTCGAGGATGAATATTTCTAGGGGGGAGATGATGTAATACCCCAAAAAAAAAAATCGTAGAAATTTTGTGCGTAAACGTGTCGGGATCCTATCTTTGAGAATGATTTATAAATTTTTTGTGTGTCATTTCTTGGATTTTGATCCACCATTTCGTAGATCATCAAATAAGATTTCCAACGATATGTGGATCACCCAAAACGGGCACCCGAGCGATGAGTTACGAACATTCCGATCGAACGTTGAATAGTGACGAACAGTAAAACGTGTAGGAAAAAGTACTGAGGCCAAGCGTATTTTTGCTCCAACTTTAAACGATCATAACTCCTTGTACATAATGAACCGTCTGATCTTCTATATATCAACGAAAAGCCCTGAGAGTCTTCTTTCCAATGAAATTGGTTTCATCCAATTTGGACATCGGAGTAAAAAGTTATGGCCAATTTCCTTCAGCCTAACGGATAGATCACTGAAGGTCAGATTTGACATTGATTGATTTTTAAAGGTATTTTGGTCATTTCCCATTATTGTAACCCTCTGTATATACCCCCTTTGAGCTGAGAATTGTCATTCATTTTCTCTCATTTCTCTTATATCTCTCTCTTAAAATATATGCATATATATATAGAAGAAGAGGAGTTAGGGTTAGGGTTCCAATTGGGGGGAAATCGATTCAAGGCTTCGCTTTGCGAATTGCTTCCGTCAATCTCTTCGGCTACGAAATTTAAGGTATGCAAGTATTTATCTATGGGCTCCTTTCGTCCATAGAGCCCACAAATCCTTTTTCAAAGGCTCAAGATACATGTGTGTTTATATATATATATGATTATACTTTTTAAATTTTCATTATGTATGTGTGTGGTATTCACATGATGGTTGAGATATATGTGTGGGATGATTATGTGTGTTGGTTGAATTATATGTGTGTAGTATTTGTGTGATGGTTGGTGATTATGTTTTTGAAGTTGATGATATCCAAGAAGGGATCTTTGTATGTTTGTGGAAACTATGGTGGTATGTGATGTATAAATATATGAAATGGGTGATTGAATACTTGTAATCTTGATGAATCCACCTATGCCTAAGAAGTGCATGTAAGGTGTTTGTTAAAATACCTAAGAGACTAGAGATTTTATTTTTACAACATAATAGGTCCAAAATTAATTGATTATGAATATATGATGATTTAAATTATTAAGCCTTGATTTATACTATTATTCCATTATTTCCTTGTTATGACTTGATAATTGTTATTGGAAATTATATACCCCTACTATTGATTGATATGTCAAATATTTTCTAAATATGAGTTGGATTTTGAATTGAGAAATGTGGATGTTGAAGTTGAAGGATGATGGTGTTATGGTGCATGAAATTGAGCATTAAACCTATGCCCTAAATAGTGCATGTAAGGTGATTACTAAAAGGCCTATGTGAAAAAGAATTAAGTATTTGACATGTTTGTTATCCAAATTATGATTTCATGCCATATACATATGCTTAACTTATGTCTACCATATGTTTGACAAAATATTTAAGAGAATAGGAAACTATGCATTGTGGTTCATTAGGTCTTAAAAGATAAATTCATGTTTTGTTCCTATGGATAGTTGATTTCCTTGCATTTGTGGTGCGTTGTGGGTGTATGATGGAATACCATGATGAATTGTTGAGGTAACTATGATATTTGTGCGTAGTATTTGCTGTGGACCCAAAGCATGCTCCCCACATATTCGATTGGATGCTTATATGAAGAAATGAGGCCATTTGATTTGCTAAGTATGAAGTCCTCAATTATGTGTTGCGTATGATGGCTTATGGGTATGTTGTGTATGAGTTATCTATCTTGTGTTACTTTATGCTATTGTGTGCTGGGGGTACGTATGCCCAAAATAGTCTGTTGGTCTAGAGTCGAGTCAGTTTCACGATAATCTCAATCGAGTGATGAACAATGAACTCCCGGTTAGTTTCAAAACTTTGGGAAAACTCAGTAATCTCAGAAATCATTCATTATCGAATACTCGGGGCATGAAGCTCTGAAATCTTACATATCAATTTACTCTGTTACAGACCTCTGTATATTTTGTGAGATAGTAAGCTTATCTTAAAAGTAAGTGGCATTTTGAAATACTCCGTCAGAGGACGGAATCAAGCGAACTCTGTCATATTGATAAAGTATCATAATGTGAGAACAGATTCAGTTTAGTTGAGTACAGTTAAGAACCTGTTAAGTGTCTTTCAGTTGGGAGTAGGATTCAACACCGAGTGAGCTAACAATGGGAACATTCCTGCGAGTAGAGGGTTTGATTCCTGGTAGCAATCCTTATGCTCTAGAACTACGTCGCCAGCATAGGTTGAGACATCTATCCTGCGAGTCGAGGGTTAGATGAGGTGGTTGTCCTGCGAGTAGAGGGTCCCACCATTCTCGTTTGAGGTACTGATAGTAGAGGGTCCTATACAGTTGTCTTTACGGGTGGTGCGGTATTGACACCCTTCCAGCTGGTAAGTGGGGCATGTCGGTTAAATGATCACTCCTACAGTTTCTGTAACAGTCTCAGAAAAGAACTCAGTTAATGTGTAGAAGTTGAGGCTGTCAGATACAGTCCTCCCAGTATTGTTATCATTATCATTGAGTAGAGAGACTTCCTGCGAGATGAGGGTTGCTCTCGAACTTATTTACCCATTATCATTATCATTGAGTAGAGAGACTTCCTACGAGATGAGGGTTGCTCTCGATCTTATTTACCCATTATCATTATCATTGAGTATAGAGACTTCCTGCTAGATGAGGGTTGATCTCAGATTCAGTTGTTCAGTGTTCCAGAGTTGGTGAATTTGAATATCAAATATCAGTAATATCAGTTATCTGATTTCTCAGTATGGATAAGTACAGATGTCAGCTCTAGTAGCTTCAGATACTCAGTATCTTATTGTCAGTATTATTATTTTTGGGTTTCAGTGTTCAAAATATAACATTCGGTGTCATGATGATTTCAGTTGTACTTTATACATCCATGTGTGTATTGTTGATCAGACATGTTTCAAAATTGGTAACTTTAGAGTTTCTATATATGTTTATTCCAGCGAATACATATTATTCAGATTATTATGTTTATGCATAAGCCTTATATTTCACCTTACCCTATCCTTGCATACTTGGTACATTCTTTGTACTGACGCATTCGTGCTATGGTGTATTCCCCACCATAGGTTCAGAAGAGCGAGATTCAGAGTATATTTAGCTTTCAGATCCTGTAGAAGTGGGTGCAGCATTGAGTCCTCATCATCTGAGGATATTCTATTTCAATGTTTTGATGATTTTAGTATACGGAGTTAGTTGGGGAATTGTCCCTTCAACTCCACAGTTCAGACAGTGTACAGGCTTTTCAGACAGATGTATTGATATTTAGTTTTCAGTACTGTATATTTAGATGTTTGAACCTTATGGCCAGATTTAGCCAGTTTCCCCATTTATCGTATAATATTTTGCTGTGAACAGATACGGATATCAGTGAAGGGTTAGCTTGTGGTCCCTCAGGGTCACGAGCACCGTGTGGCATTCTGGTTTATGTGAACCGGGGCGTTACAGGGATGTACCTAGAAGCCTTACTTGAATCACATGTAGGATGATAGCTTAAAGAACTTAATTGGACTATTACATCCCCGCTCAACGATGTAGTTGTAATATCCAAGTTAGGTAAACGGTTAGAGGTAGGGAGACCATGATCATTCTATTAACCCTACGAATCAACAATCAAGATAAATAATTTAATGAAAGAAGTTCAATAACGTAGTTCGATTGTTCTTAAGCGTTAACTCTGGGGTTCTATTCTTTGATTGTCCAATGTCATTACTTTTTCGCATTAGTTTAGTTTTTTTTTAGTTTATTATTCTAAAACTATAGAGTTTACTTTTCCTCTAATGTTGAACTATAATTGGATAGTTGGTGAATGCAAGTCCCTGAGAGCTCGATACTTAGGCTTTATTGAAGCCACTTTACTACTTGATAAGACCACGTACACTTGTGTGTGCGCTTGAGCGCAGTCAAGTTTTTGGTGTCTTTGCCAAGGACTTGTAATTAGGTAATTATCTTGTTTTTAGTTTAGCTATACTGAGTTGTATATAGTTTATTAGTTTTTTTTCCTTTTTATTTCCGTTTACTTTCTATCATCACACTTCTTGACATGGCTGCCTGGGATAGATGGTTTTCGAGCAATTCTTTTTAGTGTATGGTTTATGAAAATAGTGGTCATTCTGAATATATGTGTGCGGTCAACCCTGATTTAGTAATTTTTGTGGGCTATGATCTAAGGCAATACTATATAAATGCCTACAATCAGCAGTAGTAGTTCAGCAGTAGCAGGTTCAGAGTTACCAGGCCCCGATTCAAACTAGCAATTTGGAAGAGATGATGAAACAACTTCTAGCTGATCAAGCACAATTGTTAGAAGATTTAGCAGATATAAAGAGTAATAGGTCCATTATTGAGAGTCGTCAGATTTCCATAAAGAACATAGAGATACAGATAGGGCAAGTGCAGTAGGTACATAATACCAAACCTCAAGATGATTTTCCAAGTGATAATAACCCAATAATTGCAATCACTTTGAGAAATGGAATAGATCTTAATGAAGAACCTCCAAAGACAACTAAGGAGGGAGATGCGTAGTTTACTCCCCAACCGATTGCAGACAAAGTTATTGATAATTCGAGAAAGTCTGAGTACTCAAAAACTAAATTTATTGAACAAGTTGAGGAGATACAACCACCACCACAAGAATCTCAGCCACTTGACTGACATCTTTTTCTTCAGATTGAAGGTGTTGAGGATAGTGTAAAATTTAAAGTAGGATTTATTGTGCCACACTTAAAGAACTTTTCTACATTATGTTTAGATGATGTCTTGTCTGTGGAATCATTTAAAATAATGGAAGAGTGTGAAGATGAAGAACAAAAATCCTATATTCTTGATTTTACACCGGATAAGAAACATAAAAACACACCTCACCTCAAGGCGAATGGTTTACCATGCATCATCCATTACTCGGTTCCTTAATCTTTGTATCACCTCTCTATGAAAGAGGCAAAAAGATGGATGCAATGTTGGGGGTGAAATTCATATCCTCATAGTGGAGGAAAAAGTTGAGTGGGTCATGCTGCGACACTAAATTAGGCGCTTCTTGGGAGGAAACCCAAGCTAAGGTACGTTTTATTTTTAGTTTTTAGTTTTTACTTCACGTAGTTTTTGTTTTTGATTAAGTTGCAGGTTGATGGAAAGTCTGAGTACCGGAAACCTGAGCTAAGAAGCATAGAAAAGACTAAGTGTGGGGTCCACAAACCTTCATGATGCTAAAAGATACTACTAGCTAGATCTATAGGCCTCAGGGAGTATTTCTATCTCTTACTTTAACGTTCACTTTGGGGACAAAGTAGATTTTTAAGTGTAGGGTGGGGAAATTCCCAATTTTGGGCTCAATTTAAAAAATTTATGAGTAAGATGTTCTTGTTGGTTCTATTTTTGATTGCATAGTGAAAGTTTTTTATTTGGTAAAAGCATGTTGATTGAGGGAATCGCTATTTTTGAAACTCTTAGGATCATAATGCAGTCATGGGGTTGAACAGGAATAGTGCAGGAGGACCAGATGGCATGAATGGGGCATTCTACCAAGATGCATGAAATATTATCTCAGAGGATTTACATCAGATGGTAATAGCATTTTTCTGTGGGTTTGATCTACCAAGATTTATCACTCGTACAAATTTGGTATTATTACTAAAGAAGTTGGTGGTAAGTACTGTTTCTGATCTTATACCTATATCCCTTAATAATTTTGTGAATAAAATCTTTTCAAGAATTATTCATGAAAGGATTAAGGGCATCCTTTATTTTATTATTTCTGAGGAACAAGTTGGTTTTGTTCAAGGAAGGAGTATTGCTGAAAATATTCTAGTGGTTCAGGAGATTGTTCTAGAAATTAGAAAAGGGGGTAAACCACCCAACATGATGATGAAACTTTATATGATAAAGTCATATGATAGGGTAGAATGGTTGTTCCTGACTAAAGTTTTGAGAAGAATTGGTTTCAGTGAACATTTGATTGATATGGTGTTCAAACTCCTGGCAAATAATTGGTACTTCATTTTGTTAAATGTATAGCCAAAAGGGTTCTTCAATTCTAGTAGAGGCCTTAAACAGGGTGATCCTCTTTCACTTACTCTTTTTATTGTTGCAGCAGAGGTGTTATCAAGAATTTTAAGGAAGCTAATGACTAAAAAGGAGTTTAAGATATTTGGGATGCCTAGAGGGAGCCCTAAAATCAATCACTTGGCTTTTGCGGATGATATGATTATCTTATGTAAGGCAGAACTTGGTACTTTTGAAATGGTGACTGATATTCTTGGGAAGTATGAAAGGGTCTCTGGACAGAAAATTAACAGAAACAAAAGTGCCATATATCTTTATGATAGTGTTTCTAATAGGGTGTAGTGATGGCAGAGGTTGCTACAGGGATTTTGAGGCAACAGTTCCCTTTTAATTACCTGGGGTGCCCTATCTTTTACATGATAAAGAAAAAGGTCTACTATCAGTGCATTATGAGCAGAATCAATTCTAAATTGCAGGCATGGAAAGGGAAATTATTATCCTATGGAGGTAGAGCAATTCTTATTAAACATGTTTTACAAAGCATTCCAATTCATTGTCTTTCAGTGATGAATCCCCCCAAGAATGTTCTAATCACTATCCAAAAAACTTTTGTAAAATTTTTTTAGAGTAGTACTATTAGGGGGTAGACGAAGACATTGGGTTTCTTGGTCAACAATGTGTTATCCAGAAGATGAAGTGGGACTTGGTTTAAGAAGAATTCAAGATGTCTGAACATCTCTCTTTTGTAAGTTGTGGTGGAATTTTAGAACCAAAAAGACAATTTGCAGTGAACATATGTTTATAAGTATTGCAAGAAGTTACATCCTAAGGAGGTCATGTGAAAAATAGGAAGGGGATCTCAAGTGTGGAAAAAGATGTTGCAAGTTAGAGATTTAATTGATCATCTTATTATATGGAAAATCAGAAGGGGAGATGCCCATATATGGTTTGATAACTAGAGTGGTTTGGGAGATATGTAATCAATTATAGAGGAAAGTAAGGAATGAGATGATATCTTTCAATGTGTTAGGGATCTAATGACAAATGAGAGCTGGAATGAGGAGGTTTTGATGACTATTTTTCCTGGGGATATAGTTCGGCATGTAATGAGTAAACTAAGGGCAAATGGAATACAAGATCAAAGGGATAAGACGGTATAGAGTTTGGAAGCAAAAGGAAATTTCACAGTAAGGTCTACATGGCAATATATCAGGAAAATGGGGGAATCTAATGAATCTATAAGAAACTATGGATAATACGGTTACCTTTAAAAATAGTTTTCTTTATGTGGGGAATGAGGAAAGGAAAGATATATGTAGATGATACAGTGAGATGATGGGGGATACATGGTCCTTCCAAGTGCTGGTGTTGTCAAAATCCAGCACAAGAGACCATCTCACATATGCTATTGAGATCAGCTTCAGCTAACAGGACTTGGTCCTATTTTTCTTCTTTTACAAGAATAAATATACAAGAAAGCAATCTGAGAGAGACAGTTTATGCTTGAAGGAATTCTCAAGTAAAACAAAGGGAGAATGCTTATTACAGAACAATACCAGCAATCATAATATGGGAAATTTGGAGAAGAAGGAATGCAAAGAAACATGAATGCAAAGATATAAGTGTGCATAGATTGATTTTCAATGTTACAAGACACTTAAGGATGTTACTGAAGGTGAGGAAACCAGCTTTGGAATTTGCAGTGGATCGGCCAACAATTTTAACTTTGCTCAGTCAACTAAAACCTAGAGTTACAACTAAGCTTGTACTTTGGGAATTTCTAGAGCAGGGTTACAGTAAATACAATACAGATGGTGCTTCAAAAGGGAATCTAGGAAGCAGTTCATGGGAATTTTATTTACGGGATGAAAAAACGGATATAATGCATGTAGAAGGAGTAGTGATGGAGGATACAGATAATATGGTGGCAAAAGCAGAAGCAATAATGCAAGCAGTTACTCATTGTAATCGGGTAGGGAAAGACAAAATCATCATCAAAACAGATTCACTGGCAATGCAGAAATTTTTAAATCAGGAATGGGATGCATGACAGCGCCCAAGCGCACACCCAAATGTACGTGGTCTTATTATGTAATATAGTGGCTTCAAGGAAGTCAGATATCGATCTCTCAGGGACTTGCGTTCGTCGTCTATCTAATTCTAGTCTAACTAATTGAGAAAAAATAAATAAACAAGAAGAGTTTTGAATTTTGTAAATTAAAAATAAAATAATGCATAAAAATAAAAGTCTTGGGACAATGAATGGATTAAAGTCCAGGGTTAAAGCATTTCGAACAATCATACTATGTTATTGAATTTCCTTCATTAACTTGCTTATCTTGATTGTTGATTCGTAGGGTTAATTGCATGATCATGGTTTTCCAACCTCTAATCTTTTACCTAATATGGACATTACAACTACATCATTGAGCGGGGATGTAATAATCCAATTAAGTTAATTAAAGTTATCATCCTACGTATGAATCAAGTAAGGCATCTAAGTACATTCTTGTCTTAGACGCTAAGTTTAATTCTTTATTTTATAAAAGAAAAAAAACTCAAACTTTATTTATTCCCGTGTTCTATCTCACTATTCCCTCTCCCGAGATCTAAAGATTGACAATATATGTATTTTAAGGATTCACAATCCTTAAAATAATTAAAACAAAAGTAAACCAACTACCAAATATGATAAGTAAAGATTAATTGAAATTAATCCAAAATAATAGTACTCATGTTCTTGGCTTCAACCCCAAAAGGAGAATTTTTAATCACTAATATTCATACTCACGATCTAAATAATTGAGTACATGATATAAAAAATTAAAAATTAAATAAAAATAATAAAATCTAATTAACCGTGTAGCTACCTCCGCTTTTTATCCCAAAACAGTCTCCCACGTATTGAATTGCATCCAGGTGTTTATATAAATCTCCAAAAGTTGTGTACGTGTCCAGGTATTAATAAAATTACTCCCATCATGTTGACCAGCTGTACACAATTTCCAAATATATATTATAAAATAATATATTGTTTCTAATCCCAAAAGAAATGAGATTGAAAAGATTCCAATCAATCCTCAAAAGGCGTGCCAATTTGAATAAAATTAGGACATTGTCCTCATCTGTGTCGGTCCTCCTTTAATTGTCGCGCAAGACTTATTGACGCAACGCATTGCTCAATGCATTGGCACATCGATGTAATGCATTGACTTTGCATCGTCTCATTGAAATTTGCGTTTAAAAATTTGGTTAAATTTGGAATGTTTTATCTTTTATTTATGTTTTTTATAGTATATTTTTAATAAATTTTGAGCCTTTTTATCATCAATATATCATCGTATTTAGTTCACCAAGTTTCCTACAATATCATATACCACATATTCAAGATTAAAACAACACAATATTCTCAACAACAAATCAAAACAAGAGCTAAAGATAAGACAAATTTACAATGACCTTCCACTTATTATTCTGACTTTTGACTTAATCAATTTAAGCTTTGCATAGTAAAAATAAGTTTTTCCACTCATAATTACACATTTAAAATATTTAGAGCAAGTGAAACACATTAGAATCCACCGAGATCAACTAGACACACAACTAGCTCAAGTTAGTAAAACTAGTTTTTCGGGTTGAACTCTAAATGACTCAATTAAGCACAAACTTGTTTAAAAAATACTTTGGACATTGTAATCACATACTTGGACACTTAAATTCTTATTTATATCAATATGAACACGTTACGCACACGAATTGCTCTCAAAACAAGGCGAAATAAGCTAGAATAATGATATAAAAGTGTATAAAATCACCTCAGATCATCACCCCATACTTAAATCCCTGTTCGTTCTTGAACAACTCTTTACTCTAAGCATAAAAATTTGAAGTGACGCTACACTTCTACTAAAATAAAGACACTTAGGCTAGTACTACAATGACTACACAGAATGCAAGTTTCTAGACAAAGCACGTTATTTATACAATTGATAGCTCACGAACACTCCTCCAAAACATCTTAGCCTCATGCTAGGCTTATGCCCCTGGGATACCACCCGATAAGAGAGAACTTTCATCACTTAGTTCAATTAATCTTTGAGATTGTTATTTCGGTCGCCACCACATTTTTGATACTTTGAAACAATGATACATCAATAGGAACCAAGTAATAGACCTTCTATACAATAACGATGTAATAAAGACTCATTGGTACATCAACAATGTGTTTCAGAATCATCAATATCACAACAATGAAATAGGAGCCTTTTGGTATATCAATGAAACATTTTGACACTTTATAGGATGGAAACAACTTCGTTGGTAACGTAGAACAATACATGTTTTTGGACAACCTCGGAATCTTACTTGATGGAACATTGGTGTTTTCATGCCAAAGAACATTGTTAGAGTATGCTTTACATACCTCGTCGTAGATTTGGATACAAATTCAACATAACTTCCCACCTTTACAAATCACTTATCTACAATGAAATGTTTGGCATCTAGTATTAGCAACCCAACACCACAATTCTCTTCCATAATTCCATACAACCAATATTTGCATAGCATTCCAAAAACCAACTTGAACAATAGGTTTATGTGTGTATATATATATATATAATCATCATTTCAATACCACATCATCACACCAAATCCCTTCACAATTCAACATAATCCAACCATGCACAAGAATAATCCAACATCATTTCCAATCATCTTTCAACAACAATCAAATAACACACTTCTTATGCTTACATGCATATATATACATATCCATATAAATAACACCAACATAATTTACATCCTTACCATAAAATGGCCCTTTTGATTTCGAAGTCCTGTTGGCACAAATAAGGGGTGCTTCTCGAAGCCCTCGAGACGGTGAACACAACTACGGAATCAATTTGGATTTTCTACGGTTGAATCACAAGATAATTGGAGTTGAAATTTGGCTAGGGTTTCTTATTCTTCAATAATGGATGATAAATAATGGATATGAGGCTAAGTATATGTATATAATGACCAATTTTCGTTCATGAGGTGATGGAAAATGACCATATTGTCCTTACAATTTTAAGTAAATCTGAATCTGTCTATGGTGGACTGTTTTGACAAGCTAAAGTAGATCGACCATAACTCTTTGCTCCGATATCGGATTTGGGTGAAATTGGTATCGTTGGAAAAATAATTCAAAGGGCTTTCATTTAATATAAAGTAGGCCACCCAGTTCGTCCTATACAAGGATTTATGATCGTTTGAAGTTTACCCTAAAAATCTGTTTTGAGAGGCTAAAGTAAAACGAGTATAACTCCTTACTCAGACGTTGGATTTGGATGAAACTAATTCTATTGGAAAGAAGACTCAAAGATATTTCTTTTGATAGGTCGTAGCTCTCTCAGTTCATTATATTAAGAGAGTTATGATCGTTCAAATTTGACCTAAAAAACTGGCAGGCCTCAGTAGTTTGTGTGCAGGAAATTTTCCTGCACATTTACTATTCACCATATCCCGGCCACCGTTTTATAGTTTCGAACGTGCTCGATTATATCTGAAACTTATCCATTTTTGGAAATCTTTATATCGTTGGAAAGCTTATTCAATAACCTTCGTATGGAACCATCGACGGGCAAATTCCGACATAAATAAAATAAAAAAATTAATTTCATATAAATAAGACCAATACACGTACTTGAATATGCCAATACATGTACTTGAATATGGGGTGTTACAATAGTTGATTAATTACTTTTTGTTTTGTGATTACAAATTTGAATTTATGTAGCCTTTTACAATGTAGGGAGAAATACTAGAATCTAAAGAGTTTCCTTTTCTCCTATCCATATTTCTCAGATGGCACACTTGAAACATTGCCATGTTTGCCGAAGGAGATCCATTTAGACATTTGAGACAGTCTTCAAAGGTACAAATATCATATTTTATTGAGTAAAGCATGTAGTACCCCCTAACCTATGACCAAATTAGCTACGACACTTTCCAACTTCATAGAGGTCCTATTACCCCCTCTCCCGAACTCAATTTTAGTGTATTTTTGTCATCTCTTTTAGTTGATATGGAAACTTTTTAGCTAATATATCCACTTTGATGTACCCCTATTTTTATGTAATAAAAGTATCATATCAACATAAAAGGGTTGCAAAAATACACTAAAATTGAGTTTAGGGGTAATAGGACCTATGTGAAGTTGGAGTGTATCGTAGCAACTTTAGTCATAGTTTGAGGAGGTATTGAATGCTTAGATCTATTTTATTAATTGCCTTTTAAAACTAACTATAGTAGGTAGTAGTTAATGATTTTTCTTGTTTGGTAGATTGTGTACCCCTACCTCACCTCTACATTTTTAGATATAGAGCAAAGTTACATAAAAACACTAGTCTGTTATAAGAATGATGTGAATGATATATCAACTGGTGGATTAAAGGTTGAATTAACTGGTGTCACTATTCTTGAGTCACCTAATAATGATGATGATTAAGATGTGGACCATGGTGTTGGACACAGTAGGTTGGCTCAAAAGGATGAGGAAGGAAAAAGGTATTCTATGAAATTGGTTGATCGTGTGATGAGAATTGAGAAAAGTTTAAGCTCCTTGAGAAATGTGTGTCGAGTATGGAATAAAAAATAATGATTGTTATGTATTATGTGATCGAGGAGAAAAATAGAAAAAGTGAAAATAGTAAGAAGAAAGATGAAGAATAAAACATAAAATTTTATTTATTTTTATTTTAATTAATTCATAAACTTTACAATTGTACTAATCAGGTCAAAAAATTATAAAAAGTGCACAGTTGAATGATGAAGGGACCCTAAGAGATGCTGTCAGAGCCTTTGAAGCGGCATTTGCATGCCTCGAAAGGCCAAATCAACAGATCTCCATTGACGAGGAACTGAGCAAGAAAATAAAAGTTGATGAGGATCCTACTAATAGAGATAATGAGTTGTCCAAGGCCAAAGAGTTTAATGAGGTCTTTGATAAAGCTGCTACTGAAAAAGTGAAAGAGCTAACCAAGGAGAAAGCTGATGGTGTCTCTGGTGAAGATATTGTTGAAGAGAAGGAGAAGACCAAGACCAAGCCAGATGATGGGCTCTATGATGCAGCTGCTGAATAAGAGGAGGATCTCACTAAGACCAAGCTAGCTGATGGGGACTTTGATAGAACAACTGTACATGAGGAAGAGCTAACCAAGACCAAGCCAGCTGATAGAGACTCTGATGCAGCAGTTGAATAAGTGTAGGAGACCACCAAGACCCAAGCAGTTGATGGGGACACTGTTGAGGTTGATGTGGTCGATGAAGAAGAAAATGTAATATTAACAGGCCCCAAAGTCATTCGCTTATGAAGAAGTCATTGAATATAAGTCTTTAGAAATAAGTATTGGAGAATTTCTAGCTGTTGTGATGTCCATAGTTGATGATATCAATAACGGAGAATACAAATGATCAATGGATGAGATGTGAAGTTTTAAGACAATTAACTTTTATGATTTGATGTGGGGTTAAGACAATCCTTTCTATGATTTGATGTGAGCTTTTAAGACAATCTTTTTTATGATTTGATGTGGGGTTTTAAAACAATCTTTTTTATGGTTTGATGCGGGATTTAAGACAATTTAATTTATGATTTTGGGAGTATATTTTTTATGCGGATGTGGAATTATAGACAATTAATTTTAATGATTTGGATGCTGAATAGACAATTTTATTTTTATGATTTATAATATATGAAGTCATACAATGTTGATTTTATATCTTTGGTTTGAATATTCTAATGATTTAAATGCTTTTCTATATATCTTTATATATGAAATTAAAGTAGTTTTCATTGTACCATATTCCTCATTGTTTCTGAAAAAAGTAGTACTAGTAATAATTATCCAAAATTAAATAGACGTCATTGACCAAAATAAAAACAAATACAACACGCCTATTGAGTTCCTATTACTTATTTCCAAACAATAATCACTATAAATATACCATATCTCACCATATTTAGTCTATTCACTTCTTCTTCTTCAACCATAATCAACCTCTATTTTAGTTGATCCCATTCTATTTCTGTGTCTCTCAATAATATTTTCAAGTGATGTTTTGTGTCTTCAGATTCCCTAAACAATGTCATAAGCAAGTTTTTATCTTCTTTAGATTCTCTGAGCCTTTGTAGTGTTTGAAACTTGGCTACACCTTGAAATGTTGGTGTCTCTGATCCCAAAGTCGATGTGGAAAGGCTCCATCTATGCCCTGAAGTTGATATTGATTTACTTTAAATATTTTCTCTTGAAATGTGGCATGATTCAACCCACCTAAAATAATCACATCCATCCTTTTTCTAAACAAAAATGTATTAGTTATTTTTAAAAGTGAAGTCACATTTAAAGTCAAAGACTGCTAATTAAAAAAAAACTCACCTCTCTAATCGTGCAATTATTGAATCTACAATCCATTTTTTAATACAAAATGTCTTCAAGACAGCTGGCTTACCACAAAAATAAATGTCCGATGATGCGACATTGAATGTTTCAGACGTTATTGGGGTTCAAATTAAAAAAAAATAATAAAGATAGAAATTGAGCAAGAAGGAGAATATAGAGGTTCAAAATATGGGTAAACAAATATGACTCTTTTATGCATGAAAATGCTATTATTACCGTTGTTATTTGAAAATATCTAATGTTACCATTGTAAATGGAAGTAGGTAGAAATTTTATCGTTGGATTTTTTTTTAAAAAAATAATAATAGACTACAGGGTTGATAACGAATCATAGACCATAATTGATAACTATTGTATATTGTTAAAAAATGGACTAATGAAATAAAAAAATGAATGGGTATAAATCATTTCACACACATTGGTATGACTTATTACAACATATAATAGTCCACATAAATTGTTTAGGGTGATAGTGTTCAAAGGTGTATTTAGATGAGCAATGGTAATCTAATCCTTCTAAAACAACTAAAAAATAGGTTAATTAATTAAATAAATAAAAAGAATGGGTAAAAATTGATGAAGTTTGGACATTTTAATAATAATAAAATGCATAATTTGCTTTGTATCGTTGCATGTACAATACGGTCGGTCCGTTAGTGGCATTGCATGAGCAGATTCATTCTTCCACTTAATTCTCATTTAGAGAGTATCATTATGTTGGAGAAAATTCTCTCTTTTTTGTTGCACTAACCGTAACTAAGCTACTTATCCATTTTTTTTCAAGTGGCAGTAAATGGATAGAATACACCTTGGTCATTATTTTTGTGAGTTAGTGGTAAGAATATGGACATACATTTCTTATAACTCTTGTAACTTTTATCATTATTCTTGTCATTATTCTTGTAACTCTTGTAATATATAGGTCACTGATCTTCCCTCTTAACTGCCCTCGTTCATCCCTATTCAATAAAAGGATGAATATCTCACCTATAAATAGATGTGCTCTTACATGTTTTTGCTAAGTACAAGACAATAGAGAGTTCACAAACCTTAGTAAAAAAAGAGTTTATTAGTTGAAGGGAGGTGTTCTTTTTGTGGAGCTTTGAACTCAACTCTTGTCTAGAGTTGTTAAGTTATTCTATGTGAGAAGGCTATTGTATCCTGGAGGGGACAAATCAAGAAGATTACCGCTAGACCGTTGAAATCATTTGCTGCAGTGGGCTTGAATCTCCTTAAACAGAGCGAGAAATTCGGGCCTTAGTCAAGAATAAGATTATTGTATTTTGTTCATATTTTTTATTTTTCAATTTTAATCTTTGTAATATTTCACCAAATATTTTAAGGATATTCAATGGAAACAATTGAAAAATCCACGGATGTCATAATGGGAGATTTCAACAAGCCATTTCTATTCAACGATACTCATTTTAAGAGGTGGAAGGGTAAAATACTTTTCTACATAAGCATTCTCAACGTGTCTTATGTGTTAACTGAGAAGAATCTAAACAAAGTAAATAACTCTCCCATGACTGATGATGAACATATTTCTCTTCAAGAAAAAGTTAAAAAATACGACGGTGACTCCTATAAGTGTTGGTATTTTTTACTTAATTTTCCATATGATAATTTTTATAATTATTATGATATAACTTAGTCTAGTGTGAAGAAAATTTGGAACGCATTGTAGAGTAAGTATGGCACCGAGGAGGCAAAAGCAAAAAATATTCTACTAGCAGATTTTTTTCATTTTCAAATGGTGGAAAACAAAACACTGATAGACCAATCTCGGAACTTTATAATTATGGTTGGCGAGCTCTGATCCAAGGAAGTCAAAATAGGATATAACCTTAATTTTTGTGCCATAATAGATAAACTTCCTCCTTCTTGAATGGAATTTCAAGAAACTATGGGCCAGAAATAAAAAAAACTTTTCTTGAGACTTTAATAATGCGAATCCACATGGAAGAAGAGGCAAGGGATCAATATGCACTTTTGCAAACAGAAGAGACCAACGTCACACCGAAGGTAAATTTATGTACTTAAAATAATATTACCCCTAAAACTAACAAACATACTTCTTTGAAGCCTAAGAAGAAAAAATTTAAGAAAAATAATGGTACACATTCCAACGACAATAATGATGGAAATAACCAAGAAAAAAATTAACATGTTCAAGAAAATGGACCGTGCTTTGTCTGTGGAAAGAGTGGGCATATTGCTCATTTTGAAAATTTCAAAAATATGAGCCTACACCTCAGGAAAACATTACCGAAGAACCACTTGTGGTGGTGATAATAGACATAAACATAGTGAAAAATATTGATGGATGGTGGGATGACTCTAGTGCAAGCCTTCATGTCTTTTGTGACAAAGACTGGTTTAAACAATATACTCCTTTTGAAGAGCCAAAAACCATCATGCTTGGATATTCTCACACCACTCAAGTGCTTGGAATGGGTGATGTCGAGTTGAGTTTTACATCTGGAAGGGTATTAATTTAAAATGTACTTTATACTCCTTCCATGAGAAAAAAATTTGATGTCTAGTTTTCTTCTTAATAAAGTAGGCTTCAAACAGATTACTAGATCTGACCAATATGTAATTGTGAAAATTAATATTTTTGTGGGAAAGGAGTATGCTTGTGATGGGATGTTCAAGTTGAATGTTGAAATGAATAAAACATCTACTTTTATTTATTTGCTTTCTTCTATTAATTTTTGACATGCTCATTTGTGTCATATAAATGATAGTTATGTCGGAATCGTGAGTAGTTTAGAATTAATTCCAATGATCAAAAATAATTTTAAAAAATGTTAGGCTTGAAGTAAAGATAAAATCACAAAAAATATTTATTTTCAAGCTGAAATCAAAACTAATTTATTAGAATTAGTTCATACCGATATTTGTGAACTTTGAGGTATTTTAACTCATGGAGGAAGTAGATATTTTATCAATTTTATTGATGATTTTTCTTAGTTTACATATGTTTACTTAATAAAAAATAAAAGTGATGCTCTTGAGAATTTTATAACTTTTCTCCATGAAGTTAAAAATCGGTTTAACAGAAAAACAAAAAGAATTAGAAATGATAGTGATCGCAAATATGAGTTAAATGAGTTTATTTATTTTATTAGATCATTGGGTGTAATTCATGAAACTACTCCACCTTATTCTCCTGCATCTAACAGTGTAGCAGAAAGGAAGAATAAAACTTTGGTTGAGTTGCTAATGCGATGCTAATTGAGTCAAGTGCACCTCTAAATTTTTAGGGTGAATCTTGTTTGAATGCTTGTTAAATGTTTGAAATACCTGGGCTTTGTACCCTTATAAAATTACCTAAGTTTGAGTTTTTGTATCATATAAGACTAGGAGGTACTAGTCGTATGATAGGGTACAGGTCAGGTGACCTGTAATACCCCAAACTTTTCTTAAGCTTAATTTTGCCTCAAGAAGATTAAGAAATGACTTCCTAAGTGAGTATCACTTAAACCATATATAATTTCAATAATTCCAACTTTTTATCATGTGGGAAATAAGTTCACCATTAATTCTTCAAATTGATTTAAGAATTGGATTCCTCAAACCAAGAGCATAAAAAATGTCCATTAAGTGTACGAATAGAGTTCCACGGGATAGATTTCATCCAAAGCTTCTAATTCAAGGTATGTGGGGTTCGAATAAGAACACTTCTTTTGTTCTTATGCCCAAAGATTTGATTTTTATAAATGAATTTCATATTTTTGCAAGTGGGCCTGTACCCAAATTATATTATTTTTGAAAATATGAATTGATAAGGTGTTCAAGCTTTGAATTGCATGATTATTTCGCTTATTTATGATTTGAATTGATAATTCATGCTATAAATTGGAATTTTCTATATTGATGTGATATTTTCAAGGGTTTCCAAGATTGGTGTCATGAATTAAGCTTTATTGTGAAATTGTGATCCTTTAAGAAATACATGCCTTAAGTCCAAGAATGAATTGTTGATACTTTCTAAAGTGTTTCAAGAAGTGTATTGATATTTCCACGCTATTAAATTTTTAAAGCCTATTGGTGATAGTCTACCAAAGATTCAAGAAAAGAGTTGATTTTAATCCTAATCTAAGAAAGAAAATCCATACCATTTGATTTAAGTTAAAGGGAAGCATAGTTGGCTTCCATTGCATATTTTTGAGTTTCTTAAGGTGGATTTTTCTTGAAAGTTTTGAGCTTAAGTAAGGGAGTAGTATTTAGCACCGAGTTGAGCTTTATTCCAAGGTCTCATGCCCTAGAACTATGAGCCACTGTAGGATTTGATTTACCCTAAGTGGTTTAAGCTAGTGATCACTAAAAGTTAAAGGTTCTACGCCGATGGCAAGTATAGAACATTTCTCCCTAACGTGGACAAGACGTTGGACTACATGTAGCTCTCATGGTTTATATCGGTTAGAAGATACTCCCAAGTTTCCTAGAGTTTCAAGCCTTAAAATTATTAAGGTTTTAAGTCCTTGAGTTTCAAAGAAGTTCCTTATTTTCAAAAGACTAAAGTGCATGTTATAAAAGTTGTTGTTTTAAGAGTTCAACTAGTTTACAAGCTTGACATTACAGAATGAATACAAATTTAGAATAAGGTGTAATGGCTCACGTGAATTATACTACATATTTCATTATTTATTTTTATGAGAGTTTTATTCAAGCTATGCGAGTCATCTACAAATTCATGTATGTTTTCCGTAAAGATTTATTATTTTGATATTTAGTTGCATACACCCCTATATACTTATTACATTCCCAAATGGTGATTCACATATACGGCTGTGTGCTACATTGTCTCATAATGTAGGTTTTAGTGCTCAGTCCCAGCAACTTTAGTGATCCCGAGTACCTTTATATATACCTCCATTGTGGTGAGTTATTATGGTTCGAGGACCTATCTCCAGACACTTTAGTATTTTTAGTAGTTTTTCTACTGCTTTCAGTTCAGTTCGAGTTAGTTGGGGATCTGTCCCAATGGCTCTCTAATTTGTTGAGTAGTAGAGGTTTTGTCAGACTAGATGGTTAGTATATTTAGATTTGCAGTATTTTGTTACTCTTACAGTTCTCATTCGGATTTCAGTTAGACATGATATGACATGATTCTTTATTTTTCCTTGATTATCTTTAAGTATGATTTATACTAACTAGCAGGCTAAAAGGGTTAGCTTGGGGCTACTTGTAGCCTTAAGCATCGTGTGATGCTCCGGGGAAGGATTTCAGGGCGTTACAAACTTGGTATTAGAGACTAAGGTTTAAGGAGTCCTAGGGAGTCTGACAAGCCGCATTAAGTAGACTCTGGATCATCGATGTGTAGCGCGCCACATCTATGAGCAAGAGGCTACACGACGTTTTAGGAAAAAATTGTTTTTCTTTTAGATTCTATTATGCCTACAGTTGTCTCTCCCAGCTATTGATTCATGCTCTGTTATTTTAGAAAATGCCTCCCCGAAGAGAAAATGCCTGCAGAAACAATAACGAGCAACCCCATCCTGTTGATCCCTTAAATGAGACTGTCTCATGCTTTGTTTTGGGTGGCCTTTCAGGCGTTAGCCGAAGCAGGTACCGCAAATGTTTAGGAAAATAACCAGGCCACAGTTCTGCCTCAACAAGGAGGTGATTTAGCTGCTAGTAGGATCCGTGATTTCATGAGAATGAACCCTCCAGAGTTTTATAGGTCGAAGGCAGGTGAGGACCCATAGTTGTATCTCAAAGAGGTAAGGAAGATCACCCAAGTGATGCATGTCTCGAAGGAATAAAGTGTTGAGCTGGCGTCTTACAAGTTGAAGGAAATTTCTTATGACTGGGTTGTTGCATGGAAGAAGAATAGAGGGTAAGATAATGCTCTCGTTACTTGGCAGGTATTCCAAGATGCATTCTTAGACAAGTTCTTCCCGCTAGAGATGAGGGAAGCAAAGATAGGGGAATTCATAAACTTATGGAAGGGCTCCATGACTATTAAGGAGTACTGCTTGAAGTTTAACCAGTTAGCTAAATATGCTCCTGATTTGATTTCTGACACCTGAGCTAGTATGAGTAAGTTCGTGACTGAAGTATTTGGACTGGTGTTGAAAGAGTGTAGGACTGCTATGCTAAAAAGGGATATGGATCTTGCTAGGCTGATGATTCATGCCCAGCAAATAGAGGTAGACAAGATAAGGGAAAAAAATGGAGTGAGGGGAAACAAGAGGGCTAGATTCGAGCAATATGAGTATGGTCAGTCTAGGTCCCATGAAGGGAACCGTTCACAGTTTTAGAGTCGTTCGTCCATGCCAGCACCTTCATCATCTAGTACTCCTGTGCCCAGAAATAGGCAGGAGCAAGGGAAAATGCCTTCTATGTCCAAGTCCTAGAACAGTGTAAGTAACAGGCCTAATTATCCTCCATGTGCTAAGTGTGGTAGGACCCATACCGACTAGTGCTTGGCCGAACAGAAGGGTTGATTTGGTTATGGAAAGTTGCACCATAGACTTAGAGAGTATCCGCATGCCAAGAAAGGGAACAAGATGTGTGACCTCAGACTCAGGCTAATAATTCCCCAGCTCCTTTAGCTCGTCCAACTCCTCCTCAGGGCGCTTCTTCAAGTACTGCTGGTGGTCAGCGTCAGAACAGGTTCTATGCCTTACCATTCCGTTAGGAGCAGGATAATTAGCCCGGCGTTATTACTGGTATGCTCCGCATCTTTCACTTTGATGTTTATGTGTTGTTGGACCTCGGGTCAAGTTTCTCTTATGTGACCTCACTTGTAGCTATGAGTTTTGAAATAAGTCCCAAAAAGATTCCTGAGCCTTTCCTAGTTTCTACTCTAGTAGGGGAGTCAGTTGTTGCTAAATAAGTGTATAAAAAGTGTCCCGCTACTGTTCTTCATAGAGTCATACTTGCTGATTTGATATAGTTAGACATGATGGATTTTGACCTTATTCTAGGTATGGATTGGCTTCGTTCTTTCTACACATCTATAAACTATCGTACCCGTGTGGTTAAGTTTCAGTTTTCGGATGAGCCTGTCTTCGAGTGGTCCGGGAGTTCAGTATCTCCCAAGAGTCATTTTATATCCTATCTCAAAGACAGAAAGCTAATATCCAAAGGTTGTATTTATCATCTAGTTCGAGTTAAGGACACTAGGTCTGAGGCTCCAACCATTCAGTTAGCCAACATTGTTAATAAGTTCTATGATGTTTTTCTGGAATATCTCCTAGGGGTACCTACCGATAGAAAGATAAAATTCGGGATTGACCTTCTTCCCGATACTCAGTCTATTTCTATTCCTCCCTACCGTATGGCACCTGCAGAGCTTAAGGAGTTGAAACAACAACTCAAAGATATTTTAGACAAAGGTTTTATAAGTCCCAGTATGTCACCTTGGGGAGCACTTGTTCTATTCGTACGAAAGAAAGATGGCTCTTTGCGTAAGTGCATTGACTATCATCAACTTAATAAGGTCACAGTCAAGAATAAGTATCCTCTTCTGAGAATTAACGACCTGTTTGATCAGTTGCAAGGTGCGAGTTATTTCTCGAAGACAGTCTTTATATCTGGCTATCATTAACTTAGAGTAAGAGAGTGTGATATCCCAAAGACAGCCTTCCAAACCTATTATGGTCACTTTGAGTTTCTGGTCATGTCTTTTAGGCTAACCAATACTCTAGTGGCTTTCATGGACCTCATGAATCGAGTGTTCAAGCAATATCTTGATATGTTTGTCATAGTGTTCATAGATTATATCCTTGTTTACTCTCGTACTGAGAATGACCATGCGAATCATCTTTGAATCTTTTTGCAAACTCTTAGAGATCATCAGTTGTTTGCCAAATTCAACAAGTGTGAATTTTGGCTAAGATCAGTAGCCTTTCTAGGTCATATCATTTTAGCCGAAGGCATTAGAATTGATCCCCAAAATACAGAAGCTGTAAGAAATTGGCCAAGACCAATCTCTCCATCAGACATTAGGAGTTTTTTCGGTCTAGCTAGCTACTACTACTATTTTGTTGAAGGTTTCTCTTCTATTGCATCCCCCATGACCCAATTGACCCAAAAGAAAGTTAAGTTTCTTTGGTCAGATCCCGGTGAGAAGAGAGAAGAGTTGAAAACTTGGCTCACCTCAGCCCCTGTGTTGACTTTGCCTGATGGTACAGATGGTTTTATGGTGTATTGTGATGCCTATAGAGTTGGTTTGGGTTGCATGTTGATGCAGAGAGGTAAGGTTATAGCCTATGCCTCTAGACAGTTGAAGCCACATGAAAAGAATAACCCAACCCATGATCTTGAATTAGCTGCTGTGGTTTTTTCTTTGAAAAATTGGAGACACTATCTGTATGGTATTCATGTTGATATGTTTACGGACCTCAAAAACTTACAGTATGTGTTTTATCAGAAGGAGCTAAATCTTTTCTAGAGGAGATAGTTAAAATTGCTAAAAGTTTATAATATGAGCATGTTGTACCATTTAGGCAAGGCCAATGTAGTGGCAGATACCCTTAGTAGATTATCTATGGGTAGTGTGACTCATGTAGAGAAGGGTAAGAAAGAGTTAGCTTGTGATGTGCATTGTCTGGCTAGATTGGGTGTTAGGTTGCTTGATTCTGCTGAGGGGAGTATTTTGGTGCAGAGTAGTTCTGAATCCTCTTTAGTTTCAGAAGAGAAGGAGAAACAAGACTTATATTCTAGTTTGGTCAGATTGAAGGAGTCAGTTAAGGACCAAAGAGTAGAGATTTTCTCCCAAGGGGGAGATGGGGTGTTAAGAATGTAGGGTAGATTATGTGTTCCTTGTGTTGATGATCTGAGGCAGAGAATTATGACTGAAGAACATGAAACGGGTATTCTATTCATCTGGATGCTACCAAGATGTACCGCGACTTATGGGGAATCTATTGGTGGAGTGGTATGAAGAAGAATATAACTGAGTTCGTAGCTAGGTATGCAACTTGCCAACAGGCCAAGGTAGAGCACCAGAGACCTGGTGGTGTGATGCAAGAATTTAGTAGACCCACTTGGAAGTGGGAAGAAGTGAATATGGATTTCGTGACTGGTTAACCTCTTTCGCGTCGTCACCATGATTCTATTTAGGTTGTTGTAGACAGGCTGGCTAAGTCAGCGCATTTCCTGCCCGTGCATACATCCTATACAGCTGAGGATTATTCTAGATTATATGTTTAAGAGTTGGCCAGGTTGCATGGAGTTCCCTTGTCTATCATCTCAGATAGGGGTACTCAGTTTACTTCTAATTTTTAGAGGGAATTCCAGAAGGGTCTTGGTACCCAAGTTTATTTGAGTTCCATTTTTCATCTGCAGAAAGAAGGTCAGGCTGAGAGGACCATCCAAACTTTGGAAGATATGTTGAGAGCATGTACTCTTAACTTCAAAGGTAGTTGGGATGATCATTTACCATTGATTGAGTTTGCGTATAACAATAGTTACCATGCTAGCATTAAAATGGAACCATTTGAGGCTTTGTATGATAGAAGATGTAGATCACCCATAGGTTGGTTTGAAGTGGGTGAGGCTAGTTTGATTGGACCTGGTGCAGTGTTTGAGGCTATGGAGAAGGTGAAGTTGATTAGAGAAAGGTTGAAGACAACCTAGAGTCGTTAGAAGTCATATGCAAATGTGAGAAGAAGACACCTTGAGTTTGAAGTTAATGACTTAGTGTATCTGAAAATATCGCCTATGAAAGGGGTGAACAGGTTTGGCAGGAAGGGGAAGCTTAATCCCCGGTATGTTGGCCCCTATAGAATCCTAAGTCGGGTGGGGAGAGTAGCCTATGAGGTTGAGTCGCCCGCAGAGTTATCAGTTGTGCATCATATCTTTTATGTCTCCATTCTTAAGAAACACATTGGTGATTCCGTTGTTGTAAATCCTTTAGAGAGCCCAGATATCCCGACTAGCCTTTCATTTGAAGAGATTCCAGTTGAGATTCTAGACCACCAGATCCGTAGACTGAGGAACAAAAAGGTTCCCTTGGTCAAAGTGTTGTGGCGAAACCAGTCAGTTGAGGGCACTAATTGGGAAGCCGAGTCAGATATGAGATCCAAGTACCCGCACCTATTCTCCGTAAGTTCAGATCAAGCCGAAGGTACCTTTCCTTCTTAATTCAGTCCCTTTCTAATGAAAGATTCAATTATATAGCTATTCTTAATATAAGTTCATGTATCCTCCGAAGTATTCAAGAGTTTAGAAAAATATAGATTTAGTTTAGCCATTTTTTTCAGTTGTGTATCTTCCGTTTTCTCTATATTCTTAGTTTAACTAGCGACATTCGAGGATGAATATTCCCAAGGGGGAGATATTGTAATACCCCTAACTTTTCTTAAGATTACTTTCGCCTCGAGAAGGTTAAGAAATGACTTCCTAAGTGAGTATCATTTAAACCATATAGAATTTCCCTAATTTTGACTTTTTATCATATGGGAAATTTAATTACCTTTCCAACTATATAAGTTCCGCCCAAATCCGATAACCGGGCAAGAAGTTATGGCTAATTTAAGTCCTAGTCGTAAAGCAGCGTCATTTTAGTTCTTGGCACATCGCGGAGAGAGTCTATATGACCATTGTCAATTTTCAGTGGAACTCCGTGATAGCGTCGTGTCGCGCTGAAGTTCCAGGTCCCAACCAGTGGGACAACGCGATAGCACCGCATCGCGGTGACCCTCAGAATCCCGTTTGTCAAATTCCAATGAGCCACCATGATAGAGGTACGTTGCGGTGGCCCATAAAATTGGGTTTTCCAGTTCAATTTTTCCAGCTTCATATAAAAGTTAAAAAGGGCACTTTGGACTTTTTCCAAGCCCCTTAAATTGTCCAAACACCTAATCTAAGGTCATTCCAAGCATCATATACGACTTTTCTAAAAAATTCTCTCAAATTAAAAATCCTAAGCATCTAAACCCAATTCCAAGAATCTCCTAAGTTCACCATTAATTCTTCAAATTGATTCAAGAATTGGATTCCTCAAACCAAGAGCATCAAGAATATCCATTCAAGTGTATGAATAGAGTTCGAAGGGCCAGTGTTCATCCAAAGCTCCTAATTCAAGGTATGTGGGGTTTGAACAAGAACACTTCTTTTATTCTTGTTCCCAAAGATTCGATTTTTATAAATGAATTTCATGTTTTTGCAAGTGGGTCTGTACCCAAATTATATTATTTTAGAGAATATGAATTGATAAGTTGTTCAAGCTTTGAATTGCATGATTATTTCACTTATTTATGATTTGAATTGATAATTCATGCTATAAATTACACATTCCTATATTGATGTGATATTTTCAAGGGTTTCCAAGATTGGTGTCCTGAATTAAGCTTTATTGTGAAATTGTGATCCTTTAAGAATATACATGCCTTAAGTCCAAGAATGAATTGTGGATACTTTCTAAAGTGTTTCAAGAAGTGTATTAATATTTCCATGCTATTAAAGTCTTAAAGCCTATTGGTGATAGTCCACCGAAGTTTCAATAAAAGAGTTGATTTTAATCCTAAGCTAAGAAAGAAAATCCACACCATTTGATTTAAGTTAAAGGAAAGCATAGTTGTCTTCCATTGCATATTTTTGAGTTGCTTAAGGTGGATTTTTCTTAAAAGTTCTGAGCTTAAGTAAGGGAGTAGTATTTAGCACCGAGTTGGGCTTTATTCCAAGGTCTCATGCCCCAGAACTAGAGCCACCATAGGATTTGATTTACCCCAAGTAGGTTAAGCTAGTGATCGCTAAAAGTAAAAGGTTCTACTCCAATGGAAAGGATAGAACAGCTCTTCCCAACGTGGGCAAGACATTGGACTACATGTAGCTCATATGGTTTATGTCAGTTTGAAGAAACTCCTAAGTTTCCCAGAGTCTCAAGTCTTAAATTTGTTAAGGTTTTAAGTCCTTGAGTGTCAATGAAGTTCGTTGTTTTCAAAAGACTAAAGTGCATGTTCAAAAAGTTGTTGTTTTAAGAGTTCAACTAGTTTACAAGCTTGAGATCAAAGAAAGAATATAGTTTTAGAATAACGTGTAATGGCTCACGTGAATTATACTACATGTTTCATTATTCATGATTTATGAGAATTTTATTCAAGCTATGCGAGTCATCCACAAAACTATGTATGTTTTTCGTAAAGATTTATTGTATTGATATTTAGTTGCATAAACCCCTATATACTCAGTACATTCCCAAGTGCTGATCTGTATATACGTCTATGAGCTACATTGTCTCATAATGTAGGTTCAGGTGCTCAGTCCCAGTAGCGTTAGTGATCCCGAGTACCTTTATCTACACCTCTACTGTGGTGAGTCCTCATGGTTCGAGGACCTATCTCCAAACACTTCAGTATTTTTAGTAGTTGTTCTATTTCTCTCAGTTAAGTTTGAGTCAGTTGGGGATCTGTCCCAATGACTCTCTAGTTTGTTGACTAGTAGAGGCTTTGTCAGACTAGATGGTCAGTATATGTAGATTTGCAGTATTTTGTTACTTTTATAGTACTCATTCTGATTTCAGTTAGACATGATATGACATGATTCCTTATTTTGCTCTCATTATCTTTAAGCAAGGTTTATACTAAGTAGCAGGCTCAAAGGGTTAGCTTGGGGCTACTTGTAGCCTTAAGCATCGTGTGACGCTTCAGGATATAATTTTGGGGCGTTACATAACCCAGTCTTATATTATCCAGTGTTGGGTGGTTGAGTTTTTGGAATGGGTACGACTAGGTGGGTATGAGTCATATGGTTGGTGATGGGTTATTGGGTTGGGTTTTCCTTTACTTAACCTGAAACTTAACTTGGATCTGAGTACGAGTGGCTCACCATGAGTCGTGAGGATAGGGTATGAGTTGTATAGTCCAATTCGTATGTTGGACATTGTTCAACCCCTCATGATTCTGTTATGGGTAAGGGTTAAGGGTACTAGTCGTATGCTTAGGTAATAGTTTGCCTTGATAGTCGTATGTTGGATAGTGTTGGGGGACCAAGGGATGCCTAAGGTACGAGTGATGGGTACCCCTCGTATGGTAGGGTATGATTGGAGGGGGTTGGTCATACCTTCCTATAGGATAATTTTATAGTTTAAGTTGGGGGTATTCTTGATATTTCCCTTAAAACTACTTGGGACCCTATGACTTAAAACTCCTTTTTGGGGCTGCATTAACTTATTTGAAATCAATCAAACACTCTAAACTCTCTCCAATCTCTCTTAAGGCTTTTGGGTCAAGGAAGGCTAGGATTTTTTCAATACAATCAATTTGGGGCTTAAGAGGGTGGTTTATTTTCATCTTCATCACTATCTAAGGAATGTTACTCCTCCTTCATTGCTAGTTCTAATTAAAGGAATGTTTTATGAATTGTTCTCATGACATAAATTGTGATAATGTATACTTTGGGGGGGAGGGTTGGTTATAATGGTTGGTTATGGTTTCCCCATGTCTTTTACTAGTGGTTTTCATAAAATAATGGTGGTTTGAACATGTGGTTGCATGGGAATGGTTAATTGGTGCTTTGTTTTGGATTTTAAAACTATATGCCCCCAATGTGTTTGATAAAATGTCCATAAGAATGTTTTTGCTACATAGTTGAACTTTAAATGAAATTATTGTATGGTATTACTTGGTAATGGAACTTAACTTGGTTTAAATGATTAATGAAACACCCTGGTTTCTGAACCTTAGAAAAATTCTTGGAATTCTGATCTCTGTACTCAATATGACTCATAGGTACGAGCCGTATGATGGGGTACGGTTGGTATAGTCTGGCCGTATGTTGACCAGTGTTGGTTGGTAGGATGGATTTTGGTTACTGGAATGGATATGAATTAGGGGTACGAGTCCTATTAGTTGTTACGGGTTACTTGGAACCTTAATTTAATCTTAGAATTGGTTCCTTAGGTTGGATCTGAGTACGAGTGGCTTACCATGAGCCGTAATCTAGGGTACGAATCATACCTAGGAGTCGTATGGTAAAAAGTGTTCAATTTCCAAGGTATTTTATTCTATCAGGGGTATGGGTCATGGATACAGATGGTTACTACTTAGTTGGATGGTTCACATACTAGACAGTTTTTGATCTAAGGATTGAGGCTTGGATACGAGTGGTGGATACTAATCTTATTGGGAGGGTACGACTCTTAAGGGCTAGTCATATCCCTGTGATGGGATTTTTGTGCAAGTTAAGTGGGGGTATTCTGGATATTTCTCTACTTATCCTAATAAGACCCCATGACTTCAAACCTACCTGGAAGGTTATTTACCCTAATATTCTATTCATTAACACTTAGAAACTCTTCCTAAACACTTCACAATTCTCTTAAGAGCTATTGATCAAGGGGAGCTAGGGTTTCAACTAAGGATCAATTTGGGACTTGTCTTGGTGATTTCTTTCCATCACCATCTTGGTTTAAGGCATGTTTCTCTTCCCTCATTGTTAATTTAATTAAAGGCATGGTTTATATTAATGTTTTCATGGTTTTACTATTGCATGACTTTGGCTTTCAAATTTGATTTGGGTTTTTGATGTTAATTGCTTGGTGATAGTTTCCTAAGGTTTTAATTATGCTTTTGTATGCATTAATGGTGGTTTTGGATAATTGGATTGCATGGGTGTGGTTTTATGGTAATTGGAATTGGTTTTGGTTATATTATGTCCCCAATATGTTTGATAAAAAGCTTATAAAGATATGTTCATTACTTTGACTTCTTTTAATGGAACTCATGCTTGTTTTAAACTTGGTAAAGGAATTATACATAGTTTAAATGGGTTGAAAAGGCTAAAGGTTAATTAGTTTTGCTTGTGGGTAACATGAAAGTCTCCCAAGTGGTTTAATATGGTAAATGGAAGGGAACTTGAAAGTCTCGTTAAACCTATAAATGGTTGACTATGGATGATACTTACAAGTAAGGGTTGGTATGGCAATACCAATATCAATGACCTTGGTTAATAAATGGATAATGTTTTGGTTATTTGTAAACTGGTTTTAATTGGGCAATAATGGCGGAATGTGTAGTGAAGTTGTTAAAGGTAGAGGTCCTGGAGGGACCAAAATTGGAAACTCATATTTTCAGATATAAAGTTGGTCTTGGTGATCATATGCTTGATGTCACACTATATTTAGGGGATGTACTAGTCATCCCATAGTATACTTCCCTAGTCGTGTGACTTCACGTACTGGGGCCCTTTCAGCAAGGGAAGCTGAACCCATTACATAACTCAAATAAAGGTTTTAAGGCATGCTAAACCTGATCCCTTTTTCTTGAAATGGTTATATATATGTATGGTTGTATGCATCATGGATGTTTTACTTGGTTTTATGAATGAAATTATTTTATCCTTATCTTGAGATCATGCTAGCGGTCACTCGCTAACCCCATCTATTGGTAGATATATACCCATGCTATGCAGGTACCAGTCATTCTACTCCTCCTACATAGTGATTGACTTGGGGATAACATATGGACTGAAGTGGCGAGCTTTTATTCTTTTGGAAGGCTCCATTTTATGTTATGGAAACTTTTTAGTTTTATTTTGGATATTGGTTTTGGATAAGGTTGGGGGCATGTCCCAACTGAATTTTATTACTCTTTAGGATAGAGGCTTTATGTTACTTATATGGATTGGAATGGGCGGGATTCGTATAGGTGTCGGCCTTGGCATTGGAATAATCCAGTAAGCTGACATCATTGGATAATATTACTGGTTGTTCCATCCTATTTCATTTTGGGATTAAATATATTATATTTTTGAACGTCGTTGGTTATGTCTTTGTTTGGTATGGATTAGTATAGTTGGATTATTAGTATGGGATAGTTGGACTCGATTGGGTTGGTCACGATTATGATCTATTCCCAAGGTCTTTGTGTGACCTATTATACTATTATGTTTCATGCTCAAAAGTTAGAAAACTTAGGGCAGGTGACTGGAGGTTGGGTTGGGTAACCGGGGTGGTCTCTGATCCTGTTTGGACTTGGGACGCCTATTATGACAAGGCCCCATGATGGGTTGTTTCAAGTTTGTATCAGAGACAAGGTTTATGGTAAATTATAAGTCCACAAAGCAGTGTCGAGTAGAGTCTCTTTTAGGGGTGTGTAGCACGTCACACTCATAATGGAGAGGTTACAAGGCATTTAGGAATGTTTCACTTTCTTGGTATTCTATCTTCAAGCTTGAATTCTCAATCCTAGAATCTTCGCTAATCCTTATTTGTTCATCTTTTAGATCATGCGTCATAGATCTGGGACATAAGAAAATTCTTTTATCCGATCTAGGGGTAATGCTGAAGGGGTGCATCCTACTTCTGGAGCTCATCTTTGATCTCACGTTCCTATCCTCGATAATGTTAGAGTTCCACTAGTTGCTACTGGTCCTCTTCAAGGTTAGGTGACTAATGCAGAATTCCATCGATCTATTCATGCTATTGCTAAATTGGTTGCTACTTAGGCTGAGTGGTGTGAGACTAGTGCTTTTTCTACTGAGGCCACAAGGGTTGGATAATTTATGAAGATGGGTCCTTTCTTATTATTTGGAGTAAAGGTGGAGGAGGATCCATAAGTCTTCTTAGATGAGATAGAAAAGATATTTTTAGTGATGCAAGCTACTAATATGGAGGGGGTAAACTTTGCATCTTATTAGCTCAAAGATGTTACATATTAGTGGTATGAGGAGTGGGACAGGGATAAAGGTGATGTGGAAGAGAAAGGGTTATGGGAGGCATTTTCTAACACCTTCTTAGATCAGTTCTTTCCCCAATAGTTGAGGGAAGCAAAGGTGGAGGAGTTTGTGAACCTCAAGTAGGAGAAGATGTCTGCAAAGGAATATGCCTTCAAGGTTCACCCATTGTCAAGGTATTCTCCTGATTTAGTGGCTGACATGTGGGCAAGAATGAGAAAGTTTTCTTCTGGGTTGAATTAGGATTTGATTTTAGAGAGCAAGACTACCTTGTTGATTAAAGATATGTTCATCTCTAGGTTGACTGTTTATATGAAGCAAGTTGAGGATGAAAAGAGAAAGAAAGTAGAGTTTGGGGATAGGCAGGGTAAGAGGAATAAGTTTTCTGATCAGGGAAGTGTTCAGTCTCAAGATGGTCGAGATGATGGAAAATGGTAGAAAAAGAAGTGGGGGAGTTCTGATTGCTAATTTACTGCTAGTGCTCCTTATCAGTCTGGCGACAAGCATCATCATAGTGGTGACAATTATCGGGCACACGGTACCCAATCTTAGGAGAGTGGAGGTTAGTCAGTTTCTTTATGTCCCCCTTACAAGTATTGTGGTCGTCCTCATTGGGGTAATTATGTTGAAAGAAGGGATAAATGCTTCAAGTGTATCCAAGTAGGTCATCAGCTCAGGGATTTTCCAATTAATAAGGTTACTACGGAGGAGAATAAGATTCTCGTGGCTTCATCTTTTGCTATTGCACCTGGTGGTGTGGCATCTACTTCTGTTACTGCTCCTAGTTCTAGTATTGGTCGGAATAGGTTGTATGATTTGGCATCCCGAAAAAAATCCAAGGCATCACCTAATGTCGTTACTAGTACGTTACAACTTTTCTCTTATGACATATATTGGTTGCTTGATCTGGGGTCTACTCTCTTCTTTGTGACTCCTTATGCGGCTGTGTCTTTTGGTTTTGATCTGGAAGTTATTTCAGATCTTTTTTTTGTGTCATCCTTGGCATTGGAATAAGGTGGTGGGATGACATCATTAGATGATATTATTGGTTATTTCATCCTATTTTATTTTGGGATTAATTATATTATGTTTTGAAATGTCTTTGGTTATGGCCTTATTTGGTGTGGTTTGGTATAGTTGGATTATTGGCATAGGATAGTTGGATTCGGTTAGGTTGGTCATGGTTATGATCTATTCCCAGGGTCTTTGAGTGAGCTGTTACACTATTATGTTTCATGCTCAGAATTTAGGCAACTCAGGATAGGCGGCTGGAGGTTGGGTTGGGTAATGGGGTGGTCTCCGGTCCTTGTTGGACTTGGAATGCCTATTACGATAAACCTCTAGGGCTGGTTAGGTTAGTTAAATGTTAAGGTCTTGGTGGTCAAGGTTTGACTTAATTTAAAGACTTATGGGGTATAAGGAAATCCCCCAAGTAAACATAACGATGAACTACTTGGGGGTAAATGGGAACCCCCCAAGTAAACTTAATAATAATGTAATTTATGGGTACATAGGAATCCCATTGCTTCTTCTATAAAAGGTTGTCTAAGGACATTACTTGCAAGCTATAGTCGGTATGACGATACCACTACTTATAGCCTTGGTTATTAATAAATGGAATTGGTGGTTTGGTTGTGTGGTAATAGTTTTAATTGGGCAATAATAATAGGGTATGATAGCTAACCATGACGGTGTGAGTCCAATGGACGGAAACTAGAAACTCATGTTTGCTGACATAAGGATTGGTCATGGCGACTATATATGATACTTATGGGGCACACGGGTATCCTTTATGTTACACTTATATATATGTATCATGGATAACGAAGGGTACACTAGAATCCCCTACTCCTATGGTATCTCTGCTTCGTGTGGCTACACGCATCAGGGCCTATTCAGGGGATAATATTAGACCCATATAGCCCGTAGGTGGTTCTAGGATGGTTAAGCTACATATACCCAGGTTAATGGTTTTAAATGCATGCTAAACCCGGTTCCTTTTCCCTGCATGGATTTATATATATATGTGTATGTATAGTTGTTTACTTGGTTTTAATGGTTGACATTATTTTATTCTTATCCTGAGTGCATGCTAGCATTCACCCTCTAACCCATCTTCTGGCACTGTATCCCCACACAATGCAGGACCAGGCCATTTTACTCGCCCTGCTTAGTGATCGGATCGGGATTAGCTTGTGTTGGATTGAAGTGATAAACTTCTATATTCCAGAAGGCTCCATTTTGTGTCATGGATGTGTTTACATACTTTGGTCATTTTATAGACTATGATTTTATCTATGGTTGGGGGTATGTCCCGACCAAATATTATTTTACTTTTGGTTAGAGACTTTGTGGAACTACTATGGGTCGGTATGAATGGTGTCGGCAGTGGTACGAGCCTTAATATCGGCATTGGTATTGGGGATGATACCATTTGACTATATTTATTATAGTTCCATCCTATTAAGTTATGTTATTGACATGAACTTGGTTATTATATCGGTTTGGTTATGGTTGTTGGTTGGCATCGGATGGTTGAGCTTGTTTGGGTTTGTCACGGTCATGAACTTAATCCCAAAGTCTTTATGTTGTTAAACACACTATCTTGTTATATATTTGGAATTCATTCAATTCATGACTTGTGCTTGGAGGTTGGGTTGGGTAACATGGGTGATCTCTAGTCCTAGTTGGACTTGGGATGCCCATTACTGCAAGGCCCAGGTTCGGTTCGTATCAGTGTTGAATCGTGTACCTCATAAAAAGACCAAAGTAACACCTTTTGAGTTATGGAAAGGTCATAAGGAAAATTTGAGATACCTAAGAGTTTGAGGTTGCTTAGCCTATGTAAGGTTAATGGACCCTAAAATCTGTAAGTTGGGTAAGAAATTTACTACTTGTACATTTTTTAGTTATGCTTCAAATAGTACAACCTATAGATTTTTAATCTTGAAGATAGTGTTATAATAGAATCTCATGATGCTATTTTTCTTGAAAATAATATTTTTTTTAATTCTAAAAATAGTGGGGGTCAAAGGACTGAAGAAAATATTTTGTCACTACCTAGTTCTTCTACTTCTATTATGAGAAATAAAGAAAATGATGATTTTGAGTTAAGAAGAAGTAAAAGAGCTAGAGTAGAAAAAGATTTTGGTCCAGATTAATATGTTTTTATCATTCAAGATGACCCTCTTGCTTTAAAAGAAACTTTATCTTCTCATGATGCTATTCTTTGAAAAAAGGTTGTAAATAATTAAACAAAATCACTAATTTCCAATAAAACTTAGAAGCTTGTTGATTTACCATTGGGTTGTAAAATAATTGGATGTGTGCATAACGCGTGGGAATCTGCCGAACAGTTCGGGCCAAATCTTGAAGAAAGCTAAAAAGGTAAATGGGTCTTACGTAAAAAGTTAAAACCGGATGGATCTATTGATAAATACAATGCTAAGCTAGAGGCTAAAGGTTTTAAGCAATTAGAATGCCTAGAATTTTTTTATAGTTTTTCTCCGATAACTAGAATTACATCAATTACATTTTTAGTTGCTATAATGGTAATTTTTGATTTACAAATTCATCAAATGGATGTAAAAATAACTTTTTTAAATAGAGACCTAAATGTGGAGATTTACATGGAACAACTCGAGTGTTTTGTTGAAGTAGGCCAAGAAAGCAAAGTATGTAAACTTACTAAGTCCCTGTATGGCTTAAAACAAGACCAAAGCGATGCCATGAAAAGTTTGATTCCTACATGATTGATAATGCCTTTAAAACAAATGAGTTTGATAAGTGCATATATCATAAGTCTAAAAATAATTCACACGTTATTATTTGCCTATATGTTGATGATTTATTGATCTTTGGCTCTAACATTAATGTTACATGAGATAGTAAAAATATTCTTAGATTTCATTTTGATATGAAATATCTTGGTGAGGCAAATTTTATTCTAGGAATAAAAATTACTAGAACATGTGATAGAATTTTCCTTGACCAGTCACATTATGTTTAGAAAATTTTGAAAATATATAATTTCATTGATTGCAAGCATGTTGTAACTCTTTTTGATTCTAGTGTTCACTTGTTTCTTGTTGAAAGTGAAGATAATGTAATAAACCAAAAGGAATATGCTAGCATAATTGAAAGTTTGAGATATGTGGCTGATTACACTAGGCCTGATACTGCATACGTAGTAGGAGTACTTAGAAGGTTAACTAGAAAGCTAGGTAATGAACATTGGCATGCTATAACGAGAGTAATGAGATATTTTATTGGAACAAAATATTATGGTTTCTTTTATAAATAATATCTTGCTGTACTGGAAGGCTTTTGTAATGCAAATTGGAATACTTTATCAGGTTATTCCTTATCTACTACTGGTTATAATTTTACTTTGATTGGTGGTTTTATTTATTTGAAATATAAAAAGCAAATTATAGTTTCTAACTCTACCATGGAGGTTGAACTATTTAGCTTCAGCTAGTGAGGAAGTAAATTGGTTGAGAGATTTATTATTTCAAATACCTTACTTTGTAAAACCAATTCCTTCTATTTTAATTCATTGTGATAGTACCGCTAAAATTGGTAGAGTTCAACACCATTATTGCATTGGTAAATCCAAACCTATAAGGAGAAAACACAGTAATGTGAGATCATATTTGACAAATCGTACCATTAATATTGATTATGCCAAATTTAGTGATAATCTTGCAGATCCATTGACCAAGCCCTTAAGAAGAGAAAAGGTCTGGAGCACATCAAAGGGGATGGGATTGAAGTTGATAAATTATTGAGTTATATGTGAGGAAAAACAACCTGGGGACTAGAGATCATATAACCAGGTTCACTAGGAAAAATGATTCACATGATGACTTGTGCTAAAAAATGCACTATTTTTTATTCCTTCCTAGAATGTGAATGCATTTGTTCCTGTAACGATTATGGAGGTTGAGCTCTTAAAAAAAAACTCTTAATGAAAATATGTAGCTCGTATTAGTGGGGTGCTAAAATTATAGGAGCACTCTCGACAGATTTAACCTATGTTAGTGTCGAAGTAGGCAGCTTCCTATGAGAACTAGGCTCATTCTCAAAGACACTCATGAATTCAAGATAACACAAGGACGTAATGTGCTGGCTATAAATCTCATGTCAACACCTTGAATATTATGTGTAAGCAATGACTTTTTATTTCCCTCAAGCAGTCATTATTCAAGTCTGAGACCACTAGGACTCTGGAGTAAAAATTACTGTTTTACTAAATGAAGGTTCAATGTAGAGAACACCTTCATTATGCATGGTTGTCTTCCTTCATGTAGTACACTCTATTGTTAATATTAAATTGAGTGGACAATTAATGAAATTTGGATATTTTAATATTTATAAAATGCATAATTTGCATTATCTCATTGCATGTACAATACACTACGTCCGTTAGTGGCCCTGCATGAGTTGATTCATTCTTCCACTTAATTCTCATTTATAGAGTATCATTATGTTGGAGTAAATTCTCTCTTTTTATTGCACTAATCGTAACAATGCTACTTATCCATTCTGTTTCAAGTGGTAGTAAATGGATAGCTTTCACTTTGGTCATTATTTTTGTGAGTTAGTGGTAAGAACGTGGACATAAATTTCTTATAAATCTTGTAACTTTTACCATTATTCTCTTCATTACTCTTGTAACTCTTGTAACATATAGGTCATTGATCTTCCCTCTTTACTACCCTTATTTATCCTTATTTAATACAAGGATGAACATCTCACTTATAAATAGAGATGGTCTTCCATGGTTTTTCTAAGTACAAGAAAATAGAGAGTTCACAAAAGTTAGTAAAAAAGAGAGTGTATTAGTTGAAGGGAGGTGTACATTTTGTTAAAATTTAAACTCAACTCTTGTCCAGAGTTATTGAGTAGTTCTTTGTGAGAAGGCTATTGTATCTTGGAGGGGACAAGTAAAGAAGATTATTGCTAGACCGTTGAAATCATTTACTGCAGTGGGATTGAATCTACTTAAAGAGAGAGAGATATTCACGCCTCAGCCAAGAAGAAGATTATTGTATTTTTTTTTCATATTTTGTATTTTTCAATTGTAATCTTTGTAATATTTCACAAACAAAAAATATTTCCAAAACTTTAATACAACTTAATAAAACATATCATAGTCCCCATATATTAGTTAGGGTGATCATAAGTGTATTTGGATGAGAAATGGCAATACTTACTACTTTCTTAGTATGAGGATGTTCTCAAAGCATAACATTATGGTAGAAAAGTGGTAAGTATTTCCATTGCTCATCAACCTACACTTATGATCACCCTAACAATTTATTTGGATATGATATATTGTATTACTTTGTATTAAAGCGTTTGAAGTGATTTTTATGCATTTTTTTATTTAATTAATTAATGTCAGTTTTAGTCATTTTACGGGACTTAGATTACTGTTGCTCATCCAAATACACCTTTTATCATTCTAATCAATTTATATGGACTATAATACTATAACACCCTTCTTATTTTGAGCATTTTATTTTTGGCCCTCCCGTGTTTGAAATGTCGATTTTGACCTAAATTGTGTTTAGGCATGTGAATGGGGTGTCCTGAGAGAGTATCAAAATTTTTGAATGGGGTTTGGGGTGATTTTGGACCACGAATGAAGTGATCCTCCATGATATTTCCATGTTACAGAGGCTATACTCCGCAATAGCCAACGTGACATGGAGGTTAATCTCTGCATTTAATAGCATGACATGGAGGTTAGCCTCCGCCATAAGGTCTGTGCCACACCGCTATGTAAAATCTATGTGTCATCACCGTGTCACGGAGGCTAAACTCTGTGATATCCAGCAATACATGGAGTATAATCTCTGCGTTTAGTAACGTGACATGGGGGTTAGCCTTCGCAATAAGGTCTGTGCCATGCCTCTATGTAAAATCTGTGCAGTTTTTGTTTTGTTTGCTTGGGATGAGGGTTATCAGGATCTTGTCACCTATGTACAATTCTTAAGAATTATATAGCCTATTCCTTTCAGTTTTAAGAGATTAAAAATTACCAATTTCACTCTCAAACCCAAACCCCAAGAGAGCCTAAGGATTTCATCATACGTTCATCTTTTGGGTTTCAAGCTTTGAATTTCTTTCAAATTCTCGTGTTTCTAAGGACTGTAACTCTTTCCCTATACTTTTTTTCTTAATGGCATGAAAATTGGTTTACTATTTATGGTTTTTATGTTAGGTTTTAAACTATAGGTTGAGGGTTTTGGATATAAATTGTCTAGATGTTTTCTAATGATTGTTATAGAACTATTATACTTTACATTATTGATTTATACACTCATTGGGGTGCATGGGAATGGTAATTAAACCTAGAGGTCATGGTTATCCCTAATTTGATAATTTTTCCTTGATATATGGGTTTTGGAAATTGTGTTTCTCTCAACTCAAATTGTGAAATTGATAATGAATATGGTTTTGTCATTCGTTTTGACTTGCTCGGTTATACTAATGTGTTGGCATAAAAGGTTAATAAACCATAGGTTGATTCCATTGAACATTAGGGTACATGAATTCTCGGTATGAATAGATATTCTGAACCTAAGGGGTCATGAATTTCCTCGTGTGATGGATGATGGATTGGTATGACGATACCAATGGGAGGCCTTAATGCATAATTTGTTTAGTTAATTGAAATATGTGCTAAATGTTTTTAATTGAGCTTAAAAAGGAGTTGTGTGGTCGGGACATTAAAGTAGAGGTCCTGAGGGACCAATACTATAAACTATGGTTGTCGGCGTGGGGGTCCAAAAGACCGGGAGGTTTGAGTCCCCCTTATTATATAATTGGATGGTTTGAGTCCCCCATATAACATGATTTAGTGCTCAAGTCACCTTGGTATATGTCGGGAGGTTCGAGTCTCTTATAAGGCATATGCACGTATGATTATCCTCTAGTTCGTATGGATACACGCACTGGGGCCCTTCCATTTTGGGGAGACCTTAGCCCATATAGCCTATGGGTATCTTAATTATGATAATTATGCTATACAACCCAGGCTAAGGTTTTAAATATTCATGCTAAGCCCTGTCCCTATTCTCAGCATGTGATTTATATATATATATATATATGTATTATATAGTACATTGTGCACTAGTTTTAATGGTTTTTGTATTATTCATCATGGAGTTATTTTATCCTTTATCCCTAAGTTACATGCTAGCTCTCTAACCACTAACTGTCTTCAAATGTTGTATCCCACGTGATGCAGGGACTGGACAAATTTTTACTCCTCTTGCGCAGTGACCAAGTGATTAGGGGACAACTTATGAGTCAGTAAAGTGGTGAGATTCCATCCTTTGGAAGACCTCATTTCTTGCTAGGGGTTTTCTTATGCTTTAACACTTTCTTTTAGAGTTATTTTTGGCTATGGTCGGGGGCATGTCCCGACTAAACTGTCTATGGTTTTTTTAGAGGCTTTATTGGACATTATTGTGGGTGTGGGATTGGTTGTTGAATTCTTAGACTTTTTTTAAGTCATATTTATCTATTCTATTTTACGATTGGAATTCTGCAGTTATATTATGTTGTGTTCTAGTTGACTAGGCGAAGGGGGTGGCTTTGGTCCTTAGTGAACTTGAGATACCTTTCACGGCTAGGCTCTGGTTATGACAAAGTTTGTATCAGAGCCTAGGTTCAGGGTCAATTGGGTGTCCACAAAGTCGTGTTGAGTAGAGTCTCTTTTATGGGTGTGTAGCGCACCACACTTTTAAGGGAGAGGCTACGAGGCATTTAGGAATAGTTTTCTTTCTTGATGTCTTATTCTCGGGATATAGATATAGTATCTTGGATTTTTATAACCCCTATTTTTTTTTTCCTTTTAGATTATGCCTCACAGACGATCTGAAGTTCATGGAAACTTATTTGTCCCACCCGAGGACAACATTGGTGGATCTCATCCAACTTATGAGGTGAAAACCTAGTCAAGGGTCACTACTTTTGATTGCCCCCTTAAAATTTGAACTATATCCACTGATTAGTCTCCAGCTGGTGACACATACTCAGTCACCTCAAGAAGATATTACTAATACTGAGTTTTGCTAATCCATTCATCTATTGACCCAGCTGGTGATGTCTCAGTCACATCAGATGGGTTCTGCTGATATTTCTAGGAGTTCATCTAAGGACACTAGAGTTGGCCAGTTTATAAGGTTGGGCCCTTCAACTTTCACTAGTACTAAGGTTGAGGAGGATCCTCAAATCTTTATAGATGAGAAGGAGAGAATTTTTTGGGTTATGCATTCTACTGATGTAGAGGGTATGTAATTCACTACTTATCAGTTGAAGGATATAACAAAAAATTATATGATGAGTGGGAGCAGCTTAGGGGTGATGATGTCGAGTCCACATTGTGGGATGACTTCTCTAGTGTTTTTTTTATCCCTTCTTTCCGAAGGAGTTGAGGGAGGTGAAAACTGAGGAGTTTATAAACTTGAAGAAAGATAGGATAATGGTGGAAGAATATGACTTGATGTTTTACCAGATGTCACGATATGCTCCTGAGCTAGTGTCTAACATGAGGGATAGAATGAGGAGATTTGCTTCTAGGTTATCCCATGAGTTGATTTTAGAGAGTAAGGCTGCCATATTGAATAAGGATATGAATATCTCTAGACTTATGGTGTATATGCAATATGTGGAAGAAGGAAAAAAGAGGGAATTAGAGACGGGGGAGATAAAGAGTAAGAAGTTTTAGTATTTAAATTAGGGTGGAGGTCAGTAACAGAGTAGTAGTGATTGGGGGAAGTGGTATAATAGGAAGTGGGGAAACTCTAGTTCTCATTTGACGGCTAATGCACCTTATCTGAAGTCGTCCATAGATTGTCAATTTTAGTGTGGTGATGGTTCTAGGGAATAGAGTGCCCAATCTCAAGACAATGGGGTATAGTCAACTCCATCCTATCTTCCTTGTAGATTCTGTGGCCTATTGCACCATGGTCAGTGTTATAAGGGGAGGAATAGGTGTTTCGGTTGTGGTCATATTGGTCATATGTAGCAGGATTGTCCTTTTAGAGTTGTTTTTGGGGCCAACAATGTTCCTATTGATACTTCATTAGCTCCTGCACTAAAGGGGGCTACTTTAGTACTGACACTAGCTGGAATCGCCTGTATGCTCTTACTACATGCCAGGAGTCCGAGGCATCTCCTGATGTCGTCAATGGTATGTTAAAACTCTTTTCTCATGATGTGTACTATTTACTTGATCTAGGCTTTACCCTTTCTTATGTGACCCTATTTGTGGTTGTGCATTTTGGTTTTGATCCCAAATGTATTTTAGGCACCTTTTCTATTTCTTCCTCAGTGGGCGACTCTATGGTTGCTAGAAGAGTTAATAGGGGTTGTGTGGTATCTATTGGTGGCAGGGAAACTTTGGTGGGTTTAATCGCATAAAACATTCTAGATTTTGATGTCATCTTAGGGATGGATTGGTTGCATTTGTGTTATGCCTCTTTAGACTATCGGACCCATAATATAATTTTCAAATTTCCTAATAAGACATTTATTGAGCGGGAAGGGAGTTCCCTAGTTCTTAAGAAGAGGTTTATATGTCATCCTTAAGCCTAAAAATTAATTTCCAGTGTCTCTACATTTGGTTCGAGTTAAAGATTTTAACTCAGAGGGTTCTTATTTACAATCCATTCCCGTGGTTAGTGAATTTCATAAGGTTTTTGTTAATGATCTTCAGAGCGTCCCTACAGATATGGAAGTGTTTGGAGTAGATCTTCTTCCATACACTCATCCTATCTCTATCCCTCCTTATAGAATGACTCCAACTGAGTTGAAGAAACTTAAAGAGTGGTTGAAAGATTTTTTTAACATGGGTTTTATCCTCCCTAGTGGTCTCCATGGGTTGCTCCCATTTTTTCATGAATAATAAGGATGGTTTCCTTCGGATGTTTATAGATTACCGTCAATTGAATATGGCGACAATAAAGAATAAGTACCCTCTTCCTTGGATGGATGGCCTATTTGACCAACTTCAAGGTGCTAAGTATTTTTCTATGATTGATCTTTGTTTGGGTCATCATTAGTTGAGGATTAGGGAAAAGGATATTCCTAAGACTGCCATTCATACTCCATGGTCATTTTGAGTTCTTGGTCTTATCTTTTAGGTGGACCAATGCCCTAATGACAATTGTAGACTTGATGAATCGGGTATTCCATCGTTTATGGATTTGTTCTTCATTGTATTTATTGATTATATTCTAGTATATTTAAATAGTGAGTAAGATCAGGCTGATAACCTCTGCATCATGTTACATACCCTTAATGATAGACATTTGTATTCTAAGCTTTTGAAGTGTGAATTTTAGTTGAACGTTGTTACTTTTCTAGGTCATGTTATTTCTAGTGTAGGGATCGTGGTAGATCCAAAAAAAATATGGTGGTTAAGAAGTGGGATAGATCCATGACTCTAATCGATATTTAGAGCTTCTTGGGTTTAGACGGTTATTATAGGAGGTTTGTGGAGAGCTTCTCATCGATTGACACACCTTTGACTATGTTAACTTAGAAGAAGGTAAAGTTTTTATGGTCTAATGCTTGTGAGGGGAGTTTTGAGAAGTTGAAAGATAAGTTAACTTATTCTCTGATTTTGACAGTGCCCGAGGGTACTGATGGCTTCATGGTTTATTATAATGCATCCCATGTGGGACTTGGTTGTGTATTGATGCTACATGGTAAGGTGGTAGCATATGCTTCTATGTAGTTGAAGGTTATTGAGAGGAATTATCCGACTCATGATTTAGAGTTGTTGGTTGTAGTATTCCCATTTAAGTTTTGGTGACACTATTTTTATGGGGTCCATGTTGACATTTATTAAAATCATAAGATCCTTCTATATGTATTTACCCAGAAACAATTGAATCTCAGGCAAAAGAGATGGCTTGAGTTACACAAAGACTATGACATGAGTCTCCACTATCACTCAGGTAAAGCTAACGTGGTTGCTAATGCTCTTAGCAGTTTATCTATGGGGAGCCTGTCTCATGTGAATGAGGTGAAACGGTCTTTGGTGAAGGATATTTACCATTTGTCTAATCTTGGAATTTGTCTCTTAGATTCCGAGGATGGTGGTGTGTTTGTGCAAGAGGTAGTGAAGTTATATCTTACTTCTAAGGTAAAAGAGAGGTAAGTGTTGGATCCTATCTTGATGCAAATCAAGGATGATGTGGGTAGGCAGAAGGTTATGGATTTTGAGAATGGTGGTGATGGTATCTTGAAATACCGAAGGAGGTTGTGTGTTCCCAATATGATGGGCTGTGAGGTAGAATTTTGGCTAAAGCTCACGAGTTGCGTTATCCGATTCATCCTAGTTCGACGAAGATGTATCAAAACCTTAAGGAGATTTATTGGTGGAATAACATAAAGAGAGACATGGCTAATTTTGTGGCTAAGTGCATGGTGTGTCAACATGTGAAGGTGGAACACTTGAGGCCTGGTGGGTTGTCTCAAGAAATTGAGTTTGTGTGTGGAAATGGAAAGTAATTAATCTGGATTTCATTATCGGTCTTCCATGGAATCAGACCAGTTTGATTCTATTTGGGTCATCGTGGATAGTATGACTAAGTCTGTTCACTTCTTGCCGGTGAGGACTAATTATTCTACTGAGGTCTATTCTACTGAGGACTATGCAAGGCTGTTTGTTTAGGAGATTGTTAAGTTGCATGGTGCTCTAGTTTCCATTATTTCTGATCGTGGTACTCAATTCTCATATCCTTTTTGGAGGTCATTCTAACAAGGTTTGGGGACTAAGATGAACCTTAGAACCGCTTTCCACCTACAAATGAATGGACAAGCAGAAATGATCATTCAGACATTGGAATATATGATTCGAACTTGTGAAATTGACTTTGGTGATAGTTAGGTTGACCATTTGTCGCTTATAGAGTTTTCGTATAATAATAACTATCACTCTAGCATTGGTATGGCTCCATTTGAGACATTGTATGGTAGGAGGTGTAGATCTCCTATTGGGTGGTTTAAAGTTGGTAAGACAAGGTTGTTTGGTCCTAATTTATTTTATCAAGCTATGAAGAAGGTGAAGGTAATTATAGGTAGGCTTAAGACTTCTCAATGTTGCCAAAAGTCCTATGCAGATGTGAGGCGATGGGAGTTAGAGTTCAATGTGTGTGATTGGGTGTTCTTGAAGGTGTCTCCTATGAAGGGCGTGATGCAATTTGGAAAGAAGAGGAAGCTCAGTCCTCATTATTTTAGCCCCTATTTGATTTTGAAGAGAGTGGGGAATGTTTCTTATGAGCTAGAATTGTCTGCAAGCTTGGGTTCTATTCACCCTGTGTTTCATGTGTCCATGTTGAAGAAATGCTTTGGTGACCCTTCCTTGGTGGTGCCTATTGGGAGTGTTGATATTTCAGATTCGCTGTCATATTAGGAGGTCTCGGTGGAGATCTTAAATAGTCAAGTTCATAGATTTAGGACAAAATATATAGCTTCAGTAAAAGTCATTTGGAGGAACCAAAAGGTGGAAACAACCACTAGGAAAGCTGAAGAAGATATGAAGGCTAAGTAACCATACTTGTTCCTTGAGTCGGAAGAATGTGCTTAAGGTACAAATTGTGTTTTCCCCTTGTTACTATCGGCTTATCATTTTATTCTTGTGTAATATTGCTATTCTCATGCGAAAAGTGTCCTAGCTCATCATTCGGGGATGAATTATCCTAAAGGGGGAATAATGCAACATCTTTTAAATTTTAAGAATTTTATTTTTGGCTCTCCCTTGTTTGAAATGTTAATTTTTGACCTAAATTGTGTTTAGGCATGTGAATGGGGTGTCCCGAGAGAGTTTTGGCATTTTTGGATGGGGTTCGAGGTGATTTTAGATCACGGAGGTAGTGACCCTCCGCGATATTGCAATGTTACAGAGGCTACACTCCACAATAGCTAGCGTGAAATGGAGGATAATCTTTGCATTTAGCAACGTGGCATGGAGGTTAGCCTTTGCGATAAGGTCCGTCCAACACCACTATGTAAAATTTATGAAGTTTTTGTTTTATTTACTTGGGATGAGGGGTATTGGCGTCTTTTCACCTATGTATAACCCTTATGCATTATATCGCCCATTTTTTCTGTTTTTAGTGATTAAAAATCCCCAATTCTAGTCTCAAACTCAAATCCCAAGAGAGCCTAAAGATTTCATTGCACATTCATCTTTCGGTTTCAATCTTTGAATTTCTTTCAAATTCTCGTATGTCTAAAGCATGTACCTCTTTCGATTAATGGCATGAAAATTGATTTATTATTCATGGTTTTGATTTTTGGGTTTTGAACTATGGGTTGAGGGTTTTGGAGATAAATTGTCTGGATGTTTCTCATGATTATTATTGAACTATTATGCATTACATTGTTGATTTATATACTCATTGGGGTGCATGGGAATGGTAATTAAGAATAAGGGTCATGGTTATCCCCAATTTGATATTTTTTCCTTGATATATGGTTTTGGAAATTGTGTTTCCCTCAACTCAAATTGTGAAATTAATAATGAATATGGTTTTTTCACATGGTTTGACTTGATCACTTTACCAGTGCATTCGCATAAGAGGTTAAAGAACCATATATTGATTCCATTGAACTTTGGGGTACATGGATTCCTAGTATGAATGAATAATTATAACCTAAGGGGTTATGAATTTCCCCATGTGATGTATGATGGGTACGACATAATAATGAACTTACAAGTAGGGTTGGTATGATGATGCCAATGGGATGCCTTAATGCATAACTGGTTTGGTTAGTGGGAATATGTGCTAGATGTTTTTAATTGGTATTAAAAAGGGGGTAGTGTAGCTGTTCCATGAAAGTGGAGTCCCGAGGGACCAATACTGGGAACTGCAATTGCAGACGCGAGGATCTAAATGACTGGGAGGTTTGAGTCCCCCTTATTATATGACTGGGAGGTTCAAGTACCCCATATCACATGATTTGGTGCTCAAGTAACCTTGATATATGCCGAGAGGTTCGAGTCCCCCATAGGGCATATGCATGTATGATTATCCTCTGGTTCGTGTGGCTACACGCACTGAGGCCCTTCCAGGTGGGAGAAAGATTGGCACATATAGCCCGTGGGTGCCTTGATTATGATGGTTATGCTACACAACCTAGGTTAACATTTTAAATATTCATGCTAAGACCTTTCCCCATTTTCAGCATGTGATATATATATATATATGTGTGTGTGTCTGTGTGCGTGTATGTCTCTATGTATGTATTGCATAAGATGTTGTACACTGGTTTTAATGGTTTCTATATTATGAATCAAGGCATTATTTTATCCTTTATCCCTAAGTTCCATGCTAGTGCTCCAATTGCTAACCATTTTCAGATGCTGTATCCCCATGTGATTTAGGGACTGACCATATTTCTACTTCTCCTGCGCAGTGACTAGGTGATTGTGGGACTGCTCGTGAGTCAGAGTGAAGTGGTGAGTTTCCATCCTTTTAAAGATTCCATTTCTTGCTGTGGGTTTCATTATGCTTTGACTCTTTCTTATGGAGTTGTTTTTGATAATGCTCAAATTACACTCGTGAATGGGTGTAAGCAATCGTTGCCAATATAAAACCCAACTAGGTTGGGGTCGAATCCCATAGGGAATATGGTGTGAACTCAAATCGTTTGCGATTTAATTCACTGATAGTTTAACGTTTCCTGAAATGGGGGTTTAAGTTTCACAAATGATTGTTTGTCACTTTAATTTCGATGTTTGTAACCAAGATTTTAAGAAATAACCAGAATTATGTTCATTAGGGCTTACGGTACATGACAGATGCTAGAGGTGACTCAAGATTCTCACGGTGGTTAGGATAACAATCTATCTTTATCGATGATATGCTCAAATGTCTCTTGATCTATTTAAGCGTCTAATTTCCTAATCCTCTCAGACTTAGGGAATTTTTGTTCACTATCCAGATTTTACCTCAGGTTAACCAACCTTGTTACAACGCTGATTATTAAACAAAGTATTTCCGAGTCCCTGTTGATAATTCACTTCCTACTGTATATGATTTCTTTCTCAAGCAAATCAAAGTAGGTGTTTCTACTGTTTGCAACCGACAGACGTTAATTAAAATCTCAAAATTATCAAATCTTGAGTGTTTAGCACATCGTCATGACCTAACCTTAGATCCCATAATTCAGGTTAATGGAGTTTAGCTACTCATGATGCAAGGAACAAGTACACAAATTGAATTCATAAGTGAGAAGATTAACTTACAACGATGATGAAAATCAAGAAGTATAACTTGAATTGAACCACGGTACAAAACTCCCAAAATATTTTAACTAGGGAGAGAGAAATATTGTATGTTTTTCGAATAAAGATGAGTCCCAAAAATCATCATCCTCTAGAAAACACTAAAACAAGGCTTTAAATAGTTTAACCTAATTAAGGAAATAAAATCAAAGTTACAGCTTTTCCTCGGAATAGATGACGACGTTCGTGACGGCTTATCATGAGTATGACGGCTTATCACGGATGTCGTCAGCTCCTCTGCATTTTTGGATTTTGCTTTCTAAGGTTGACGATGATGATGACGCCTTATCACCAGCCTGACGACATGTCATAGATGCCATCATAAAAATGTCTTTTACTTCCATCTTCTGTTTGAGGCTGACGACGCTCCTGACGCCTTATCACCAGCCTGACAACGTGTCATGGATGTCGTCACAAAACTGTCTTCAACTTCCATCTTCTATTTAAGGATGACGACTCTCCTAACGACTTATCACCATCCTGACACCTTATCACTAAGTGTCGTCACAACTTCAACTTATGCCAAATCTCTGGTTGTCACTGACGACAACTGTGATAGCCTATCACAAGGCTGACGACTTATCACAGATGTCGTCAGTGACACTTCTCTTTAGATTTATCCAGATTTTAACTTCTTTGCTTCCATTCTTGTTGGTTCTCTATCCCATTATCTTAAACTGTAAAAGCAGACATAAACAAATAAAAAACGACAAAAGTTGCTTAAGACTTGACAATTATTCTTAGTTAAAGGTCTTAAATGTGTTAGCAATTTCTCACACATCAACATCCTCAACTTAAAACAATTGCTTGTCCTCAAGAAAATCAACACAACTAAGAGAATACATAACATATTCAGAAGCCAATTTTCTCTTTTAAGCTCAAAACATAGTTACCACCTCCAAGGTCAATCCAATTAAAACCAACTGTGTATGTCATTGAAGAACAATAATGTAACACACAGGAATCAAGCGATGTCATCAATCTTAGACACAACAACCATTCATATACCATTCATGTACTATCTAAATAAGCAAGTAGCTTGCAACAATACCATTGTGCACTCACAACAAAGAAATCCCCCTCTTTGCATATAATAAACCAAAAATGTAAACGTGGGGATCATCAAAAGACTCTCACTCTCAAAACGAAGTTCTAATCAGTGTATGCCAAGTACCATAAGCTTGCCCTTATTTTCATTACCAAGACCTTCACATAGGCCAACTAGGATCACTATAGGACTTCTTTTTGGCTTATAATGTAGGCTGGGGCTGGTATGATATTCAAAGTCATTTAAAGTGACTATGACTCCTTGACACTACACTACTCTCTTGGGGCTCACTTATTCACCTTTTTTTATTTTCTTTTCCATTGATTGCACATGTTCAAGTTGGGTGCCTCTTTTTTTTTATTTCTTTTAGAATAACTCCCAACTTTTATTCTTCTTTTTCCTTATTCTACCCTTCTTCATACTCATCTTACACCATGCACCCCTATGATAGCCACCCTCAACTTAGGTTGTTTGCCTAGGTCAAGGTGCACAGTGTCCAAGGAGGACCAGGGCCAAACAGGTTCATTATGGTATAAATGGGAAGGTGAAAGGTGTCATAAGGAAGAAATAGTCTAATTAGACTCAAAACATGGATCAAGGAATATAATGCACATAGGGTAGGCTATTTAGGCTAAAAGTGGGTTAATCAACAAAATAACCTATGATCCTTTCCTAACCCCTATCATTTAACCATGGTAAGACTAAACAGGAAAGTGCTGGCTTTAACGTACAGAACGAATTAAGTAGTTGCTCACACACACATGGCATGCAAGTATATCGCAGGCCACCACTTATCTAGTTTATGCAATTGTTCAGCAATGATCATCAAGCAGCTGAACTAATGCCACAACAAGATTCACAATGGTCACAAGTAAATATAATTCACAAAGACTTTGCAAACAAAACATTAGAGAGGTGATTAAAAATCAATCAAAAACATTTCAACTACTTTTTGTACTTGTATTTCTCCTAGTTACCATAAAATATGTTACAACAACAGACTACCCTACACCCTCAACTCAAAATCAAAGCAAAATTAAACTAAGGGTTAGAGTATACCTGGAATGGATCAATCTCAGGTGTCATGGGTTGCCTCCCATGCAGCGCTTGATTTAACATCATGGAAAAACTCAGTTATCTCGATTACTTCAGACTTCATCGAGACAGATAATGGTGATACTTTTCACTAATTCTTTCAGGCCAATGTAAAGCTTGACACGTTGCCCATTTGCCTTGAAGGTATTGCCGTCTTCATTTTTGAGTTCCACTACTCTAGATGAGTGGACTTAACTAACTTTAAAAGGGCCTGACCACTTAGATTTTAGCTTACTTGGGAATAATTTGAGTCTGGAACTGAACAGAAGCACCAAGTCACCTTTTTGGAATTCTCATTTCTCTATTCTCCAATCATGGTACTTTTTCATCTTTTCTTTATACAGATCTGCTCATTCATAGGCCCTGAGACGGAATTGATCCATCTTATTCAATTTCCCCAGTATCAGCTCTGTTGCTTCTTTCCACGTTAGATTTAACCTTTTGAGTTCCCATAAGGCCCTGTGCTCTAGATCTATTGGTAGGTGGAAAGATTTTCCATAGACCAGATGAAATGGTGACATGCTAATAGGTGTCTTAAAAGCAGTCCGATATGCCCACAAGGCATCATCGAGCTTTCGAGACCAATCTTTCCGGCTAGCATTCACCGTTTTGTCTAGGATGGCTTTAATCTCACTATTTGATACCTCTACTTGCCCACTGGTTTATGGGTGGTATGGAGTAGCCACTCTGTGCTGTTTCACCCCATATTTTGCCAAAGCTGCTCGAAATATTTTGTTGCAAAAATGAGATCCTCCATCGCTTATGATAGTATGTGGTACTCCAAAGCGAGAGAAGATGTTCTTCTTGAGAAAAGCAACAACCCTCTTCCCTTTATTATCAGAAAAGGCTACATCTTTAACCCATTTTTAGATGTAGTCAACAAAAACTAAAATATGCTTCATCCCGTATGAGCTCACAAAAGGACCCATGAAATCAATGCCCAAGAAATCAAATAAGTCCACTTCAAGCATCTTAGTCAAGGGTATCTCATGTATTTTAGAGATTGACCCCTGCCTATGGCATTGGTAACATTTTAGCACAAAATCGTGGGCATCCTTGAATAATATTGACCAATAATAGCCACTCTACAATATCTTCCTAGTTTTCAGTCACCTGCGTGGTGACCCCTGACTGGGGAAGCATGACATGCTTCCAATATGCACAATAAGTCTACTTCCGGCACGCATCTCCTTATAATATTGTCTGCATATCATCGAAAAAGATACGGCTCATCCCAAAAGTAATACGTCATATCATGTAGGAACTTCTTCCTTTGATGGAAAGAAAGGTTTTCTGGGATGACCTCACTCACAACATAATTTGCATAATCCACATACCAAGGCAATTTTTCCATAGCGGCAGCCAGAATCTCCTCATCAGGGAATGCATCATTTATCTTCATTTCATCTCTACTTTCCTGTTCACCTTCAATTCTAGACAGATGATCTACAACCTGGTTTTCACAACCTTTCTTATCCTTGACCTCAAAGTCAAATTCTTGCAGCAGCAATACCCATCTAATCAGCCTTGGTTTAGTATCCTTCTTAGCCATCAAATACCTCAAGGCAGCATGGTCGGTGTGGACCACTACTTTGGTCCCAAGTAGATAAGATCTAAACTTCTTAAAAGCATACACTACTTCCAGAAGTTCCTATTCAGTGACAGTGTAATTCTTTTGTGCTCCATTCAGTACTTTGCTGGCGTAATATATCGAATGGAATAGTTTGTCCCTCTTTTTCCCCAATACATCTCCAAGGGACACACTACTTGCATCATACATGATCTCAAATAGTTTTACCCAGTCAAGTGAAATAACAATAGGGGCCTCAATCAGCTTCTTTTTAAGGCATGCAAATGCCTTCGAGCACTCGTCATCAAAGAAATATTTCACCTCCTTCTCCAAAAGTTTGCAAAGTGGATTTGAAATCTTTGAGAAGTCTTTTATAAATCTTTGATAAAAGCCAGCATGTCTAAGAAAAATATGCACTCCTTTCACTAAAATGGGGGGTGGTAGTTTCTCAATAACTTTCACCTTTGCTCGATCAACTTTTATCCTCTTTTCAAATATTTTGTGGCCAAGAATGATGCCTTTCTTACCATGAAATGGCATTTTTCCTAGTTAAGCACTAAATTAAATTCAACACATCTTTGCAAGGCTACATTCAGATTTTCCAAACACATCTCAAATGAATCACCCACCACAGAGAAATCATCCATGAATACCTCTATGGTGTCCTCCACCATGTCAGAGAAGATAGACATTATACACCGTTGAAAAGTGGCGGGTGCATTACATAGCCCAAATGGCATCCTTTTAAATGGAAAGGTGCCATATGGGCATGTGAACGTCGTCTTCTCCTTATCTTCGGGAGAAATACATATTTCGTTGTATCCAGAACAACCATCCAAGAAGAAATACCACCCCCTGCCAGCTAATCGATCAAGCATTTGGTCCATAAAGGGCATCGAAAAGTGGTCTTTCATAGTCCAAGAATTTAGCTTGCAGTAGTCTGTGCAAACTCTCCTCCCAGTTATAGGCCTGAGTGGAATTAGCTCATTCTTTTCATTAGCAACCACCATTATACCCCTTTTTAGGTACGCATTAAACTGGGCTCACCCACTTGCTGTTAGAAATAGGGTAAACCACTCCTGCATCCAACCACTTAATAATCTCCTTCTTAACCACTTCTTTCATTGGTGGATTAAGACGACATTGATTCTCTATGGTTGGAATACAATCCTTCTCAAGCTAAATTTTATGCGTGCAGATTCCCGGGGGAATGCCAATAATATCTGTAATGGTATACCCTATAGCTCTCTTTTGCCTCTGAAGTACTGAGATAAGTACATTCACGTGTTGTTCCCCCAAATTAGCTACAATAATAACAGGTAGCCTATTCTTATTTCCCAGAAACACGTACTGTAGGTGCCCAGGAAATTTCTTCAATTCCAACACTAGAGGTTCCTCAATAGATGGCTTGGCTGGTGGTGTTGGTCAATTAGCCAGGTCAAGGTCTAGATTTTTAGGAGCATAAGGAAATGAACCCATGCCTGTCAAGGCACAAATGGTCTCTTCATACTTCCCAATGCCTTCACTATCATAATTCATCATGACCATGGCTAAAGGTTCGATAACAAGTTGCTCAGCTATGGGCACCTCCTGTTCGTCCTCATAATACACATCAACTACTGATAATACACTCATCTCTTCATGTTGCATCATTAATTTTCCCACATCAAATCATACCACTTCATCATTCATCCTGAATAAGAACTCATTCTCTCTCAAATCAATCAACACACTTCTTATTGTGAGGAAAGGTCGACCCAAGATTATGGGCACCTCGAAGTACACCTCGTAATACAGAATGACGAAGTATGCAGGGAATATAAAGTTGGACACCTTTACCAACACATCATACAGAATGACAACAAGTCACTTTATTGACCTATCCACTATCACGAGTCTCATGTTAGTGGGTGTGGGATTTCCCAGACCCAACTTTCTATAAATAGTCAGTGGCATTAAATTAACGCTTGCTCCTAGATCACATAGCGCTTTGGTGAATTACATTGTCCCAATTGTGTAGGGAATAGTAACTGCACCTGGGTCTGGCTTCTTCTGTACTAAGGTCCTTATAGAAATAGCTCTACAAAGGTGGAGATCTTCCTCCAATTCGCAGCTCACCGCTCGTTTCTTAGTCATAAGGTCTTTCATGAATTTCACATATCCTGGCATTTGCTCAAGTGCTTCAACCAGGGGTATATTTATTGTCAATTGCTTGAGCATTGCCATGAATTTGCTGAATTTGGCATCATCAGCCTTCTTCTTCAATCGTTGAGGAAAGGGAGGTGGCGGTCTTGAGATAGATTTCAACACCACTTCCTCTTTTTTTTTCTTTCTCCAAAACATCAACAGAACTATCTAGATTCTCAGACTCCATTGGTTTTCTTTCTTCGAATTCATCAAAAACTACCTCACCATGTACAGATTTTCCCACAGAAGGGCCAGGTAAAATCTTACCACTCCTAATAGTAATCGCCATACATGAGCCATCATTCCGCGAATTCTAAACCGTGTCACTAGGTAAAGTACCACTTTTTATTTGGTTCAGTGTTGTGGAAAGTTGGCTTATCTGCTTCTCCAACTGCTTGATAGAAGTGGAGTGTGAACTAACCAACTGACTCAGGGTAGAGAATTCACTCTTCATAGTGGTTACCCCCGAGATGGTAGCCTCAACTCTCTTCAATAATTTTTCCATCATGTTCTCCATGGACATCTTGCCAGATTTAGTTGGTGCAACATCCCGACTTCCAGGAGGAACATACAAAACGATCCTATCATTATTGCTTCTCCAGTTTCCTTGCTCCTTATCATTATAATTAGGCTTGTCATAAAAGTTCCGACCTTGATTCCCTTGGCTATTGCCTCGGAAACCCCCCTAATTATTAACATAATTTGCCTCCTTATCTGCATCAATAGAAATAATGCACTGAGATTCCACAGCCTTAACCTTTCTAGTCCTGCCTGACAGCAAGTGCTTGGTCAGCAAGTCTATCTGAGTCTTTAAGTGGTCCATGTCTTGGTCTCTCTCCTAATCCCTTCTGCACTGCTCCACAGTCATACCACCAGAAACAATCGGGCTAGCTACCACAGAATCCCTGGTATGCCAAGCCCGACTCTATTTGGTCATTCTATTCAGCATGTCTAAAATATCTTGAAAAGAAATGTCAATGAATGAACCACCTGTAACATTATGTACAATTGGCTTTGTCACAGAGTTAAAAGCTCTGTACAAAGTCTCCATCAAGTGCAAGTCCGTCATGTTGTGGTTCGGATATTGTGCCATCTTCTTCTTGAATCTCTATCAAGTTTCATGCAATGCTTCAGTTGGGAGCCTCCTGAAGTTACTGATTTTGTCCCTCAACTGTACCCTCCTGGAGGGTGGAAAGAACCGTTCTAGGAACACCTCTTTCAACTATCTCCAGTTGGTTATAGAATCGGGCTCCAGCTCATTTAACCACATTGTTGCCTCCCCAGACAGAGACAATGGAAAAAATCTCAACCGGATCGCATTCTGGCTCACTCCCGGATTATCAAAAGATTTTCAAATGGTGATAAAGTTCACAAAGTACATGTTTGTATCATCACTAGGCAAGCCTCCAAACAACCCCTTCAGATTCAGGAGTTGAATCATAATACTTGTTATGCTGAATTTTGCACCAGGTGCCAACGGTGGAGGAATGATAGTACCCGTTGCACCTGCTTCATCCATTTCATCGTCATCATTATCAGCCTCATAATGGATAGTCTTTTGACCATACTTCCTCTGACTGGACGGTTTCTGTCGAAATTTCGATGCACAGGTGCAATAATTTTCTCAGCTCGCCTTGGGTTTTGAGAATTTAGAAATTCCTCATCATCTAATTCTTCATCATCATGGTTTAGGTGACGTACTTGGTGACCCTGGTTCTATACGTTCACCTGAGCCCTGGAAAAGGCTGCCAGTCTGTCAGCCTCTTGCTGTTCTACCATTTTTCCGATCAGCTGAGGTTCCAAATTAATTGTTAATAAAGGTTCTCTGGACTTCTTGTTTTTGGCATAAACAACAAGGAACCTGCAATAAACAAAAACAAAAAATAAATGTAAATCTAGGAAACCTAAGTACAGTCAATTAGTGCACACAACTTTCAATTTTAAATCGTATTCCCAGCAATGACACCATTTTTGATAACGCTCAAACTACACTCTTGAATGGGTGTAAGCGATCATTGTCAATATAAAACCCAACAAGGTTGGAGTCGAATCCCACAGGGAATATGGTGTGAACTGAAGTCATTTGCGATTTAATTTACTGATAGTTTAACTTTTCTTAAAATGAGGGTTTAAGTTTCACAAATGATTGTTTGTCACTTTAATTTTGGTATTTGTAACCAAGATTTTAAGAAATAACCAGAATTATGTTCACTAGGGTTTATGGTACATGACAGATGCTAGAGGTGACTCAAGATTCTTACGGTGGTTAGGATAACAAGCTATCTTTATTGATGATATGCTCAAATATCTCTCGACCTATTTAAGCATCTAATTTCCTAATCCTATAGGACTTAGGGAATTTTTGTTCACTGTCCATATTTTACCTCAGGTTAACCAACCTTATAACAACGCTGATTATTAAACGAAGTCTTTTGGAGTCCCTATTGATAATTCACTTCCTACTATATATGATTTCTTTCTCAAGCAAATCAAATTAGGTGTGTCTACTATTTGCAACCAACAAACGTTAATTAAAATCTCAAAATTATCAAGAAATCCTAACACCTATCAAATCTTGAGTGTTTAGCACATCGTCATGACCTAACCCTAGATCCCATAATTCAGGTTAATGGAGTTTAGATACTCATGATGTAAGGAACAAGTACACGAATTAAATTCATAAGTGAAAAGATTAACTTACGATGATGATGAAAATCAAGAAGCATAACTTGAATTGAACCATGGTACAAAACTCCCAAAATATTTTTACTAGCGAGAGAGAAATATCATATGTTTTTCGAATAAAGATGAGTCCCAAAAATCATCATCCTCTAGAAAACCTTAAAACAAGGCTTTAAATAATTTAACCTAATTAAGGAAATAAAATCAAAGTTACAGCTTTTCCTCGGAATAGATGACGACATCCGTGACGGCTTATCATGCGTATGATGGCTTATCACGGATGTCGTCAACTCCTCTGCACTTTTGGCTTTCGCTGCCTAAGACTGACAACGACGATGATGCCTTATGACCATCCTGACGACGTGTCATGGATGTCGTCACAAAATTGTCTTCAACTTCCATCTTCTATTTAAGGCTGACGACGCTCCTGACGCCTTATCACTAGACTGACAATGTATCATAGATGTCTTCACAAAATTGTCTTTAACTTTCATCTTCTGTTTAAGGTTGACAACGCTCCTGATGCCTTATCACCATCCTGACGCCTTATCACAAAGTGTCGTCATAACTTCAACTCATGCCAAATCTATGGTTAAGTCTGACAAGAACTGTGATAGCCTATCACAGGGCTGACGACTTATCACAGATGTCGTCAGCCATACTTCTCTTCAAATTCCTCCAGATATCAACTTCTTTGCTTCCATTCTTGTTGGTTCTCTATCCCATTAGCTTAAACTATAAAATCATACATAAATAAATCAAAAATGACAAAAATTGCTTAAGACTTTGCAATTATTCTTGGTTAAAGGTCTTAAATGTGTTAGCAATTGCTCACACATTATTTTTGGCTATGATTGGGGGCATGTCCCGACCAAACTATATATGGTTTTCTTAGAGGCTTTGTTGGACATTACTGTGGACATGGGATTGGTTTTTGAATTTTTAGACTTGTTTTGAGTAATATTTATCTATTTTATTTCAAGTTTGTAATTCCGCAATTATACTATATTATGTTCTGGTTGACTAGGAAAATGGGGTGATGTCCGGTACTTGGTGGACTTGAGATACCCATCACGGCCAGACCCTGGTTCTGATCGTGAAAAATATGTTTCAATAAGTTATTCCAAAGTGTGTGAAGTGATTTATACCCATTCTTTTAATTATTTACTTAATTAGTCCCCTTTTCAACAATATGCAATAGTTATCGATTATAGTCAATTTTCAATTGAGGTCTATGAGACAATGATTCCTGGAGAAAGATAATTTCATGTCTTAATTTCTTTTACTCGTAAGTATTGCTTATTTTTGTTTTAGAATATCTAATTAATTAATTATTTCTTTAGAAGTAATTTTATAATTTTAAATTTAACTATTTATTAAATTTGTAAATAGTTATTTATTTATTTATATGTATTTTTACCCTTTTGAGTTGTAGTTGACTGTTAAATATTTATTTATTTACAAGTATTTTTTATCCTTTTACCTATAATTGGTCATTAAATTCCTAATTAATTCTTTATAAGTATTTTTTGTCATTTTTATCCGTTTATCTATAATTTTTCATCCTCGTTATACGTAATCGTCACAAACACGTAGATTGAAAATTCAAGGGTGTAAGGGTTTAATAAAAAAACTTGAAACGTCAATAAAGTATACAAAAATAAAATTCATTTCTATTACAAATGATCATTGACGTTTATATTTTTTTCCACCAAAATAGGTAGGCAATGAACTAAACATCATCACCATAAAAAACTTCAAAACTATGGGTATGGTGGTGGTGGTGGTGGTGGTGGTGGTGGTGGAGGGGGAGAGGGTTGAGGATATCATCAACTGGGATCTCCAGTGAATCAAAATTGCCCTCAAACAGCAGGCAATTTTTCACATGTCTCACTCATGCCTCTCTTCGTCTTGAACAAGACCTCAAAATATTCTATTCAAATCATTCCTAAGAATAACAATGTCATAGTTGTCAGTGCAGGGACGGGGGTGCAGGTAGGGGTTGCAGTTATGCGATACACTGGAGTTGACACTACGAGCCATTGAAGAATATTTAGAAGATGAAGGAGTTGTACTTGGAGTGTTGGTAAATTGACGGTAGAGTGTAGTAGACTTTATAGACTGATAAAATTTGGGTGATTTGAAAAGTTCACCAATAAAACATCGACGCGTGACCGGTGGCTTTTGACTGTTGAAAAATGAAATACAATTACCGAGTAGTAATAATTACCTCTGTACACTGTATGGACAACCTTTTTACTTCTCTATACACTATATATGCAACTTTTTACCACTTGAAAATTTAAGTCCTTTTAATATTGTACATCAATCGTGTAGATTATAAACTAAATATACTGTAATCAAATTATGTAGTTTAATTTTCTTATTTTTAATTTTCCACCAACAGTAAAGTAACTTAATTTATACCAACATAATTTAATTATAGTATACTAGAAAAATTTAATTACCATCATTTTTGAGAGATTTCAAATTACTTTGAACTTATAACACAAAGACAAGCAAAAGCTCGTAGTAATGTTCAAATATTTAATTACATTTGCTTTTATAAATTACAAGGTATTTTGAGTAGAAAATAAAAAACAACTTCTATTCAACCCATAAGTTATTCTTTTGTGGCCATTTTTTTTGCATATTGAGCACTTGTTCTTTTTCCATGTCTGCCAAGGTGGTTCCAAGATACGAAGAACACATTTTATTTTCTTCCTTCCGGTCTTGGGTACGTAATAGGGTGAAAACAACCTTGTATCTTTTAAATGCTACACAACAACCCATTCCGACCCCAGAGTTATGTTCAAAAAGATAGGCGAGGGATGAAGATTCATAAATGCTTTTTGCATATTCATTTTGAATTTCAACCTTAAGGTTGCCATAGCATGAGCACAAAAGATTTTCACCGAGTCAATCTTTCTACAAGAACATGTTCTTTCTAGTAGATTAACTTTGGTAGTAGCACCACTTCCGATTACACTGTACTCGTACACTCCCTATTTATTTTTCTCACATGTAACTTATCCCTGACATCCATATTTTTTCTTATGATCTTTTAAGACTTAGGAACATATTTTAGTGGTTCATTTCAGGATCTCTGCATGCCTCTCTCAAAATTTTGAAGCAAACTTCTTAACTATAGATTTTAATATGGCAGCATGGGAATCTCCCTTTCGTCGGTCAACATTGTGTTGAGTGACTTTGTAATATTTGTGGTCATCACATCAAATCGATCCTTAGGAAATTATGGCCGGATCCATTTATGAAATTCAATATCAACCTCAAGGCAGTGGGATACTTTGGGATATTTTACCTTGAGCTCTGAAAAATCATCGGCAAGCACGCTATAGCTATACACCCTTATCGTATAGTATTACAAATATAGGCAATCCCCATATTTGCAATGCTTTCAAAGGTTTTCTTCAAGGTGCCTCATGAAAAGTCCATGATGATTATGCCTATAAACCCTTGAAATGCCATTGACTATGCTCGCATTCCTATTAGAGATAATACACAACTCTGGTTCATCGATCATAATAAACTTCTGCTTTCCAAAAAAGAAGGCCTAAGAATCATTACATTTCTTGTCCACCACGGCAAATGGAATTTGAAAAATGTAATTCTTTATATCCTGAGCAATACTATTCAACAACACACCTTTATATTTATATTCAAATATGTGCCTTCAACGACAATTATCGCTTACATGTGGAAAAATCACTTAATGTAAGATCCAATAGTGATGAAGTAGTAAATGAATCCATCATTGTCAGGATTATACTAATGGTGTTTATGATACCAGGATTTAGTTCCTTTATCATGTCAAAAAATCCCAGCAAGCAAGCATATTCGTGATCCAGAGTATCCAAGCCATGTTCTTGGCCAATACACCGGCATACCAACACTTATAATAGCTTTTTTTACTTTGAAACACCCGGAAGATGACCCTCTATATTTCCTTATATCTTGGCCCATTGTTGTCAACATAAACATTTGTCAACAATGAGTCAATTAGCTTCAATGAGGTGTTTTTGTGTATGCCCATGATATTTTCAACACCCTAACTGTGTTCACCTATGTATTTGTAGATTCGAGATCTATCCAAGATCTCGTACTTTATAGAACACAACATCCATCCACAATCGCAACTCCTACATCTCAACTTGTTGAACTTTGAACAACTTTAACCATTTTAAAATAAAAGGACTTCTTCACCGAAGCTTTATTGACAAGTAATTTCAACTATTCTTTGTCCTCAAATGTTTGGTTTACCATAAATACAGGCCCATCAGGGAAAGAGTGGATATGTGTTTTCTTAACATCACCACCTTCACCTTCTTCTTTAATCTCTTCTTCAGAACTTCCAAATACATCTCCATCTCGATCAGATGCTCCATCATCGACCCAATCATCTACCTAGTTGTCTTCCAATGAATCATCATGGATTGGAGATTGAGGTTGAAGTGGGGGTGGTGGGGCTGACGTCGAAGATTCTCTTTGCACCTCTCATTAATATTTATCCTTAGAAAAGTGCTAGACCTATGTACAAAAACATCAATCATGTATATCACCACTTGTTTGTCATTTTTTATGAATGTTGTATTTTTCTCTTTCCATTCAACAAATAACTAATGAAAATGTTCGTAGGATCACAACTTAATTCTTCGTATTCAATTATTCTATGAACCATATCGTCGTACGAGCTATTGCAACATAGGGAAATAGATATGGTCTTCTTAGACCAAGATTTAAAATAAGAACATTTTGGACTCTCCTCCCACTCAACTATGTAATCACCCCTTACTATAATATGCTCTACTAGTGACATAATAAAAACACTGGCCGATTTCTAGGTTTATGAATTTCCAATGAGACAATTACAATATAAAAAAACAAACAAACAATGGTTTACCAAAATTGACCCCAACTTCAAAAATGGAGCCTCAAGTATAAACATAGTAGTTTAGTGGCTCTATGATCCACTTATTGATAAGGAAACTAGAAAAGATAATTTTTTTTATAAAAATGGTGAAAATAAAATTTTGGGGTGAAATGAGATGTATTGCGGAAAATATTGAGCGCTTGGGATGACAATGTCTTCCAAAGTTTAGATTTAACAACGAAACACCAGAATTTTTCTAGAAAATCAAGGGTGATTGGAATTCCTTTGGAGGGAATGACTTTTGGTAGAAGTTGCTTGGAAGAGATTTTCATTGGATATTTTTTTTCTTTTGATTTTAGTTTTTTCTATGTGGGTATTAAATGGATGATGATTGGGAAGCAACTTAGTTGCATTATTGTAAACTTGGGGATCAAAAAAACATAAGAAAAGTGTAGGGGAAGGGTGATTTCATAATATGTGGGTATATCTCTATTTTTTTCAAACTTGTGCTTAAACTCCTAATTTAGTTTGGAAAGTGATTTTTTAGCTAACTTTCTTCTGTTACTACAGGGGATCTTTTCAAAGAAAGCCTTATGAGAAATAGTTAGGGTTGTAGAACAATATTCTTAATTACCACCTATACAAGAAATATATCTAAGGTTGGAATCAATTATTTATTGCACATGCAAAAAAGGTTTTATCACAACAATAGAGTAACAAACTACTCTGATGGTGGCTGAAGAAAACAATTGAGAACAAGCTGAATTGATTCTTCTTTGTTTTAGTTTGTGATTGTAATTGGATAGTTATTGAGTTTTAGCTATTCTATTTTGGTTGTGTTAGTGTGAGTTTTGAGCTAGGTATTGTAACAAGAAGAGAGTTTAACTTCTTCGAGAGTTAGTTACAACATTTAGAGTTAACTGTTAAGTTGAGGTACCAGAGTTAGTCCCTTTGATAAGAGAAATATAATCTAAAAATTCTCCTTGAAGTAGTAGAAGTTGGTTGGAAATTTTGTACACGGTAGATCGTGATCTTTACTCCCTTTATTAAGGAGGTTTCCATAATAAATCATGTGCTATTTACATAATAATTTTTACTTATAGATTCTGGAACCTGATTCCTTTATCGAGTAGTTGGTACTAGTTCTTTTCAAAAAAAGAATTGACAGAACCATTTTTTGAATTTGAAAAGTTGGGGGAGTTTGGTGGATATCGAAAATCAAACAATGAAACTGGAATGTCATTAATAAAACTTACTTTTTCTATTTTCATTAAAAAATATTTTCTTATTTTTAAGAAACTTATTTTGATCAATCAAACATGAAAAAATTAAAATATATTTTATGTTGTCCTCCATACCCAACACACCCTTTTTTTAAAAAAAATTATGGTTTAATTAGTTAATCATTTGTACTAAATACAAGCATTTAATTTGGGCTAACCCAATACCTGACCCACCTAATCTATTACATATATCCAAGATTGTAGGGTTTCCTAAATCAAACCATAGAATACTCTCCAGCTCCTGCCCTAAAACACCTGAGATATGTCGTCACTGCTTTGGAATCGGCAATTCGTCCTTCTTTTTCTATGAGTTATCAACTCTATTCCCTTGTTGACTCTTTCTTGTTGTATTATCAACTTCCAAAAGTAATTTTTTTCTTCTTTATTCATATTTTCCTATTCTTTATCTCCATTTTGATCCTCGCTGTTTTCTTCATATTTTAGTTGCGTGCTCCATAGATGGGGAATATATTATTTTTTTATATTTTGTTAAGGGATTCCATCATGAGGGACTTGTTAACTTCACGGGGTAAGTTAACAATCCCTATCATTTCCTTCTTGGTCTCATACTCTATTGATATTTTCCTTCTGCAGGTGTAAATGGAGATACTGGGATGCTTAGAACCACAAGCTTCTAGTGAGTAAGCTAGATACTATATTCCACAACTTCGATCTAACCAAGTGACTCTCCAATTTTTTTGTGAGTCCTTTTGTTCACTGCTATAGTGTAGGCTACATAGCTCTTTCACTAATTTTGTTGCCTCCGTGGCATATGTAAATATTCATATGAAAAACTAAGCTTTAGTCTTCCCAACTCCCTCGCCCTTTTCTTAGTAATAATCATATGTAAGGGCATTTAGATTTATCACTGTTAATGATCTTCTTTCCTATTGTCTTCATGTGCTGGAAGTTTGTGAAACTGCAACTACCTTTATCTATTGGTAGATTAGCTAAGTAATCCACATGCTTATTTCCTTCCCTCATTATGTGTTGGTATTGAACTTTTTTATTGTACATTAATTCCTTTACAAGCAAAATTCAATATGATATGTTCCATGGCCAATTCTATTCTCCCCTTAACACCTTCTTTATTAATGAGTCTATTTGAATGATCACCTTGCTACGCTATGCTTTCTTGCAATGTTTAGTAGCATTTAGAATTGTTGTGTCCTCTACTTCAATATTATTCGTATCCTCTATAGTATCACCTTTTGCATATATTAGATCTCAATTTCCATCTCTAAGGCAAAATGGATAACCACTTACTTTTATTTTCCCTAGATGTCCCATCAGTGTTGTACTTCACCCATCCTTCAGAAGGAAAGTCTTATTCAATTTTAATGATCCTGATTTATGTCCTTATTTCTCTTAACTCTGTTATAATTCATTACCATTTGAAGGAAAAATTATGTATAGGCTTTCTCACTTTAAGCAACATCAAAAAATTTCTCGTGATATTATAAGTTATCCAATGTCGTGACATATTTTTTCCTTCATAATTTTTTCTGTTTCTTCTTCTCCATAGCTCCCACACTATGATACTTGGTATATCTTGATAATATTCCTTCATACCATGCCTCACGTCTGCTTCCTACCACATCATAATAACTTTCATTAAGCTTAGTCCTTGGATTCTTAAGCGTACAAAAGAAGAAAAATAGGACCAAGTCCTGTTAGCAGCTTCTGATTGTATGAACAGATGAGACGTTGTCTCTTATACAATATTTGTATAGCACAAACACCTGGAGGGTCCTTCATAACCCCATCTCCTAATTCTATAATCCGCTAGTACTTTGAATTTCCACAATCTCCACATGAAAAAATCAATTTTGAATTGCGGTCCTTTTACCCATATCTCCTTTAATTTTTAATTAGGCTGCTCCATATGACATATGTATTCCCATGGTCTGTCATCCTCTTCTCTACCCCTTGGAGGTGTTATCTTATTTGTGCTGTGATTGGCATCTCCTCTGGTGATATCTCATTGATCAACTACATATTCCATTCCCCTTCAATCACCAAATCTTATATCTACTAATATCTAGCATCCCACTCTAGTATGTTATCAATGATACAATACAAAGCTCTCATCTCTATCCAATTATCATACCATAATTGAGCTATTCCTTTAATTATTTGCCACCATATCTGATGCTTTACCATATCTTTAGCCTACAACATTTTCTTCCTGACCTATGAGCCCCATAACCCTTCTTCTACATTACCAGATTTGGGTTCTCTTTCTTGTAATACTTGTTATACATAAACCGGCTCTACATATATGGCTTGGTTATGAAGTTACACTATAATTTTAAGAATAAAGACATGGTTACATCTTGAACCAGTCTAAAACAAATTCCTCCCTCTTCCTTTGGTAAGAATAAATTTTTTCATCCTGTCTAGTTCCTACATCTTCCACCTATACTACTACTCCAATAAAATTGGGTCATCATTCTCTGAATGCTATTAATGACATTCAAAAGAGGGTTCATCACTGACACATAAGGTATGATATTTAACACATGTTTAGTAAGGATTTTTTTCCTCCATAGGATAGTAATTTCCCTCTTCATCATTGAAATTTGGTGCTGACTCTATAGATCATTTGCTGGTAGAAGGCCTTTTTATTTCTCATGTAGAAAATAGGGCACCCTAAGTAAGTAAATAGGAACTCCCTAATTAGCATACTAGTAACTACCCCTGCTAATACCACCCCTTCCCTCGTGAAATAGTTTTAGGAAAGTAAATTGCACTCTTTCTTTGTTAACCTTTTGCGTAGATACTTTTTCATAGTTCTCCAAAGCTCCAGTAACAAGTTTCTTTTTATCCCAAACTCAACCTTACATAGAATAATCATAGCATTTTCAAAAGCTAGGTGATTATTTTTGGACTTCCCCTAGGCATTGCTAACATATTAAACTCTTTCTTTAACATTAAAGACTATAAGGCTCTAAACATTACCTCTGCTGCCAAAATAAATAGTGTAGGTGAGTGGACCTCCTTGTTCAAACTTGTTGATGATGGACAGAAACCTTTAACTTGACCATTCAAACATTATAGAGTACCATTTGTTTCCTACTAGCCTATACACCATGACAAATATTATTTCTCTAAATCCCATTTTTCTCATTACTTTTGTGAGGTAAATCCATACTATCGTATGATTTTATAATGTCCAGCTTAATAAAATAATTAGGTGGATTCTCTCTCTTCCTGATCTCAGTGATGATCTCTTGGACTAAAATAATATTTTCAGCTATACTTCTCTCCTATACAAATCCATCCTGTTTAACTAAGATAATCTGTGGTAGTAGGTTTTTAATTCTCTCATTGATGATCCTTCAGAGAATCTTATTAAAAAAAATTCTCAAAGATATAAGCCACATGTCTAGAAAATTATTAACCACTGCTTTCGTTGGTAGTAGCAAAAAATTTGTATGTGTGATGAATCTAGGTAATTTAGATCCACAAAAGAATGCTCCCCACCATGTTTCTTGAGAATCTATGTAGTGCCGCATCTTGTTCATCGTTTATTAGTCTTGATATCGCATCTAACATACCAAAATCTCCAGCATTCTCTTTTTAGTGAATTTCCTTTTAAATAATTTCACAATTGCATCTGTAATATCACTCTATAGATCAAGCCATTCCCTTTATTCATTATGAATTCTAATCACCTTAAGTAAACTTCTCTTTCTTTTGACTATAGTACGAAAAATTTAGCATTTCTTTCCCCATCCTTGAACCATTCAAATCCTACTTTCTACTTCCAAAATTCTTCTTTTCTATGTAAATGTATATTCAATTAAGCTTGAGTTTTATGCAACTTCTCTCTGTTATCTCCATAAGGGGCTTTTTCCAATTGTTTTTCCATTACTTTGATGACTTCCTCCAATCTTGCAATTTGTTGAAGTATATTCCTAAATGTATCATTACTCCATTGAGCCAGTACTACCTTAACCTTATTTAACGTGTGATAAAACAAGATAAAGTCATTTCCTTCAAAGTCAACTTTCCTGTGCTACTGTACTACTTCCATAAAGGAATCATCTTTCAGCTCAAATTTCAAGAACCTAAATGATTTGACATATTATTCATTAGTAGTATTGAGTTTGAGCAAGATAAGTAAATGATCCGACACACTTCTAATCAAATGTTCAATATCCAATAGTGGAAACAATTCTTGCACCAAATCATTACACAATGCCCCTGTCTAATCTTTTATATATACACTCTTCATTTGCTTTTCCATTCCACCAAGTGTACTTGCTTCCTATGAATCCAAGATCATCCAAACATTTATGCAATGTATGAAATCTTCTATTTCTTCTAGTGTAACTGCGAGGCCAACAGGATTTTCTTCTTCATTAATAGTGACATTGAAATCTCCGCATCCTTATCATAAATTGTAAAATTATATTATAAAGAAAAACTACCATGAATTCAAATCTATTAATGTTTGATTTCAATGTTTGATAACTGTGCATGCATAACAAATTGAAGCTACTAAACAAGGAAGCAAAATCAAACAAGGAACAAATATGGACGTTGATCCAAATCAAATATTCCCTCAATCAAAAAGGAATAATTACAGTATTCTCTTTTAAAGAAAAGGATCTCTAAAATCTATAAAGAAAATTAGTCTTCGTGTGAAAAGGAACGAACATACGAAGAGTTCTCTATAGAAGGGAAAGAATTGTGGATCAAGTGACCATAACTATGGTCCAACATTATTCTTGAAAAAATTATATTTTATATTCAATTTCCAAGTATTATATCCTTGGGGTTCCTTAATTAAAATCTTCCAAGGGATAGTATCTAACCCCCCTACTTAAAGGTCGAGAAGATTAAGGAAGAGACATACATCTTGACTCAACCTTCTCTACTTCTTTGCTTTACTATTATTAAATATTGTAATATTCATAAATTTGTTGTATATAACAAAAGTAGAGAAGAGAAACAATATACTTGGTGAAGCATTGTATCAAAAAGAGAGAAGAAAAAGGCAGTGAGTATAAGCCAAAATGCTATGCTAAATCTTGCATATATTTTCCTAACAACAAAGTAAGAAAATGTCATGGCTTCAAATACTTCTAGACCACTTATTTCAAGAAGAAATATCCAACTAGACATCTCTACTTCAATGGGAGACATTTCTCCCATTGAAAGATTTGGATGAAAATCTTAATAAAATCCTATGATGTGAAGGTGTGGAAAGCTATCAAGCTTGGTGATTTTCTAATTGTTGCTGCCAATAAGGATGTAAAGAAATCAGATGATTGTCAAACATCAACTAAAAATATTCCAACTTTGGAGTGCTATACAAATGAAAAAATGAAGACCAGTCAAATTAATTCAAAGGTTAAAAACTATTTATGTTATCTGTGGTGACGAATATGAGAAGATCTCTTGCTTTGAAATTGCTAAAGAAATGTGGGATAAATTAGAATTTATAGATGAAGGGACTGAAAAGGCCAGACAAACTATTGTGTCCTTTTTGTTTTATAAATATGAACTCTTCAAGATGAAGGATGGATAATCCATTGAAAAAATATTTGTCTGCTTCAGCAAAATCATTGGCAAACTCAAAGTAGTAGGAAAGACTTATCTTGCATCAGATCATTCACCAAGATTCTAAGAAGTATTCCACCTCAATGGACCTCTAAAGTGACGTCCTTTGAAATTATGAATCTAAACTAGATGAACTATGATGAAGTAAGAAGAGATCTTATGCTTTTGAAAGAGCACATATAAACAAGAAGGACCAATTATAAGATGAAAAGAAGAAAATATGACCTTCAAGCCTACTAGCAATAAAGATGAAATTGCTATTATCACTAGGTCAATATTAATAATTGCAGCATATCTAGGAATCAAAGAAGAAAGAAAAGAAACTACTCAAAAAAAGAAGCAAATTACTGAATATAACAAGGAATAAGTCAAATGATACAACTATGAAAGATATGGTCACATTACAAATGACTATACATAATCAAAGAAAATATTCTCCAAAGAAAATCCAAGACACAAAGCTTTCAACATTTAGAGTGACAAAAGCAACTCCGAAGATGAAAATTACAACATTGGAGATGTCTATTTCATAGCTATTAGAGAAAACAGTCTGGTAAAAACTAAACCTTACAATGAAAGCTTTAATATGCAAAGTTTACTATGTGGAGGTATAAGTAATTTAAATAAAAATCATAATCAAAATAGAGATTTATTAAAAGAGAGAAGAGACTGGAAAATTAAACTCAAAATTTCTAAAGTTGAAAAAGATTTTCTTCAAGAAGTAATGGATTAGTTAAAAATTAAAAGCAACAATTTTCAAAAAATCCCAGTCATAGTATTATCAGATCAAATTATTCAATTGATTCTCTTAAATCAGCTGACAAAAAATCTAAGTGTGGTAGATCTACTCTTGATAATAGATATTATAGATGCGAAAAGTCTCAACGCTCAACTAACTATAATAAGCCGACCATAGCAGTAGTAACAATCATTATACTTATCATAGTAATTTAAATACTAAAAAATACTCATATCTTTCCTGTTTTTACTGTGGTAAATTAGGTCATAAGCATTATAATTACAAATTTCATTCTAGAAATCCTAATACAGCCAAACCTATCTATAACGTCACCTTGTTATAACGACATTTCTCTATTGCGACATGATTTTCTCCAAAATTAATTTCTTATGTTGTGTTTTATTTTTCTATAGTGACATTCTACCTATAACAACAACGATGTTGTAAAATTACCTCTTAATAACAACATACTTAAATATTATGTAATATTATTTTGTAAAAAATATATTATGTAAAAAAATATCAAAATATTTATGGTAATCATCATTGATGTCATCCACCCAATAAATTTCAATCATGTATATCTAATTTAAAGAAAAAACTTGTATTTATATGGTGCACATCAGTTATTTCATAACTTCACGAGAAACAAACTGCTAATGTCTGCTTTTTCTATATTCATCCTCTATCAATTATTGCATACTTTTATATATAAAAACTAAATGAGATATGAATATCAGATGCCAATACACATATATAACATCTCCTCTATATAGAAGCCATAAAATTTCTCGACAGACACTTCCACTATCGAATGGTTTCACTGTAAATGTATTTGGAGACCAAAAACTTAGTCTACAAATCCAATTATTAACACCAAGGTACTAAAAAAATGCTTGGATACCAAAGAATAACTAATATATTTATATTGAAGGAAAACCACTCAAAGATTAAAGGGAAATGATATCTTGACAGTGCATGTTCAAATCATATGACTGGAGCAAAAGGTTATTTAAATCTATTATTGATTATGATTGAAGAGATACAATATTTGGAGACAATTCCAAAGGCAGAGTGTTAGGCAATGATGAGATATAATATTTGGAGATAATTCCAAAGACAGAGTGTTAGGAATTGATGCTATAACCTTCAAAGAATCATATAATATTATTATGGTCTATCACACAAGTAAGTGCACATGACCATACAAGTAATATAGTTTCTCAAAAGAATAAATATTAAACCCAAGAGGACTACTTGGTTAGTAATTTACTTAACTTCAGTTTTGACAATAATGTATTCAAGTGTTTAAGGCTATCAAATTGGTTTTAACAATTCAATGAATAATTTTAAAAATAAATAAATAACAAAGTGTGTCAATCGTAATGTAATCTAGGTTGTAAACAATATGAGAGAGAAGTTCAGGGTTGAGACACTCTTAACAGTCATGTAAATCTCTATCCTTATCATGATTGTGTTGGTTATCGGGTTGTTGATTCACAGGGTTAAAAATACGATCATGGTCTTTCGAGCCTCTAATTTTATACCTAAAATGACATCACAACTACAACATTGAGTGAGGATGCCATAATCTATTTTAGATGCTTTAAGTTATCCCCCTGCAATTGAACCAAACAAGGTGACTAGGTATATTTCCATCCTAGACGCTACTTCAAATTCTTCGTTATGTAGAAGAATGTGAACTTGTGTCGTAATCCCTTAGATCTATCCTAATGTTCCTTTCTTAGGTATCACAAGAGAATTAAACATGTATTTAATGGTGGCCATGCATTAAAATAGTAAAAACAAGAGAATAAGAACAACCCATGTGATAAACCAACATTCAATCACTCTAAGAATATCAAAATACAATTATGTCTTTGGACTCAACCCCAGAACAAGGGTGTTTAGACACTCACGTTCAAAATTAACATCAAAGAAATAAAATTAATCATACCAAAGTATATGTTCAAAGATGAAAAATGAAAGAACCCTAATGAATCTCCTGTAATTGTTTTTGCTTATGATATTTGTATGCCAAAGATATTTACAATTGTGTTTAAGTGTCCCTTTTATACTAGGAATGGACTGCACAAAATTTACTCAGCTCCATGTCACAGACCTTATTGAGGCAACTAAGGTCCGTTACACGCCAGTATCATAGACCTTCACTGGAAATTCCCATCCAAAGTTTACCAGCCTTCGTGCCACAGAGGTTATCATAGACACTATGGTCTATCGCATGGGACTATTGCAATACTTCATAGGAATTTTCCACTTTCTTTTAATTCATTAACGTGCTATGGAGACTGACACGGAGGCTAAGATCCATGGAATGAAGGCTTGTCATTTTCTCCCTTTTCTAGCTCCTTGTATATTTTCTCATTTCTGTATTTTGTTCCATGCTTTCCAAACCTTTTTCAAGTGTCTTCATGCTCAACATGTATCTTAAAATGCTTTCATGATCCCATAACTCCATGTTAATGCATCAAAGCACGTAGGATTTCATCACGATCAAGCCCTGCAACACTAATCATGTACATTAGTTTACAATTATGATTTTAGATCAAGCCCAATACAATTAACAAGTTTCAGGTCATAGAACAAGTACACATATGGATAAATATTTGAACTTGGATGTATAAATACGTCCAAGACTACTACCCAACACTTGGAATCTTGTTTGTCCTCGAACAATCCCACGGCAATCATTATAATACAAATAGGCTTCATACCATAATTTGAACAAGACACTTTTGTTCGGCACACACAGGATACTCACGACTCATCAATTTTCTCCTTAAATATGTCATATAGCATATAAAAACACAATATTACAATTTCTAAACTCCCTAACCTCACAAGTAGACTATAGCACGCTGGCAAACTTATGCATATTATTCAATCAAGAAATCCTATAGGTCAACCTAACTATCCTCCATATGCACTCTCACAATAAGATGATTACCCAATTCACTCATAATCTTGCAATCCATAATAAGAATGGGTACACAGAGAACCAATTTGTCTTACTCTCGTAAGGAATTAACACATAATATATGATAAACCATAGGCTTGCCCTTAGTGTATTACTCCACTAATAGATGAATGTTAGGATTAAGGATCAAATAGGTCATTAAATATTGTATTGTAAGCAAAGGGATGTATATGAACCATTTGGGTAAAAAATAGTGGCTAGTTTCCCTAAGCACTTTAATAAATCACAAGAACACTAAAAACACTCAATTAACAAGCAAGTATTTACCTTATCTATTTTCTTATTTTCTTTTGTTTTGGCCCCATATCATCAAGCTGATTTGTATACACTGTGGAAGGGAGTCTACTTATTCAACATATTATTCATTTTTCTTGAACATTCTTTTGTTCTTTTCATCACCTGACTCAGTGTATGGTTCTCATATCCTCAAGAATAGTACTATTTGGTACAACATTATACACTCACAACTGTCAAAAACTAATGGGAAATTTTAGTTCCATACTCATGAGTTTATCAAGAGTACATGGTCTCTCACTTTATGCTTATAATTGCACACAAAATTCACAAAAAAGCAGGGCAACAAACACTTAAAATCACAACCCCAATTACAACTCACATCAATACTAAACTCTTCATAGGCCTAATAGTAAATAAGAAGACTCCACACACTTTTAGTACCTAATTTCAATCCTAACATGTTAAAAATAGAAGTTATTCCAGTAACACACTCAGCAAACTAACTAGACACAATTTAAAGTCAAATGATAAAGCACAAGTAACTAAGTTATGTTTAGGTGTTGGGGAATAAACCATTGCTGCAGTAGAATAGAAATAAAATAATATAACACACACAAAGAATTTTATTTTGGTGCTTACTTGTGCACCCATGCACTCAACAATCCATATAAAATATCATCCATTTCAAACATTTAAAGAATTTCCACTTGATGAGTATTCAACTACTAAATTTAGATAAAGAAGAATTCAATATATTTTTAGCACTTATTCGTATTGATTTTTTGAAAAAGGAAGGAGTAGAATCTTTAGCGTGTCACGTTTTGGGGCTTGGGAGATTGAGAGGAATGGTACGCTAAGTTTAGGAATAGGAAAGAGATTTGGGAATTATGGGGTAATTTAAAAAAGGATTTAGGGTTATTAGGGGTTAGTTAGGTCAAACTCCACTTTTTAATTGACAAAACCCAAAAAAGACACCCCTCTGTGTCACGGAGCTTAGTCTCCGTGATAAGCTCATGACACGGGACATGTACTGATGTGACACAGACCTTATTTCATCCCATCAATACTAGAATTGGATGCAGATGATAAAGTCCAATGAAACGGAGCTATCGCGGTGGCTCACTGTTCCTTGTCACTTAGGGGGATTTTTGTACCCCCTTTTCTTCCCTTTATTGTTCATCAATGCGATACACATTTTACATACCTGATAGCGTCCAAAACACAAAATTTACTCAGTTTTTCTTCCTTACCTATGACAAGAGGTTTCTCATTCCTGTAATTTTATAAAAACATAAGAACACGTAAAAAAAAGTGGGCTACCTACCACCTAGCGCCTTAGTTTTGGTCGTGGCATGACACTTCTATTTGTATTTTAATTTCTTTTCTCTTTTTCTCTTTTTTTCTTCAAATAAAAAGGAAATGAATTACACTATTACATTACATTTGTGGGTTTCCTCCAACGCAGCGCTTTATTTAATGTCGTGGCATGACCAAACTCAACTTTATTCTTCTTCAAATGTGATGGATGTTTTGTGCCTTTCCATATGATCTGCCCAGTAATGCTTAACTCTATGTCCATTTACCAAACATGTTGAACTTTTATCTTCTTTCCAAATATCAAAAGCCCCATGAGGAGTCATTCTCAGCATTTTAAATGGCCCAAACCACTTAGATCTTAATTTACCTAGAAACAACTTCATCCTCAAATTAAATAACAACACTTGCTGGCCAGGCTCAAAGAATCGAGTCATAATATGCTTATCATGCCATCTTTTGGTACTTTATTTATACAATATTTTCATATGCATGTAAGTGAAATTCATCAAACTCACTTAAATGTAGTATCCTCTTCTCTCCTGACATCTTTGAATCAAGATTTAATTACTTCACTGCCCAATAAGCCTGATGAATAGTTCCATGGGCAAGTGACATACTTTTTTATACACCAAGAGATATGGAGAGGTCCCAATAGGTATTTTATAGGCTGTCCTATACTCCCATAGTGCATCATCTAACTTAACTGACTAATCCTTACGCTGATCATTATCTGTCTTCTGCAGAATCTAATTGATTTCTTTGTTAGAATGCTTCTACTTGGCCACTCATCTATGGATGATATGCAATGTCCACCTTGTGTCTTACTCCATACTTTGCCAATAAGTTCTTGAACCAATGATTCACAAAATGCATTACTCCATCACTAATAATTGCTCTGGGTATACCAAAATGAGAGAATATATTCTTCTAGGTGAATTTCATTACAACAATAGCATTATTAGTGGGGAGTGATACAACCTTTACCCATTTGGAGACATAATCTACCGCTACCAAAATATACAGATTACCGTTCAATGGTGGAAGCGGGCCCATAAAATTGATCCCCCACACATCAAAAATCTCAACTTTAAGGATATTATTTAGGGGCATTGCATGACGCCTCAAGATAATGCCCATTCCATGGCATTAATCACATTCGCTGATTGTAATATCTTTTTTACTGTCTGCTCACCGCTATGATGACCTCCATCAGGTGATGAATGGCAACTTTCCAACACCTTTTTAGATTCAGCTTCAAAAATACATCTTCTCACTATTCTGTCAGAACCTTGTTTGAACAGATAGGTATCATCCCACATATATGAGAAGGAATCTTGGAATGATTTCTTCTTTTGTTGACTTAAGGCATCTGGAGGATAAATACTACTAACTAGTAAATTCACTATATCAGCATATCATAGAACCTCTTCTAATTCCAATGCTATCACCTATTTATCTGGGAACTCCTCCCGAATACATAATGTATCATCAACAACATAATCATGACTTTCAAGCTTTGATAAGTGGTCAGCCATGTGATTTTCAACTCCCTTTATATCACGAACCTTCCAGTCAAATTCTTGGAGCAAAAGAATCCATCTGATAAACCTCGACTTTGCATCTTTATTTGTTGAACAAATATCGAATGGAAGCATGATTCGTATGTACAATTATATTTGTACCAACCAAATATGCTTTGAACTTGTCAAATGCATAAACGAGAATGAATATCTCTTTCTCTATGATTGTGTAATTGATCTGGGCCACTTCTAAGGTTTTACTTGCATATTAAATAGAATAAAATACCTTATCTTTGTGCGGACCCAATACTGCTCCAACAACTACGTCACTTACATCACACAACAGCTCAAATGGATTTTCCCAATTAGGAGTAATTAGGAGGGGTGCTTCTATTAATCTTCTTTTAAAATTATCAATGTTTTCTGACACTCGACCCTAAAGTCAAACTTTACCTCTTTCTCAAGAAGCTTGCACATGGGACTTGATATCTTTTCAATGTCTTTAATAAAGCATTTATAAAATGCTGCATGTCCCAGGAAGCTTCTTATACCTTTCACTGACACCAGATATAGTAGTTTCTCAATGACCTCTACTTTGGCTTTGTTAATCTCTAGTCCTCTGTATGACACCATATGACTAAGGATGATACCTTTTTTGAACAAAAAAAGTCATTTCTCCCAGTTTAATACGAGGTTAGTCTCTTCACGCCGAGCAAAAACCCTGTATAAGTTCTGCAAGCACAAATCAAATGAATTACCAAAAATGAAAAAACTATTCATAAATACCTCAACAAAATCCTCCACCATATCGTAGATAATAACCATCATGCCTCTTCACTGGTGTGTTTCATAGACAAAAGGGAATACTTCTAAATGCATAGGTGCCATAGGGACAGGTGAAAGTTGTTTTCTCCTAATCTTTTGGCGTTATTGCTATCTGATTATAGCCTGAATACCCATCTAGAAAGAAGTAATATTCTTGTCTCGCTAGCCTGTCAAGAATTTGATCAATAAAAGGAATGGGATAGTGATTCTTTCAAGTGGCATCATTCAAATTCCTGTAATATATACAGATCCTCTAATTAGTCATTGTATGAGTTGGAATCAACTCATTATTTTCATTGGTAACAACAGGCATCCCTCTTTTCTTTAGATCATATTGCACAGGACTGACCCATTTACTATCGGAGGTTGGATAAACTATCCCAACATTAATCCACTTGATGACTTCTTTTCTGAATACTTCTTTCGTCATAGGATTCAGTCTTCACTAGTGTTGCACACTTTCTTTCTATCCCTCCTCCACAAATATTTTGCGTATACAGAAGACAGGATTAATTCCTTGAATATCCGACATTTGCCATCCAATTGTTTTTTTCCTTCTCTTAAGTACTTTCAATGCCTCTTTCACCTATATATCAAGTAAAACTACAGACAAAATTATAAGAAAAGTTTCATCATCACTAAGGAAAACATATTTTAGATGAGAGGGTAGAGCCTTGAGTTCTAGCTTTGGTTCTTCATTAATAGATACCTTGGGAGAGAGACCAATAAGTCTATTCAAAGGCTCAAATTCTGTCTTTCTGGTAATTATGCTTGCCACATCAAAAATCTTTTCTATTATAACTACGTCAATATCACCTAAAAGATTATACCCCACCAATGCTCGCTTCAAGGGATCCTTAGATGTAATAAGATAAAAGTCAGACTCAAGATCCAAGACTATGATAGTAGAAAGTTTTTCATGTACTGCGGACAATTTCATTGCCTTATACATGTCGAACACCTCGACCTTTTCATGTGCACGCATGGTCAATTTTCCTACAACCAGATCAATCAATAATTACCCGATTGCTAAAAAGGGATGTCCTAAAATAAATAGGACTTTTGGATCAGCATCAAAGTCAAGAATAATAAAATCCACTAAGAATATGATTGACCCCACTTGTACTAATACATCTTTAATAATTCCATATGGTCTCACAAGGGAACGATAAGCTAACTGCAATAAAACCATGGTGGGTATCGTATTGCCTAACCTTAATTTCTAAAACATAATGTGGGCATAAGATTTATGCTTACCCCAAGATCACATAGACCTCGAGTGCTTATTGATTGCTCGATTGTAATCTGAAAGGTAAATCTCCCTGGATCTTTTTGCTTTGTAGGTAACTTGTTATGAATTCGTGTTATGCACTCTTTAGTAAGTTCTACAGTAGAATATTTAGTTAGACACTTCTTGTTGGCCACGATGTCTTTTATTGTAATTCCCTGAGAGTACACCCTAGATGCTACTCGGTGCTTACGACTCCTAAGGACAAGAAGCTAACCCATGACTGATATTTGCTGTGAGCATTGAATAGTAATATTGAAATAAATGTGAAATAAGGTTGAATTGACATAAGGTTAAAAATATAAATATTGATAGATAATAACATCTGGTAAAAACTTCTGAAAACTAAACACTGTCTAAACTGGTCTAGTCTGAAAGCCTTTAACTGAACTGTCTGAATATGGAGTTGATGGGAAAAACCCCCAACTAACTCTAACTACTGAACTACTGATAATATGAAATAAATCATATCTCCGATGAATGAGGACTCACTACTAAATATACAACTGTTGACTGGATCTGCCTAAACGTGGTAAGGAATCTAAGCATCCAAACCTATGATATGAGATATCATAGCGCAAAAAAAGAGTATACAGTCAGTATATGGAAGGTAATGGTATGCTAGATAAGGTAAGTCTAAATGCAAGGGTTCATATGCATGAACAGTAACTAACTAAATGATATAGAGTAACTGAATATAAGAGTATATGGATAACTGATACTATGGAAATCACTGAGTATGCAATAATGTACATATACATATAGAATGTAACTTATATTTTCTGAAGCTGAGCATTAAGTTCTGATATACTAATACTGATTGACTGTGTCTAACAGTCTTGATTCTGTAAAATAAACTTAGTTCTAAACATGAAGACTAAAAACTAAAACTGTGGGAGGTAATCATCTAACCAATATGCCCCAAATAAGCTAAGATAACTGAGTTGGGATCCAATCTGTAACCCCAATTGAAAGGGTGCTAATACCATGCCATGGGTACTAACATCTGCTGTGGAGTCAGTTTTATCTAACAGGTGACCCCTGAGATAAGTCTTAAACTAGTGGGTGATCCCTAAGTATGTCAGTCCTATCTAACAGGTGATATCTCATAACCTACGCAGGATATGTAGTTTTCGAACTTAGGGATTGTTTCTACGAACCCATTCCGAACAAATAGGTGAGCCACCATCCCAAGGCTCGCTCGGTGCTGAATCCTACTCCCAACTGAATAGACACTGAACTGATTATACTGAACTGGACTGGACTGATACTGAGTCTACTGAGTTTTCCTGAGTTGTGTTACTGACTGAGTTCTACTGATCATGAAATGATTGATACTATTCTGTAACTAACACTGGCTCTAGGTAAATGCTAGATTGTCGGGTATTAAATACCCCCAGGACTCAATAGTATTAAAAGAAAGACATAACATGATCATAAAGTCATAACAATACTTGCTTCCTAACAATGCACTTATTTAGACATTTTGTCAAATACTTGATATACATGAACTTGTGCATGAATGGGATAACATAATAACATGTCATTCTTTCACTAGTCAAATCACGTAAGCATTTCATCAAACACTTGTAGGGCATAAGCTTGTACATGATTGGGACAACATAATAACATGTCATGATTCAACTATTTACTTTACATAGGCATTTTAGCAAACACTTGGGGAGCCTGGATTATTTACATGATAATTTCCCACACATGAACATCATGATGAATTAATCAATTTATAAATTCAAGGGTTTATCAAGATAATCAGATATTCATCACACATGTTATTAAACTTTCATGAAACTTGCAATTAATTCATGGATTGAAACCCAACTAATATCATGAACATGAAATCAACCTAATTTAAAGATCAAAATCATGAATCTGAGATCATGTATGTTTAAAAAGGGTTCTTGGACTTCATGGGTGAAAACCATGAATTAACACCTAACATACCTTAGAAGATTCTTTCTTGAAGGTTCTTGGAGGATTTCTTGAGGATTGACCTTGATTTCTTAAAATAGGGTTTTGGCCTCTTTGTGAGAGAATATTTTAAATCTTGAGAAAAGTGAGTGAATAATGATATAATAGGGTATTTAGGGTATAATTTTGTGTTTAAGGAAGATCTATATCTTGGAAAAAGACCCTATTACCCCTAGAACATTTTTAATTTTCATCACTGAAAACCCGATTTGGTCCCCTGGCACGATGCGACATAATTGCGTCGTGCCAATAGAGAGTGGACAAATGGAAACTAGGCTGATGGCATGATGCAGAGCCATCACAGTGCCTTACTGAATGGGAAAGTAGGCCTTGGTGTGACACGCCATTATCATGGAGCAACACAAGAAAAGTGACAATTAGGAAATTGGCTGGTGGCGCGACGCTGTGGTTTCGCGTTGGCTCACTGAAAAAATGACAATTTCCATTTGAACCACCTCTGTGATGTGATAAAGTACCAGGCAGTATACTGTTTCACTAAAATGGATCTAACCCTTTTCCCAAGAATCGGATTTGGGCAAACTTTATATCGTTGGAAAGCTGACTGAATTTCCTATGCACTAGTGAGATCTAAACTGAAAATACTGAGTATTTTAATTTTTGTTACATAGGATTACTCATGTACTGCTTAAATTAATCTAGGGAAATATAGTGTATTATAATATCTCCCCTTGGGAACATTCATCCTTAAATGAGACTAATCAAGCTGAAAAATGCTGATAGACTGAGTTTACACATTGAACATGCATGACTAAATCATGACTACTTAACTAAAACTACTGATACGCTGAGTTTACATACTGACCATGCATATATGATATATGAAATATATGACTGAACTAATTCATGAATGCATGACTGAATATGCAACGGTAATAGATACTAAGTTTATAATTGTAACTGGATCATGGTACTGAGTAAATCTAAGAAAGAATTCCACCTTGAGATGAAAATACTAATGAACCTGAGATAACTTACTGAACATGTATGAATGGGAAAATGAGATCATGACTGAGTCTGAAACATGATATATGAACTGAATATCATGAACTAAACTAATTTATTGAATACATGTCATATGGATGAGACTTGGAATAAGAGGGTCAACTTATGAGTACCCATTACTCCAAACTAGATTCTTTACGTGAAGAGAAACTAAAAGGTTTAGGATATGAAAGATCAGGTTTTATAGTGCATCTCCTTCTTGGGACATTATGTCCCTAAAAAATACTGACTTTACTAAAATTCTGAGGAAAAACTAAGATGATACAAAGGGCACCTACGAACTGAATCATGACTTAATAACTGGAATATGAAACTAAGGCATGATAGATGAACTAGGTGGAAAGATGGGGAACCGTACAAACTTGTTCGCCTGACTGCTAAACTGAATTGCTGGCTTTATGGATTAACTCATACTGAGAACTTATACTCAACTATTCCCTCAACTGTAATTTTTACTTCAACACCACATTTCACTTGGGGCTACTAAAAATATTCATATGTTCACTTGGAAAGATTCTGTAAACATATTAATTATTTAATTAACTTGATGACTGATGGCTAAATACTGGTTATGTAAGATTGAACTGTACTTAATCTGAATAACTGGACTGAAATAATAGAGTACTATGCTTATGAGGTATGGGTTGATTGAGGAACATGGGGTAGCTGAGCATAAATTCGTGTAAACGGTATTATCTAGGAATGCAAGACTAAACGCATAACATGATTCTGATATACTGAGATAATGACAATTGAATAACTGATAATTATATGCATTGGTCAAGTAAACCTGAGACTGGACTGAGTTTGGAACTGAATGCTGAACTGAGTACACTGTAAAGCATGATTACATGAGTCATGATCTGCATGACCTGAGTTTGGAGTTTCTGTATTCATGGAACATAATTTGTAACACTGAGGAAACTGGAACTCCTTATACTAGAAACTGTAAGCATACATGATTTTCGATAATGTGCACGAATAAGATCTATGATCATAGAGATAACATGTACTGCATGAGTAGATATCGTGATAGCTGAAGTGAAAAACTTTGCACTGAGGTAAGGACGGGTTGGGTATCAATCTCTCATACTTCTTTTCTACATATACTGACATTACTACTAAAATCTGAAAGTCTGACTTGGTTACTTATTCTACCATCTCCCCCTTTGCTTAATGTTGTTATTCTAAGTCTTATAATCACTTAATAAACTCTAAATCAAACTGAAACCACTTTACTCTAAGGTCTGAGATATGAAAATGCTCATAAATACTAAAATCCCTTTGAAGGACTATTCCTGATAATGTAAGGTCCAGTACTAGTACTTGCTTCTGATATAGGATTCTTAGCTTTCGATTGCCCCAATAATCATCATATAGCAACCTCAACACTGACTAACTTAGAATTCTCAACTTCTCTTTCTACTTGTTCAATCTAGAGGATCAAACTTAAATCAACTAAAACTGATGTACTACCCCTTCATTCAATGATTGGTCCATCAGGAAACTAAAATGGAACGACTCTATTACTGAAATTAACTGAAAGGATTTTTTGGTATACTGTAACCGAGTAACTTTTGTATACTCGTCTGGCTGGAATAGATTTACCTATTAAAGTAAGCACTAAGAAAGGTTCTGTTAAGATTTCTAGTTTGACCTAAAGTTGACTGCTATGGAAGTAGTTACAAAAGATAGAGAAGCTCCTATATCTAATAAGGCATAAATATGTAAATAGAAGATCTGTAACATACTAGTGATCGCATCAGGAGAACTTTCATGATCTTATCTGGACTAAAGTACATAAATCCTATTTGGGAATTTCCCACTGGCGACACTAGAAGTGGCACCCTACTAATTCAGGTGATTAGACTGAGCTGAAGGAAGATTGTACTGACCCTATTGGCAAAAATCTTTTCCCTTTTGAGCCATTACTCTACACTCCCACATTCTGTGGCTTGGTTTACCATATCCAAAATATACATCACTGCCAGCCCTACAAGTACCTAGGTGATGTCTACCATATTCTTTGGAAAGCGGATGGGTATGACCACTGCTCACACTACCCTGGGTTTTGGAGCCTGGCGCCCCATCATGACTGTCATTCTTAGACTTAGACACTGTCGCTCTGACTGAAGGCAAAATTGGGGCTGAGAATTTTTGACGGAATTGGGAATGGTTACTACCCCCTGATTTTGACTTAGAATAACTTATTCTAGCCCTCTTATTCTTTCTCTCTTTCTTTCTAAGCTCCTCTCCTTTTGATCTGCTGAGTACGAACCCCAAGACTAGATAGGACAACAGGCTGTAGCTTGTTTTGAGAAACTACTAAATAAGCTAAGGTACTGAAAGCAGTTCTCAATTCAGCATGGGAGACATACTCGTCCAGGGGATCTGCCTGAACGAGCTGAGGTGCTGACTGACTTCCAGTTCTTCTTCCGTTAGTTTTTTTGGAGGCATATTCTATAACTAGAAGTAAGAAAAGGATTAGACTAAGAATTTAGCTTAATATCATGCTCACTCACACGATATGAACACTGAAAGAAAGGAAACTTTTCCTAAAAACATCTCAAAGCCTCCTGTCCATAAGTGTGGCGTGCTACATACCCATGGACAAGACTCTTCTTGATGCAGCTTTCATACTCCCTAGTACTCTGTTGAACCTTGGGCTATGATACCAAGTGTGTAATGCCTCAAGAGTACACCCTAGATGCCACATAGTGCTTGCGAATCCGAAGGACCACAAGCTAACCCATGACTGATATCTTCTATGAGTACTGAATAGTAATACTGAAATAAATATGGAATTAGGCTAAATTTCCATAAGGATCAAAATCTAAATACTGATAGATAATAACTTCTGGTAAAAATCTGAAAACTAAACACTGTCTGAACTAGTCTAGTCTGAAAGCCTCTAACTGAACTGTCTGAATATGGAGTTGATGGGACAAACTCCTAACTAACCAACTATTGAAATACTGATAAGCTAAAATAAATCATATCCCCAATGGATAAGGACTCACTACTAAATCTCCAACTACTGACTGGATCTACCTAAACGCGGTCAGGAACCTGAGCATCCAAACCTATGATATGAGACATCATATCTCAAAGAAAGAGTATGTGGTAAGTACGTGAAATGTACTGGTATGCTAAATGAGGTAAGACTGAATGAAAAGATTCATATTCATGAACAGTAACTGACTAAATGATATAGAGTAACTGAATATAAGAGTACGTGGATAACTGATACTATAGAAATCACTGAGTATGAAATACTATATATATACATATAGACTATAACTGAGCCTTTCTCAATCTGATAACTGAGTAACAGATATCAAAATTTACTGATAAATAATTTACTGATATTGATTGACTGTGTCTGATAGTCCCAATTCTATAAAATAAACCAACTTCTAAACTGAGGACTGAAAATTGAAACTCTGGAAGGTAATCATCTAACCGACATACTCCAAATAAGATAATATAATTGAGTTGGGGTCCAATATATAACACCAATTGGAAGGGTGCTAATACCATGCAACAAGTACTAACATCTGCTATGGATTCAGTCTTATCTAATGGGTGACCCCTGAGTTCAGTCCTAAACTAACGGGTGATCCCTGAGTATGCCAGTCCTATCTAATGTGTGAATTCTCATAACCTACGATGGCTACCTAATTTTGGAACTTAGGGATTATTTCTAGGTACCCAATCCTAATTAACGTGTGAGCCCACATCCCTAGGCTCGCTTGATGGTGAATCCTACTCCCAACTGAATAGACACTAAATGGATTATACTAAATTGGACTGGACTGATACTGAGTCGAATGAGTTTTTCTTAGTTCTGTAACTGACTGAGTTCTACTAATCGTGACATGACTGATACTATTTTATAACTAACACTGGATCTAGGTAAACAACTAGATTGCCGGGTATTAAATATCCCCAAGACTCAATAGCATAAAATAAAAGATATAACATGATCATAAAGGCATAACATTACTTGCTTTCTTACAATGCACTTATTTAGACATTTTGTCAAACACTTGATATACATGAACTTGTGCATGAATGGGATCACATAATAACATGTCATGCTTTCACTGTCAAATCATATAAGCATTTCATCAAACACTTGTAGGGCATATGCCTGTACATGATTGGGACCACATAATAACATGTCATGATTTCACTATTTACTTTACATAGGCAATTTAGCAAACACTTGGGGAGCCTGGATTATTTACATGATAATGGTCAACACATGAACATCATGATACATTAATCAATTTGTAAATTCAAGGGTTTATCAAGATAATCACATATTCATCACACATGCTATTCAATTTTCATGAAACTAGCAATAATTTGTGGATTAAAACCCAATTAATATCATGTACATGAATTCAACCTAATTCAAAGATAAAAATCATGAATCTGAGATCATGTATGTTTAAAAAGGGTTATTGGACTTGATGGGTGAAAGGGACCCATGAATGAACACCTAACATACCTTAGAAGATTCTTTTTTGAAGGTTCTTGGAGGATTTCTTGAGGATTAACCTTGATTTCTTAAAATAGGGTTTTTGCCTCTTTGAGATAGAATATTTTAAATCTTCAGAAAAGAGAATATTTTAAATCTTGAGAAAAGTGAGTGAATAATGATATAATAGGATATTTAGGGCATAATTTGTGTTTAAGGATGATCTGGGTCTTGGAAAAAGACCCTATTACCCCTGGAATATTTTTAATTTTTGTCATTGAAAACCCAATTTGGGCCCCTGGCACGATGCGACAAAATCGCGTCGTTCCACTGAAAAGTGGAAAACTGGAAACTTGGCTGATGGCGTGATGCGGTACCATCGCGGTGCCTCACTAATTAGGAAACTAGGACTTGTCACAACACGCCATTATCATAGAGCAACAGTGAAAAAGTGATAATTAGGAAATTTATTGGTGGCGCGACGCGGTGGTTTCGTGTTGGCTCACAGGAAAAATGACAATTGCCATTTGAACCACCTCCGTGATGTGCTAAAGTACCAGGTGATACACTGTTTCACTAAAATGTCTCTAACTCTTTGCCTGGGTATCAGATTTGGGGAGCTTTATATCTATGGAAATCTAACTGAATTTTCTATGCATTAGTGACTATAAACTGAAAAATACGAAGTATTTTAATTTTTCTTACATGGGATTACTCATGTACTAAGACTTAAATTAAGCTAGGGAAATATGGTGTATTAAATTTATGTACTTAGAAAACTTGAGAACACTCTGAGAAACATCAACGAGAGGCAAGTTAATGTAAAACTATTTCAACATATCAATAATCTTCTAATAGTAAGCTTCCTCTTGGTGTTTGCAAAGCCTTTGTGGGAAAGGTGGAGGTGGCATCACACTCTCCACTTTGGATTCTTCCCTTTATACTTTATCTTCGATAACCTTCTTCTCTTTAGTTTCTTTTTCACCCTCAATATCCTTGTGATTCACCTTCTTAGGTTCTAAATTCTTCAGTTGTATCCCTCTTTGAGTAGTGACTACATTAACCTATTTTGGATTTGTATTAATATTTCTAGGTATACCTCCCTAAGGTCGAGTATTTTGTGCCCCTGCAATCTGACCCATTTGTACCTCAATGTTCTTTGCAATCATCTACTGGTAATTTACATCTTCTACCAATCGTGCTTGAGTAGCCTTTCTTTATTGAGTGGTGGCTTGATGTAATACCCCATATTTTTTTTTGGTCTTTGTGCATTATACGACTCATGATCCTCGTTCGTACCCCACTATATGAGTCGTATGTTGTACTCGTACCAAAGTCAGTATAGCATGTTGAACATTTTATTACAAGTACTATTTGACCCCATAGGTCATCATGAGGGGTACGAGTTGTATAAACCCAGTTGTATGGACATAAGTATTGACCCCTTGAGGCTCTTTCTAGGATACGTGAGTGAGGTATCTAGTGGTATACAAAGGTACAACTCATATAACGGGAAGTCGTATCAATAATAGTGTTGGTTTACTAAGTTGTCTTTTTAACTTACGAGTGACTTTACAAAATCAAATAGGCATCTTACGAGTTGGAAGTATGACTCGTATCCAAACCAGTACGTGTTCTTTGAAATCTTCCAAGCTTACGAGTCAGCAGTCCAGTCATACTCTAACATATGAGTCATAAGGACGATTTGTACCGACTGGGAATATAATTTTCTGCATATTTTTCTAAGGGCTTTTATGTCTTTCCCCACTCCCTTAAAATCCAAACCCATGCCATTTTGTCTTTACAAGAGGCGGTATAAAAGGCCCTAAATCCCCAATTTACATTATTTAATATCAATTTACTTAATAGAATCAAGATAAAATGATTTCTTCATCTTCCCCAAGTAGCTAGGGTTTCTCAAGGTCAAGAACAACTTCAAAGAAATTTCCCCAAAGCTTCTACTTTAGGTATGCGGGGTATTCATCAATGGGTCTCTTTCACCCATTGAGCCCGAAAAACCTATTTTTATTTAAAAGTATGAATCTCATCCTATTTTATGAAATCATCCATGAAACTCATGAATTTAACCCATGAACCTTTTAGTAACTCAAATACAAGCCATGTCTACATGTGTTTGCATGCGAATCAAGTTATTTCATGTTTTGAGTTGCAAGTTTCCATGTCATATTTCATTAACTTCATGTTAAATCCCCAAGCTATGAATTAACCCATGTAAATATGTTGTTTTCTTATGGTTAATACATTTCCATATTCAAGTTCATGCTTCTCACTAATTTGGTGTAATGTTTATGTTTTGGGTCTTTGAACCATGATTCCATACCACTGTTTAAAAACATTGTTATTGTATTTTCTAATCATTCAGTGCTGGCAGGATATGAACACCCGATACCTATGTGTTTACTTACGTTTCAGATCCCCTACATAATAATTTAGTTAAACCATGAATCTTGTTATTTACTTAGTTGTTATGATCATGTTGAGCAATATCAGTTGTTATATTTAGTCGAACTTCAGTTAGTACTAGTGTCAGTTTAGTTGGGAGTAGGATTTAGCATCGAGAAAACCTAGGGATTAGGGTTCACCTACCACTAGAAGGTGTGACCTTTAGTAGCAGTCCCTGAGTTCAGAACTACGTAGCTAGCGTACGTTTGAGATATCTTGCTGCAAGTTGAGGCTTGACACATATCTCATAAGATCACCTGCCAGTATAGTGTGACTCTTTAGTCCTTTGGAGAATCAGTTTTGTGGATCCACACAGCCAATGTTAGTACCCGTGGCATGGTACTGACACCCTTCTAACTGGAATTATAGGTTGGAACCCAATTAGTTTAGATTGGGCCATGTCAGTTACATGATGCCTACAACAGGGTCAGGGATTACCCAAAGGCTAGTCAGCAGGTTCAGTCAAGTAGTTCTTCAGCTCTTGTAGGTCACCCAACTCAGCAGGGTGCTACTTTTAGTGCCACAAGTGGAAGCGTCAAAACAGGTTGTATGCACTCCAGATTCAACATGATTAGATATGTTCTCTTGATGTGGTTATGGGTAAGTTATAGGTTTTCCATCCTTATATTTATGCATTTTTAGATCCTAGAGCTTTACTTTATTTTGTGACTCCTTATATAGCCGTCAATTTTGGTGCCAGTCCCAAAATATTAGCAGAGCCTTTCTTAGTGTCTACCCGACTGGGTAAATTTATTACTTCTAGATGGGTATATAGAAATTGTTTGGTCATGTTATCTCAGACAATTACCTCAATTGATCTCGTAGAGTTAGAAATGATCAATTTCGATGCCATTCTTAGGATGGATTGGCTTCACTCGTGCTATGCCTCAGTTGATTGAAGAAATAAAGTCATTCATTTTTAATTTACCAATTAATCAGTCATTAAATGGAGGGGTATTACTTCAATGCTTATGGGTTAGGTTGTTTGTTATCTTAAAGCAAGAAAGATGATATCTAAAGGGTGTGTTTACCATCTTATTCGAGTCAAAGACTCTAGTTCTGCGACTCCAAGTATCGAGTTAGTTTTAGTGGTAAGGGTATTTCCAGATGTGTTCCCTGAGGATCTTCTCGTAGTTCTTCTCAAAAGAGAAATTGACTTTGGAATAGATCTCCTTCTAGATACCTTTCCTATCTCTATTCCACCTTATAGAATGGCTCCAGTTGAGCTTAAAAAGTTGAAAGAACAGTTAAAATATCTCTAAGATAAGGGTTTCATTAGGCCCAGTGTTTCTTTATAGGGTGCTCCAATCTTGTTTGTGCATAAGAAAGACGGTTCTCTTAGAATATGCATCGTCTACCGTCAGTTAAACAAATTTACAATCAAGAATAAGTATCCACTCTCTAGAATTGATGACTTGTTTGACCAACTTTAGGGTACCAGTTATTTCTCTAAGATAGACCTTAGATTCGGCTATCATTAGCTTAGAGTCAGAGAATGTTACATTCCAAAGACAACTTTAAGAACTTGACATGGTCACTTCGAATTCCTAGTTATCTATTTTGGAATAACGAATTCCCCTACAGCTTTCATGGACTTGATAAATAGGGTGTTTAAATAGTACTTGGACATGTTTGTCATAGTCTTCATTGCTGATATCCTTGTATACTACCATGGTTAGAATGATCATGCAGACCATTTGAGAATTGTGTTTCATACCCTTAGAACTTATCAGTTGTATACCAAATTCAGTAAGTGCAAACTTTTGTTGTGATCAGTATCTTTTCTTGGCCATATTATTTTTGATGATGGCATAAGAAATGAGCCTCAAAAGACCAAAGCGGTGAGAAACAGGCCTAGACCCATCTCTCCATCAAATATTAGGAGTTTCTTTGGTTTGACTAACTATTATAGGTGGTACATTATAGGGTTTTCTTCTATTGCATCCCCCATTTCTCGATTGACTCAGAATAAAGTCAAATTTCAGTAGTCAGATTCTTGCGAGAAGAGTTTTTAGGAGTTGAAGACTTGAATCACATCCTCCCCAATACTGACATTCCCAGATGCGCCGGATGGGTTTGAAGTTTATTGTGATGCTTCCAGAGTTGGTCTTGTATATGTTTTCATACAGAGAGGCAAGGTCATAGCCTACGCCTATAGACAACTTAAACCCCATGAGAAGAATTATCTTACCCATGATCTTGAGTTGGTAGTTGTTGTTCTTACCTTAAAAATTTGGAGGCATTATCTTTATGCGGTTCATGTTGATGTGTTCACTGATCACAAGAGTTTATAGTACGTGTTCTCGTAGAAAGATCTAAATCTTCATCAAAGATGGTAGCTTGAGTTGTTAAAAGATTATGATGTGAGTGTGATGCATCACCCGGGCAAGGCTAATATAGTGATGGATGAACTAAATAGATTGTCTATGGGTAGTGTTTCCCATGTCTAAAGTGATAAGAATGAGTTAGTCCGTGAGGTTTATCAGCTTGCTAGATTAGGTGTTTGGTTGTTTCCCATGTCTAAAGTGATAAGAAGGAGTTAGTCCGTGAGGTTTATCATCTTGCTAGATTAGGTGTTTGGTTGGTTGATTCAGCTGAAGGTAGTATATGGGTTCAGAATAGTTTGGAATCTTCATTGGTTGCTGAAGTGAAAGAAATGCAAGAGAGGGATCTTAGTTTGGTTAAGTTAAAGAAGGTAGTTAGAGACCAGAAGGTGTAGGTTTTCTCCCAAGGGGGATATTGGATGCTTCATTTTTAAGGTAGGTTATATGTGCCATGTGTTGATGGCTTAAGACAATAAATTTTAGTAGAAATGCATGGTGTGCATTACTCTATCCACACAAGGACCACCAATATGTATTGTGATTTGTAGGAAATCTATTGGTGGAGTGGTATGAAGAAGGATATTGCAGAGCATGTGGCTAAGTGTTTGAATTGTCAACACGTCAAAGTTGAGCATCAAAGGCCTAGTGATACATTGCAATAGTTTAACATCCCCATAGGAAGTAGGAAGTGGTGAAAATGGATTTTTTGATAGGGTTGCCTCATACGCATCGCCACCATGATTTGATATGGGTCATTGTGGATAGAATGACCAAATCAACTTATTTCTAGCCAGTTCGTACTTCAAATTGAGCAGAGAATTACTCTAGACTTCATCTCAGAGAGTTGGTTAAGTTTTATAGGATCCCATTGTCTATCATTTCAGATAGAGGTACTCAGTTTACCTCTCACTTTTAGAAGGATTTCCAGAAGGGTCTTGGTACCCAAGTTCATCAAAATAAGGTAAGCTATAGTCTAATTAATACAATTAATCTATTTTTCTATTTCCCTACTTTTCTTGTCTCCTAACTTTTTACTTTTTCTTGGGATTGTTCTACCTTTATTTTTTACTAGTTATTTTTTTTATTTTAATTTGCCTACTACTATTCTTTCTCTTTTTTGTTGTTTGTTTGTGTTACTAGTATTGTCTTCCAAGTTGCTATAGGTTTGGATTGTTTCCTTGGATGTGTGGTATCTTGTGTGTTTGGTGTACGCCTTCCTTTTGTTTTTTAGCAGTGGTTTTGGTGGTTGATGGTCAACTAGAATTATGCCACATGTCAGGGTCAGGGGTTGGGTTAGTTATGGGTATAAGGGTGAGGGATATCATAAGATTTAGGATAGGGTTAAGGTCAAGGTCAGGGTTAGGGAAAGGTTTAGGGTTAGGGTAAGGATGGTAAGGGTATGCGGGATGCGAGAGCCTCTAGGTTGAGAGTAGGGTCTTGGAACATAAGGACCCTTCAAGGTAAGTCCATTGAGCTCATGAAGATTCTTAAAGAGAAGGATCACTATAGCATTTGTCCAAGAGACCATGTAGGTAGGTTCTAAGGTTAGGGATATGTATGGGTAAAAGTAGTAGTGCTCATAAAGTGAGAGACATAGGAATATGATAGGTATTTTAGTAGATGAAGATCTTAAGGGGGAAATGGTAGAGGTTAGGAGGGTCAATAATAGGCTTATGACTATTAAGTTGGTCATTGAAGGGTAAGGAGGATAGAAGTGATTCAGGAGTTTTTGGATGAGGTGGTGGGAAACGTACCAAGCTTACAGAAGATTTTTATAGGAGGAGATTTTAATGGACACATCAGTTCATTACCGAGAGGCTAAGATAATGTGCATTGAGGCTTTAGATTTGGCGATATAAATGAAGAAGGACCCTCACTTTTGGTTTTTTCCTTGGCCTTTGGGTTAACGGTAGTGAATTCAAGCTTTCCAAAGAAGGAGGAACATTGAATTACCTTCTGTAGTGTTGTGACCAAGACTCAAATAGACATTTTTCTAATTAGGAAGGATGATAAAGTATTGTGTAAGGACTGTAAGGTCATTCCTAGTGAGAATCTTTTGACCCAACATAATCTTCTAGTGATGGAATTGGATATCAAGAAGGGCAGATAGAGGATGCCTAGGGAGGATCAACCTAAAATTAAGTGAGCTAGGTTGACTCTAACCAGTATGTTAGAGATGGGAGTAAAGTTTGCATTTATGAGGTATAGTAGAGTGAGGGACATAGATAGTATATAGTAAAGGTCTAGCAGTTTTATTAAAGAGGCGGCTAAAGAGGTATTGGTGTCTCGATGGTTCAATTTGTCTATTACCAGAGAAGGAGGGGGCATGGATGAACTGGTAGAGAAACCGAGAAGTTTAAAGAAAGGTGGAGACTAAGAAGGTGACTTATGCAAAGTTAGTTGAGACTAAGAATGAAGAGGAGAAGTGGACGTAGGGAAGAGTACAAGCTAGCTAGGAAGGAGGCTAAGTTTGCAATTACAATGTCTAACACACCAGCTTTTGAAAGATTTTAGGCGATATTAGAGGAGAAAGATGAGAAAAAGAAGTCGTATAGGCTTGCCAAGGCTAGGGTGCAGATTGGACCTTGAATTTAACCAAGTAAAGTGCATTTAGTGAGAGGATGAAAACATATTAGTGGAATACATCCTCATGATAGTCTTATTTCTATAGACTCTTGAATGATGATGGGGAAAACTCACCATTATGTTAGGCGACTTGGAGGACTCAGAGGGGTGTCACGAGTATGGTTATTATAGAAGTATAAAAGTTGAGAAACTCAAGGGGGATAGTCATAGGATACGTAAGGGTAGGGCGAATGGGCTTGGTGAGATTCCCAATGGATTTTTAAAAGAGCACTGGTATGGAAGGTTTAGAGTGGTTGATCGAGTTGTTTAACAATATTTTAAGGATGATGAAGATACCCAAGGCTTGGAGATAGAGTATGATAATTCTCTCTATACAAAAACAAGGTCGATATTTAGAATTGCAACAACTATAGGGGTATTAAATTATTGAGTCACATTATGAAGGTTTCGGAGAGGGTGGTAGAGATGGAGTTAAAGAGGATTGTATCTATTAGTGAGGATAAATTTAAATTTATGAAAGGTGACTCGATTACAAAGGCAATTCACCTCGTAAGGAGATTAGTAGTATAGGATAAGTAAAGGAAGAGGGACTTACTCATGGTGTTCATCAACTTAGAGAAGTTGTAAAACAAAGTCTCTAGTGAAGTTCTTTGGAGGTGCTTGGAGGCCAGATGTGTCCCTGTGACATACATCAAAACAATTAAGGACATGTATGATAGAGCGAAGACTCGTGTAAGGATGATGAGAGGAGATTCAAAGCATTTGCCTATTTTTACAGGGTTACACAAAGGACCAACTCTTAGTCTACTTTCAATTTCTTTGATGATAGATGTTCTGATATGGTATATCCATGGAGAGGTGCGGTGAAATATGTTATTTGTAAAATAATGTAGTTCTGAATGATGAAACTGGGAGAGGTGTTAAAGATAAATTAAAGGTTTAGAAACAAACCCTGGTGTCTAAGTGGTTTAGGTTGAGCATATTTTAAGATGGAATAACTAAAGTGTAAGTTTAGTGATTTGATGCATAAGAATGATGTGGTAGTAAAGTTGGATTCTCATATGATTCGAAAGAGAGATAGTTTTAAGTATCTTGGGTCAATGATTCATTTGAATAGAGAGATTAAGGACAATGCCATACACCATATTGGGGAAGGTTGGATGAAATACAGTCCTACCTTTGTACGTTCTACAGACTGATAGTCCGACCGACCTTGCTTTGTGGAGTGGACTATTGGCTAGTTAAGAACTCCCATATCTGAAAGTTAAAGGTGGAAAAAATAAGGATGTTTCATTGGATGTTTGTATTTACTAGGAGAGATAAAATTAAAAATGATATTATTCGAGAGATAGTAAGAGTGGCTTGGGTAGAATATAAGATATGGGAAGTAAGGTTGAGATGGCTTAGGAATATTATAAGGAGGGGCACGGATGCCCCTATTTGGCGGTGTGAGAGGTTGTCTACGGATGATTTCAGGTAAGGTAGAGGTAGGCCAAATAAGTATTAGAGAGACATGATTATGTTACAACATACTGAGGACATGACCCTAGATAGAAAAGTGTGGAGGATGCAGATCGGTTAAAGGGCTAGTTCATTGGAGTGATTCTTAGATAGTAGATAAGGATGCTTTGTTGTAGCCGTGATAGTAGTCATAGTGCAATGTACGTATCTTGGAGTTCCTTGTTCATGGAGTTTAGGTGATGTGTATGCTTTTGGGTTAGAAAGTTTATAGTACTACTCTGGGGGTGTCTTGTTTCTATTCTTCTTTATTGGTGTGTTATTCCATCCTGTTTTATGTTTTATTACATTTTTGTATACTATTTTTTCTATCTCAATTTGGGGGTCTTTCGGAAATAACATTTCTACTTTTTTTGAGCTAGTGGTATGGGCTGCATACATTTTAACCTCCTTAAACTCCACTTTGTCAGAATACACTAGGTATGTTCTTATTGTTATTGTTGTTGGCTACGATTGTAATACATTTTTTCTATCTTTCAAACTCTAATTTTCAGCCATCCTTATTTCAATTTTCAATCCTCTTTATCCAAAAAAATAGATCCAATATTGCTCCAACTTTTCCTCCCAACCCAGCCACTTTTGTTTTAACCAAATGTACACCTATACTCTCTCTCTTTCCATAACAACAACGCCCAAATAACAATGACCAAATCAACCCTAAAATTACCTAACCAGCCCCCTTTTCTGCAAAAAAACCCACAAAATCCGTAGAATTTCATGCCTCAGACGTACCTTACTCCTCTACGCTAATGCTCTCTTTCCTTTTCAATGTCAAAAGTCCATGCCTTTCCCCCTTCACTAGGATTAGTCTATTATTTTTGTCAAATTTTCTTTGTGATTTATGCTACAACACATGGTATCAATTATGAATTCAAATTTTAATCTCCATTTGAAATATCGCTCAAAATTAGAGCCCTGGCTTTTCGTGGCCTATAAATACCATTGTAAGTTTTAGTTGGAAAAAAAGAGAAGTGGTAGAGATCTACGAGAATATATTGAGTTCTTCTACTCTTCCATTCTCTAATTTCTTGATTCTTCCTTGCTTTTTTTTATTTCTGACGTGCTCATCTCATTTTGCTCTTAAGATTTCTTTTATAGTTCATACTTCTAAAGTCTGTGTTGAAAACCCTCCTCAACTCGTTGTCTTAATTTTCTACCCAACAAAAGGAGCTCGACGAGCCTATTAAACTCATTTCTGCATTCTCTGCTAGGAGCCCAACATAATATTATCCGTCGAGTTAGCTTCAGCTTTTCCAAAATCTAATTAGCTTCAATTCTTCAAAAATCTAATCGAGATCTTTGGTCAAATCCAAAATTAATTGCAGTAGTAGCTTGAAAGTGCACAAAATTAGGCCTAGCGGCTAAACTCAAAACCCCTCTTATTCATATACTCCCCCGTCCCAAACTACCCATCCTAAATTGAGATGACACATTGATTAAGAAAAATAATTAATAAAATACCTAGTTTACCATAGTGCCTCTATTAAATGATGTTTATATTTTAATTTGAAGAAAAACTAATTAATGCAAAGGGTAAAACATGAAAAAAAATTGTCTCTTCTTGATTAATGAAAAAGAACAAGTAAAATGGAATATCAAATTAGAAAATTTGGGATGGATAATTTGAGACGGAGGGAGTATTAGCTTATATTGTATTATGAATTTGTGTTTGACCAACTTTTTACTATTTTTTTTATATAAAATGAATGGACCCCAAGAAGTGCGTACATAAAATTGATTCGCCTAACTACTTTTGGTGCCTTTTAGAGTTTAAATCTTTTTTTCTCAAAATAAAATTATGAGTCTTTGGCAAGATAATTTAATGTGGTAAGAAAAATGTTTCTTTTATCTTTAATCTGGGTTTCTCTACTGTTTTAAAAAGATTGCATATTTCATTTTGTTCTCTTGGATTATGATTAAAATGGCACTTTTAGCCAATGAGTCATAATTTACAAATATAAATGGTTTCAATTTCAGATTTAATAACTTGAAATTTAAAAATTATTTTATGTAGTTGCCAATCTTTAATTGACTCCCATTAGATTTAAGATGACATTTATGCTTCAAAAAATTATTTTACAAATAAGTTGTACTTTCTTTTTTTTCTTTAATCAAATTTGTGGATTTTTCAAGGTACCTAACACCTTTCTCGAAAAATAACTTGAACCTTTACCCTTTTCTCTAGTTTTGCAAAATAAAGAATTTTAAATACCTCTTAAAATCATTTCTTACTTCATTAAAATTGGGTGACAACTTTGTGATTTTTCACAAATAGCTAAGTTATAGAACATTTTGAACCAACAATAAAAATGGATTGTAACAGATAGCGACTCTGCTAGATATTTATCTAGGTTCTAACCCAAATGATATTTCTAAATTTTTGTGGCTAACCCTTACTTGTTTTATTTGATTACATTTACATTATTTTTTTAAATTATGTTAACAGTCATTGTCATTCTTTTCATATTTCCTCCACTTTTGAAGAATTGATACTTCACACACACTGTACTCGTGGGTTGTGCATTGCATTTCTCCAAAATTATTTCAAACAACTTATGTAGAGAGTCGATTCATATGTGGGGTGAACATATAGTTTTACTATCATATGACAACGTAGCTTCTCGCATAAGAAAATATCAAGTCCGAGTCTACCCAAATTTTAGAATACCTAGGATAGAGCAAAACCAAATCCTGTCTTAGGCATTGACGGCTCATTAGAAGACCTCCTTGTGTCTATTGGCCACGAGTCAATAACAATTGATCTTCTCTTATGTGTTTAAGAATCTTAGCTAAAATTTGAGGAATTCAGGGCTAGTCTAGTTTTGGCTCAAAATTGATGGTGTTGTAGTTAAATAAAATTTGGTATTGATATGATTAGTAATAGAGGGGTTTGATATAACAGTTGGATAGCCAATACGTATAGGAAGCCATATTAACTTCTACACCTAAAATGGAGCTATAAAACTCCAGTCTAGCATTTATCGTTGAAGGGTTGGTTGGTTGTCGAGATTTTTAGTGAGTTTATAGTTTTTTCCTTAAATCGCTACAGTAGAAAAATTAATTGCAACATCGATACCGTGATAACAATTGGGGAAACCACAGTGGCGGGCTATAGTAAAATGGGCGCGAATTGTTGTAGTAAAAATTTATCTGCTGCAATGGTACCGCTGTAGTGTTAATTATCCACTACAACTGTAATGTGCTGTAAAATATTAGTTCTTATAAATCCAAAAGAAAATTTCATTGCTCACTTTTTAAAAAATGTGATAGGGTACTCGGTCAAGGTTATTTTCAGAGAAAATTTGAGGTTGTTCATCTTTGGAGGTAAGTAATTACCTTCTAAACTTGAATTCACTTTGTTTGACCTAAGAAAATCACTAGAAAAATAAATTAATAGTGGGTTTGGGGGTTAAACCCTAGTTTATATAAGTTGATATAAATAAGAGAATTGCTTTTGAATTCGGTATATAGAGATTCTAGGGTGTTATAAGACACTAATGGGTCTATAATTATTACTAAATATGCTAAATTTAGTGGTGTTCATGATGATAAAATGATAAAGAAACCTAAGATTATGAAATAAGATAAACTATGATTCAAATCAATGATTTTAATTGCATGATATTAAAAAATAGATGAATTATTAAAATGTGTGTATATTTGGTGGTTATATCAATAAAGAACAAGTTGAACCATAACAAAAGGAAAAAAGTGTGGCTTAAAGGTGACTTTGATCAAAGGAGTTAAGGTAAGCTATGGTTTCGTGTAGCACTTAGATTTTCTTGACTTTGTGCTTGTTTGTGATTTAAACATCTATGGTTGCCTTCTAGCATAGTGTATTTGATGACTAGATTGTAATTTTATTCCATTGTGATAAGGTGTTGAGGTAATAGATCAGATACCATGATGGTACAATATGATGTGTTATGATAATGGGTCGAGTACCATGTCGATACAATGTGATACGAAATGTTAATGGGTTGAATACCACTCTGGTACATTATGATGTAATGAGAAGGATGAGAATGGTAAGAGATAATGTGTACATCTTGCATAAATACACCCATTTACATGCATTGATCATCATTTGATGAATTTATGTGACGAAGAATGATTATTGAAAATGATTTAAGTATGAAAGCCTGTAAAGTGATCTTGGGAGGGTAATTATATGATGAATTATGATGTGTTGTTTGACTAATATTGATTATGAATTCATTATGATCACATTTTACCCTTTTGAATTGATTACTAGTACATTGTTAGGTTAGTCGACATATGATGCTTACCTGTACTTGTTGATATACTGATGCTACTTGTACTCTTCTTTATGTTGAGTACAGAACATATTCCAATGGTTGACACACGACCTTAGCTCTAAATAGTGTTTCAATCACGATTTCGACGGTGAGCACCGTGTTCACGCAACATTCATATCTTCTATGATGTTATGCCTTTTATCCCAAACTACGACAATTTCCTCTTTGTTATGCTTTTGGATATTCGTAGTAGTTTAGACTCAATTGTTCTTTTTAGCTGTTCTTGTACGGTGACTTTAAATCATGGGGATTGTAATAAATAGATTTTTCCACACTCTATTCATTTTTATGGATGACGACATTGTTGACTAAAATGTTATTTAACTGATTTATAACATAAAAAATTGTATGAGAGAGTAACAATTAAGTGTGAAGGGTTATATTAGTATAGTTCTTCTACCATAGGATGGGGTGGGTGCCAATCATGGCCATTTGGGTCATGATAGCGATGGTATCAAAGCACTAGGTTTGTATATCTCATTGTACAAAAACATATCTAGTAGAGTCCAGTGAAACAATATAAACACATTTGTAATTTTCTTCAGGGAGGCTATGGAACTTTAGAAATGAACTATTTTCTTTCCTTATTTTGTGCTATAACTTGATTTCAATCGGTATTTGGTGATCCAAATCGGTATCTAATACTTTCACTCTTATTAATATACAGTTAATACTTATTCCACCATAAAAGGAGCACTCGTGGAACCACCTATAGTAGCAAATATACCCACTACTGAGGCCATAGTTTGAGGTAGGACACAAGCTAGAGGCAGAGCGAGAAGGGAAGGATGAGGAGAAATAACCATTAGGGGTAGAGCACAAGAAGTTGGAATACTATCAAGGAAGAGATCAACATCTCCTCCCTCACAACAGGATGCCCTAGATCATGCTCAGGATGAAGAGGAGGTGATCGAGGAGAAAAGATGATAGCTCTGGAGAAGGTGGTGCCAACACAAATGATGCAACTCAATTGCCCTTGTATGTGGAGGTGATTCAAAAGGTGTTGAGATTCTTGGGTATCTCGTCCAACACTGGCTACAATCTAGATGTTGGGATAAAATATTCCATTGATGTATCACTAAGGATGGATGCATGTTATGAAAATAGGTATATCCCCAATAGGTACTTGGACCAATAATGAATGATTATGAGTATGGATTGTTGGCAAGTCCATAAAGATAAAACACCTGATATTCCAGGGTACAAAGTCTGAGAATGCATTTGAGTCCTTTATTAGTTTTCATAAATGTCTGGACAAGATGAATATTATTGAAAGGTACGGTATGGATATTGTTTCTTTTTAACTACAAAACAAAGCCAAGTAATAGTGGAGGTCATTTGTAAAGTGCAAAACTGCCTTACATCTACTTACTTAGGCTCAATTTCAAAATATATTTCTTGAGAAATATGTACACCACACGTATCATGACAAAAATATGAGTTTCTAATATTGAAGTAGGGTAACATATCTACGGTGGACAATGAGGCCAATTTTTATGATATATCTCATTATTTCCTATAGTTGATTACCTTAGAAGAGAAGAAGATCAGATAATTTATGAAGGCTCTGAAGTCAGGGCGTTGGCTATATTATCTGTAGCTATTTCTGGTATGAAATTTTTGGGATGTTATTGAATTTTCTAGGAAGGCTAATGTACTTGCAAAATAGGGCAAGGTAATAGAAGAAGAACAGAGTGCTCAGATCTAAGACCAATTTACTAGTACTTTCTAAAAAGTGTGTGCTTCTTCTAAGCCCTACAATTCAGCTATGCCAATATCAGTTGAGGAATCGTTTATGGTCAGTTACATCTTTCCTGAGTCGAAAGTTACACGCCCTTATCTTTTTCTCCTTTAGTTTAGAGGCCTATTTTAGGTCCCAAATGCTTTCAATATAGAGGTATGGAATATATAACGAGAAATTTCCCTTATTTATTATTTGCAGGCCAATTGACACAACAACCAACTTTTGTCTTATTTTTCCAGGTTAAGGTGGTAGAGGAAATAATAGGGGATGTCTGTAAAGTGTGTATAGTGGACAGGCTAGAGGTGGAAACTAGGCCAACTGAAGGGAAGGATAAGTTGGTAAAAATTGAGAATAGGGTGGTAGAGGTAGAGGTCAGGGTAGAGATAAGGAACATCTTTATATAGTTCTATATAGTCTTGAGGTGGAAGCTTCTAATGCGCCGATCATAAGTACTATTCTTATATATGATCGTATGGCTTTTGAATTATTTGATCCTGGTTCCACCTTTCCTTATGTATATGTGAAATTTTCTTTTGGTTGGGTCTTGAACTATGAATATCTTGATACTTCTATGTATAGGTCTACACTGGTTGGGGTGTCTATATATGTTGATCAGGTATATTTTGCATGTCTTGTGATATTTATGGGGTTTAAGATCCTGGAAGACTCGGTTATTTTAGACATAAAGGAGTTTGATGTTTTTTTGGGGATGAGTTAGTTGTCCCCTTATCATGTTATTCTTGACTATTTCTCCAAAACCATAACTATTTCAGTGCCCAAGAGAGAGATGTTAGAGTGGAAGGATAATTTTAATCCTAGTCTCATAAGGGTCATAGCAATTTGTGCCTAGAAACTAGTAAATAAGAGGTGTTGGGATGTTTTAGCCCATTTTTGGGAGGATAAATAATTAGCCACTCCTATAGCATCTTTTCCAGTGGAGTGTAAATTCTTAGAAGTGTTTCTATATGATCTTTTGGGTATGCCTCTAGATTGGGAAGTTGAATTTTGAATAAATTTAGAACTAGCGACTAGACCTATTTTGACTTCTCCATATAGTATGACACCTGTTGAGTTAAGAGAGTTGAAATCCAGATTACAAAAGTTATTAGAGAATGGATGCATTCACCAAAGTGTCTCTCCTTGAAGTTCACTAATGTTGTCTATCAAAAATAAAAATAGCTATATGAGGATGTTCATAGACTACCGCTAATTGAATAAGGTGACCATTCATAAAAAATCTTCCTTATGTAGAATGATGTGCCATGGTCTCATGGCACTTTCGAAGCTTAAAACAAGAAAATTGTGCATGAACTTAAGTATTATTTTTAGATATAATGTGTGTTTGTGTTTTTTGTTGATTTTGTAGGAAAATAGTGTTTGGAGCAAAGACTGAGAAAAAAAAGACTAAGAGTTGATGAAAGAGCTACCCATGAGTCAACCTACGAATCGTGGGTAGTACCAACGATCCATAGGTTGCAGTTGTAGGTTGAGTTCTAAAGATTGATTTTGTATCTGAGTTCTATGAGGGTACCTATGACATGTAGGTGAAAACCATGCTCAAGGGTTGCATCATGAGTTGTAAATCTGAAAAGTGAAGATGTGCTCTGATTTCCATGACACCTATGCATGACTCGTGGGTTGTACGCATGACTCAACTCACGAATTCTGAGTTGATGCTGACTTTGGTTTCCTACCCTGTTTAGTATAAGTTTTATTTTGTATCTATAAATACCCCATGGATGTCTTATTATCAGTTAAGGCACTTTATACACTTTTGGCATTATTTTGAGTTTTAATACATTGTTGATTGTGGAATTATTGTCTTTGGTATTTTAGGGTTTATAACTAATTGGAGATTTTGGATTTTTATTCTTATTCTTCGTAAGTTTATCATTATGCTTTGATCTATGAAATCTATGATTGTTCATACAACCATGAATAGCTAAACCCCATAACTAGGGTTGTGGGAACCTTGATGGATTATCAAAGCAAATCTAGTGCAAAGTCATCTGTACAGGTGTTCTTTCATGTAGTGGGATTTCCTTCATTTTTATTTCTTTGTTAATGATTGTAAACATTAGTAACTTACCTGTATTCAATACTTGATCTATAAAGAGGTAGAATTAGGAAAAGGAAATCACAACAGTAACTTAAAGAGATTAACCTTTATCTAATTAACTTGAGATCGAGAGGAAATAGATAATTTGAGATCACAAAACAAGGGTTAATAATGTGATGCTCTTTGACCGAGAGGAGTTGAGTCAAATTCATTGAAACCAAGGTCAAGAGAACGTTAGGTGATACATTGCTTGTTTAAATTTGTATGCAAGGTACCGAGATAGTTCGACGAGTACGAACAACCTTTAGTGTTATGAAGTTAGGGGGAACTCAATCCTAGTGCTCGTATCATATTGATCACAACCCTAATTTCCAGCAATTGATACTGATACTCTTATTGTTACAAACCCCCTCATTTACTTTATGCACTTTCAAATTACATCAGCAAGGTCTTGATAGATTTTTGGCCTATTCCTCCTGGGATCGACCCCAACCTAGTTAGGTTCTATATTTGACAGACAATTGCTTTATAATTTTTTTGAGTTGTAATTTGGGCGACATTAAATTTTGGCACCATTGATGGGGAATATAGTTATGGATTGATTGATGGAGTTTGTTAAAGTTATTGGTTTCCTTTATTAATTTTTGGTTTTCTACTATATCTAGGGAACATTCTGGTATATGACTAGTACTCGGTGTCAAGGCAATCCCCTGAATCCATTAGATCCTAATCTTTAACAAACCTTATGACAAAATTGTAAAATGGAGAGAGTCAAAGCTTATAATCCCGGGATTCCTACGTGAAGGGATTTATGATGACCCAACAACGTTGAATTGTCCTCCTCCACTCAGTGTTCATTAAATTACAGAGCAGGTCACTACTCGTTTAATGTCCAAAGAAAATTCTAGGCAAGTAACTACCCATCCCATCGTGTAAGTATTGAGGAAAGGGCTAGATAGGAAGAAGAATATATCAACCAATACTCGATAGAGATAAACTTAGAAGGAATAGAGGTCAACATCCCATATAGTAGTACTTACTAGTGTTTGATGATCCAGAAGAAGATTGGGGTATGTTGAGACAGGTGAAACTCCACATTTTCCCCTAGGGACTAAATTCGATATTACGAGAACAATGATTCAGTTGCTGAATTTGAAGGTCTTTGTTGGATTGCCTATTGATGATGAAAATATGCTCCTTATGAACTTTTTCGGGATTTGCACTTCGTAGAATCTGCCTGGGATGACTCAGGAAGCTATAAGCCTCGGGTCGTTCCTATTCATTCTAACAGGAGAATCAACTTTATAGTTAGGTGAGTTGTCTTGTGGATCTATTACAAGTTGGAATGAGTTACAGACACAGTTCTTGGATCAATTTTCTCTGCCTTCTAGAATGTTGTAGTTGAAGGGCACTATATATGATATGGTTAAAGTTCAAGAAGAAGCTGGTCAATTTTCCAAATTACAGAATCACGTGCATGAACTTACTTGAGATATTCTACCAAGCCTTGAATTCCAATACCAAGGTTGTAGCTGATACTATTATATGTAGAGCATTCATGAGTCTTCGCTGGGATTAGGCTGCGAAGATCTTAGATTATATCATTAAAACCAATTGAGGGTGGCATACTCGAGAGGCAGATTGGTTGGTTGGTCCTTATGCTATTGGTGCCTTTAGTGAACAAAGAGCCCTAGATAAGATAGTCACTCAAGAAGTAGCATTTCTAAGTACTGAGATTGACTTGCTTACAAAGAAGTTTACAACAATGGGAGAAGAAAAGGTGAATTCAGTGGGTACTCGTGGTAAGGCTTTTAGACATAAAGAGTCTGATTTTAAGGAAGAAGCAAAGTATTTTGATAAAGAGATAGTAGGTTTTAAAGACAAGGGTCTAACCCAAATAATTATAACTCGAAGCAAGGGAATCAAGGTCAAAACTAACGTAGATACAAGTACAAGGACAGGAGTAGAGAGCATGATGGTGACTGTGTAACTCCCCAAATCTGCTACCTGAAATATTACACGATGCTCATGACCCCAAAGGACAACAAGCTAACCCATGACTGGTATCTGTACCAGTATACTGCATACATACTGTATAATGCAGAAACATGAACTGAAAGGCCATAAGGTTCAAAATTGTAACATAAGATCTAATAAATCATAACATATAGATGGGGTATGAAATACCCAAAAAAAAACTAAAATAATCTATTTGAACATACTGTAGTCTGAAAAGCCTCTAAAAAATACTGTCTGAATAAAGAGTTGATGGGATATGTCCCCAACTAACTCCAACTAATAAACTAATTAACGAGCTAATAAAATGATGATTGTTTCCTCAAAAGATGAGGACTCACTTCAAACTCTGACTGCTGATACTGGAATCTACGAATGCTCTGGAACTCGTGTCTCTGAATCTATGGCATAAGACACCATAGCGCAAATGCGTTAGTAATTTGAATGTACTGGTAAGCATATGATGTAAGCTGAATGCATGGGGTTCATATGCATAAACAAATATAATAACAGACTGACTATCATGAGTGTGAGAGTACATGCATGAGACATAAAAATTGACACTGATACCATGATAACATGATTACTAAATCTGAATACTGATATCATGACATACTGATAACTGATATAACTAATAACATGAGTGACTGTATCTAACAGTCCTGAATCTGAAAAAACTAGTTGAGTTCTGTAATATATCTGAATTGACTGTATCTGACAGTCCTGAAATCTGAAGAACTATCTGAGTTCTTGACTAATACTGATACTGAAACTGTGAGAAGTAGTCATCTAATCGACATGCCCAAATGATGCATTATAGCTGAATTGGGGTCCAATCTGTGCCCTGATTGGAAGGGTGTCAATACCGCACCACTGGTAAGGACAACATGCGAGTGACCCTAATATAACAGGTAATTTGTAAGAAGATGCTAACACATTTGAGACTTTTAACTAGGAATAATTACAAATTCTTAAGCAAATTTTATTATTTTTGATTGTTTTATTTTTTATTTTGCAGTAGAAGCTGATATGATAGAGAACCAACAAGAATGGAAGCAAAGAAGTTGAAATCTTAACAAATCTGAAGAAAAGTGTGGCTGACGACATTTGTGATAAGTCGTCAGCCCTGTGATAAGATATCAACTTCATCATTAGCAGTAGATAGAGAATTGGCCTAAGTTGAAAGATGTGATGACATTTTGTGATAGGTCATCAAGGAGCTGATAAGTCATCAAGATTATCGTCAGCCTTAAGCAAAAAGAGCCAAAACTGAAGGATTTAACGACATTTGTGATAAGTCGTCAACCTCCTGATCGGCTATCACAAATGTCGTCACCTAATCCGAGGGATTTCTAAAATTTTATTATTTTGTTTCCTTATTTAGGGTGAACTATTTAAAGCCTTGTTTAGGGTTTTCTTGGAGAGGCCAGCACATTGAGTTTTAACGATACTTTGATATTTTCTCTCTCTAATTTCTTGGCTTGAAAAAGCAAATACTTTGAAGAGATTATTATCATTATTATGGGATTTCCTTTGTGATCTAATCTGCGATTCACTAGTTATTATTCTTCTTGTGGTAAGTTTAACTTTCAAAGAATGAATACAACTCGTTGTTTCAATTTTAGCATTATGAGTGGCTAAATTCCATTAACCTGAATTATGGGATCTAGGGTTAGGGCTTGATAAAGTGCTGAGTGATCAAGATTCGAAAGGTGGTAGGACTTCTTGAAAATTCTAAAGTTTTAATTAACATCTGTTGGTTGCAAACAATAGATAAATCCCACTTTGATTTGCTTGAGAAAGAAATAAAATATAGTGGGAAGTGAATTATCAACAGGGACTTAGAAATACTATGTTTAATAATCAGCGTTGTAACAAGGTTGGTTAACCTGAGGTAAAATCTGGGCTGTGAATATCAATTCCCTAAGTCCGAGAAGATTAGGTAATTAAATGCTTAAGTAGGTCGAGAGATATTTAGGCAAAACTTCGATAAAGATAAATTGTTGTCCTATCTACTGTGAGAATCTTGAACTACTATTAGTATCTATCAAGTACCAAAACCCCTAGTGAACATAATTCTGGTTTTTCATAAACTCTTGATTATGAACACTTAAGTTAAAGTGACCAACAATTTATTGTCTAATCTCAAAAACCCCCATTTTATCTTTTCGTATCATCTGTTTCAATTCAACTTGTAGCTATACTCTCAAATTAGTTTAATTACCACTCACATTATTTCCTGTGGATTCGACCCCGACTCTAAAAGTTGGGTAAATATATTGACGATGACTGCCTTGCACTAAATTAAAGTGTAAGTTAAGCGTTATCAACAGGTAACTCTAATGAGAAATGTGGGAACCCTCATATAGTAGGTTAAGCCACCCCATCTACCCTCATATAGTAGTCTATGATGTCTCAACCTATTCTGGCTACATAGTTCTGGAACACAGTCCTGGAACACAAGGATTGCTTCTAAGAATCACACCCTCATATAACAGGTGAGTTCCCACCCTTGGGTTCACTTTGTGCTAATTTCTACTTCCATCTGAAAAGACACTGAACATGATTTACTGAACTGTACATGAGGTAAGTTACTGAATTCCATTGACTGATGGAATACTACTTGTAATACCCCGAAAAATACCAAAATAATATTAGAGCCATGTAACAAGATCATGCATAGTACATCATGTTTATTTTATAGTTTTTATTAGTAGGTTATATGTATATTAAGGCTTCAAATAACTCCCATCTATCAGACGAATCAAAACATTCCTTACCGATTGAATTCTTGAGAAGGATATTGGTATAGTCAACTTCAAACGAGCATATCTCTCATTATAATTGGAATTTTTGAGCTCATAACATATCAAAAGATAGATAATTGAATTATATTTCCAAAGATACCAATTTCTTCTAAATCCAATTTTGGAGCAAAGAGTTATTCCTATTTTACACCAGTAAGTCAGGCTGGAAACTGTGTGATAACATTTGTGGTAGCTTACCACATTTGTGATGCCCTACCACGAAGGTCGTCAGCCTTAGGCAGAATCCATATCCTGTGTGATGACATTCATGGTAGCTTACCACATTTGTTATGCCCTACCATGAAGGTCATCATCCTTAGGCAGAATCCAGCTTCTTTGTGACGACATTCGTGGTAGCTTACCACATTTGTGATGCCCTACCATGAAGGTCGTCAGACTTAGGCAGAAACCAGCTCCTAAGTGATGACATTTGTGGTAGCTTACCACATTTGTGATGCCCTACCATGAAGGTCGTCAGACTTAGGCAGAAACCAGCTCCTAAAAGACGACATTCATGGTAGCTTACCACATTTGTGATGCCCTACCACGAAGGTCATCAGACTTAGGCAGAAACCATCAATTCTAGTTTCTGTTTGACGACATTTTTGACGGCTTACCATATTTTTGACACCTTTTCACAAATGTCGTCAGCTAATATTTTTAGCAACTGGGAATTTGTTTTGTAAGGGTATTTTGGTCTTTTCCCTTCACTTCCCACAACTTATAACCCTAAAGTGACGTAATTTTTCCCATTTTTCTTCAATTAAGCATCTTAAAAACCCTCCCTTACGCTCTCAACCACAAGATTAGGGTTTCCATCAAACTCATCTCTCAAAAGCAAGATTCAAGCCTATTTCCAAGATAATCAAGAATTAAGTTTCCCAATCCAAGAACTCTCCAGCAAATCATCAAGGTTTCCTTTCTAAGGTATGTGTAGTTTTCATCAATAGATCCAATCCGTTCATAGAGCTCAAGAACCATGTTGTAAATACTATTTTGTAAACTTTTTGAGGTGATATGAGCATGTACATGTTGATGATTATTATTTAAGATTCAAGATGATATCTAGCGGTGTTTTCATGGAATATATATGCTTGTTAGTTGAAAACTATGAACCTTAGATGGTGTAAAATGGTACAAGTTATGAAACACACCTATGCCTTAAAGATTGCATGCAAGGTGATCGATAAAATGCTTAGGATACTAGAAATTCATGCTTATATGGTTCCATGATGTCTAAATGACAAGTCCATGTTAGCTATATTCTTTAATATGAATTTCATGCTTTTCATGTGTTACTATTGTTGTGGTATGAAGCATGTATGATAATGGAGATATACTATATGCATATGAAATATAGCTATGCACTCCCTACCATGCTTAATATGTTGAGGAACTACATGATGTATAATATCCTCTATTCATGATAATGTGAATTGTGGACTCTAATCTTATAATAAAGTCAGTCATGTGTGTCAGTTTCCTTCCATCGAGTCCTGGGTGTACTTGTACCCGAACAATAAAGTTGTGTGCCTAGAGCCATGTCATGTTTTCATGATACTCTCAGTCAAGCCATGATCTATAGAATTCATTCAGTTATGTGACTCAGGAAAACTTAGTAATCTCAGTAGTTCAGTATTCTCAGTAATCTTAGTGCTCACTAACCTCAGTAATCACAGTAAATCTCAGTAACTTCAGTAATCTTAATCAGTCCTCAGAACTCATTATATTCCATTCGTCATCAGAATCTAGTAAACTCAGTTTTAGCTTCGCTAAACAATACCACTATTTTTAATTCAGTTAATCAGTATTAGTTCAGCAAATCAGTTAAGTTAAGTTATTTAGTTCAGCCCAGTTATTCAGTTCAGTGTCTTTCATATGGGAGTAGAATTCATCACCGAGTAAGCGTAGGGATGGGGACTCACCCGCTAGAATAAGACTGACATCCCTAGAAGCAATCCCAAAGTTCCAAAACTACGTTGCCAGCATAGGTATGAGATTTCACCCGTTAGATAGGACTAACATACTCAAGGGTCACCCGTTAGCACATTTATACATATAGGACTGATCCCAAGAGTCACCCGCTAGATTAGGACTGGCTCCACAGTAGATGTCTTTACTGGTGGCGCGGTACTGATACCCTTCCAGTCAGGGCAGATATTGGACCACAATCAGCTTATCTTGGGGAATGTTGGTTAGATTAACACATCCCACAACTTCAGTTATAGAATTAGGGCTTTCATACACAGTCAACTCATCTTAGTAGTACAGATTTAGTACTGTTAGATACAGTCAATGCTTATCATTGTAAATAGACTTAAAGATCACCCACTAGATAGGACTGATCTCAGACTAAGTCAAATCATCCTTATTATCAGTATACTTATAATCACCCACTAGATAGGACTGATCACAAATTTAGTTACTCTAAGTAGAACAGAACTCAGATAGTTCCATCAGAACTTTGACTGTCAGATACAGTCGCTCAGTATCAGTTACATCGGTTAGTCCAATCATCACAGATATATTCGTTATATCAGTTTTCTGAACTCATGTATCAGTTATCAAAATTCATGATATCAGTATTCATCTTCAGGACAATCAGACACAGTTAACCAGACTAGTTCTCCATAATTCAAACTGTCAGAAATAGTCATTCATCTATTCAGTATCTCAGTATTAGTACACTCATGTTGTCAGTATTCAGACTCAGTAGCCAGTATCTCCATGAGTTCAGTTACAGTTATGTATGCATGCATGTATTCTCACATTTATATTAGTCAGCATTGTTCATGCATATAACCTTTTGCATTTATCCTACCTTGCTCGTATACTCAGTACATTCATACGTATTGACGCATTTGCGCTATGGTGCTTTCTCTTATGTTACACCATAGGTTTAGAGGCACGAGCTCCAAATCAACAGTAGCATTCCAGTGTTCAGAGTTTGAAGTGAGTCCTTCTTATTTGAGGATGATATGATTATTGCTACATTTACTATTCAGTTGCTAGATAGAGTTAGTTGGAGACATGTTTCTTCAACTCCTTATTCAGTTCAGTTAGAGGCTTTCAGACTAGATATCAGATTAGAGATTCAGATCTCATTATTTTCAGAATTTATGACTTGTTTTGGTATTGTTATACCTTTTTCAGACATTTTGTTATCAGACGTTTATTCAGTTTGAACCTTATGGACATTCATGTTCATGTTTCTGCATTTTATGTATATTATGCAGTATACAGGTACAAATATCAGTCATTGGTTAGATTGTGGTCCTTTGGGGTCATGAGCATCGTGTAGTATTTTGGTTCAGAAAATTGGGGTGTTACAAACTTGTTATAAAGCCTAAGGTTCAATAGAGTCCAAGTAAGTCTGAAAGCCGCATCTAGTAGAGTCTTGTACATACGTGTGTTGTGCACCACACTTATGTGTAGGAGGCTATGAGATGTTTTAGGAACAGTTTCCCTTCTTTCAGTATTCATGTCGTGCTAGTGAGCATAATCTCAGTCTAATCCATTTCTCCCTTTCTTATACAGACATGCCTCCTAAAAGAAAAAATGGGAATCAGTCAGCCCCTCAACCCGAAGACCCTTTGGGCGATCATGTTTCTCATGCGTAGTTCAGGGACGCATTCACCACTGTTTATCAGTCAGTTTCTGCCCAGAATGAATGACCAGCTATCGTTCTGGCCAACCCAGTTTCCAATTCAGCTACAGCTAGAATTTGGAACTTCACCCGAATGAATCCTCCTTCCTTCACAGGGTCTAAGTCAGATGAGGACCCGCAGGAATTCCTAGATTAGGTTCATAAGGTGACAGATATTATAGGGTTTACTACTTTTCAGAGTGCTGAGTTATCCACATACCAATTACAGGATGTCGCTCATATTTGGTTCAAGCAGTGGAAGTCAAAAAGGTTAGATGATGTAGGCCCTATAAAGTGGGAGGAGTTTGCCTCTGCTTTCCTTGATAGATTCTTTCTGCTAGAGATTAGAGAAGCTAAGGTACTAGAGTTCATCAACCTCAGGTAGGGTAGTATGATGGTAAAGGAGTATTCTCTCAAGTTTACTGAATTAGCCAGATATGCCCCTCATGTGGTTGCAGACGGTAGAGCTAAGATAAGTAAGTTCGTGTCAGGGGTGAATGATAGTGTGGTAAATGAGTGCAGATCTTCCATGTTGAATAGTGATATAACTTTAGCCAGACTTATGACACATGCTCAACAAATATATGAGAAGAAGATTAGGATGAGAGAGAGATAGAGTAAGAGAGCAAGGACAGGTAGTTTCAGCTTTGCTCAGCCTAAGTCACAGGGTGGTAACCGTTCTCAGCATAGTCAGAAATTTTCAGTCCCAACTCTATCCTTAGCTAGTGTACCAGCACCTAAGTCCAGAAATGACCGTTATGATAGAGCGCCAGGTTCTGAGGCCCAGGGTAGTGAAAATAGAGGTCTTACTTATCCGTTTTGTGAAGAGTGTGGTAAGAATCATCTAGGTGCATGTATGGAAGGCAGTGATGTATGATTTGGGTGTGGTAAGATAGGCCACAGGATATGAGAGTGCAGAGTTCTAGCACATAGGTGTAAGGAATTGCATCAATAAGGTACCAATAGTGGTCAGCTTCAGAATATACTTTATCCACTCCAGACCCGTCCTAATCCATAAAGTTTCCCCAACTTAGATTCGGGTATGTTAACAGTCATTCATGTTCATAGTATGCATTGTTAGATCTCTTTCTCTCATTCGAGCATATGTTTCAGTATGAGTTATCTAGTAAAGACAGTAAGTCAGTTTAGCAATGGAGCAGTCATATTTTTATTGCTTGTTTTCTCATCCTTGCATCTATTCATGCTATACAAAATCTTAGAGAAAGTAACTATTTCAAGGTAGAACCTCTTAGTAGTTGCAAGTTCAGTTCATCTCATGCATCATGCATTTGTTTTAGACTCTCGAAGTTTAGTTATAATCTTGTTCGTAGATGCCCTGTGCATCACTTAGTATCTCCGTAAGGTAAGCATTCTTAGAGGAACATAGCATCCCAAGGGGGAGATACCCCACTTTCTCTTAACGCTCTTATGCCTTAGATCCTTCAATTTCCCCTTGCATAACAAATTCAGTCTAGAACAGAGGGTACTCATAAGTTGACCATCAAGTTAGACCTCAGCTGTAAGTCAAGTATTCAGAGGTTCAGTTCAGTTCATGATGTTTAGTCCATATATCACGTAGAAGAATCAGTCATGTTCTCATGTTTCATTTCAATCTTAGTGCCTTTACCATTGCATGTTCATTCACATATTCGTGAGTCAGTTCAGTCATGTATTCACGCATCAGATATGCGTGGTTAGCATATTGGTACTTTCAGTCATGCATTCACATATCATGTCAGTCATATAATCATGCATCTGATATGCATGGATTCAACTTATCAGTTAAGCATCAAATATGCGTTCTTAGTTTGAGAAAACTCAGTTTATCAAAACACTCAGTCCTACATTCATAAATCAGCTACCCATGCATCAGATATGTATGTACAGTATGATATGCTCAGTTTTCAGTCATGTCAGCCATGAAATCATGATTAGTCATTCATGATATATATGCATCATTTTATCTTTTCTCCCCTCTCAAGCAGTCATCATTCGAGGATGAATGTTTCTAAGGGGGAGATATTGTAATACCCCAAAAAATCCAAACCAATATTAGAGCCATGTACCAAGATCATGCATAGTACATCATGGTTATTTTATAGTTTTATGAGTAGGTTAGATGTATATTAAGGCTTCAAATAACTCCCAGCTATCAAACGAATCAAAACATTCCTTACCGATTGAATTCTTGAGAAGGATATTGGTATAGTCAACTTCAGACGAGCATATCTCTCGTTATACTTGGAATTTTTGATCTCATGACCTATCAACAGATATAAATAATTGAATTAGTTTTCCAACTATACTAATTTCATTTAAATATGATATTGGAGAAAAGATTTATTCCTATTTTACTCTAGCATGTCAGGCTGGAAACTGAGTGACGATATTCGTGGTAGCTTACCACATTTATGACGCCCTACCACGAAGTTCGTTAGCCTTAGGCAGAATCCATCTCCTGTGTGACGACATTCGTGGTAGATTACCACATTTGTGATGCCCTACCATAAAGGTCATCAGCCTTAGGCAGAATCCATCTCCTGTGTGATAACATTCGTGGTAGCTTACCACATTTGTGATGCCCTACCACAAAGGTTGTCAGCCTTAGGCAGAAACCATCTCCTAAGTGACGACATTCGTGGTAGCTTACCACATTTGTGATGCCCTACCACGAAGGTCATCAGACTTAGGCAGAAACCATCAATTCCAGCTTCTGTGTGATGACATTTTTGATGGCTTACCACATTTTTGACGCCTTGTCACAAATGTCATCAGCTATTATTTTTAGCAACTGGGAATTTTTTTCATAATGGTATTTTGGTCTTTTTCCTTCACTTTCCATGACTTATAACCCTAAAGAGGCATAATTTTTCCCATTTTTCTTTAGTTAAGCATCTCAAAAACCCTCTCTTATGCTCTCAACCACAAGATTAGGGTTTCCATCAAACTCATCTCTCAAAAGTAAGATTCAAGCCTTTTTCCTAGATAATCAAGAATTAAGTTTCCCAATCCAAGAACTCTCCAAAAAATCATTAATGTTTCCTTTCTAAGGTACGCGTAGTGTTCATCTATGGATCCAATCCATTCATAGAGCTCAAGAACCATGTTGTAAATACTATTTTGTGAACTTTTTATGGTGATATGAGCATGTACATGTAAGTTTCAAGATGATATCTAGCGGTGTTTTCATGGAATATATATGCTTGTTAGTTGAAAACTATGAACCTTAGATGGTGTAAAATGGTACAAGTTATGAAACACACCTATGCCTTAAATATTGCATGCAAGGTGATCGATAAAATGCTTAGGATGCTAGAAATTCATGCTTATATGGTTCCATGATGTCTAAATGACAAGTCCATGTTAGCTATATGCTTTAATATGAATTTCATGCTTTTTATGTATTGCTATTGTTGTGGTATGAAGCATGTATGATAATGGAGATATACAATATGCACATAAAATATAGCTATGCACTCCCTACCATGCTTAATATGTTGAGGAACTACATGATGTATAATATCCTCTATTTATGATAATGTGAATTGTGGACTCCAATCTTATGATCAAGTCAGTCATGTGTGTCAGTTTCCTTCCATTGAGTCCTGGGGTTACTTGTACCCGAACAATATAGTTGTGTGCCTAGAGCCATGTCATGTTTTCATGATACTCTCAGTCAATTCATGATTTATAGAATTCAGTCAGTCATGTGACTCTGGAAAAACTCAGTAATCTCAGTAGTTCAGTATTCTCAGTAATCTCAGTGCTCAATAACCTCAGTAATCACAGTAAATCTTAGTAACTTCAGTACTCTTAATTAGTCTTCAGAACTCATTATATTCCATCCATTATCAAAATCCAGTAAACTCAGTTTTAGCTCCACTAAACAATACCACTATTTTCAGTTCAGTTAATCAGTATCAGTTTAACAAATCAGTTCAGTTAAGTTATTTAGTTCAGCCCAGTTATTTAGTTTAGTGTCTTTCAGATGGGAGTAGAATTCAGCACCGAGTGAGCCTATGGATGGGGGCTCACCCGCTAGAATAGGACTAAGACCCCCAGAATCAATCCCTAAGTTCCAGAACTATATTGCCAGCGTAGGTACGAGATTTCACCCGTTAGATAGTACAGACATACTCGGGGGTCACCCATTAGCACATTTATATGTATAGGACTGATCCCAGGAGTCACCCTCTAGATTAGGAATGACACCACATCAGATGTCTTTACTGGTGGCATGGTACTGACACCCTTACATTATGGGAAGAGATTGTACCCCAGTTAGCTTAGCTTGGGGCATGTCGATTAGATGAACACATCCCACAGTTTCAGTTACAGAATCAGGACTTTCAGACATAGTCATCTCAGGTTTGTAGTACAGATTTGGTACTGTTAGATACAGTCAATACTTACCATTGTAAATAGACTTAAAGATCACCCACTAGATAGTACTGATGTCAGACTAAGTCAAATCATCCTTATTATCAGTACACTCATGATCACCCGCTAGATAGGACTGATCTCAGATTTAGTTACTCCAAGTAGAACAGAACTCAGATAGTTCCATCAGAACTTAGATTGTCCGATACAGTCGCTTAGTATCAATTACATCGGTTAGGCCGATCATCACAGTTATATCCGTTATATCAGTTTTTTGAACTCATGTTTTAGTCATATCAATTATCAGAATTCATGATATCAGTGTTTAGCTTCAGGACTGTCAGACACAGTCAACCAGAACAGTTATTCATAATTCGAACTGTTAAAAATAGTCGTTCATCTATTCAGTATCTCAGTATCAGTACACTCATGTTGTCTGTATTCAGACTCAGTAGTCATTATCTCCACGAGTTCAGTTACAGTTATGTATGCATGTATGTATTCTCTCGTTCATATTAGTCAACATTGTTCATGCATATATCCCTTTGTATTTAGCCTACCTCACTCGTATACTCAGTATATTCAGACGTACTGTCGCATTTTCGATATGGTGCTTTCTCTTATGTTACATCATAGGTTCAGAGGCATAAGCTCCAGATCAACAGTAACATTCCAGTGTTCAGAGTTTGCAGTGAGTCCTTCTCATTCGAGGTCGATATGATTATTTATACATTTACTATTCAGTTGCTAGATGGAGTTAGTTGGAGACATGTTCCTTCAACTCCTTATTCAGTTCAGTTAGAGAATTTCAGACTAGATGTCAGATTAGAGATTCAGATCTCATTACTTTCAGTATTTATGACTTGTTTTGGTAATGTTATACCTTTTTCAGACATTTTGTTATCAAATGTTTATTCAGTTCAAACTTTATGGCCTTTCATGTTCATATTTTCGCATTTTATGTATATTATGTTGTATACAGGTACATATATCAGTCATAGGTTAGCTTGTAGTCCTTTGGGGTCATGAGCACCGTGTAGCATTCTGGTTCAGAAAATTAGGGTGTTACACTACTGATATCTGACAACTGACTGATTTCATGAGATTATGGAGATTTCCTGAGTCATAAGACTGTCTGAAGTCTAAGGATTCATAGCTTGACTGAGAGTTTCATGAAAATATGACATGGCTCTAGGCACACGGCTAATATTTTGGGTACAAGTACCCCCAGGACTCGATAGAAGGAAACTTACAAAACATGACTTTCTTGAATACATAATAATCACCATAATGCATTTACTGAAGCATTTCATCAAACATGTAATAGGCATAAGTTTGTACATATATGGGGATTTCATGACAACATGCTAGTTAGGAACTTTTCCTTCATTTAGGCATTAAATCAAACATATTGTAGGCATGGTATATGTAATCATCATTGCACAACAATTAAACATCATGGTCACATACTAATTTCATCATTCAAGGGTTTAGTCATAGGTTTGCATGAATCTATATCTATAATAATTACACCCTTATAGAAATTATCACCCAACATAGAGTAGAATTCAATTTCTCATTTATCAACATGAACAAGAACAACCCAATCATGTAATCATAAAGAAAATCCATAAATTGAAGTTGGAAAAGGGATTCTTGGACTTCATGGATGAAAGTAGTCCATGACTGAACACTATGCATACCTGGGTTGAGTTTCTTGATGTTCTTGAACTTGAAGAATTGGAAATCCCTTAGTTCTTGAAGAAGATTTGATTTTGTTCTTGGAGATTAATGTTAGAGAGAAACCCTAATATTAGTTGTAAAGTAATAATGTACCAAATTGGCTGAAATCAGATATAATTGGGTATATATATAGGTGGGTGGTAAATGAACAAAATATCCTTTTAAAAACAGCTTTAATTTGCTGAATTGGGACCTGCGACGACTCATGCGATGGTCCTTCGCTAGAGCGATGGTCCATTTTTTCGACCATCATACGTGGACCAGGGAAGGGGCTTACTGCCTAAGTAGTGATGGCCTGGGCGACGGTCCGTCGCAAGTTCGACGGTCCATCGTAAGTTCGATGGTCCATCACAAGTTCGACCGTCCATCAACCTGCCCGTCGCACCTTATCCAGAAGGTGGACTCACTGTTTCCATTGGGATGGATTGAACAACGGTCCATCGCTAGTTTGATGGTCCGTCGCCCTCACTGTCGCACCTGGGTGATTTTACTGCCTTCTGTATTTTAGCCATAACTTTTTCCTTTGATGTCGGATTTTGATGAAATTGGTATTGTTGGAAATCTAATTCAATTTTCCACATGTCAAAAAGTAAAAATCATAAAAAATACCACTGTAAAAAAGTGGATTTATCTTTTAATGTAAGTTTCTAACATTCTTGAGACAATTTCAAGCTAGGAAAAAGTATGGGGTATTACAATATCTCCCCCTTGAGAACATTCATCCTCGAATGAGACTGAGAGTGAGGGGAGAAGATAACCAATGTACATATTGAACAAGAATACTAAAACATAATCTCATGACTGATAACTGAACGTATCATACTGAACATGCATATCTGATGCATGTGTAACTGATTCATGAATGCATGACTAGGTGTTCTGATGAACTAAGTTTCTCACAATAAGAGTGCATGTTTGATGTATAATTATATAACTTAGTTGATACATGAATTCATGAATGAATATGCAATGGTATTTAATACCATGTTTATGACGAACACTGAACGTGAAACTGGGTAAGCTTAAGGAGAACTCTTACCTTGATCTTGATCTGAGTAGGCAGAGAAGAGGTGAGGATACTTGGTATGCATGTCTGCTTCTGTTTCCCAAGTAGCTCCCTCGACAGACTGATTTCGCCAAAGAACTTTAACTAGATAGACTTCTTTGTTCCTCAGTCTATGAGTCTGATAGTCTAGGATTTCAACTGGAATCTCTTCAGAAGAGAGGTTGTTATAAACATAGATGCTCTAAATAGGGACTACAACTGCTAGGTCACCTATACATTTCTTGAGCAAAGAGACATAGAAAACTGGATGAACTGAGGCTAAATCTGAAGGCAAATTGAGCTCATAAGGTACCTTGCCAAAGCGACTGAAAATCTTTAAGGGACCGACATATCGGGGACTGAGCTTTTCCTTCTTGCCGAACCTCTTCACTCCTTTCATGGGAGAGATCTTTAGATAGACATAGTCACCGATCTCAAACTCGAGATCTTTTCTATGAATATCTGCATAAGACTTCTGTCGGATCTGAGTAGCCCGGAGTCTTTCTCTGATCAACTGGACTTTCTCTAAGGCGTTGAATACCAAGTCAGGCCATATAACTGAGGCCTAACTAACTTTGAACCAACCAATTAGATATCTACATCTCCTACCGTAGAGAGCTTCGAATGCAGCTATGTGAATACTGGAATGATAGTTATTGTTGTATGCAAACTCAGTCAAAGGCAAGTGGTCATCCCAACTAACCTTGAAATCAATTGCACACTCCTTTAGCATATTTTCTAAAGTCTAAATGGTCCTTTCTTCTTGACCATCTGTCTGGGGATGAAAGGTTGTACTAAGATGAACTTGGGTACCAAGACCCTTTTGGAATGCTTTCCAGAAATGAGAGGTCAACTGGGTACCTCTTTCTGAGATAATAGATAGAGAAACACCGTGAAATCTGACCAACTCCCTGATGTAGAGTTTGGCATAATCCTCGGCTAAATATGAGGTATGGACTAGAATAAAATGGGTTGATTTGGTAATTCTGTCTATGATGACCCAAACTGAATCATGTTGATGACGAGTTTGAGGCAATCCGATCACGAAGTCCATGTTCACTTCTTCCCACTTCCAAGTAGGAATAATGAACTCCTTCATAGGACCACTAGGTTTTTGATGCTCTATCTTAACCTGCTAACATGTAGAGCACTTAGCCACAAACTCTGCAACATCTCTCTTTATCCCACTCCACCAATAGACTTCTCGCAAGTTATAGTACATCTTTGTGTCCCCTGGATGAATAGAGTAGCATTCACCATGCGCTTCTGCAAGAATTCTCTACCTTAAGTTATCTACAGCTGGAACACATAGACGGCCCTGACAACGCAGGACACTATCTCCTCCTTGGGAAAAACCTCTACTTTCTGATCCAGAACTGACTCTTTCAACTTGACAAGGTTGGGATCTCTATCTTTCCTTTCTTTCACCTAAGAAACTAGAGATGATTCTGAACTACTCTGAACCCTTATATTACCCACCTCTGTATCGACTAAGAGAATACCTAGACTTGAAAACTGATGGACTTCTTGGGCTAGCTCCTTCTTACTATCTTTGACATTTGCAACATTACCCATCGACATTCTACTGAGAGCGTCGCCCACTATATTGGCCTTTCCTGGATAATAAAGGATACTCATGTCATAATCTTTTAAGAGCTCTAACCACCTCCTCTGACGAAGATTGAGATCTTGCTGAGAAAAGACATACTGAAGACTCTTATGATCTATGAACACATCTACATGAACACCATATAGGTAATGCCTCCAAATATTTAAGGAAAATACAACAGCTACTAACTCAAGATCATGAGTAGGGTAATTCTTCTCATGGGCATTAAGTTGTCTGGAGGTGTAGGTTATGACCTTACCATATTGCATGAGGACACAACCTAAACCCACTCTGGATACATCACAATACATTATGAACCTATCTAAACCATCTGGTAATGCTAGAACTGGAGCTGAGGTGAGTCGAGTCTTCAAATCCTAAAAACTCTTCTCGCAAGGATCTGACCACTGGAACTTGAATTTCTTCTGAGTCAATCTGGACATAGGGGATGCAATAGAAGAAAATCCCTCAACGAATCACCTGTAATATCCAACCAAACCCAAGAAACTCCTAATATCTGATAGAGAGACAAGGAGAGGCCAGTTTCTTACTGCTTCGATCTTTTGAGGATCTACTCTAACGCAAACACAGGAAATGATATGACCAAGGAATGCTATTGACCTTAGACAAAACTCGCACTTACTAAATTTGGTGAATCGATGATGATCTCTTAGAGTATGAAGTACTGTTCTAAGATGATCTGCATGATCTCGCTCACTGCAAAAATAAACCAAAATATCATCTATGAAGACTATGACGAATATTTCCAAGTACTGCTTGAACACACAGTTCATCAAGTCCATAAAAGTGGCTGGGGAATTGGTAAGACCAAATAACATAACTAAGAATTCAAAGTGACCATACCGAGTATGGAAAGCTATTTTCAGAATGTCAGCTATTTTTGGAATGTCACATTCTCAGACTCTGAGCTGATGATAGCAAGATCTGACGTCTATCTTGGAGAAATATCTAGCACCGTGAAGTTGGTCAAACAAGTCATCGATTCTAGGAAGAGGATACTTGTTCTTGACCATGACTTTATTAAGTTGATGGTAATCAATGCACATTCTGAGAGAATCGTCTTTCTTGCACACAAATAAGACTGGTGCGCCCCATGGGGAAATGTTGGGTCTGATGAATCTCTTATCTAAGAGATCCTTCAACTGCTCTTTTAGTTATTTGAGTTCTATTGGTGCCATTCTTTATGGAGGAATAATGATAGCCTAAGTATTTGGAAGAAGATCAATACCAAAGTCTATTTCCCTTTCGGGAGGAATTCCTGGAAGATCTTCGAGAAAAATATCTGAATATTCATTTACAACTGGAACTGATTCAAGACTGGGTGTCTCAGAACTGGAATCCTTAACATGAACAAGATGATAGACATATTCTCTAGATATCATTTTCCGTGCCCAAAGGTAGGAAACAACCTGACCCTTGAAAGCGGATACACTACCCTCCTACTCAAGGACGGGTTTATTCGAAAACTCAATTTGGATTATTCATTTTCTGCAGTCGACTGTGGCATAGAAGGAAAAAATCCAATCCATGCCGAGAATGACATCAAAATCAGTCATCTCTAATTTGACTAAGTCTGCTGAGGTAACTTTCTGAAGTATCATAATCGGGCAATTCCTGTATACCCGCCAAGCTATGATGGTTTTACCCAATGGGGTAGAGACTGAAAAGGGTTCTGCTAGAATTTTGGGACTGACTCTAAAATTGATTTCTATATAAGGAGTGACAAAAGAAAAAGAAACTCCTGGATCTAGAAAAGCATAAACATGTACATGAAAGATCTATAATGTATCGGTAACCACATCAGGAGAATTTTCCTGATCTTGTTGGGACTGAAGAGCATAGAGACAATTTGGGTGTTACCCACTAGTAGCACTGAAGGTGGCACCCTGCTGATATGGGCGACCAGACTGAGCTGAGGAGTGATTCTGTTGACCCTGAGGACCTGTCTAAGGATAGTATCTAACTCTGTGGATTGTCTTTCCATATCTAAAAAATACGACTTCCAACTCTGTAAATATCGTGATGGTGCTTTCCACAAGTATGGCATAGAGTATAGGTACGGGCACTGCTAACACTACCCTGGGACTTAGATCCTGGTGATCTATCTTTGTTGTCTTCTATGAACTTAGGAACAGGAGCCCTGGTTGAAGAAGGAGCTAGAATTGATTGCTTAGGATGAAACTGAGAACAATTTTCTCCTTCTGACTTAGGCTGAGCAAAGTTGAAACTACCTGTCTTCGCTCTCTTATTATGTTTCTCCCTCATCTTAATCTTCTGCTCTTCTATCTATAAAGAATAAGTCATGAGCCTTGCTAAAGTCATGCCACTATTTAGCATGGTGGATCTACACTCATTAACCATGCTATCATTCACCTCTGAAATGAACTTACTAATCCTGGCCCTGCTATCTGCAACGACATGAGGGGCATATCTGGCATATTGCCCTGCCTGAGGTTGATGAATTCTAGCACCTTAGCTTCTCTAAGATCTAGGGGAAAGAATCTATCAAGGAATTCTAAATAAAACTCCTCCCACTCAACTGACCCTACATCGTCTTCCCTCTCTGACTTCCACTGCTTGAACCAAGTATGAGCCACATCCTACAATTGTTATGCAGCTAGCTCAGCACTCTCACTTGACGTAAACCCCATTATGTCTGTAACCTTCTTTAGCTGATCTAGGAATTCTTGAGGGTCCTCATCTATCTTAGACCCAAAAAAGGATGGAGGATTCATTTGGGTGATGTCCCGAATCCTGGCTGCAACTGAATTGGACACTGGGTTGGCCGAAACGACAACTGATCGTTTATTCTGAGCAAGAGTAGTGAATGCAACCCTAAACTCTGCATGAAAAACATATTCTTCCAAGGGATCTTCTTGGACAGGCTGGGTTCTTCTCTTGGGAGGCATGCTCTGAAATAAGGAGGAGAAATAGATTACACTGAGAGATTGACTTGAGATTATGCTCACTGGCATGACATGAATACTGAAAGAAGGGAAACTATTCCTAAAACATCTTATAGCCTCCTGCACATAAATGTGGCGTGCAACACACACATGTACAAGACTCTACTAGATGCGGCTTTCAGACTTCCTAGGACTCTTTTGAACCTTAGGCTCTGATACCAAGTTTGTAACGCCCCAAATCTAGTAACCGGAACATTACACGGTGCTCATGACCCCAAAGGACCACAAGATAACCCGTGACTGATATATGTACCTGTACACTACATACATACTATATAATGCAGAAACATAGGATGAAAGGCCACAAGGTTCAAAACTGTAACATAAGATTTGATAAATCATAACATATGGATTAGGAATGAAATACCCAGAAATAAATTGAAATAAGCTATCTGAACATATTGTAGTTGGAGAAGCCTCTAAACATGACTGTCTGAATAAGGAGTTGATGGGACATATCCCTAACTAACTCCAACTAAAAAACTAATTAACGAGATAATAAAATAATAATTATGTCCTCAAAAGATGAGGACTCACTTCTAACTCTAACTGCTGAGAATGGAATCTACTGATGCTCTGGAACTCATGTCTCTGAACCTATGGTATAAGACACCATAGTGAAAATGCATCAGTACTTTGAATGTAATGGTATGCATGTGAGGTAAGCTAAATACATGGGGTTCATATTCATAAACAAATATAATGACAAACTGACTATCATGAGCATGAGAATACATGCATGAGACATAAAAATTGACACTGATACCGTGATAACATGATTACTAAATCTGAATACTATTAACATGATATACTGATAACTGATATAACTGATAACATTAGTGACTGTATCTAACAGTCCTGAATTTGAAGGAACTAGCTGAGTTCCATACAGTATCTAAATTAATTGCATCTGACAGTCCTAAAATCTAAAGAACTATCTGAGTTCTTGACTGATACTGATACTGAAACTATGGGAAGTATTCATCTAACTGACATTCCCCAAATGATACATTATAGCTTAATTGGGGTCCAATCTGTGCCCTGATTGGAAGGGTGCCAATACTGTGCCACCAGTAAGGACAACATGTTAGTGACCCTAATATAACAGGTAACTCTAATGAGAATGGTGGTAACCCTCATATAGAAGGTTAAGCTACCTTATCTACCCTCATATAGCAGGCTATGATGTCTCAAACTATGCTAGCTACATAGTTCTCGAACGCAAGGATTGCTTCTAAGAATCACACCCTTATATAAAAGTGAGTTCCCACCCTTTAGTTCACTCGATGCTAATTTCTACTCCCATCTGAATAGACACTAAACATAACTGAACATTAGCTGAGTTATTGAATTCCATTAACTAACGAAATACTAATGATATCTAACAACTGATTGAGTTCATGAGATCATGGAGATTTCCTAAGTCATAAGACTGTTTGAAGTATAAGGATTCATAGCTTAACTGAGAGTATCGTTAAAACATGACATGGCTCTAGGCACACAACTAATGTTTCAGGTACAAGTACCCCCAAGACTCGATAGAAAGAAACTTACAAAGCATGACTTTCCTGAATACATATTAATCACCATAATGCACTTACTGAAGTATTTCATCAAACATGTAATACGCATAAGCTTGTACATACATGGGGATTTCATGACAACATGCTAGTTAGGCACTTTTATTTCATTTAGGAATTAAATCAAATATATTGTAGGCATGGTACAGATAAACATCATTGCACAACAATTAAACATCATGGTTACATGCTTATTTCATCATTCAAGGGTTTAGTCATAGGTTTGCATGAATCTATATCTATAATAATTAAACCCTCATACAAATTATCACCCAACATGGAGTAGAATTCAATTTCTCATTTATCAATATTTATAAGAACATCCCAATCATGAAATCATAAAGAAAATCCATAACTTGAAGTTGGAAAAGGGATTCTTGGACTTTATGGACGAAAGGAGTTCATGAATGAATACTATGCATACATGGGTTGAGTTTCTTAATGTTCATGAACTTGAAGAATTGGAAATTCCTTAGTTCTTGAAGAAGATTGGATTTTGTTCTTGGAGATTAATGTTAGAGAGAAACCCTAATATTGTTTGTGAAGTAATAATGAACCAAAATGGCTAAAATCGGATATAATTGGGTATATATATAGGCGGGTGGTAAATGACCAAAATACCCTTTTAAAAATGGCTTTAATTTGCTGAATCGGGACCTGCGACAGCTCGTGCGATGGTCCTTCACTAGAGCGATGGACCGTCATTTAGACCGTCATACATGGACCAGGGAAGGGGCACACTACCTAAGTAGCAACGGCCTGGGCGATGGTCCATTGCAAGTTCAATGGTCCGTTAACCTGTCCGTCGCACCTTATCGAGAAGGTGGCCTCACTACTTACCTTATGATGTCTAGAGCGACGGTCTGTCGCTAGTCCAACGGTCCATCGGCCTCACCGTCGCACCTGGGCGGTTTTACTGCCTTCTATATTTTGGCCATAACTTTCTCCTCTGATGTCGGATTTTAATGAAATTGGTATCATTGGAAAGATAATTCAATTTCCCACATGAAAAAATGAAAATATAAAAAAAAACCATATTTACAAAAGTGGATTCATCTTTCAAAGTATGTTTCTAACATGCTTGAGATGATTTCAAGCTAGAAAAAAGTACGGGGTATTATAGACTAGAGAAGGAGAGATGATTACAAGGATAAGAGTGGCATTTATGTTACACTAGGAAACCTTGATGTTGAATCTGAGAGTTTGAGAATAGATGTATTTCTTACAATGCTTTTGAAGGGTTCAAAGAGACAAAAAAGTCACCTTAAGGACATTAAAGCAGATATTTCAGGGTTGATTGAGAAAGTAGAGTCGTATGCCACCATAATTAAGAAGCTTGAGCAATAGTGTGGATAGATATCTGCCACATTGAATTAGCACCAATGGAGCATTATTTATTGTAATATTATTCAGAATCCAAAGAATGACAATCACAGCCTAGACATCACCACTAGATTTGTTAAGGCTATGATTGATCCACCTATTCCTGTCATTGATGATATAAGGAATGATACGATGGACTTTAATAATACAGATGGAATGAAATAAGAAACATTTTTGACTAACAATGAGGCATATCAGAAACCTACAGTTATAAAGAAATAAGCTAATAATAATAAAGGAAAGGGTAAGAAGGTCGCACCACTATTGAAGCCCATTCTATGACCTCCACCTTTTCTCTAAAGGTTGAAGAAGAAATATAAAGAAGGAAAGCATAAGAAGTTTATGTACATATTAAAAGAGTTGTTTGTGAATGTCCCTCTTGTGGAAGCTTTAGAGCATATGCCTGGTTATACTAAATTCATGAAGGATTTAGTGACTAAGAAGTGGACGGCGAGTTTTAAGATTGCTGATAATATGCACTACTGTAGTGACATTGCATCACAATCTTCAGCTGAGAGAAAAGTGGATTTTAGAGATTTCATTAATCCTTGTGCCATTGGGTCCTTTAATTTTGCATGAGCATTATGTGATCTAGGAGCTAGCATTAACTTGATGTTTCTAGTCATCTACAAGTAGTTTAGGTTGGGATCACCTAGACCAAACTCTATGTGACTTTTGATGGTAGATTGCACTATTAAAAATGGTTGGTATATTGTGTGATGTGTTGGTGAAAGTAGTTTCTTTTATATTCCAAATGATTTTGTGATTCTCGATTGCAAGGTTGATTTTGATATCCTTATCATCTTGGGAAGGCCTTTCACAGCCATGGGTAGAGTACTGGTAGACATGGTGATGGGATAGATGAAATTTAGAGTAGGTCATATTTAATGTGAGTCTTTCAATGAGGAAACCTAAACATATATGGGTAGTTTCTATGATAGACACTGTAGATAAAGATGTGTTGGTTGTACCATTGAGAAGAGGCTTAGTGTTGAGGCACTGGAAGCCGTGATCATGAATTTCGATATTGATGGCATTGATGAGTATTATGAGATGGTGAGTGCACTTGTCAGTAGAGGTTCGTATTCTTATGCACTGAAAATGTTGGAACTTGATTTTAAAAATAGAGCAACTCCTCCGGTAAGACCATCTATTAAGGATGCACCAATCTTAAAACTGAAGTCCCTCCCCAATCATTTTTATTATGTATTCTTAGGCACAAAAAATAGCTTGTTGGTTATTATTGCAGCAGATTTGTTAAAGTCTCATTGTGGCCTTGATATCTGTAATACCTCATAGTTTTCCTAGCTTGAATTCGTTCCTATATTATTAAGGAATAGCTTCCAAAATGAAAAATATTTATTTAGTGTAGAATTTTCCATATTTATATATCCCATTGTGTGGGAAATTGAATAATCTTTCCATCGATACCAAATTCGCCAGAATCTGATGCTCGGTTGAGGAGTTAGAAGATTTTTAAGTTGACAGTGTCCCACCTGAGCAACCACCGCAGTCGAAACCAGTAGCCCAATGTGATACTGGAGCATCGCGCCAGTGGACAAAATGGCATTCCAAAGAGGCATCATTATTGTGGTGCGGCAAAAATGGCATTCCAAAAAGGCATCGCAATTGTGGTGCGTCGCGGTGAAGGCCCAGTTCTCACTCGTCCTTTTCCATTGATCCACCATGATAGTGGCGCATCGCGGTGGCCTATTAAATTGGGATTTTTTCTTTCTTTTCTAGTTCCATTTCGAAGTTTAATAGGGGCATTTTGGTCAATCACCAAGGCCCCAATTCTCGTAAAACACAACATTAAGCATATTCCAAAGCACTTTATGCTTCTTTTATCAATTTTCTCTCAAAACAAAATGCTAGAACTCAAGAGCTTCTTCTCCAAGAAATTGAACCCTCCATAGTTTATACAAGAAAGCTCTAAATTGAGGATTCCCAAGACAAGATAATCAAGAAATCATCATCAAGAACTCAAATAGGAATCAATAATTCAAGTTTCTTCACCTAATCATCAATCAAGGTATGTGGAGTTTTTCAACAAGGATAATCCTTTCATCTTTGTGCCCAAAACTTATTTTAATTATAAATTTACTGAATTTTATGTGATTTTCCATGAAATTAAAGTTAGGGTTTACACCCAATATGGCTATTTATGAGATTATGAGATTTCAAGGCATTTAGAAGTTGAATTGCATGTCTATGTTCATATTTTCATGCATATTGCAGAAATTTTCAGATTCTAAGTTAATTTATAAATATTTACATTACCAAGCATGAATATTATGATGTTTTAACATGAGTTTGATGCATGGGTTATTAAGCCCTAATTAAAGATTGTTATTTCAAGGTTGATTGTGCTATGAGAACTTTATGACTAGATTCTTTTCAAATTATTGATAAAGATTTAACCTTTTGGTCTCAAGAATGGATATGAAATCCACTTTACAGATTCAGATTACAGATTTAGCTTTACAGATATACAGTTGGTTTTTATTATAAACCATTATACTATTTTAGAAGTGGATTTCCATCAGAATGAGAATACATATTTAATGGGTACTTACCACCGAGATAGGTACATTACTACAATTTTATACCCCAGAACTACGTGCCAATATAGGATTTAGATTGTTTCCACTTTTACATGGATGATAGATATATGATCACTTATTTAGGTTATACTCCCTGGAAAGAGTATGAATCCTCTCCCCAACGTGAGAATTCCTCCTTAGGGGGACAAGAACGTTGGAATCCATGAATGCTCAAATGGTTTATGTCGGTTAGAAGAATCTCCCATGCAGAATAAGTTTTCAGAATTCTAAAACCTTAAGATAAAATATTTTCCTTACAGCTTAATGGTAAAGATTTTCAGAATAGTTTCTCAGAAAAGAATGACAAAAAGATTTTAGAAAACTAAGTATAAAGGATCACAAAGTTTACTCAGATTATGCTTTACAGAAAGATATTATCTATAGATTTCAGCCTTCTGATTTCAGAATTAAGAGTGAGTCTTTTCTACACTTAGATAGTATGATTTAAAGAGAGAATACAAGTACAACTTTTAGAACTAAATGTTATAACTCACTAGATTTAAACAGTATGATTTGCTATTCATGATTTTAGATTTCAGTATTTTAGATATTCCAATTTATGTGAGTCATTTACATTTAGCATGCATTGTTTTAAAAATTATGATGATGAGATGATGTTTCTACTTATGCATTCACCACCACATACTTAGTACATCCTCAAAGTACTAATTATTCGTTTATGTTCTACATTATCTCATAATATAGGTATTAGTTCAGCTGTAGCACGCATACCATATTCAAACTGTTTGCAGCTTTCAGTCAGCAGGTGATGAGTCCTGTTGATTCAAGGGCATGAGTCAGTCATATAGTATGAGCTGTATTTTATCTTATTCATTCAGTCATATTGATTTAGGATAGATGGGGGTCATGTCCCAGCTACCTATAGTCAATACTAGTAGAGGCTTCATAGATAGTCAGTAGAGTTAATGTATTTGATTCCAGTATTGTTTTGTAAAAGAAGAGTTGAAATCATTTTAATTTTTTTGTGTGTTGTTCAGGTTCAGAAAAGAGTACTTATTTCATTCAGAATTGTGTATTTTATTCATTTGCTTATGAGTTATTCTAGTTGAAGGTTATCTTAGGGTCACTTATGGCCCTAAGCACCATGTGACATCTCGGAACCCATTTTTGGGGCATTAAAAACTTGGTATAAGAGAACAAGGTTCAAGTGTCCTAGGGTGTCTATGAAGCTGTGTCTAGTAGAGTCTTTCAGAACATTATGGAGACGTCTGTAATTTTCTTCGAAAGGCTACAAGGCATTTAAGAAAAATTTCCCTCATTTCATACTCTAAATCGTGTTGTAAAGTTATTTCTTCAGAAAATCTTATCTACTCGTGTGTTACCCCAAAATTCTTTATCTATGACTTATTATTGAGATAACACGATTATCCAATTTTTAATTTTCTCCCCATACAATGCTTTTATATTTACCATCAGTAATCTCAGAAGTCATACCAAAGGGCTTGAGAGGAGATCTGTAGTGTGTCATAAGTCCTTCAAGTTGAAAGTTATATCCTCATCCCTATGAGTTGTTCAGTTGAGATAGAATTAGATATATATCTAGATTCCTCATTATTCCTTCAATACAGATAGTACTCATAAGAGGAGATAGTATAAACCTAGACTATTAAATAAAGTGTGTATTCGAGGGGTATTATGAACTTCAGTGTTATGATTTACGAATAGTAGAACCCTATTACAGTTGGAAGTATGGGTATTGAAGAGTAGTGACAAGAAAAGTGGAAATGACTATTGATAGAAATTATAGAGATAAACTTAGGCATGTTGCTGAGTTTTGTTAAGGTGATTATGTCCTTGCGTTCTAGTTTGGTGGAAGGCAGAGAAAAAGTTATTAGTTAAGGAAAAATTATTGTTTGCTTGAAGTACATAAATAGTTATTGATGGTATTTATTATAATTGAAAAGTATAGGATATTAATAAAGTATTTGGTGATTGAGTACCATTAATTTAGGTATATAGAAGGGCAAATAGTAGTGATGTGAAGAAGTAGTATGTGCTAATGGATTATAATGAGATAGGTCATATCATTTTGACCGATTTCTATTATTATGAGGATCTAGTGGACTAGTGTTTCTTGATGATTTATTTTATAGCTTCCAAGTGAGAATGGTATGTAAGGTGGATTGTTAAATTATGTTTAGCACTATACATAAGTTTGAACAGTTGTTGGTCATCGAGGTGGACGTATGATTTCCTTAGTTAGTGGTTCTAGTTATATGGAAGTGATCTAGTAGGCTTGAACAATATGTGCAAGTGTTTGAGTCTATTTTAATTCATAATTAAGTATGATGTTGTATGTATGATGAAGAAGTATGCCCAAGGTGATATGGGGTTGCATTATATTCTAAGGTTATAATATGTTGCGTCTGGTTAGTAGTACCATTGAGTTATGGATAGATGATGTTGAGCCCGGTTGGTATGATCCTAATTCTCATGGGTTAGAAATATAAGATTAGAAATGCGATATTAGTAGTCTATGATGAAAGCAGTAGGTTTTTTAAAGGTTGAAGATATCCATGTTAAGTGTTAGAATTTAAGTTTGAATCTTTGAAGATTGAGCAAATAGAAATAAGAGTTGAAGCTCTAGAAGGTGTGAACTTAGGATGTGGTGATACTCATGAATATTCTAAGTTAGTAAGTGTTCAATATATTATATGATAATTAATGGGGATGCATAAAGATAGAGTCGTACCTCAGAAGGAAGTATTAGAAGTGGGTTTTACACTTTCAGGTGTAATATTTCAGAGTAAGTTTATTATTTGTGTGTATCGTTGTGTTCCAAACTCTAAAGTGCAGTGAGTGTAGTCCATTTTATAGTTTAGTAAAGGGTTCCTCAGACTTAGAATGATGGCTTAAACCTAAGGAGGAGATCATAGAACGAGTGACCAAGTCAAGCTCTTAGATTCTAGTAGTGATGCCAGTATGTTATAGAAAATCAGAGAGTGGGGGTGAGGCTCAACCCATTCTTATTTCAATATTGGTATTTCAGATATCCCAATATCTACTCATGCCTTACGTGTTAGTTCCATAATTAGAGTTCATGTTCATATATGTAATAGAGGATCATGTACTCTCCCAGTTCCTAGTACGAGGATTTCTAGTTCATTCAGCAGTTGGAATCATATTCCATAAAGCTATGAAATCCCAAATTCAGGTCATGCATCTCATGACACGCACTCATGATTTATAGTATGTTCAGTTCTAGTACTCATGCAACACTCTTAGTGACCAGCGAATTTTAGACTTATATCATGTATATCCTCAGATTTGATCTCTTTAATGAATCCATGTCGTGAACACTCTTTTCCCCAGGCCTCGGTAAAGTGTTAAGTTATTCTTGGTATCTCTTCATGTTTCATGCCCTAGTATTCCCAGGCTTTTAGTGAGGTTCCTTTAGGTCAAGATAGTGTTGATGAACAGTTGTGTAGATTGGAGAGAGTAATTATGTTATATTGGGAAAGATGGTTGTATGCTAGTTTTATGTAAGTCTATAAATGAAGAAATTTTGAGGTAAATTTTTTTTATGTATGACATAGTTAGTTGAGAATATTTCTATACATTTCTTCCTAGGATTAGTACATGGAAGTTGTTATTGATAGAGGTATTAGAGAATATGAGAAAGATGCTCTTATGGATATTTGTTTAGAAGTGCATATGTGGTTATGAAGATAGGCTTGAATGTCATGTTGGTGTATAAAAGGATGGGTTGTGGTGCATTAATGAATTTCTAGTAAGAGGTTGAATTTGGTTATTAAAGTGGTAAGAAGAATCGTCCTCGAGTGAGTAGTCATGACAATGCTTGGTGTATTGAATCCATGGTTTCGATTAGTATTATGGTGTTATGTGTAGTACCTTGTGATTCCAAGTTAGGCTTGACCATGATGAGAGTATTTAGTTTAGTTTAGACTCTTGTAGATGGATTTATCAATGCCCATGTGAGAATTATAAGTTGAATCAAGCGAGTATGGATTTTCAGGGGAATAGTATAGTTGAGGGAGTGTTTGAGAAGTGTTACTAAGCTTGAAAGTAAGAAGTTGCATTGCTTAAGGCCTAATAATTCTGTCCTAGCTTATGATTTATAGATCTATGTTCCATGCTATAGAGTAATAGCAATGTTGTGATTTCTCATTTAGATGTTTTGTTCAGATGATGCCCAAAGTTCATTTCTCCCTAATATCATTAGAAATTTCTTAGAGAAGTGTTGAAGAGATACTCCATCTGGGTATGAGCATTGATACGCCTAAATTACACCTCTTTTATGAGAGAGTAAGCGGCCGTTGTTAAATATATAACCCAACTAGGTTGGGGTCGAATCCCACAGGGAATAAGGAGTCAATCAAGTCTATTTGTGATTAAAATGACTGATAGATAATGGTTTCCTTTAATTGGGGGTTTTATCAATGAAATGATGATTAAAGTTTCTACTTGCTTTAGAACTCAAAGCTAAAATTTCAATGGTTCAAATCAATGATAGAGAAAAACTAAGGTTGTTATCACTATGATTATTAATCCACATTGAATAATAATCGTAGTATTGGGTTCTCATGACTTGTGGGAAACATCAAATTATCAGTATCGACAGTCCATCTAAGTGTTTCTCAACCAACCTAGATGTTGTGCTCCCTAATTCTCTTGAACTTAGGAAAACCTTCAATTCACACTAATTTTATATCAAGTTGATTAATCTTGTTACAACATTAATCATTATATGGAAAATTAACCTTCCCAAATCCTCATTGATAATTCACTACCTTTAGTTTATTTCTCAGTTCAAGCAAGCAAACATAAGGCTAGATCTAATGTTTGCAACCAATAGAAAACAATCATTACAAAGGAATTATCAAGATGTTCCCACAATCACTCAAACCCTAACCAACTATTAAATCCATAGAGGAATAATCATAGATCCCACAACCCTAGTTATGGGTTTAGTTCCACATGAGAAAGCAAGAGATAGCAAAAATTGTATTCCTCATTTAGAGAAATTAAACTTACAAAAGATGAAGTCTGAAGTTGATTCTCTTCCAAGTTCAAGAAAAAGTTCCCAAAACCCAATAACAGAGTTGAAAATTGAATTCGGAATTAAGAGGCCCAAAAAGAGGTGACTTTGCCTTTGGAATAAGTTCCAGATACTGAATAAAACCCTAAAAGTTGCTATTTATATCTATAACTTAAAGGAAATTCGAAACTAAAATTTCAAATTTTCGCTCCTCTAGCTGACGACATTTGTGACGACTCATCACAAATTTGATGACATGTGTGATGACATGTGTGGCGACTTATCAGGAGTCTGATGACTTACCAGAAAATTTCCTCAACTCCTCTTCAAATTCTATGTTTGCTGCCTTCGGCTGATGACAAGTCCTGACAGCTTATCAGGAAGTTGACGACTTATCAGAAAATGTCGTCAGAAATGCTTCACCTTTCTTGCTCTCTGCCTATGTGAGACGACATGTTCTGATATCTTATTACAGATCTGATATCTTATAAGACCAAGTCATCGAAAAAAATCTTCAAAACTTAATTTCTCGCATCGTTCACCAAAAATCATCCTTCTCAACATAGCTTTCCTATATGTTCATGCATCTTGACTTTCCTATAAAATCACATGAAATACCATAAAAAACAACGATAGTTACTTAAGAATTTACAATTATTCCAAGTTAAAAGTCTTAAATGTGCTAACAGAAGGCCAGTACATCAACATCCTCAACTTAAAACAATTGTTTGTCCTCAATTAACTACATAACACCATACTACGATGCTTAACTAAGAGAAACATAAGATACCTATGACTGTTGATTATCAATTTTAACTCAACACACATTACCCTCTCCATGTTTAATCACTCTAAACCCAGCTATGTATATCAATAAAGATCAACAATGTGATAGAAAGGAATCAAGATATGGCATCAAATTTGCAACATTAACCATGCATATATACAAGTTATACTACCCAAACAAGTAAGCAGCTAGCAATACAACCGATGTTCCCTTCTAACAAAGAAATCCCTCTTCACTCATATATTAAATCAAGCACGTAAATGTAGGAACAATCAAGAGAAACTCACTTTCAGAAAGAAGTTCCAGTCAATGTATGCCAAATACCATAAGCTTGCCCTTATTTTCATCACCGAGGCTTTCAGACAGTTAACCTAGGATCACTATAGGACTTTTCTTCAGCATGTAATGTAGGCTTGGGGCTGGTATGATGTGGAAGGATATTTAAAGTGACTAAGCCTCCTTGGCACTACACTATTTTTGGGGTCTCACTTATCAACCTTTAACTTATTTATCCCTTTCTTTATTGAAGCAAATTTAGGCTGGATGCGGTCCTTTAGTCTTTTATTTTCTCTTTTTCATAATATTTCCTTTCTTATTCTATTTCTACCATACCTAGCCTTACATTTTTTTTCTTCATACTCACTTTACATCATGCACCCCTATGATAGCCACCCTCAACTTAGGCGATTTACCTAAGTCAAAGTAATCAATTCCCAGGGAGGACCAGGGCCAAAACAAGTTCATTGTGATCCAAGTGGGAAGGTGATAGGTATAATAATAAAAGAATATAGGCATTCAGGCTCAAAATCATGATCAAGGGATATTATTCAAACATGGAAGGTCATTTAGGCTAAAAGTGGACTAATATAAAAAATGGCCTATGATCCTTTCCTAACCACTCTCCTACAACCAAGGCAAGACCAACCGAGAAAGTTCTGGATTTGACACACAACGAGAACTAGGTAGTAGCTTACAAACTCATGGCACAAAGGTACATCATAAGTTACTACCTATCTGGTTTATGCAATTGTTAACAATGATTATCATATCCCTAATACCAATGCCATAAAAAGATTCACAGTAGTTGCATATAGATGCACATCACACAGTTACAAAATAGACAATTGGAGAGGTATTTATCATTCCCTAAAATAAACAACAAAAAAAAATATGTCAACTGCCCCAGATACTTAATTCTCTCCCAATTAACCACAACACATCACAAAACCAAACACAGTACGCCTAAACATACCGGCTCTACTAGGAACAAGAATCCGAGGAAAAGAGGCACGAAAAGAAAAACCTCAAGAGGACATCAACACCCACAAGTAGTCTCACCCTCAACTTAAAATCATGCATTGACCCCAATGCATCAAACTAAAACAAGAGAGTTAGAAACATACCGGTGGAACCATAGGTACAGAGATCTGCTGTCAATCAGATAATAGAAATACAAACAACAAGATGCCTTGGGTTGCCTCCCAAGAAACACCTGATTTAATGTCGCGGTACGACTCGATTATCTTGACTACTCAGAATTCATCAAGATACCTTGGAAGTGCTTCATCCCTAGTACTTTTGGTGCATCTTTCCCATCTTTATAGAATAAATCAACGATCGAGAATACACTCATCTCCTTCTGTTGTTTCATGGATTGATGCACTTCAAAACAAACTTCTTTCCCGTTAAGCCTAAAATTTAACTTATTCAGCTCCATGTCAACTAACACTCTCCCAGTTGCTAGGAACGGTCTGCCCAAAATTATTGGCACTTCGAAGTCTACTTCATAATCAAGTATCACAAAGTTAGCAGGGAATATAAAATTAGCCACCTTTACAAGTACATCATGTAGCATACCGATCGACCTTTTCACAGACCTGTCTGCTATAACTAGTCTTATGTTGGTGGGTGTGGGGTCTCCCAAACCCAACTTTTTTATAAACAGCTAGTGACATCAGATTAATGCTCGCTCCCAGATTATATAAGGCCTTAGAAAATTCTAGAGATCCAATCGTACAAGGAATAGTAAATGCTCCTGGGTCTGCCTTTTTCTGTACCAAGGACCTTATAGAAATAGTACAACAATAATGGAGATTATCCACTGGTTCGTAGCTCACTGGTCTTTTCTTCATAACAAGATCCTTCATAAATTTAGCATATCCTGGCATTTTCTCAAGTGCTTCAACTAAAGGCACATTCACTGTCAATTGCTTCAACATAGCCATGAATTTGTTAAACTTGCCTTCATCTTTTTTCTTCTTTAATCATTGTGGAAATAAGGATAGTGGCCTTGGTATTTCAACTGGGGCAACTTTTACCTCCTTTCTTTTGCCTCGCTCCATATCACTAATATGTTTTGGCTTAGGTGGTTGTTCCACTTCCACACTCTTTTTTTCCAGACTTCCCAACTCTACATGCACCACTGAAGATTCATCAACCATCTCCCAATCTATTTTGACTTCATCAGTATGAGAGAATGCCCCCAATCCTAGACTAGATAACATCTTACCTATCCTATTGGTAATAGCCATACATAATCCATCTATCCTTGAATTCTGAACTGTATCACTTGGTAGATTCTCATTCTATCTTTGGTTGAATATTGTGGATAATTGGCTCATCTGCTTCTCTAGTTGTTTAATAGCATTTGAGTGTGAATTTACTAGTTGAATCATGGAAGATATGTCACTCTTCATCGTAGTCACCACAGAATTGGTTGCCTCAACTCCCTTTAATAGTTTCTCCATCATATCCTCCATGGATATTTTGCCTGAACTGGTGACAACAGTATCACGGCTTCCAGGAGGTACATACAGTCCACTTCTGTCACTTTTATTCTTCCAATATCCTTGATAGTTCCAACCTTGGTTTCCTTGACCACCGGTCCGAAAAACCCCTAGTTATACAAGTAGTTAGCCTCTTTCTTGGTATTTAATTCAGCTTCCTTACTGTCGGAACCCACAACTTTTACCTTTTCTACATTCCCTGATAGAAAATATTTCATGAGAAGATCTTTATGGGTTTTCATGTAAGCCATATCCTGATCATGCTTCTGTTCTCTCCTACGCTGCTCTGCTAATATTACACTAGACCCAGTACTACTTGCTACCATAGAATCTCTGGTATGCCAAGCTCTACTTGTCTTAGTCATTCTTTCTAACATGTCCGCAGCCTCAGTAAAGGAGAGCTCCATAAAAGCTCCTCCTGTAGCATTATCCACTATTGTCTTTGTAAGTAAGTTCAAAGCTCTGTAGAATATTTCCATCAAATGTTCATCAGTCATCTTATGGTTTGGGCATTAAGTCAACTTCTTTTTAAACCTTGCCCAAGTCTCATGAAAAGCTTCATTAGCCAATTGCCTAAAGTTGCAGATCTCATCTCTCAACTGTAACATTCTGGAGAGCGAAAAGAACCTTTCTAGGAAAGCTCCTTTCAATTGCCTCAAGTTTGTTATAGAATCAGGAGTCAGCTCATTCAACCACATAGTTTCCTCCCCAGACAGAGACAGTGAGAACAATCTCAAATGAATAATATTTTGTCCATCTCCAGGATTATCAAGTGACTTACAAATATTGATGAAATTCACCAAATGTAGATGTGGATCATCACCGGGTAATCCACCAAAGAGTCCTTTCAAATTCAGTAGCTGGATCATAGTACTTGTGATGTTGAATTTCACCCCAGGATCTAGTGGTGGTAGAATGATTGCCCTTGTATCTCCAGCTCCATCTAAATCGTCCTCATTGTTGTCAATATCAAATTGTACAAATTGATGGTCTAGTCTTCCGCTGAATGGACGATTTTGATTTACAGGTGCAACTACTCCCGCTGCACGCCACCTATTATCTAGGTCAATTAAATCATCAACTTTCCCGTCCTATTCATTCTGATTTAGTACACGACCTGGGTTATCTACATTTTGTTGATTTAACTGAGCCTTAGCCAAGGTGGATAGTCTTCCTGCTTCTTGTGGGTCTGCCATTCTACCGATCAACTGAGGTTCTAAATGTACTGGTAATAATGGTTCACCTGAACACTGTGTACTTAGCATACACACTAACTACCCTGCAGAGATCAAAAACAACAAATAAAAGTAAAACTAGAAAACTTACAATAAGTCAATTATCATAGATATACTCAATTTGAAACTGTATTTACCGACAACGGTGCCAAAATTTGATACGCCCAAATTGTACCTCTCTTATGAGAGAGTACACGATCGTTGTCAAATATATAACCCAACTAGGTTGGGGTAGAATCCCAAAGGAAATAAGGTGTCAATCAAGTCCATTTGTAATTAAAATGACTAATAGATAATGGTTTTCTTTAATTACCGGTTTTATCAAACAAACGATGATTAAAGTTTCTACTTGCTTCAGAATTCAAAGCTAAAATTTCAATGGTTCAAATCAATGATAGAGAGAAACTAGGGTTGTGATCACTATGAATATTAATCCCCATTGAATAATAACCGTAGTATTGGGTTCTCATGACTTGTGGGAAACACCAAATTATTAGTATCGATAGTCCATCTAAGTGTTTCTCAACCTACCTAGATGTTGTGCTCCCTAATTCTCTTGAACTTAGGAAAACCTTCTATTCCCACAGATTTTATCTCGAGTTGATTAATCTTATTACAACATTAATCATTAGATAGAAAATTAACCTTCCCAAATCCTCGTTGATAATTCACTACCTTTAGTTTATTTCTCAGTTCGATCAAGCAAACATAAGGCTAGATCTATTGTTTGCAATCTATAGAAAACAATTATTACAAAGGAATTATCAAGATGTTCCCACAATCACTCAAACCCTAACCAACTATTAAATCCATAGAGGAATAATCATAGATCCCACAACCCTAGTTATGGTATTTAGTTCCACATGTGAAAGAAAGAGATAGCAATAATTGTATTCCTTATTTAGAGAAATTAAACTTACAAAAGATGAAGCCTAAAGTTGATTCTCTTCCAAGTTCAAGAAAAAGTTCCCAAAACCGAATAATAGAGTTGAAAATTGAGTTCTGAGTTAAGAGGCCCAAAAAGAGGTGACTTTTCCTTTGTAATAAGTTCCAGATATTGAATGAAACCCTAAAATATGGTATTTATATCCGTAACTTTAAGGAAATTTGAAACTAAAAATTCAGATTTTTGCTCCTTTAGCTGATGACATTTGTGATGACTTATCACAAATATGACGACATGTGTGACGACATGTGTGGTGACTTATCAGGATTCTAATGACTTTTTAGAAAATGCTACCAATTCTATGTTTGTTGCCTTCAGCTGACGACAAGTCCTGACGGCTTATCAGGAAGTTGACAACTTATCAAAAAATGTAGTCAAAAATGCTTCACCTTTCTTGTTCTCTGCCTATGTGAGACGACATGTTCCGATAGCTTCTCAGACCAAGTCGTCGGATGAAATATTTAGAACTTAATTTCTTGCATTTTTCACCAAAAATCATCCTTCTCAACCTAGCTTTCTTATATGTTCATGCATCTTGACTTTTCTACAAAATCACATGAAATACCATAAAAAAAAAGGATAGTTACTTAAGAAATTACAGTTATTCCAAGTTAAAAGTCTTAAATATGCTAACAGAAGTCCAACACATCGAGCATTCAGTATGATTCAGTCCGTATAGCCAGCAATCTATTTTAACAGTCAAACAGACAAATTTCTATAGTTTTCCATCCTCTAATTCAGTCTAGTCTTACTACCTAAAATTTCATAAGTATGGCAATTTGAAGAGGTAGTTTGTTTTTATCCAGGTAATTTGCAAATTCAGCTCAGTATATGCATCCGACATCAGTTTTAGATTTAGATATCTAGTTATGATTTAGTTCATAAGTATTCAGTGAATGATCTTAGTTTTCCTAGCATCCGAACTCATACAATGTAATACCCATTGTATGATAGTAGCCTTATTGTATCATAAAGCGTGCCTTCATAATTTGTCACTTTGCAGTTTTACATGAATAATTGTATCATGAACTCTTCAAGCGAATCCTAAGCTCTCAGCATGAATCATCTTCTTATAAGAAATAGAAGGCAAGTCTCAGAAATCAATTTCTTGATAGAGGTTTATAACACTTTAGACTTAGTCATGTAAGTATATTCCCAGATGTGAATGTTCAATATTTAAATCTCAGTTTCCTTAGTTCAGAACTCTCGTTCCAATCAATCCTTTGAGGGTGCTACTTGGGAAGCAAAAGCAGACATGCGTACCAAGTATCCTCATCTCTTCTCCACGAACTCAGATTCAGTCGAAGGTAATAGTCTTCCTTCATTTAGTTATTTTCCAGTCTCAGATTTATCCATGTAGCTAATTTCATGAGAATTCATGCACTAGAAAATCAGTTTAGTAGCTTATTATGTTGAGATTCAGCTATTCAGTTTATTTTAGTTGTGTATGATAGCTTATAGCCTTTGATTCCTCCGTATTTTTAGTTCATCTATCCATATTCGAGGATGAATATTTCAAAGGGGGAGATATTGTAACACCCCATAGTTTTCCTAGCTTGAATTCATTCCTAGAATGTAAAGGAATAACTTCCAAAATGAAGAATATTTATTTCGTGTAGAATTTTTGAAATCCAATAGCCCAACATGATACTGGTGCATCACGCCAGTGGACAAAATGGCATTCGAAAGGGGCACCACAATTGTGGTGTGTCGCGGTGAAGGCCCAGTTCCCACTCGTCCTTTTCCATTGATCCACTGCGATAGTGGCGCCTCGCGGTGGCCTATTAAATCAGAATTTTTGCTTTCTTTTCTAGTTCCATTTAGAAGTTTAATAGGGGCATTTTAGTCAATCCCCAAGGCCCCAATTTGTGTAAAACACAAAATTAAGCATATTCCAAAGAACTTTAAGCTTATTTTATTAATTTTCTCTCAGAACAAAACCCTAGAACTCAAGAACTTCTTCTCCAAGAAATCAAAACCCTCCATAGTTTCTCCAAGAAAGCTCTAAATTAAGTATACCCAACATAAGAAAATCAAGAATGCATCATCAAGAACTCAAATGGTAATCAATAATTCAAATTTCTTTATCTAATCATCAATCAAGGTATGTTGGGTTTTTAAACAAGGCTAATCCTTTTATCCTTGTGCCCAAAACTTATTTTAATTACAAATTTACTAAATTTTATCTGATTTCCCATGAAATTAAAGTTAGGGTTTACACCCAATATGGCTATTTATGAGATTATGAGATTTCAAGGGATTTAGAAGTTGAATTGCATGTCTATGTTCATATTTTCATGCATATTGCAGAAATTACTAGATTCTAAGTTGATTTATAAATGTTTACATTACCAAGCATGAATATTAGTATGTTTTAACATGAGTTTGATGCATGGGCCATTAAGCCCAAATTAAAGATTGTTATTTTAAGGTTGATTGTGCTATGAGAACTTTATGACTAGATTTTTTTCAGATTATTGATAAATATTTGACCTTTTGGTCTCAAGAATAGATATGAAATCCACTTTACAGTTTTAGATTACAGATTTAGCTTTACAGATATACAGTTGGTTTTCATTATAAACCTTTATACTATTTTAGAAGTGGATTTCCATCAAAATTAGCATAAAGATTTAATGGAAGTAGTATTTAGCACCGAGATGGGTATGTTACTACAGTTTCATACCCCAAAACTACGTGCCAACATAGGATTTAGATTGTTTTTACTTCTATATGGATGATAAATATGTGATCACTTAGATAGGTTATACTCCCTGGAAAGAGTATGAATCTTCTCCCCAACATGAGGAGTCCTCTCTAGGGGGACAAGGACGTTGGACTCCATGAATGCTTACATGGTTTATGTCGGTTAGAAGAATCTCCCATGCAGAATAAGTTTTCAGATTTCTAAACCCTTAAGATAAAGTATTTTCCTTACAGCTTAATGGTAAAGATATAGTTTCTCAAGAAAACAATAACAGAAAGCTTTTAGAAAACTAAGTGCACAGGCTCACAAAGTTTACTCAGATTATGCTTTACAAAAGATATTTCCTACAACTTTCAGCCTTCAGATTTTAGAATTAAGAGTGAGTCCTTTATATACCTAGTATGATTTAAAAAGATAATACAAGTACGAATTTTAGAACTAAATGTTATGACTCACTAGATTTATACAGTATGATTTGCTATTCATGATTTTAGATTTCAGTATTTCAGACATTCCAACTTATGTGAGTCATTTACATTTAGCATGCATTGTTTTGCAAATTATGATGATGAGAATATATTTATACTTATGCATTCACCCCCATATACTCAGTACATCCTCAAAGTACTGATCCACATATACGTCTATGTGCTACATTGTCTCATAATATAGGTATCAATTCAGTTGTAGCACGCATACCATATTCAGACAGTTTGCAGCTTCCAGTTAGCAGGTGACGAGTCCTCTTAATTGAAGGGCTTGAGTCAGTCACATAGTTTGAGCAGTATTTTATTTTATTCATTCAGTTGTATTGATGTGGGATAGCTGGGGGTCATGTCCCAGCTACCTATAGTCAATACTAGTTGATCCTTCATAGACTTCCAGTAGAGTTAATGCATTTGATTCTAGTATTGTGTTGTAAAAGCAGATTTGTAATCATTTTAATTCACATCTGTATTGATTAGATTCAGAAAAGAGTCATATTCTTCTTATTTCATTTAGAATTATGTATTTTATTTTGTTGCTTATGAGTTATGCTAGTAGAAGGTTATCTTGGGGTCACTTGTGGCCCTAAGCTCTGTGTGATGTCTCAGGACCCTTTTTTGGGGTGTTACAATATCGGTGTTGTAGAGTTTTAAAAGGGTTATTAGTTGGACTATTGCTAATATTGTTGGAATTCCACTCAGAATTTGCACTCAAAGATTAAGCTTGAACCAAAATTTGTGCCTAGTATTGAGCATCAACATCATCTAAATCAACCTATGCTAGAGGTGGTGAAGATGAAGATCATTAAGTGATTAGATATAGGTGTGGCTTACCCTATTGTCGATAGAAAATGAGACTCGTTCAGTATGTGCTAAAGAAGGGTAGGATCATTATCGTTCCCAATAAGAAGAACGAGTTAGTTCCCATGAGGCCTATCACGGGACAACGAGTTTTAATGGATTATTGAAAGATGAATGCTAAGACTCAGAAGGATCACTTTTCTATGCCATTCATGGATTAGATGTTCTACTGTCTTGCAAGTAAATGATGGTATTTTTTCTTAATGGTTATTTGGGGTATAATTAGATTTCTATTTCTTCTGAGGAACAAGAGAAAACCACTTTCACTTATCCATATGGTGCATTTGTATTTAAGAGGATGTTTTTTGGTCTTTGTAATGCTCCTGCCACCTTTTAGCGTTACATAATGTCCATCTTTTCTGACATGATGGAGGATACGATTGAGGTCTTCAAGGATGATTTCTCTATTGTGGGTGACTCGTTTGATGATTTTCTAGATTACTTGGTCAATGTACTCTAAGAAAGTGAAGAGTGAAACCTAGTTCTGAATAGAGAAAAATGTCACTTCATGGATATAAAGGGTATCATTCTGAGGCACTAAATTTCAAAGAGAGGGATAGGGGTCGAGATGGCTAAAATTGAGGTGATTGAAAAATTTCCCCCTTTAATTTCTATGAAGGGTATTTGGAGTTTCTTGGATCGCTCAAGTTTTTATAGTCGATTCATCAAGAACTTCTCTAAAATTGCAAATCCATTGTGCAAATTTTTAAATAAGGAGGTGAAGTTTTTTTTATGATGCTTGTAACAAGTTTTTTGAGTGCCTGAAAAAGAGGTTGATCTCCGCTCCTATTAATGTGTCTTCAGGTAGGACCCTTACATTTGAAGTGATGTGTGACGCCTGTGGTATGGCCCTAGGAGTAGTCTTGGGCTAAAGAAGAGAGAATATACTTCATCCCATTTATTATGCTTGGAAAGCACTTAACCCCCGCATAGAAAAAATATATAAATATTGACTACTTGATTGGTACCAAAGTAATAATACACACTAATCATACTACTCTTAGGTACATTACAGAGAAGAAAGATGCTAAACCAAGGTTGATTCAATGGGAACTATTTCTATAAGAATTTGACTTTAAGGTTAAGGACCAGAGAGGTACTAAAAATTAGGTTGCAGACTATCTATCTTGACTCGAAGTAGAGGTAATGCTAAAACTGGATGATGAGCTTGGGATTGATTATACTTTTTTAGATGAGCACATCTTCGCAGCATCACAAGACTTAATCCCTTGGTTTGATGACTGTGCCAACTACTTAGAAAGTTACCTCATCCTAGAAGATATGTCATTTCATCAACAAAAATGATTTATGCATGAGGTACAAAATTTCTTTTGGGATGAGCCATACTTATTCGGGGTGTGCGCTGATGGTGTGATTTGGAGGTGTATTCCCGAGGTTGAGATGATGAGTATTTTAGAGGCCTACCATTTATCTCTAGTTGGGGGTCACTATGGGGGTACTTTCACTTCCCAAAAAATTCTTCAATGTGGTTACTATTGAATGACTATCTATAAGTATGCACATGACTATGCTCGGGCTTATGATCAATGCCAAAGGCAGAGAAATATCTAACAAAATCACGAGCCCCTAATAATGCCCAGCCTTGATCTTGAAATATTTGATGTGTGAGGTATTGATTTTATGGGCCCATTCATAAGTAAACATGGGATGAAGTACATCTTGGTGGGCATTGACTATGTGTTTAAATGGGTAGAAGAAATTGCGCTTCTAGGCAATAAAGGTAAGAGTGTTACACTATTTTTGAAGAAGAATATTTTCTCTCAATCTAGTACTTCATGATCTATCATAAGTGATGGTGGGACCCATTTTTACAATCATCTATTTAAAACCCTACTTGATAAAAATAGTGTAAATTATAAGGTGGCAACTCCTTATCATTCGAAGATAAGTGGGAAAGTTGAGGTATCCAATCGAGAGATAAAATCCATCTTAGCGAAGACTGTGAATGTCAATAGCATGACTGATCAAGAAAAATAGATGATGCACTTTTGGCCTATCATACAACCTATAAAAAAACCCATAGGTGTTTCTCCTTATCTTCTTGTGTATAACAAGGCATGTCACTTTTCGGTTGAACTTTAGCACAAGGAACTATGGGCGTTAAAGAAGATGAATTTTAAGTGGATAGATGCTGCACACTTGAGATTGGACAAGAAGAATGATATTGACAAGTTTCGCCTCCGTGATTATGAGCGTTCTGTGTTGTATAAGGAGAAGATGAAATTTTACCATGAAAGAGAATTGAGAGAAAGGTATTACAACTCGGCAATGTGGTATTTTTGTTTAATTTAAGACTTTTCTTGTTTCCTGGAAAGTTAAAGTCTAGGTGGTATGGACCATTCACCGTGGTAAGAGTATTTTCGCATGGTACGATTGAGTTACAGCGATATGGGGATAACCCATGTAAGGTGAATGGGCATTGTGTTAAGCCTTAAATAGGAAGCACAGAGGAGGTTACAGTATGTGAGAATTTAAGCCTTGGCGAAGTCTGAGTAGCCAAGGAAGATAAGTCGTGTCGTGATGTTAAATTAGGCACTTCATAGGAGGCAACCCATGAGCTTGTTGGGTAAGTCTGATATCTAACATAGCCACAGCATGCCACAACATTAAACAAGTACTTCTATGGAGGCAACCGTAGTTTTTCATATTTACTTTGTTTTGTTTTGTAGGATAGGGAGAATGAGAAATAACTGGAGTTTTTAAAAATTCAAACAATTCAAGGTTAGTGAACTCACGAATCCTACCCACAGATTATGAGTCCAACCTAAGAATCATGAGTTGAGTCGTGGAAATAATATATTCAAAATTAAGTCTTTGAAAATCCATTCACAACTCCAACCCACTAGTCATGGGTACAACTCATGAATCGTTGGTTGTGTCATAGGAATTAGAGACCCCCCAACTAGTTGTAGAACCCAACCCATGACACCTACCTATGATTCATCGGTACAATCCATGAATTGTAGGTTGAGTAATAGAAGTCAGAACAAATATGGGTTGAGGATTCATACACACGACTCCTACCTATAATTCTTGGATACAACTCTCCAATCATAGGTTGAGTCATAAGTAACCATTGGGCCTCAAAAAGTCTAAGTTTAAATTAAAAATAATAAGGCCTATGAGATCCGACCCGAATTAGTGGCTCTTCATTTAAAACCCTAAAACGTGATTCCTTTTCCAAACAATTTTAACTCATACTCAAATTCAAACTCCTCCTCATCCATATCATATTCAAATAACCCTACTTCCATATCACATCCCTACACGAATTACAGACTTAGACTTGGGAAAAATCAATTCTTCTTTTTTCTTCCTAAATTTTTCTCCCAAGGTAAGGTTTTGCATGGTTACAATGTGATTGATTATTGGTCTTGATTATGGACACCTGTGATAACAAGTAGAGTAGAACATAATTTTAACTTCTAAAATTATTACATTTATTGAAAACCCAAAAATATGAAATTGAACTGATTCATGATCGGCTTCACCTAATGTGATCAAAATCTACTTGTCAAAGGGAAATATTGTCAGATTTGGAATAGGAATTTTTAGAGAAACTAAGTAACCCGTAGGAGTGAACCCACAAGACCAACTTACGACTTGTAGATTGTACCTATAAGTCATGGATTGGACTCGTGGGAATCATACCTAAGGTTTTGAAACTCAAAACTCCAATTCTACTGCCCACGAATCTAGTCACGATTCATTACTTGAACCCATGAGTCATGGGTTGAACTCATATCTTGGCTTCTCAACCCACAAACCATAAGTTCAACCCATGAGTTATGACCTGAAGTCGTGGGTTGGACTAGCCAATTTTACCTTATATTTTTCTACACCAAAGAAAGGAATATAGTCTAGATTGACAGCCGAGTTTGCTGACCAGAGTGGATCCGTAGAGGAGTACTCTATTGATAGTACGCCCTTGGTTCAGTGCCATACTCGATGCTAAACTCATTAATATATAGTAGCTAGGGATGCCATTTATACAGGCTCTCAGCCTGTACTACCACCGACATATTAGTATAGGTCCTAGGCCCCACTAACTTTTATTATTTAGACGGGACCATGAATTAGGATAGGACAGACATCACCACCACCATACTTGTTTTCCTCTCTCCATTCTGATGAGGAAGAGAATGAGTCTTATTTAAATTCTATTGAGAAGGGGCAATGTCAGTATCAGGAATTGGTGATCGAGAGACAGATACATCCCATTATGATAAGGGTGCATAGATATTATAGAGTTCTAATGGGAAAGTGTAATGCCCCGAGTCTAGTACCTGGAACCCCACACGGTGCTCATGACCCTGAAGGACCATAAGCTAACCCATGACTGATATCTGTACTTGTACAGTGCATAGTATACTATATAAATACAAAAATAAAGGCTAAAAGTCCATAAGGTTCAAGGATATGATAAAACATAACATCTGAAGATATGGTATATCAATACCAAAACAACTAAAATAACTATCTGAACATATTAGTCCGAAAGCCTCTAAACTGTCTGAATAAGGAGTTGATCGGACATATCCCCAACTTACTCCAACTACTAAAATAAATTAATTAATGATATAATAAAGTAATGTTCATGTCCTCAAAGGATGAGGACTCACTTCTAACTCTGACTGCCGAGACTGGAATGCTACTGAAGCTTTGGAGCTCGTGCTTCTGAACCTATGGTATAAAACACCATAGATCAAATGCGTCAGTACGATTGAATGTACTGGTATGCATGTGAGGAAGGTTGAATGCCAAGGGTTCACATGCATGAACTAAACTAATTGACTGGATAACATGAACGTGAGAATGCATGCATAAATACATAATAACTGTAACTGAGTTTGAGATAACATGATTACTGAGCCTGAGTACAGATAACATGAGATACTGATAATTGTATAACTGAAATAACTAATATGGAGAGACTATATCTGACAGTCTAGGTTCTAATAGAACTAGCTGAGTTTCGTACTGTTCTGAGTTGACTGTATCTGACAGTCCTGAATTTTGTAGAACTATTTGAGTTCTATTACTGAGACTGAATGACTGTATCTGGCAGTCTTGATTCTATAACTGAAATTGTGGGATGTAGTTATATAACTGACACGCCCCAAATAATGCAATATAGCTGAGTTGGGGTCCAATCTCTAACTCTAATTGGAAGGGTTTCCATACCGCATCACTAGTAAGGACAATCTGTGAGTAACCCTCATATAACAGATAACTCTAGTGAGAACGGTGGGAGACCTCATATAACAGGTTAATCCACCTCATCAATCCTTATATAACAGGCTATGATGTCTCCACCTACGCTGGCTACATAGTTCTAGAATGCAAGGATTACTTCTAAGAATCACACCCTCATATAATAGGTCAATTCTCATCCTTGGGTTTGCTCGGTGCTAATTTCTACTCAAACCTGAATAGACATTGAACATGATTAACTAAACTTACTGGACTTAGTTAACTGAGTTCCGTTGACTAACGGAATACTATAGAGATTATGAGTTTTCCTGAGTCATGAGTTTGACTGAATTCTATGGATCATGGCTTGACTGAGAGTATCTTGAAAACATGACACTGATTCTAAGGACACAGCTAAATTTCTTGGGTACAAGTACCCCCAGGACTCGATAGAAGGATATTGACAAAACATGACTTTCTTGAATACACAACCAATATCACAGTCCATAATACAATAAGTTGGAGATTTTATGAAGTACAAGTTCTAAAGCACCATAATGGCTACACATATATCCATAATTCATTGACTAAGACATTTCATCAAAACACTGGACATGCATAAACTTGTACATAAATGGGGATTTCATATTATCATACTAGTATGGCACTTTTCCTTCACATAGACATTTAATCGAACATATGGGGAGCAAGCTTGGGTTATACAATCATCAACACATCTAATAATCATGGATACATAAGTCAACGTGTAAATTTAAGGGTTTATCATGATTATTGTGCAAATCACCACATCTTAGGATCAATCATTGGAATATGTAATTTCAAACTTGAATCCAAACCCTATAACATCATGAACATGAATTCAATTCAATTTAAATCATGAACATTCATAAATACACAAATCTTGGATTTTGAAAAGAGATTCTTAAGATTCATGGGTGAAAGGGACCCATGAATCAACACATGACATACCTGGGTTGTGAGTTCCTTAAAGTTCTTAGGCTTCAAAAACTTGGAATCTCTTAGTTTCTTGAAGAAGGGTTTGGATCTTTTTCTTGGGGATTATCTTTGAGAGAAAACCCTAATTTGATGTTGTATATGGATAATGAACTTATAAGCTTTGATCTGATATTATTAGGTATTAGAAAGGGTGGTAAAAGTTAGAGAAGCCATTTTTAAAAATAACTTAAAATAACTTAACAAAATATGCGACAGTGGGTGCGATGGTCCATCGATGGGTCGACGATCGTCGGTCCTGACCGTCACACCTTGGAAGAATAGGGGTTCACTGCCTCTCTTATGGTGCCTTGGTCCATGGTCCATCAATAGCTTGATGGTCTGTCGACCTGAGTCGTCGCCCTTAGGCAGAATGTGGTCTCATTGTCTCCACTACAACGGCTTGGGCGATGGTCCATCGCTAGCTCGACGGTCCGTCGGCTCTCACCATCTCACCTGGGGAATTTTGACTGCTTTCTGCATTTCGTCCCTAACTTTCTTCCCAAATACCATATTTTGCTGAAATGGGTATCGATGGAAAGCTTATTCAATTTCCCACATGATAAAAATTTGAAATTGGGGAAATTCTATCTAATTTAAATATTAATCATTTAGGAAATCATCAATAACTCTTATGGAGACTAGATTTGACTTAAAGAAAGTTTGGGGTATTACAATACCTTCCCCTTGAGAACATTCTTCCTCAAATAGGACTGACTGTGAGGGGAGAAATGAAAGACTGAAGCATACCCTGAACATGAATGACTGAAACATGACTCCATGACTAACATGGCTGATAAACTGAATATATATCATACTGAACATGCATATCTGATGCATGAATAACTGATTTATGACTGCATGATTGAATTACTGATAAGATAAGTTTCTCATCAAACTGAAAATGCATATTTGATGCATGAATACATGACTGAACTGACACATGAATGCATGGCTGACTATGAAATAGTACTTAATACCAAGTTTATAATGGAATTTTGAACATGAAATGGATACCAAGATTGTCACTAAAATCTGAACATGAAACTAAAAAGCTTAAGGAGAATTGTTACCTTGAGCTAGATCTGAGTTTGTGGAGAAGAGGTAAGAATACTTGGTCCGTATGTCTACTTCTACTTCCCATGTAGCTCCCTCAATGGACTGATTCTTCCAAAGAACTTTGACTAGATGGACTTCTTTATTCCTCATTCTACGTGTCTAGTAGTCAAGAATTTCGACTGGGATCTCTTCATAAGAGAGGTTGTTATGAACATCTATGCTCTGAATAGGGGCTACAACTGCTGGGTCACCTATGCACTTCTTGAGCAAAGAGACATGGAATACTGGATGAACTGATGCTAGATCTGAAGGAAATTCGAGCTCATAAGCTACCTTGTCAAAGCAACTGAGAATTTTGAAGAGATCGACATATTGGGGACTGAGCTTTCCCTTTTTGCTAAATCTCTTCCCTCCCTTCATGGGAGAGATCTTTAGATAGACATAATCACCAATGTCAAACTCGAGATCCTTTCTGCGCACATCTTCATAAGACTTATGTCGGCTTTGAGCCGCCCAAAGTCTTTATCTGATCAACTGGACTTTCTCTAAGACATCGAATACTAAGTCAGGCCCCATAACTAAGGCTTCACTAACTTTGAACCAACCGAATGAAGATCTGTATCTCCAACCATAAAAAGGTTCGAATGGAGCCATGCAAAAACTAGAATGATAGATGTTGTTGTATGTAAACTCAATCAAAGGCAAGTGGTCATCCCAACTACCCTTGAAATTAATTTCACACGCCCTTAACATATCTTCTAAAGTATGAATTGTCCTTTCTTCTTGACCATCTGTCTGAGGATGAAAGACTGTACTGAGATGAACTTGGGTACCAAGACCCATTTGGAATGATTTTTAGAAATAAGAGGTGAACTGGGTACCTTTATCTGAGATAATAGATAATGAAACACCGTTCAATCTGACAAACTATTTGATGTAGAGTTTAGCATAATCCTTGGCTGAATAAGAGGTATGGATAGGAAGAAAATGAGTTGAATTGATCATTCTATCTATAATGACCCAGACTGAATTATGCTGGCGACTGGTATGAGGCAACCCCGTCACGAAGTCCATGTTCACTTCTTCCCACTTCCAAGTAGGAATACTAAACTCCTGTATAGACCTACTAGGCTTCTGATGCTCTATCTTAACCTGTTGAAATGTAAAGCAATTTTCCACAAGCTCTGCAACATCTCTCTTCATCCCACTCCACCAATAGATTTCCCATAAGTTGCAGTACATCTTTGTGGCTCCTGGATGAATAGAGTAGCGTGCACCATGCACTTCTACAAGAATTTGCTGCCTTAAGTTGTCTACACCTGGAACACACAGACGACCCTGACAATGCAATACACCATCTCCCTATTGGGATAAAATCTCCACGTTCTGATCCTTGACTGACTATTTTAACTTGACAAGGCTGGGATCTCTATCTTGCTTTTTCTTTTACCTCGGAAACTAATGATGATTCTGAACTACTCTGAACCCATATGCCACCCTCCTCTGAATCGACTACGCGAACGCCTAGTCTGGCAAGATGCTGGATTTCATGAGCTAACTTCTTCTTACTATCCTCAACATGAGAAACACTACCCATAGATAGTCTACTGAGAGCGTCGGCCATAATGTTGGCCTTGCCCGGATAATAAAGGACACTCATGTCATAATCTTTTAAGAGCTCTAACCACCTTCTCTGATGAAGATTGAGATCTTTCTGAGAAAAGACATATTAAAGGCTCTTATGATCTATGAAAACATCTACATGAACTCCATATAGATAATGCCTCCAAATCTTCAAGGAAAAAACTACGACTGCTAATTCAAGATCATGAGTAGTATAATTTTTCTCATAGATTTTAAGTTGTATGGAGGGGTAGGATATGACCTTACCATCCTACATGAGGACATAGCCAAAACCTACTCTGGATGCATCACTATACACTACGAACCCATCGAAACCATCCATAAGAGCCAAACCTGGAGCTGAGGTGAGTCGAGTCTTCAACTATTGAATACTCTTATCACAAGGATCTGACCACTAAAACCTTACTTTCTTATGAATCAATCTATACATAGGGTATGCAATAGAAGAAAATCCCTCAATAAACCATCAGTAATAGCCATCCAAACCCAAGAAACTCCTGATATCTGATGGAGATATAGGGCGAGGCCAGTTTCTTACAGGTTTGATCTTCTGAGGATCAACTCTAATGCCATCACCGTAAATGATATGACCAAGGAATTCTACTGACCTTAGACAAAATTTGCACTTACTAAACTTAGCAAACAACTGATGATTTCTGAGAGTCTGCAATACTATTCTGAGATGGTCTGCATGATCACGCTCACTGAAGGAATAAATAAGGATGTCATCTATGAAGACTATGACGAACATGTCTAAGTACTGCTTGAACACACGGTTCATCAAGTCCATGAAAGATGTTGTGGTATTGGTAAGACCAAAGGACCTAACTAATAATTCAAAGTGACCATACCGAGTACGAAAAGCTATTTTTGGAATGTCACATTCTCTGACTCTGAGCTGATAATAGCCTGATCTGATGTCTATCTTAGAAAAATAGCTGGCACCCTAAAGTTTGTCAAACAATCCATCGATTCTGGGAAGAGGATACTTGTTCTTGACCATGACTTTATTGAGCTGACAGTAATCAATGCATATTCTGAGAGAACCGTCTTTCTTGTGCATGGATAAGATTGGTGTGCCCCACGGGGACACGCTGAGTCTAATGAATCCATTATCTAAGAGATCCTTTAACTTTTTTTTTTAATTTTTTAAGTTCTGTTGGTGCCATTCTGTATGGAGGAAGATTAATGCCGAAGACTATTTTCCTTTCGAGAGGAATTCCTGAAAGATCTCCAGGAAAGATGTCTGGATATTCATTCACGACTAGGACTAAATCAAGACTCAGAGTTTCAAAACTAGTATCCTTAACTTAAACAAGATAATAGACACATCCTTTAGATATTATTTTTCGTGCCTAAAGGTAGGAAATAAGATGACCTGTGAAAGCTGAAGCACTACCCCTCCACTCTAGGATACGTTCATTCAGAAACTGGAACTGGACTATTCTTTTTCTGTAGTTGAATATGGCATAGTAGGAATGAAGTCAATCTATGCTGAGAATGACATCAAAATCAGTTATCTCTAATTTGACTAAGTCTGCTAAAGTGACTTTCTAAAATATCATAACCGGACAGTTCCTGTATACCCGTCGGGCTATGATGGTTTTACCCACTGGGGTAGAGACTTAAAAAGACTGCTAGAATTTTGAGACTGACTCTGAAATCAACTGCTATGTAATGATTAACAAAGGACAAGTAATCTTCTGGATCTAGCAAAGCGTAAACATGCATATGAAAGATTTGTAATGTACCAGTAACCATATCAGGAGAATTTTCCTAATATTGTCAGGATTGAAGAGCATAAAGTTTATTTGGGTGTTGCCAACTAGTAGCGCTGGATGTGGCACCCTACTGGATTGGGCGATCGAACCGAGCTGAGGAATGGTTCTGCAGACCCTGAGGACCTGGCTGAGGATAGTCTCTAACTCTGTGGCCTGTCTTGCCACATCTAAAACAAATACCACTGCCAGCTCTGCAAATACCCTGATGGTGGTTTCCATAAGTCTGGCAAAGAGGATAGGTGCGGGGATTGATAGTACTGCCCTGAAGCTTAGAGCCTGGCACTCAATCTCTGTTCCCGTCTCTGAATCTAGGAGCTAGAGCACTAGCTGAAGAAGTAGCTGGAACTTTTGACTTGGGAAGAAACTAAGAACGGTTTCCTCCTTTTGATTTGGGCTGAGCAAAGATGAAACTACCTGTTCTTGCTTTCTTATTCTGCTTCTGCCTCATCTTAATCTTTTGATCCTCTATCTGCTAAGCATGAGTCATAATCTTGGCAATGTTTATGTCACTATTCAATATCGCAGACCTGTACTTATTGACCACACTATCATTTACCCCAGAGACAAACTTACTCACCTTAGCCCTGGTATCTGCAACTACATGAGGAGCATATCTGGTTAATTAAGTAAGCTTAGGAGAATACTCTTTTACCGTCATGTTGCCTTGCCTGAGGTTGATAAATTCTAACACTTTATCTTCTCTCAGCTCTAGGGGAAAGAATATATCTAAGAAGGTAGTAGCAAAATCCTCCCACTCAATAGGCCCTACACCTACAACCCTCTATGACTTCCACTGTTTGTACCAAGTATGACTAACATCCTACAACTGATATGCAGATAGCTCTGCACTCTCACTAGAAGTAACCCCCATGATATCTGTAACCTTCTGAACCTGGTCAAGGAATTCCTTAGGGTCCTCATCTGTCTTAGACCCAAAAAAGAATGGAAGATTCATTCGGGTGAAGTCTTGAATCCTGGCTATAGCTGAATTGGCCATTGGGTTGGCCAGAATGACAGTTGGTCATTCATTCTGAGCAGCAACTGACTGAGCAAGAGTAGTGAATGCATCTCTGAACTCTACATGAGAGACATGTTCACCCAAAAGATCTTCAGGCTAAGAGGATGGATGATTCCCGTTTTTTCTTTTAAGAGGCATGTTCTGTAGAAGAAATAGAGAAATGGATTAGACTGAGAGATTGACTTAAGATTATGCTCACTGGCACGACATGAATACTGAAAGAAGGGAAACTGTTCCTAAAACATCTTATAGCCTCCTGCACATAAATGTGGCGTGCAACACACCCATGCACAAGGCTCTAATAGATGCGGCTTTCAGACTTTCTTGGACACTATTGTACTTTAGGCTCTGATATAAGGTTTGTAACGCCCCGAGTCTGGTACCCAGAATACCACACGGTGCTCATAATCCTGAAGGACCATAAGCAAACCCATGACTGATATCTATACGTGTACACTGCATAATATACTGTATAAATATGAAAATAAAGGCTGAAAGGCCATAAGGTTAAAAGATCTAATAAAACATAGCATCTGAAGATATGGTATATCAATACCAAAAAAATGAAATAATTATCTGAACATGCTAGTCCGAAAGCCTCTAAACTGTCTGAATAAAGAGTTGATGGTACATGTCCCCAACTAACTCCAACTATTGAAATAAATTAATTAATGAGATAATAAAGTAATGGTCATGTACTAGAAGGATGAGGACTCACTTCTAACTCTGATTGCCGAGACTGAAATGCTACTGATGCTCTGGAGCTCGTGCTTCTAAACCTATGGTATAAAATACCATAACGCAAATGCGTCAGTACGAATGAATGTACTGGTATGCATGCGAAAAAGGTTGAATGTAAAGGTTTCACATCCATGAACTATACTAATTGACTGGATAACATGAACGTGAGAATGCATGCACGAATACATAATAACTGTAATTGAGTTTGAGATAACATGATTACTGAGCCTGAGTACTTATAACATGAGATACTGATAACTGTATAACTAAAATAACTAATATTGAGCGACTGTATTTGACAGTCTAGGTTCTGATGGAACTAGTTGAGTTCCGTGTTGTTCTGAGTTGACTGTATCTGGCAGTCTTAAATTCTATAGAACTATCTGGGTTCTATTACTAAGACTGAATAATTGTACCTGACAGTCCGGATTCTATAACTAAAACTGTGGGATGTAGTCATCTAACTGACATGTCCCAAATAATGCAATATAGCAGAGTTGGGGTCCAGTCTATAACCCCAATTAGAAGGGTGTCAATACCGTGCCACTGGTAAGGAAAATCTGTGAGTAACCCTCATATAATAGGTGACTCTAGTGAGAATGGTGGTTGGCCTCATATAACAAGTTAAGCCACCTTATCTACCCTCATATAACAGGCTATGCTGTCTCAACCTACACTGGCTACGTAATTCTGGAGCGCAAGGATTTCTTCTTAGAATTGCACCCTCATATAACAGGTGGGTTCCCATCCCTGGGTTTGATCGATGCTAATTTCTACTCCCATCTAAATAGACACTAAACATGATTAACTGAACTGACTGGACTGGGTTAACTGAGTTCCATTGACTAATGGAATACTACTGAGATTATGAGTTTTCTTGACTCATGAGACTGACTGAATTCTATAGATCATGGCTTGAATAAGAGTATCTTAAAAATATGACACTCATTCTAGGCACACAGCTAAATTTTTTTGGTACAAGTACCCCCAGGACTCGATAGAAAAAAACAAACAAAGCATGACTTTCTTGAATACACGACCAACATCACAGTCCATAATACAATAAGTTGGAGATTTCATGACGTACAATTTCTAAAGCACCACAATGGATACATATATATCCACAATTCATTGACTAAGAGATTTCATCAAAACACTAGACATGCATAAACTTGTACATAAATAGGGATTTCATATTATCATACTAATGTGGCACTTTTCCTTCGCATAGGCATTTAATCAAACACATGGGGAGCATGCTTGGGTTATACAATCATCAACACATCTAATAATCATGGATATATCAATCAACGTGTAAATTTAAGGGTTTATCATGATTATTATGCAAATCACCACATCCTAGGGTCAATCCTTGGAATATATAATTTCAAACATGAATCAAAACGCCATAAAATCATGAATATGAATTTCAATTCAATTCAATTTAAATTATGAACATTCATAAATACACAAATCTTGTATTTTGAAAAGAGATTATTAAGCTTCATGGGTTAAAGGGACCCATGAATCAACATATGACATACCTGGGTTATGAGTTCCTTGAAGTTCTTGGACTTGAAGAACTTGGAATCTCTTAGTTTCTTAAAGAAGGGTTTGGATCTTTTTCTTAGGGATTACCTTTGATAGAAAACCCTTATTTGATATTGTAGATGGATAATGAACTTATGAACCTTGATCTAATTTTATTAGGTATTAGAAAGGGCGGTAAAACACCGAAAAGTCCTTTTTAAAAATAACTTAAAATAACTGAACAAAATATGCGACAGTGGGTGTGATGGTCCATCACTGGGTTGATGGTCCGTTGGTCCTGATCTTCTCACCTGGGAAGAATAGGGGTTCACTGCCTCTCCTACGGTGGCTTGGGCGATGGTCCATCGCTAGCTCGATGGTTTATCAGCCTAAGTTGTCGTCCTTAGGCAGAATGTGGTATCATTATCTCCGCTGCGATAGCTCAGGTGAAGGTCCTTAACTAGCTCGATGGTCCATCTGCTCTCACCGTCGCACCTGGGCAGCTTTGACTGCTTTCTGTATTTCGTCCATAACTTTCTACCCTGCTATCAAATTTTGACGAAATGGGTATCGATGGAAAGCTTATTCAATTTCCCACATGATAAAAAGTTGAAATTGTTGAAATTCTATCTGATTTAAATATTAATCATTTAGGAAATCATCAATAACTCTTCTGTAGACTAGATTTGACTTAAAGAAAGTTTAGGGTACTACAGCGAGCCTTTAAGATCTTACATCCCTGAGATGGTACATGAGTTTTATGCATCCTATGCCACATCTATTGAATTGATCATGCTAGTGAGGATGAGAGATCAGGACCAACCTTTATTGGTGTATACACTAGTTAGAAGGGTTAGAGTTGACTTATGTTATGAGACTATTTGCAAAATTTTATTTTTACCAGAATTTGTAGGTCTAGATACTATATTTAAGTTTTACTAAGAGTTGAGGGTGGTGACAAGTAGTAGGATGATGAGAGTGTTAGTTAGATGGGTAGCTCGATAGCTAACTACACTTAGTGTTGATGCCCTTGGGTCGAAGGGAAGGAAGAGATAAAGAAGTCCTTACTGTGCTTCACAATAAAGTTTTAGTGGTCCATTTTGAGGCACTGGTTGAGTTTGCCAGTTGAAGATAATTCACTCATATGGGATCGATCTATTTTTCTTTCCAGCCTAATTGCTGGCTATGACATAGACTTTGTCAGGTGGATCAGAGATGAGATTCAAGAGAGAGCTTTTCATGAGAATGCCAGTATTTCCTTCCCTAACTTGATCTAGAGACTTTATGGTATAGAGAGAATAGATGTATAACCAGAGACTAATCATAGTATTAGGGATACCTACATGACTAAAATTAAATTGATTCATAATGACATCAACCCCATTGCACTATATAAGGAACAAACTTATACATTTTTAGGAGCGACCTACTTTAAGGGTCTTGTAGAGTCTGTTTATCAGATTCATAGGTTGACTGGTGGAGGCAATGTTGAGATAGGCAGCTAACCTACACCTTTATCTATTGCAACTGGTGAGGGGGATACAAGAAATTCAACTCCAATTTCTACTTCTACAGTGTCCCACACCTTATAGTTCTAGGTATGGTGATATTGTCATGAGAGTTATTACAACAATTGGTAGATAGGCAATAGGAGTTGAGAGAGCACCAAACACATACTAATGTTGAGTTGGCCAAAGTTATTTTGTCAGTTTAGGTCTTGGGTGAGGACTATATTAGATGTATCTGAGGCATGAATGGAGTTGAGGATGATGGATGACATTGAGTAGATTACTAGAGAGATACAAGATGAGTCGATAGTTTTGAGGTCCAAATAGTAGATGGACCCTACAAGGCTCATGTGTCTGACTTATGGAGCCTGCATAAATAGGTCACTACATTGAGATTGGAGGTTCATACTTTATCTGAGAACTACATTTATGTCATCCCTTCGATTGTACCTTTGTTTATGCAACTTCTCCCTACACCAACACTGTTAATTTTTTTTTTTTTGCTAAGGTGGATGAGGCCCAAACTATTAGGTAAAAGATAGAATAAAAGCATGCCGAACAAAGTGATAGCTCGAATGATTTTTTGTGAAACCTAAAGAAGGCCACCATGGATTCTGTTATCTAGTTCTAGATTGAGGTGAGTGAGAGTTTGTAGCGTGAGTTGGGTGCATCTTCTAGTCAAGAACCACCACCACCTTTTGGCGATACGCCTAATGCCTAATTGGGGGTGAGGATGCATCCTACACCTAGAGCATCTCAAGTATGTTCCTACACCTATATGTTTTTATCATATTAGTATGAACTAGAGATAGTGTATCAACTTTTAGTTGGGGATGAGGGTGTACCAACAACCCTAGGTTTTATTGTTGTGTCTCTTGTCCCCAAAGAGTGCTATCATAGTAAATCCAATATGTTTAGGTTATTTTATTGTATTCTTAATACGTGTCATGTGTGTTTTGTTTTACTAGGAGGAATGAGGAACCTTAGGGCAGTCAAATTTTTGTGCTTTTGAAAAAATTGTGTTAAATTTTTGTGTTTTATGGATTTTGAAAAATGATACCCCTCTTAAAATTTTGTGAACTGTATGTTGTGAGTATATGTTATTGTGACCATAGTTGAATCTTGTTATGGCATTAGTATTAGGGACAAAATAATCACACAACCGGATATGTAGTAATTAATAATATAACCTTGTACCATGTGTATAAGGTGTTTACTTATTCCAATTTATGTGCTTAACCCAGAACTTTCCCGGTTAGTCTTGCCTAGGTTATAGAATAGTTAGTTGGGAAATATGAATAGGTCATGTCTGAATAAGTCCACTCTTGTAATACCCCATATATTTCTAAGCTAGAAAATAAACCATTATTCCTGCACATGAAACCTCCTATCCTATGATTCATATTGGATTAAATGAATTAGGATGAGTATCCTAGTAATAATAGAGCTTATGATGTGTTAAGCATGTTCATAAGAGTCACTTAGAGTAAGCCAAGCTAAGAACTTTTGAATCCACCAAGTTTTCGTGTGTGATTTCACATAGGTCATATTTGAATGAGCATAACTTGATTTATAGGTCGTTTTTAGGCCGATTTATACACTTCAAATTGTATATAATTGAATAATCTTTTTGTTGATACCAAATTCACCTAAAACGGACACTCGGTGAAGAAGTTATGGCGATTTAAAGTTTTAGCAGCGTCATTTCGGTCAGTGGTGCGTTGTGCCGTAAGCCAAAATGACGTTTGTCAATTTCTAGTGTCTCCTAGTGATTCCACCGCATCATGGTGAGTTTCCAGGTCATAAATAGGGGCAATGCGATATCTCCGCATCGCACCGGGGGCCCAAATCAGGTAATTTTCACAGAAATTAAATGACGCATCTGGAAGGGTATTTGGGTCATCTTTCTACCCCAATATATATATTTCATAAACATAGAATTAAGCCCTTATTTCACCAAAACATACTCTTTCATTCAAAATCCTCTCAAGAACACATTAGGGTTTTCAATTGGGGATTCAAGTTCAAGAAAATTTCTCCATCAATCATCAAGAATCTTCCATCTAAGGTATACGTAGTGTTCATCTATGGATCCATTTCGATCATAGAGCTCAAGAACCATGTTTTAAATATTATATTGTGATTGTCTTGTTGTGATATGACCATGTACATGTTGATGATTGTTTTTTAAGTTTCAAGATGATATCTAAAGGTATTTTCATGAAGTATATATGTTTATTAATTGAAATCCATGAACTTTATGTGGTTTAAAATGGGGAAATTCATGAAAACACACCTAAGCTAAAAGAATTCATGCAAAGTGTTTGATAAAATTCCTAGGATGATAGAATTCATGTCCCATGATTTAATTGTGCTTAAATGATAAGTCCATGCTCTATGTTTTATGATTTCACATGAATTCCACGTGATTGATATGCGTCGTTGTTGTGATATGATTTGAGAATTATATTAAAGCTATGCAAGTATACACATGTTGTATGAATTTCTCTTCCATACGTAAGATGTTGAGAACTATGTTTAGTGTGAAATCCCCTACTTATGATATGGTGAATTGTGGACTACATTTTTATGATCAAGTCAGTTATGTGTGTCAGTTTTCTTCCATCGAGTCCTGGGGGTACTTGTACCCAAAAAATATAGTTGTGTGCCTAGCGCCATGTCACATTATCACAATAATCTCAGTCAAGCCATGATCTATAGAACTCAGTCAGTCATGTGACTCAGGAAATCTCAGAAATCTCATGATATCAATAAATCCTCAAATAGTAGTACTATTCTGTCAGTCAATGAAAGTCAGTTACTCAGTCCATGTACAGAAATTTAAATCATGTTAAGTTTCTTCAGATGGGAGTAGAAGTTAGCATCAAGTGAACCCAAGGATGGGAACTCACCTGCCAGTTTAGGGTGTGATTCTTAGTAGTCATCCTTGTGTTCCAGAACTATGTAGCCAGCGTAGGTTGAGACATCTTAACCTGCCCAATTAGGGTTGATGAGGTGGCTTAACCTATTAGTATAGGGTTCCCACCATTCTCATTCGAGTACCTGCCAGCTAAGGGTCACTCACAGTTGTCCTTACCAGTGGTGCGGTATTGACAAACTTCCAATCGGGGCAGAGATTGGACCCCAACCTAGCTATATGCGTTATTGGGGCATGTCGGTTAAACAACTACCTCTCACAGTTTCAGTATCAGTCTCAGTAGAAGAACTCAGATAGTTCTTCAAGATATCAGGACTGTCAGATACAGTCAATTCTATCATAGTATGGAACTCAGGTAGTTCCCTCAAATTCAGTACTGTCAGACATAGTCATCCATATATTTAGAACTCCAGTATCAGTCATGTTGGATATTAGTAAACCATGTATTAGCGTACAGATCCAGATATCATGTATTCATGATCTCAGTTACTATGTATGCATGCTTGCACTCTCACGTTCATATTAGTAAGTTAGTTAGCATTGCTCATGCATGTAAACCCTTTTGCATTTAGCCTACCCCACTCGTATACTCAGTACTTTTAGTTGTACTGACACATTTGCGCTATGGTACTTTCTTTTATGTTACACCATAGGTTCAGAGTCGTGAGTTCCAGATCAGCAGTAGCAGTAGCATTTCAGTACACAGAGTGGCAGTGAGTCCTCATCCATTCGAGGACGATATTATTTTATTTCATTCATTATTTCAGTTCAAATTTGTTAGACGGATTTAGTTGGAGACATGTTCCTTCAACTCCTTATTTCAGACAGTATTTAGAGGCTTTCAGATTTAGTTCAGATTTTAGATTTTTCTTTTAGTTGTTTTGGGTATTTGTTACCTTATATGGATGTTATTATTTATCAGATATTCTATTCAGTTGAACCTTATGGCCTATTGTTTATGTTTTCCGCTTTCTACAAATATATTATGCAGTATACAGGTATATATATCAGTCATGGGTTCGTTTGTGGTCCCTCGGGGTCATAAGCACCATGTAGCATTCTGGTTCATCATATCGGGTATTACAAACTTGGTATCAGTGCCTAAGGTTTAATAGAGTCCTAGGAAGTCTGAAATCCGCATCTAGTAGAGTCTTGTGCATGGGTATGTTGCACGTCACATTTATGTGCAAGAGGCTATGAGATGTTTTAGGAATAGTTTCCCCTCTTTCAGTATTAATGTCATTCTAGTAAGTATAATCTTAAGTTAAACTCTCTGTCTTATTTGTTCTTCTCTTAATTAAGAATATGCTTCCAGCCCTCTCCTCATCTCGAAGATCCTTTAAGCGAACATGTTTCTCATGCTGAGTTTAGGGCCATATTCACCACACTTGCTCAGTCTGTGGCTACCCAAAATGAACGACCACCAGTTATTTTGGCCAATCCAGTGGCCAACTCTGCCGCAGCTAAGATTTGGGACTTCACCCGAATGAACCCTCCATCTTTCTTTAGGTATAAGTCTGATGAAGACCCTCAAGAATTCATGGACCAAGTCCAGAAGGTCATAGACGTCATGGGAGTTACTTCTAGTTAGAGTGCCGAGTTATCCGCATACTAGTTATAGGATGTTGCTCATACTTGGTACAAATAGTGGAAGTCCGAGAGGGTAGATGGTGCAGGTCCTATAGAGTGGGAGGGATTTGTCACAGCTTTCTTAGATAGATTCTTTCCCGAAGAGCTGAGGGAGGCAAAAGTTCTGGAGTTCACCAACCTCAGGTAGGGAAATATGATGGTTAAAGAGTATTCTCTTAGATTTACTCATCTAGCCAGATATGCCCCTCATGTGGTTGCAGACAACAGGGCTAAGATGAGCAAGTTCATGTCAGGGGTGAATGATAGCATAATAAATAAGTGTCGGTCTACAATGCTGAATAGTGATATGACTTTAGCCAGGCTCATGACCCATGCTCAGCAAATAGAGGAGCAGAAGATTAGGACTATGGAGAGGCAGAACAAGAGAGCAAGATCACGCAGTTTCAGTTTTGCTCAACCCAAATCAAAAGAAGGAAATCATTCGTAGTTTCGTCCTAAGACAACAGTTCCATCTCCTTTCTCTGCCAGTGCCCCAGTGCTGAAATTCAGAGATGGCAACAGAGATAGAGCACTAGGCTCTAAGTCTCAGGGTAGTGTCAGCAGTTCCCGAACTAATCCTCTGTGTCAGACTTGTGGTAAGAACCATAAAGGTACCTATAGAGCTGGTAGTGATGTTTGTTTTGGTTGTGGCAAGCCAGGCCACAAGATTAGAGAGTGTCCGCAGTCAGGTCTATAGGGTCAGCAGAACCGTTCCACAGCCCAGTCCGGTCGCCCAAATCAGCAGGGTACCAGTTCCAGTGTTGCTAGTAGGTAACGTCCAAATAGACTCTATGCTCTTCAGACCCGACAGGATCAGGAAAATTCGCCTGATGTCGTTACTGGTATGTTACAGATTTTTCATGTTCATGTTTACGCTTTGCTAGATCTAGGTGCATCTTTGTCTTTTGTTACTCCTTATATAGCAGGCGATTTCGGAATCAGTCCCAAAATTTTAGTAGATCCCTTTTCAATCTCTACCCTAGTGGGTAAAACCATTATAGCTCAGTGGGTATAGAGGAACTGCTCGGTTATGATATTTCAGAAAGCCACATCAACAGATTTAGTAGAGATGACTAATTTTGATGTCATTCTCGATATGGATTGGCTTCATTCCTTTTATGCCACGGTAGACTGTAGAAATAGGATAGTTCAATTTCAGTTCCTGAATGAGCCCGTCCTAGAGTGGAAGGGTAGTACTTCATCTTTCAGGGTTTAGCTTGTTTCCTACCTTCGGGCAAGGAAAATGATTTCTAAGGGATGTGTTTATCATCTCGTTCATGTTAAAGACTCTGGTTCCAAATCTCCTAGCTTTTAATAAATCCCAGTGGTTAATGAATATTCAGATGTCTTTTCCGAAGATCTTCCAGGCATTCCTCCTGAAAGGGAAATAGACTTCGACATTGGCCTTATTCTAGATACTCATCCTATTTCTATTCTGCCATACAAAATAGCACCAGTAGAACTCAAAGAACTGAAGGATCAGTTGAATGATCTCTTAGATAAGGGATTCATTAAACCCAACATTTCCCCGTAAGGCGCACCAGTCTTATTCGTGCGTAAGAAAGATGGTTCTCTTAGGATGTGTATTGATTATCATCAATTCAACAATGTTACGGTCAAGAACAAGTATCCTCTTCCTAGAATAGATGACTTGTTTGACAAACTTTAGGGTGCCAGTTATTTCTCTATGATAGACCTCAGATCAGGCTATCATCAGCACAGATTTAGAGAATATGACATCCCGAAGACAGCTTTCCGTACTCGATATAGTCACTTCGAATTTCTAGTTATGTCCTTTGTTCTTACCAATGCCCCAGTCGCTTTCATGGACTTGATGAACCGTGTGTTCAAGCAGTACTTGGACATGTTTGTCATAGTCTTTATAGATGATATCCTGGTCTATTCCCATACAGAGCGTGATCATTCAGACCATTTCAGAATTGTTCTTCAGATCCTTAGAGATCACCAGCTATTCGCGAAATTTAGTAAGTGCGAGTTTTGGCTAAGGTCAGTAGTATTCCTTGTCCATATTATTTCTGGTGATGGCATTAGAGTAGATCCTTAGAAGACCAAAGCAGTAAGAAACTGTCCTCGCCCTATCTCTCCATCAGATATCAGGAGTTTCTTGGATTTTGCTGGCTATTACAGGTGATTTGTTGAGGGATTTTCTTCTATTGCATCCCTCATGTACAGATTGACTTAGAAGAAGGTCAAGTTTTAGTGGTCAGATCTTTGCGAAAAGAGTTTTCAGGAATTGAAGACTTGACTCACCTCAGCTCTAGTCTTAGCTCTTCCAGATGGTTCAGATGGATTCGTAGTATACTGTGATACATCCAAAGTAGGTTTAGGTTGTGTTCTCATGCAACATGGTAAGGTCGTAGCCTACGCCTCCAGGTAGTTAAAGCCCCATGAGAAGAATTATCCTACTCATGATATTGAGTTAGTAGCCGTAGTATTTACCTTGAAGATTTGGAGGCATTATCTATACAGAGTTCATGTAGATGTCTTCACAGATCATAAGAGTCTCTAATATGTCTTTTCTTAGAAAGATCTCAATCTTCATCAGAGAAGGTGGTTAGAGCTCTTGAAATATTATGACATAAGTGTTCTTTATCATTCAAGAAAGGCCAACATTGTTGCTGACGCTCTCAGTAGACTCTCCATGGGTAGTGTTTCTCACATTAAGGATAGCAAGAATAAAATAGCTTAGCAAATCCATCATCTTGCCAAACTAGGTGTTCGCTTAGTCGATTCTTCAGAGGGTGGTGTATGTGTTCAGGATAGTTTAGAGTCATCTCTAGTTTCCGAGGTAAAAGAAAAGCAATACAGGGATCCTAGCCTTGTCAAGCTAAAAGAGTCAGTTCAGAATCAGAAAGTAGAGGTTTTATCCTAAGGGGGAGTGGTGTCATTCCAGGTGTAGATGATTTAAAGCAGTGAATTCTTGTAGAAGTGCATGGTGCATGATACTCGATTCATCCAAGGGACACTAAGATGTACCGTGACCTATGGGAGATCTATTGGTGGAGTGGGATGAAGAGAGATATTGCAGAATTTATGGCTAAGTGCCCTACATGTCAGCAGGTTAAAATAGAGCATCAAAAACCTAGTGGTTCCATCCAGGAGTTCACCATTCCTACTTGGAAGTGGGAAAAAGTGAACATGGAATTCGTGACGGGTTTGCCTCGAACTAGTCATCAGCATGATTCAGTTTGGGTCATTATAGATAGAATGACCAAGTCATCCTATTTTTTTCTAGTCCACACCTTTTATTCAGCTGAGGATTATGCCAAACTCTATATAAGGGAGTTGGTCAGATTACACGGTGTTCCATTATCTATTATCTCAGACAGAGGTACCCAATTCATCTCTCACTTCTGGAAAGCATTCCAAAAGGGTCTTGGTACCCAAGTTTATCTTAGTACAACTTTTTATCCTCAGACAGATGGTCAAGCAGAAACGGCCATTCAGACTCTTGAAGATATGCTAAGGGCGTGTGCAATTGATTTCAAGGGAAGTTGGGATGACCACTTGCCTTTGATTGAGTTTGCATACAATAATAGCTATCATTCTAGTATTAAAATAGCTTCGTTCAAAGCTCTCTATGGTAGGAGGTACAAGTATCTAATCGGGTGGTTTGAAGTTAGTGAGGCCTCAGTCATAGGGCCTGACTTAGTATTTGACGCCTTAGAGAAAGTCCAGTTAATTAGAGAAAGACTTCGGGATGCTCAGAGCCAACAAAATTCATATGCTGACATTTGTAGAAAGGATCTCGAGTTTGAGGTCGATGACTATGTCTATCTAAAGAGCTCTCCCATAAAGGGAGTGAAGCAGTTCGGCAAGAAGGGAAACCTCAGACCCCGATATGTCGGTCCCTTCAAGAATCTCAGTTGCTTAGGAAAGGTAGCTTATGATTTTGAATTGCCTTCAAATCTAGTCTCATTTCATCCAGTATTTCATGTCTCTTTGCTCAAGAAGTGTATAGGTGATCCATCAATCGTAGTCCCTATTCATAGCATTGACAGTCAGAACAGTCTCTTCTATGAAAAAATTCCGATCGAAATTCTAGACTATCATACTCGTAGACTGAGGAACAAAGAAGTCCCTCTAGTCAAAGTTCTTTGGTGAAATCAGTGCGTTGAGGGAGATACTTGGGAAGAAGAAGCAGACATGTGTACCATGTATCCTCACCTCTTTTCCTCCAATCTAGATCAAGCTCAAGGTAACAGTTCTCCTTAAGCTTATTCAGTTTCCCGTTCAGTATTTATACCACTTGGTATTCAGTTCATGCTCACGTTTCATCATAGATATGGTATCAAGTACCATTGCATATTCATTCATGCATTCATGTATCAGTCTATTATATAATGATGCATCAAATATCATTCTCATTGGGAGAACTCAGTTATCAGAAACCTCAGTTATGCATTCATGAATCAGTTACTCATACATCAAATATGCATATCCAGCATGATATGCTTAGCATATCAGTCATGTCCGTCATAAGATCATGTTCTAGTAGTGTATGTCTTTCACGTACTCCATTTTATCATTTATACTCGTTTTAGTCAGTCTCATTCGAGGATGAATGTTTCCAAAGGGGAGATATTGTAATACCCCGTATATTTCTAAGCTAGAAAATAAAAAGTTGTTCCTACACATGAAACCTCCTATACTGTGATTCATATTGGAGTACATAAATTAGGATGAGTATCCTAGTGATAATAGAGCTTATGATGTGTTAAGCATGTTCATAAGAGTCACTTAGAGTAAGCCAAGCTAAGAACTTTTGAACCCACCAAGTTTTAGTGTGTGATTTCACATAGGTCATCTTTGAACAATAATAAATTGGTTTATAGGTGTAATTTTGGCATATTTCTACCCTTCAAATTGTATACAATTGAATAAGCTTTCTGTCGATACCAAGTTCGCCTAAAACGGACACCCGGTGAAGAAGTTATGGCGATTTAACATTTCAGCAACGTCATTTCAGTCAATGGCACATTGCGCCGTAAGACAAAATGAAGTTTGTCAATTACCAGTGTCTCTCCATGATTCCACCGCGTCGCAATGAGTTTCCATATCACAAATAGGGGAAACGCGATATCTCCACGTCGCGCTGGGGGCCCAAATCAGGTAATTTTCATAGAAATTAAATAACGCATCTAGAGGGGTATTTGGGTCATCTTTCTACACCTATATATATTCCATAAACAAGGAATTAAGCCCTTATTTCACAAAAACATACTATTTCTCTCAAAATCCTCTCAAGAACACATTAGGGTTTTCAATTGGGGATTCAAGTTCAAGAAAATTTCTCCATCAATCATCAAGAATCTCCCCTCTAAGGTATTCGTAGTGTTCATCTATGGATCCATTTCGTTCATAGAGCTCAAGAACCATGTTTTAAATATTATATTATGATTTTCTTGTTGTGATATGACCATGTACATGTTGATGATTGTTGTGTAAGTTTTAAGATGATATCTAAAGGTGTTTTCATAAAGTATATGTGTTTGTTAGTTGAAATCCATGAACTTTATGTGGTTTAAAATGGGGAAATTCATGAAAACACACCTAAGCTAAAAGAATGCATGCAAAGTGTTTGATAAAAAGCCTAGGATGATAGAATTCATGTCCCATGATTTAATAGTGCTTAAATGACAAGTCCATGCTCTATGTTTTATGATTTCACATGAATTCCACGTGATTGATATGCATCGTTGTTGTGATATGATTTGAGAATTATATTAAAGCTATGCAAGTATACACATGTTGTATGAATTTCTTTTCCATACGTAAGATGATGAGAACTATGTTTAGTGTGAAATCCCCTACTTACGATATGGTGAATTGTGGACTACATTTTTATGATCAAGTCAGTTATGTGTGTCAGTTTTCTTCCATCGAGTCCTGGGGGTACTTGTACCCAAAAAATATAGTTGTGTGCCTAGAGCCATGTCACGTTATCACAATAATCTCAGTCAAGCCATGATCTATAGAACTCAGTCAGTCATGTGACTCAGGAAATCTCAGAAATCTCATGATCTCAATAAATCCTCAAATAGTAGTACTATTCCGTCAGTCAATGAAAGTCAGTTACTCAGTCCATGTACAGAAAGTTAAATCATGTTAAGTTTCTTCAGATGGGAGTAGAAGTTAGCATCAAGTGAACCCAAGGATGGGAACTCACCTGCCAGTTTAGGGTGTGATTCTTAGTAGTCATCCTTGTGTTCCAGAACTATGTAGCCAGCGTAGGTTGAGATATCTTAACCTGCCCGATTAGGGTTGATGAGGTGGCTTAACCTATTAGTATAGGTTTCCCACCATTCTCATTCGAGTACCTGCCAGCTAAGGGTCACTCACAGCTGTCCTTACCAGTGGTGCGGTATTGACAAACTTCCAATCGGGGCAGAGATTTGACCCCAACCTAGCTATATGCGTTATTGGGGCATGTCGGTTAAACAACTACCTCTCACAGTTTCAGTATCAGTCTCAGTAGAAGAACTCAGATAGTTCTTCAAGATATCAGGACTGTCAGATACAGTCAATTCTATCATAGTATGGAACTCAGGTAGTTCCCTCAAATTCAGTACTGTCAGACATAGTCATCCATATATTCAGAACTCCAGTATCAGTCATGTTGGATATTAGTAAACCATGTATTAGCGTACAGATCCAGATATCATGTATTCATGATCTCAGTTACTATGTATGCATGCTTGCACTCTCACGTTCATATTAGTAAGTCAGTTAGCATTGCTCATGCATGTAAACCCTTTTGCATTTAGCCTACCCCACTCGTATACTCAGTACTTTTAGTTGTACTGACACATTTGCGCTATGGTACTTTCTTTTATGTTACACCATAGGTTCAGAGTCGTGAGTTCCAGATCAGCAGTAGCAGTAGCATTTCAGTACACAGAGTGGCAGTGAGTCCTCATCCATTCGAGGACGATATTATTTTATTTCATTCATTATTTCAGTTCAAATTTGTTAGACGGATTTAGTTGGAGACATGTTCCTTCAACTCCTTATTTCATATTGTATTTAGAGGCTTTCAGATTTAGTTCATATTTTAGATTCAACTTTCAGTTGTTTTGGGTATTTGTTACCCTATATGGATGTTATTATTTGTCAGATATTCTATTCAGTTGAACCTTATGGCCTATTGTTCATGTTTTCCGCATTCTACAAGTATATTATGCAGTATACAGGTACAAATATCAGTCATGGGTTAGCTTGTGGTCCCTAGGGGTCATAAGTGCCATGTAGCATTTCGGTTTAGCAAATCAGGGCGTTACGACTCTTAGCATAAAAGACCTACCAAATGATAATAAGTATCCCTTGATCCCTATTTGAACCTAAAGTGACCTATTTTCTAAGTTTAACCTTTTCACCTTTCCATTTCAGTTACAGTGAACTTGTTTTGGTCCTAGTCCTTCCTTAGACATTGTGTACCTCAACTCAGAAAATTTTAAGTTGAGGGTGGCTATCATAGGGGTGTGTAGTTGAAGATGAGTATGAAGAAGATATTAAATAAAAGAAGAATAAAGTAGGATTGGATGTGGTGGGAAAATGTATAAAAAATAAGAGAAAAATAAGTAATAGATTCAAATAATAAAGAAAACCACACCCAACTTAAATAGTAATAAAGGAGAAAAATGGTGAATAAAAAAAGCATGGTTAAGTAGTGGAGCCAAAAATGTAAGTGCAGTGTCAAGGAGGGGTGAGTCACTATTTCCTATATGTACCATACCTGCCCCTAATTCTACATTACAAGCCAAGAAAAGTCCTATAGTGATCCAAGTCTAACTATTAAAAAAACTAAGGCATAGAAAATAAGGGCAAGCCTATGTTATTTTAGTCACATTGTTTGAACTTCTTTGTGAGCATGAGTGCTTTGATGTAGTCCTAGTATTGATATACATTATGATACTTTGAGAATCGGAAAATACTTGTTATAAGGGTACATGGGTTGTATTGTTAACTACTTATTTGTTCGAGTAATGTCATCTGCATACATGCTTGGTTGTTTATTTATAATCTGATGTCATCACTTGATTCATTTAGTGTCATGACATTGTGTTGCATGTTTAGACACAGTGTCCTTGAAAGTTGTGAATAAGAAGGGAGGGATGTATGTGTGTGCAAAGTCAAGCTAAAATGAATAAATTGATTTTCGTAGGTACCTTAGGTTTTTTTTAGTTAAGCATCGCGTTTTCCGATTATGTGTTAATTGCTTGAGGACATGTAAATGTTCTATGTTGAGAGTGTTGATATGGCATGGTATCATGGCACTTTTGATTCTTAAAACAAGGAAATTGTGCATGAACTTAGGTATTCTTGTTAGATATAATGTGTATTTGTGTTGATTTTGCTGGAAAACATAGTTTGGAGCAAAGACTGAGAAAAGGGACTAAGAGTTACTGAGAGAGCTACCTATGAGTCAGCCTATGACTCGTGGGTAGTACCTACGATTCGTAGGTTGAGTTCTGAAGATTGATTTTGTATTTGAGTTCTACGAGACTACCCATAACACATAGGTGCAACCCACACTCGTGGGTTGAATCATGAGTTGAAGATCTAAAAAGTGAAGAGGTGCTCTGATCTCCACAACTACTCGTGGGTTATACCTATGACTCAGCCTAGGAATCATGAGTTGATGTTGACTCTGGTTTCTTACATTTCACGATCCAGGCCATGTCATGGACGTGATGGGTATCTCAAGTCCACATTGGACCCGAGACCACCCCCTTAATCCAACCTCGAGAGTACATTAATATAATAACCATAATAACAATGCGGAAGCTAATAAATAGTAATAAGAAGATGGATAAATGACTCAAAGAAACTAAGTATCAAAACAATGAACAAACAACCCATATCTATCCACAATAGCCTCTAAAAATAGAATACCAAATAGGTCGGGACATGTCCCCGACCATGACTAAAAGAATCCAAAAATACTATGTCAAAATAAAATAATATGGAAATGATAAGACATTTCGAAGAATAGAGGATCACCACTTCACAACTACTCGACACACGTGCTAATCCACCTAATGCTTCACAGGGGTAAAATAAGTATCGAACCCTACATTATGAAATAATGTAGCGTTTGAAGACGTTAGAGGGGAGAGCTCTAGCATCTAACTTAGGGGATATGATAACATAATGCCATGTCTAAAATCATTCCAAAACCATATGCACACATTCATATATAAAAATATATAAGATGCTGGAATAGGAAACAAGGTTTAAGCATAAGATTTTAAAATCATTAACCTAGACTATGTATCTCGAACCATCCTAAAAATACTCACGAGCTATATGGATCCAACTGCCCCCACCGAAAGGGACCAAATACGTGTTAGCCGCACGAATTAGAGAAGTCCAACAAAAATCCAGGAAATCCATGACCCCAAGCCAATCCAAGGTACATATATATCAAGTGTGAACTATGCACACGGTCATGAAGACCCTCACACTGGGAAACATAGTTTGCAGTATCAGTCCCTCGGACCACCACCTTCTATGGCGAGTTGCACAACCCCATTTAAGCCCAATTAAAACACTTGCACATAAACCCATCCATTTAAAAAAGGAGTTATTTACCAAGGCATTAACAGTTTGGTATTGTTATACTAATTCGTCTTGAAAGCTAATCCATGTGAGATGGGGGAATTCATGACCCCAATCTGCCTATCTAATCCAAGGCCCTCATTTGACTCCCAAACTCCTATTTAAAATCAATCCATGGCCTCTGAGGCCTTTCAAAAGCATTTATGTTCCATTAAACTTTTATACAATGAAAGGTTTCAAAAGTGCAGTAATTTATGCATGTATCCATGTTTCAAACCAATTTCAAAATTTTGGTTAAGGTTAAAGCCAATCCCAAACCACTAAACCATAAAATTTGGGGACACCCATGTTCCCCATTCCAATTCCCACACACATGCATTCATTTAGTTCAAAACAGTGAGAATAAAGCATAAATGATCAATTCAAAACCATGGGGATTCAATTTATGTAATAACTATTCCAAACCCCTCAACCCATATTCAAAATCCAACAATTAAACCACATGGATAACAATTAAATACATGTTTTTGCATAAAATCAATTTAGGGAACAGATACATTCTTGAAACACACAAGAATTTGTAATCAATTTAAAGGTCGAAGCCACGACGATGAATTCTATATGGAACCCTTGAGTTTTTCTTGGATTTTGAGTTTGATAGTGAAAGGGGATAATTTGATCTTTGAAGACTAAAGAAAATAAGCTTATTTTATGTTTAAGGATCGTACAAGGGTAAAAGACCAAAAACGTCTCACCCCAAGTGAATAAAAACAAAACTGCATGAAAATTATGCCTTAGCGCGGCACACCAATTTTCCATGCCAATATAGCGAAGGTTATCCTCTGTGCCACTCCAATATCACAAAGGGTAACCTCCATGACATGGCAAAAATGTGGAGGCTCACTACCTTAATGTTCCAAATTGTCCCGAACCCTTTCTAAAAAATTTAAAAACTTTCCCAAATACCTTTTTAACATCCCTAAACATAATTCAAGTGAAAAATCACTATTTTGAACACAGGAAGGTAAAACAATGATGGAAATTTTAAGGGTCTTACATTATCCCCTTCTTAAGGGACACTTTTTGTATGAGAATAGCAAGAATGCACCAGAATTAAATGATAAACTCGAAAATTGACAAGAGGAGAATGAAACTCATACCTTAAGGTCTTTCATCAAATCGGGGGAACAAGAATGGGTATTTAGACTTCTTATCTTCCTCAACTTACCATGTAGCTTCTTCTACCTTTTGGTTTCTCTAAAGGGCCTTCACTGAAGCTACATCCTTGGTCCTTAATGTTCAAACTTGCCTATCCAATATTTCAATCAGGACTTTCGTATAAGACAAGGACTCTATAACACCAACATCCTCAACAGGCACTATCAAGGAAGGATTAGCTATACATTTTTTAGCATGGACACATGAAATACGGGATAAATAGAACCCAAACTCACAGCAAAGTCCAAATCATAAGCAATGTTCCTAATTATCCTAAAAATCTAATATAGACCAATGTAACAAAGACTTATTTTCCCTTTCTTCCCAATTCTCATGACTCTTTTCATAAAAGACACATTCAAGAACACCCAATCATTCACTTTGAACTCCAACTCTCTTTGTCTCACATTTGCATAAGACTTTTGGTGACTTTGAGCAGTCTTAAGCATTTAACTAATCACTTTCACATTCTCCATGGCTTAATGAACCAAGTTAGGACCAAACAACCTAGTCTCACTAATCTCAAACTATCCAATAAGAGACCTATATCTTGTACCATAAAGAGCCTCAAAAGGAACCATCTGAATGCTCAAATGATAACTATTATTATACACAAACTCAATAAAAGGAAAATCATCAACCCAACTTCCCTTTAAATCAATCACACAAGCCCTTAGCATATCCTTCAAAGTCTTAATAGTATGCTCTACTTGTCCATCTGTTTGAGGGTGGAAAGCGGTGCTAATGTTTACCTATGTACCCAGATTTCTAAAATGAATGCTAAAAGTAAGATGAAAACTACATACCTCTGTCTGGAAATAATGGACACTGGCGCACTATGCAACTTCACAATCTCCTGGAACTTAGCATTATCCTCTTTGGAGTAGTTAGTCCTCATAGTCAAGAAGTGATCAGACTTAGTCATTCTATCCATAATGACCCAAATAGAATCATACTTATTCTGAGACTCTGGAAGACCCATAATGAAGTCCATATTGATCAAATCCCCCTTCTACAAGGGCAACTCAATCTCTTGAGACATGCCACCCGACCTCAAGTGCTCAACCTTTACTTTCTTACAAACCATACACTTAGCCACGAAGTTAGCCACATCTCTCTTCATAGTGCTCCACCAATAGATCTCCTTCAAGTCATAGTACAACTTAGTAGTACCGTGATGAATAGTGTATTAGGACTCATGAGCCTCCATCAAAATTCTCTCTCATTGCACATCAAAATCAAGAACACACAACCTATCTTGGTACCTCAAGATACCATCTCTACCAATCTTAAAGTCCATAACCTTTTGTTGTCCCACCCCATCCATAATCTGCATAAGAATGGGATCCAAAGCCTGTTTCTCCTTTACCTCAGCACCAAGAGATGATTTGACCACTTCTTGAACAATAATCCCTTCATCTTCAAAGTCCAAAAGGCAAACTCCCAAGTTAGGTAACCTATGAATGTCCTTTACTAATAATATTTTCTCCTTATCAACATGAGATAAGATCCCCATAGATAACCTGCTAAGAGCATCAGCAATAATATTAGCTTTACCTAGATAGTAGTGAAGACTCATATTATAATCTTTTAGCAACTCAAGTAATCTCCTTTGTTGAAGATTCAACTCCTTATGACTAAACACATACTTCAAGCTCTTATGATTTAAATAGATGCCTACATGCACCCCATATAGATAATGGCGACAAATCTTCAAAGCAAATACCACATTTTCCAACTCCAAATCATGAGTCAGATAGTTCCTTTCAGGAAGATTAAGATGCCTAGAAGAATAGGACTTAACCTTACTAAGTTGAATTAACACACAGCCTAGTCCTACATAGGATGTATCACAAAATACAACCAAAACCATCAGTACCCTCGTGCAGGGTCCAAATAGGCGCAAAAGTCAACCTATTCTTCAACTTCTCAAATCTACCCTCACATGCATTGGAACACAAAACTTAACCTAATTTTAAGTCAATATTGTCCATGAAGTAGTATAGAAGAGAAACTCTCCACAAACCTCGTATAATAGTCGGCCAAGCCCAAGAAGCTCCTAATGTCAGTTGAAGTCGCAGGTCTAGGCCATTTCTTAACTACCTCAGCCTTCTGTGGATCTACCCTAATCCCCTTACTAGAAACAACATGACCAAGAAAAGTCACAACATTCAACCAAAACTCACACTTAGAAAACTTAGCATACAACTTTTGATCCTTAAGGGTCTGCAATATAATTTGGAGGTGATTAGTATGATCCGCCTCACTCTTATAAAACACCAAGATGTCATCAATGAAAATTATCACAAATAAGTCCAAAAATTGCCTGAAAACTCGATTCATAAGATACATAAATACAACTGAGAAATTCGTCAACCCAATGATATAACCAAAAACTCATAATGACCATACCGAGTTTGGAAAGCAATCTTAGGAATATCAACCTACCTAATCTTTAACTAATGATAGTCTGAATAAAGATCAATCTTAGAGAAACATCTAGCACCCTGAACCTAATAAAAAAGATCATCAATCTAAGGAAGAGGGTACTTATTCTTCACTGTAACCTTGTTCAGCTGACAATAATCTATACATATCCAAAGAGACTCATCTTTCTTACGCATGAAAAGCACAGGAAACACTAGGACAGATGAAACCCTTATCAAGAAGATCTTTTAACTACTCTTTTAGCTCCTTCAATTTACCCGAAGCCATTTTATATAAAGAAATAGAAATAGGATGAGTATCCGGTAGAAGATCAACCCCAAAATCAATTTCCTTATCGGGATAATTCCAGGAAGATCATAAAGAAATACTTTAGAAAACTCACTAATCACAGAGATAGATTGCAATGAAGGACTTTCAGAGTCAGAATCTCTAACACGAGCTAGGTGATACATACACCCTTTTGAAATCAAATTTTGATCTATAAGATAAGAGATGAACCTCTATTTAGGAACTATGGATCTCCACAAACACTCTAATATCATTCATTAGGAAAGTAAAAATTGACCTTTTAGGTCCTACAATCCAGATATGCATAGCACAAATAAAGCCAATCTATCCCCAAGATCATATCAAAATCTACCTTATCTAACTCTATCAGATCCACCAAAGTCTCCCTATGAAAGATAGACACCATACAACCCCTATAGATATTTCAAGCCATAATAGAATCATTCATTGGGGTAGATATAGAAATATGGTTGAAAATACTTTTGAGACTAAAACCAAAATGCACCGCCACATAAGGGGTCACATAATAATTGGTAGATCCCAAATCAAGCAAGCAATACATATCACGAGAGAAGTGTTGTAACATTCCAGTGACAATATCAGGAGATGCCTCAGATTCCTGATGGGTAGCTAGTGCATAGAGATGATTCCACGCGCTGCCGATTTTAGAAATAGTACCTTTTTGTGCAGGAGCTAAGAAAGTAGTAATTGGGACCTTATTAGCTCTCGTGGCAACTTTAGCTGGCAGACAATGTTGTTGTATATGACCAGGATGTCTATAATTATAGCACTAATTATTTTCCTCATCATACTAACCACGGTGAAGTTGTCCACAAAATTGATTTGAAGGATATGATGGGGCTAACTGAGCTCCACTAGCTTGACATTGGATTCCCTATTCCTTAAAATTACTATTAGCCTGAAAGAGACTATCACCAGAAAACTTAGGATAAGGGGCACTAGATGAAGATATGAGCCAAAATTTTGCCAAGTCTTCTTCTTTCTCCATTGTCTACCATCTTTTCCACTATTCTACTAATTTTCACCATGCCCTAAATACCTGAACTTCTTACTTTGCCTTTCCCCAATCTTTGCATGTCTCTTCTTTTCATCTTTCACTTGCTGCATATAGACCATAAGTCTATAGATGTCCATGTCATTGTTCAAAATTGTAGCCTTATACTTCAATACTAAGTCATGAGATAATATAGAAAAAAATTTCTCATCTTCTCCTTCATAGAAGACACCAACACCGCAGCATAACAACACAACTATTTAAATTTCAGGGCACTTTTTCAGACTAATCTTGACCCTACTTCATATTCACAAACTCCTCTACCTTAGCATTCTTCAGCTCCTAAGGAAAGAATTGATAAAGGAACGCACCCAAAAACTCATCTATAAAGTTGGCTCCTCATCATCACCTCTCAACTTCTCCCGCTACTTATACCACTAATAAGCTACATCCTTCAACTAGTATACAACACCCTCATAATCGATAATATGCAAATAGTTTCTCCATCTCATCCATAATCCCTTGAGGTTCCTCCTCAACCTTAGAACCAGTAAATATGGGGTGATTCAATCTCATGAACTGAGCAACTCTAGTAACCTCAGAAGATTGATAAATAGAACCAATATGATTCAACTGACGAGACTGAGAGATCACCACCAGAGTAAACAAATAGATGAACTGATAAAACTCTGCATTAGATATGTCATACTGAGGCACCGAGGCATGAGTATTATCAGTCTGGAAAGCCTGGGGAGGACTAGTAGGAACTAGTGGAACTCCATGAGGGGGGTACAATCTAGAGTAGGAATCATAGACTAGGTTTGCACTCCATATACAGGGCGAGTCCCCTCCATATTATACTCAAGTTGGATAGAGTTCCCAATAGAGTTTTTATGATCATCAGATCTTTGGGGAGACATGATATAAAATGAAAGAAAGCCAGGAGTTAGAGAAGTTTCATAACACTAGACTCTATATCCTAAAAATAGATCACAAGAAAGGGAAACTTTCCTAAATGTCTTGTAGGCTCCTCCTTATAAGTGTAGTGTGCTATACACTCATAGAAAGTACTCTAATCAATAAGGCTTTATGGATACCCAACAACTCTAAACATGGATCTGATACCAAACTTTTCATAACCTAAACCAGGGCCTGGCCATGATGGATATCTCAAGTCCACTATGGACTATAGACCAACCTTTTAACACAATTTAAGAGCACAATAATAATTTGGGTTGAGGTTAAAGACAATTCCAAACCATTGAACCATAAAATTTGGGAAAAAACATGTTCCCCATTCTAATTCCCACACCCATACATTCATTTAGTTCAAAATCATGAGAATAAAACATAAATAATTAATTCAAAATAATGGGGATTCAATTCATGTAATAACCATTCCAAACCACGAAACCCATATTTAAAATCCAATAATTAAATCACATAGATAACAATTTAATATATTATTTTACATAAAATCAATTTTGTAAAGAGATACATGCCTGCAACACACAAAAATTTGTACTTAATTTGAAGCTTAGAGCCCAAATGATGAATTCTCTATGATACCCTTGAGTATTCCTTGGGTTTTGAGTTTTAGAGTTAAAGGGAGTAATTGTATCTTTGAAAACTGAAGAAAATAAGCTTATTTTACGTTTAAGGGTCGTACAAGGGTGAAAAAATCCAAAATCCCCTCACCCCAAGTGAATAAAAATAAAATTGCACAAAAATTATGCCTTGGTGTGGCACTCCAATATCGCAGAGGTTAAAATATATGACACACTAATATCATAGAGAGTAACCTCCAACAAGGCAAAAATGTAGAGGCTCACTGCCTCGATATTCTAAAATTGCCCCAACCCCTTTTCAAAAATTCCAAAACCTTTCTCAAATACCCTTTTAACATCCCTAAACACAATTCAAGTGAGAAATCATTATTTCAAATGCAAGAAGGTCAACAATAAAATGATGAAAATTGTAAGGGTCTTACACTACACTGTTTAGGATTGGTTTTCTTTTTTATCTATAAATACCCCTTGGATGTTTTATTATCACTTTATATACATTTGGCATTATTTTGAGTTATGAGATACATTGTTGATCTCAAAATTATTTTTCTAGGTATTTTAGGGTTTAAAACTAATTTAGGTAAAGTTTTCATTCCTATTCTTTGAAAGTTCATCATTATTCTTTCATCTATGAAATCAGTGTTTGTTCTTACAACCTAGCTAAATCCCATAACTAGGGTTGTGGGAACCCTAATGGATTAACAAAGTAGAGTTAGTGCAAAGTCACTATAGATTGGTGTTCTTGCATGTATTGGAATTTCCTTTATTTTGATTGCTTTCTTAACATTTTAAAATATTAGAACTTGCCCGTATTTACTACTTGCTTGAGAGAGAGGTAGATATTTGGAAAAGGAGATAACAATAGTAATTTGAAGAAATCAAACTTTATCTAATTAACTTAAGACTGATAGGATATAGTTATTTTGAGATCACAAAAGAAAGGTTAGTAATACGACGCTCTGAGATCAAGAGGAGATGAGTGAAATTCCCCCTAACCAAGGTCGAAAGATATTTAGGTGATACATAATTTTTTAGATTTTGCATGCAATTCATCAAGATAGTTTGACAAACATGAACAACTTGTGGAGTTATAAAGTTAGGGGAAACATAACCCCAGTGATCGTCTCATATTGATCACAAGCCTAACTGCCAATAATTGATACCGATACTCTTATTGTTATGAAAACCCCTTCTAATTTATGCACTTTTTAATTAAATCAATAAGATTTTGATATATTTTTGACCTATTCCTCATGGTATCAACCCCAACCTAGTTGGATTCTATATTTGACAAATGATTGCTTTCTACTTTTTTAGAGGTGTAATTTGTGGGATATCATAGAATAGATGACTTGTTTGACTAGTTATAGAGAGATGAAATGTTCTTAAAGATTTATTTAAGGTTGAGTTATCACAAGATAAATATTAGGTAGAGGATTTCCCAAATATTGCTTTCTAAACTTGTTGCGGACATTACGAGCTTTTAGCTATGTCTTTTGGCTTGATAAATGCCCCAAATTATTTCATGAGTTTGATGAATACAATGTTAAAGACTTTATTGGGATCATTTTTTTTTGTGTTTATTGATGATATACTTGTTTATTTTAAAATTGAGGAATATCATGAAGCTTTTTTGCGTAATGTGTTAAAATTATTGATGGAAAAGAAATTGCATGCTAAGTACTCTAAGTGTGAATTTTGGCTTTCCTCAGTGTCCTTCATATGGTATATGGTTTCTAAACAAGAGATTATGGTAGACCCGCAAAAAGTTGAGGCCGTTAAAAATTAGGTAAGACTAATAAACATAACAGAGATTTATAGTTTTATAGGGTTGGCCAGTTACTATTATTGAATTGTTAAAGGGTATCCTACCATTGCTTTACACCTAACCCATTTAAATCATAATAAAGTTCCTTTTGAATGGGATGATAAGTGCGAGAAGACATTTTAAAATCTCAAAATTGTGTTGAATTTGGATTTAGTATTAACCTTAATGATTTTACTATATTTTATGATGCCTCACATTTGGGTTTAGGTGTCGTCTTGATGTTGGAACGAAATGCAATTATTTATGATTTGAGGCGACATAAGCCTTATGAGAAAAACTAACCCAGGCATGACTTGGAGCTAACAACTTAAGTGTTCACTTAGAAAATTTAGAGACACTATCTTTATGGTTTGAAGTGTGAGATATTCATCGACCATCAAAGCTTACAGAACAAGTTCACTTAGAAGGGTATTAATATAAGACAGAGAAGATGGATGGAGTTGATTAAAGATTATGATATCTTAATCTTGTATCACCCAAGTAAGGCTAATATGGGGGAAAATGCACTAATACAAAACCAATGAGCATAGGGAGCATAAAATTTCTAGTGGTGTCTAAGTACCCATTGGCGAGAAAAGTAGGGGCTTTGGCTAACAATTATTTAAGATTGTACGAAACAAACGTAGGCAAGGTGTTTTCACATATGGAGGTTAGGTCAATCTTATAGGATCAAATTAAGAGATGATAATTTAAGGATAATAAATTGATCAAAGGAAAAAGTCTTGCAACAGAAGTTTAAGGAGGTCATTCTAGATGACGAAGGATCCTTAAGAATTTATAGGTATGTTATGTATACCTCAGGTAGGTAACTTGATTTCCACCATTCTGGTCAAGGCTCATAGTTCTATGTACTCCATAAATTCAGGTGCCAAAAAGATGTATAGATACTTGAGACAACATTATTGGTGGTGAAGAATGAAGTGTGACATTATAGATTTTGTGGCTAAGTTTCAAAACGGGCAACAAGTCAAATATGAACATTAGAAGCTTGGTTTACATTTTTATCAATGCCTATTCTAGACTAGAAGTTGGAATGGATAAAAATAGATTTTATGGTTGGTCATCCAAAAACCTTTAGGAAATGCGAGTCTATTTGGGTCATTATTGACCAATTGACTAATCCAGCTTACTTTATTCTAGTAAGAGATGATTATAATGTTTTTAAATTGAACAAGAATTATGTGAAGAAAATTTTATGATTTTATAGGTACTAGTGTCAATTGCATCTGAAAGGGTACTCAGTTCACCTTAAACTTTTGGAAAATGTGTTAGTATGAATTGCGGTCTAGATTGGACTTGAGCAGAACTTTCTACCCACAAATAAATGGTCAATAGTATTACACTATCCAAGTTCTTGAGGATATGCTTTGTGTTTGTGTCATGGATATCAGGGGACAATGGGATGACTACTTACCATTATGTGAGTTTGCGTATGATAATACCTGTCACTCTAGTATTGACATGACTTTTTTTAGGCCTTATATTAGCTCCCTAATTAGGTGGTTTGACGTATTTAAAGTACATCCTTGGGGCATTAATATACTCGGGACTCTATGGAAAAAGTGATATTTCTATAGGAAATGCTCATAAAGGATCAGAGACGGTAGAAGGAGTATGCAGATAATAAGGTGAGAGACATGAAGGTCGAGAAGAAAGTGAAAGTACTTTTGAAGGTGTCACACATGAAGGGTGTGATATGATTCAACAAGAAGGTAAAGTTGATCCTAGGTGCATATGACCTTTCGAGGAGTTAAAATAAGTGGGCTTGGTAGTTTATAGGCTGGCCTTACCCCCTAGTATAGGTGAGTTCACCCCATATTATATTTATCTATGCTAAACAAATATCATGGAGATGGTGACTACATTATCTCGCTTGAAGTAGTAGTTATTTGATAAGGAACTATCCTATGAAGAAGAGCCAATTGCTATTCTATCTAAATATGTGAAGAAGTTGAGGATCTGAGTTGTTCTTTGTATGAAGGTTTAGTGGAGGAACTGCACCATTGAGAAAGCTATATGAAGGACTGAAGCTGACATGTGTATGCGGTATCCACACTTATTCACTGATATAGGCACATCCTACTCTAGTTATTATATTCTTGGACTTGTTGTCATTCAAGAATGAATGAATGGTAAATTAGTATCTAATGTAATGATCAAAAATGTCGTTATGCTGAATTAGGAGGTAAAATTTACACCTAGTCTCCCCTTAGCTAAAATTTAAAGAATATAGAACTAATAGTTTTGTCTCAAAATTGATGGTGTGATTGTTGAATGAAATATAATATTGATATGATTATAATAACGGGATTTGATATAACAGTTGGATAGCCAATGTCTATAGTAAGCCATAACAACTATCAGCACTTATAACGAAGCTATAAAACTCTACTTATAGCATTTAACATGGAAGGGTTGGGTTGCATTGTTGAGATTCATAATGTGTGTCGTATAATGAAAGAAATGAGAAGGGGTCTAAAGTTTCTGTCAAGGACCACTATATTAGAAAAATTAATCGTTATAGTTGTACCACAACAATAGTTAAGGAAACCACAAAGGTGATCTCTAGTAAAATGGGCACGAACTGGTGCAAAGGTAATTATCCACTACAGTGGTAACGTGTCGTAAAATTTTAGTTTTTAAAAATCCAAAAAATGTTGTAAGTCCTTACTTTTCAAAAAATGTGATGGGGCACCGAGGATAGGTGATTTTCAGAGGAAATTGGAGGTTGTTCATCTTTGGAGGTAAGTAATTACGTTCTAGACTTGAATTCACTTTGTCTAACCTTATGGAATCTCTAGAAAATGATTAATGGTGAGTTTGGGGGTTAAATCCAACTTTATAGAAATTAAAGTAAATAAGTGGATTGATAATGAATTCGGTATATAACAGTCCTAGGTTGTTAGAAGATACTAATGGGACTAGAATTATCACTAAATTGGATAAATTTAGAGGTGTTCATGAAGTTAAAATGATAAGAAAATGCTAAGATGATGAAATAGGGTAAATTATAATTAATTAATAATTTTTAATCCCTAATTGTTAAAAAGGGATGAATTATTAAAATGTGTGTATATTTAGTGGTAATATAGAACAAGAACGAATTGAATGATAACGAAAGAGAAAAAGTGTGGCTTAAGGTTGACTTTGATCAATGAATTGTGGTACGCTATGATTTCTTATAATATTTAAACTTTCATAGCTTTGTTTTTGTTTATTATTTGAAAATCTACGATTGCCTTCTAACGTGGTTTGTATTTTTATGACTGCATTGCATTTTGCATTGCATTGTGATGAGGTATTGAGTTGATGGGTTGGGTACCACGCCTGTATAATATGATGTGTTATGATAATAGGTCAGGTACCACACTGGTATAATTATATGATATGATCATGGGTTGGATACCACACCAGTACGTTATGATGTCATGAGGAAGGTGAGAATGGTAAGAGATAATGTGCACATCTTGCATACATACACTCATTAAAATGCATGTAATTCCATTTTTTGAATTTATGTGGTTGCGAATGATTGATGAAAATGATTAAGTATGAAAACTTGTAAAGTCATGTAAATGTAATCATATTATCAATTATGATGTGTTGTTTGATGGATATCATTGTTTATGAATCTTGTTATGATTGCATTTATACTTGTTCAACTAACTTAATTGTACATTGTTAAGTTAGTCGGCCTATAATGCTTACCAGTTCTTATTGATGCACTAATGCTACCTGTACTTTTCTTTTTGTTGAGTGCAGAACACATTCTAGTAGTTGACACTGGACCTCGATTCTTGATAGTGATTAAGTACTAAATTTGATGGTGAGCACCATGTTCGAGAAACCTTCATATCTTCTATGTTGTTGTTTTCTTTGATCCAGGACAAAGACAATTTCCTCTTTGTTATGTTTTTAGATATTTATATTAGTTTAAACTTATTTTTTCTTTTTATATATTCTTGTATAGAAACTTCAGATCCCAGGAAGTGTAATAAATAGAGGTTTTCGCACTCTATACTTTTTTATGGATGACTATATTGTTGACTAAAATGTTACTTAACTGAAACCTTTTTTAACTGAATTATTACATGGAAAATTATATGAGAGAGTAACAATTAAGTAGGTAAGGGTGAGATTTTTATGGTTCTCTTAAAACAAGATAGGGTGGGTGCCAATCATGACCGTTTGGGTCATGAAAAGTACCTTTTGAAATTGAATTCGGGTAAGTAGAACTCTCAAAATTGATCATGACATAAAGGGTATTGTTTTTTATGTATTGAATTTATGGTGTGTTTTTAAAAAGGGGAATTTTTTAGGAAACTGGGATTTATACCTTTTTCGTGTTGCTATAGCAATGTGTATGCCGCTATTGAAACATACTGAAATGCAAAATAATTCCCACTATAGCGACCGATCAATGCATTCAAGTGTCGCTGTAGCGACATAAATCACTATTTTATTCTAAAAACCTCCAAAATGGTTCGTTCTTCTAAAAATTATTTTGGGCCTTCACTAATGGCAATTTAGGAAAAATACTTGATTTTTCATTATTTATCTCCGTTAAGATAAGGAATTCATCCTCGTTAACTAGTAAATTGATAATGTAGCCCTAGGATTGCTAGTTAGTATTATGGGAAGTGTTAAGGGCTTATTTTAGTTGGTTTTGGGTGCAAGGGGGTAATTAAGGCATAAGATCAGTGGGTTTTGGTTAATGATCATTAAATTACCCTCGCATATTATCAATTCACTAAATTATTCATGAAAATGGTAGCTTCGGATAAATTATGATTGAAAACCCTAGAATAGGTAGAGAATGATCATGAACTTAACCATAGGGGCTGAGAATGAGTTATAATCCCCAATGTGGTAGGTCATTGCATTGGTTGTTTGTTTTGTATGCATTTTAGACTGAAAACAAGCGAAAATCACACGAAAAGGCAAGGCTCCACTTAATGAGTTGTGTAAGCTTGGATTGAGGTAGGTGATGGTTATTTAGTTTAATCCAGTTTTTTATATATGTATGTTAATTGTTTCTTAGTATTGCTTGTTGATGCATGTTGTTTTAGTATGATCACATTTCACTGAATTTATTTGTAAGCTTGTGGATGTTATAATTGTTGGTTGTTATCATTGTGTTTTGTGATTTTCTTACATTTCATTGTTGATTGTGGGATATTTTGGTATTCTACATTATCACCAGATATTGGTAGAATAAGATTGGCAGACACTTATGTCTAGGATATAGTACATGGACAAAAATTTTCCCCTGCAAATCATGACTAGTGAGTGATGATACGGCCATTGGCATATATGTACAAGGTACAGGTGAGATTGACAGCTCCATTAGTGAACATAGAGTAACATATGTTGTTGTATTTTGGTGGTTTGGCATGACTTGACTCGCATATCTTATTGACATCCTTTGATTTGTTGCTAAGGTTACTAACATTACTCTAAGTCTTACTTGTTGCATTAAGATGTAGTAGAGGTTAGCATGTATTAACTTGTTGTACTGCATTATGTTTAAGTGTTTATAGTCTCATCTTGGGTTGGCCAAATAACCCTACTAGTACATTATTGTTTTCTTGTGTATTGATACTACAACTTCTCTTGCTTTTATTGTGTGCATGCATATTTTAGCATCTCCTGTGAGACCTCAGTTGTGATTCTAATAGATGATTTGGATTAAAGCGTGAACACCATCTTCTGGGGTACCATGGATCCTTCTTAATGATAAAGTCCCTTGTTTCAGACTTATGCACTTTCTTTTAGTTTTGGTGTTGCATCCCCTTATTAACAATCTTTAATAGTTTTGGTACAGATAACTTTTGGATCCTAGGGATTGGTATTTGTTAAGTATAATGTTCCACAAATTTGGTTTTATTTTTATACACTACATATCTTTTTGAACTATTAATGGGATAGTTCTTTTATTTTTCTCTAAGTGTTGGTTAATGTTATTGGGGTAATTTGGTTCACCTAGAAAATAGGGTGCGTGCCACTCACGTCCATTTGGGACATGAAAATTTTCCATTGGAATTGAAAAAATTTTAGACTTGAGGTAATGGAACATTTTACAAATGACATATACATCCTTCAAACGTAAGGCCTACCTTTGGCTTAAAAGGTCACATACATGTTAGGACGTATTATATGTGTCAAATTTTATGTAATTGTATTATTTTTTTATGTGTTTAAATGCATATATTTTTCTTTAATATGATTAGTCTATTGTTCTATTCCAAAGTATTAGAACATCATTAGGCATACAAGCCCAAATTTTGACCCTTCCTAAAATACTTTCCAAATTCCACCGTCATTTTTGTTTAAATTTCAAAAGTTCTATATTTCAAATTTTCCAAAAAAAATTGTTTGGTCCCATGTTGACCCATCATTCTTACAAATCTCTTTCTTACGCTTATTTATAGCTAGAGTTAACTAAGTAAGCAATCAGTTTTGAGTCACTTCAAAAACTCTGCCATTTACTTAAAATTTCCAAATAAAGAACCCAGAAAAATTATGTTGTGTCAAATTATAAAGAGTATGACCATTATTACCTTTCTTCGAATCCCAAGGTTCACTTGTTCAAATCTCTTTACGTTATCAAAATCTTAAAGTCCATCAAGAGATTAAAATTATATGCCTTCAGTCACTCATTTTGGATATTTTCCATTCCTTAATTTTGGACTAATCTGTTTGAGCAAAATAAATGTTATTTTACTTATATATTACGTTGATTAATTATTCTGATTAATGGTTAAACATTTCATTTTTTGAGTTTTTTCTTTCTTTTAGAGAGAGATTGATTGTGTTGGTAATTAAACTTGCTCTCACACAAAAATCAAAGAAAATCAGTTTCAAGTAGTTGCTGGCAAAAAATCCATATTTTACAAGGTCTAAGCCCAATAAAGTTACTACAGACTCATCATTTCAAACTACAAAGTCTCATTTGACTATGGATCCTAATTTGATCAATGCAGTCACTTCATCTGAGTAGTCCCTACCGTATCAGTCATAATCAATCCTGGTGCTTCAACAGGAAGTGAATTAAACCCAGAGGTCAGTGTTATTAAGAGCAACAAATTTCTGAACTAAGTCTCATGGTGACGCAAAATAGGGGACCTTCTTAGACTCTACCAAACTTGACCATCCCTCCTTATGTCCGTTAGAAAGGGCCTATGTTTTAAACCTCCAATGAGGTTTACCATGGAGACCATTTCACCACTTTTCAACGTGTTCAATGTGTTCATCACTCTTAGAATGTTCCCCTTGTGTACATATTTTTCCCTCCAAAGGTTTAGAATATATCGCAGCCAGATCATGCCACGCCAGTGTACATAAAACACCCTGGTTTTTGTACCTTAGAAAATTTCCTGGAATGCTGGTCTCTGAGCCCAATACAACTTATAGGTATGAGCCGTATGTTGGGGTATGAATGGTATGGTCCAGTGGTATGCTAACCAGTATTGGTTGGTGGGATAGATTTTGGTCACTATAATGGGTACAACTTGGTAGTACGAGTCGTATGGTTGGATACGGATCATTTGGTTTCTTCACTTAAACTTAGACTTTGTAACTTAAGTTGGATCTGAGTATGAGTGACTCACTAGGATCCGTAATCTAGGGTATGAGTCGTACCCAGGACTCGTATGGTGGACAGTGTTTAAATCTTTCGTGATTCTATCTTACCAGGGATATGGGTGAAGGGTGCGGATCATATGCTGTCAATATGACTTGGATTGGAGGAGTCATACACTGGATAGTGTTGGGTACAAGGGTTAATATTAGGATACGAGTGGTTGGTACTACTTGTATCAAAGGGTACGACTCGTGAGTTTCATTCGTACCCCTGTGATGTGATTTTTTACAATTTAAGTGGGGGTATTATGGACATTTCCCCACATACCCTAATAAGTTCCCACGACTTCTGACTCAGTTAGGAGGCTATTTACCCTATTATTCTATTATTCATTGACACTTAGAAACTCATCCTAAACACTCTATAATTCTCTCAAAAGCTTTTGGGCAAGGAAGCTAGGGTTTCAACTAGAGGATGAAATTAGGGATCTTGTTGGTGGTTTCTCTGCATCTACTTTGTCAATTAAGGAATGTTCTATTCCATCATTATTAGTTCCAATTAAAGGCATGGTTTAATACAATGTTTTTATGATTTGAATGTTGTATGATTTTGGGTTTTCAAATATGATTTAGGTTTTTGGTTATAAATGCTTGGTTATGGTTTTCTCATGTTTTAATTATGCTTTTATATGCATTATTTCCGGTTTTGGATAATTGGTTGCATGGGAATGGTTATTTGGTAATGGACTTTGGGTTTTGGAAATACTATGCCCCCAATGTGTTTGATAAAATGCCTTTAACAATGTTTTCACTATGATATTTGTTTTTCAATGGAACTTATGCATGATTTAAACTTGGTAATAGAACCCTAAATGGTAAATAGATTGGTTGGTTGTTTGATAATGGTTTTAATTGGGCAATAATGGCGGGGTGTGTAGAAAATCCATGGAAGGTGGAAACTGGAAACTCATTTTTGCCGATGTGAGGTTTGGTCTTGGTTACCGTGTGCATGATGTCACACTATATATTTGAGGGATGTACTTGTCATCCCAGGTTTTTTTTCGTGGTCGTGCGGCTTCACGCACTGGGTCCCTTTCAGTAGGTGGATGTGAACCTATGTAGCATGTGGGTAGTTTAGGATGGTAAAAAAGGGATTTAATGGCATGCTAAACTCGGTCCCCTTTCCCAGCATGGCTACTTATATTATATGTGTGTGTATGGTTGTGCCCATATGTATGGTTTTACTTGGTTTTATAAATGGCATTATTTTATACTTATCCTGAGTTTTTGCTAGTGATCACTCGTTAACCCGTCTTTGGGTGGCAGTATACCCATGCTAAGAAGGAACCAACCATTCTACTCCTCCTAAATAGTGATTGACTCGGGGACAGCTATTGGATTAAAGTGGAGAGCTTCCATCTTTTCGAAAGGCTCTATTTCATGTTATGGATATTTTTAGACATTCTGATTTATTTATGAATATTGGCTTTGGCTATGGTTAGGGGCATGTTCCAACCGGATATTCTTACTATTTTTGTCAGAGGCTTTATGGTACTGCTATGGGTTGGAAAGGGCGAGATTGGTATTGGTGTTAGCCTTAATATTGGCATTGGTATTGGGGTTGGTACCAGTTGATAAGATTATTGGTTGTTCCATCCTATTCAATTTTCGGATTAATCATATTATGTTTTGGATCTCATTGGGTTTTGGCCTGGTTTACGTCCCTTGGTTTGGTATTGGTTTGGCTTGGTGGTTTGGTTGGTGTTTTTTGGTGAGAGAGAAGACTTAGTACGTTGGTGTAAAACCCTGATACTACACCCTGGGCATCATAGGGTGCTTACAACCCTGAAGGTTCACAAGCTAACCCATGAATGGTACCTGCTGTGAGCACTGAATATTATTCATCAAACATATTCGGAAGTAAAATTGATAATACCATAAGGTTCATAATACTGTATCAAAACTAAATATATTTGTAGAATAACTGCTAACTGATAACATCTAAAAAGCCTCTAAACATCTGAAATAAAAGAGTTGATGGGAAAAGCCCCAACTAACTCACAACTGCTGCCTAAAATAACTGAAATACAGAAATAATATAATGGCTAAATAAATATCATGTCCTCGATTGATGAGGACTCACTATTGTAGTTGCGACTGATAGACTGATCTAGCTAAGTATGGTCAGGAACTCGAGCAACCGAACCTATGATATGAGATATTATAGCGTAAAGAGAGAGTATGCGTCAGTACTTTGAATATACTGGTATACTAGGTGAGGTTAGACTGATATGCATGGGTTCATATGCACGAAATGATAACTAACTGAATGAACATCTTGAAGTGACTGGATGAGATTACATGCAAAACTGTAACTACTGAATATGCTGAACATGCAATACTACACATATAGGTATACATCATGTAGATGAGATTATACTAAATCTGAGTACTGAATTCTGATGGTTGAGTAACTGATAACTGTTAGCCATGGTTCTTTAGAACTGACTGAGCTCTCCACTAAATACTAAGACTGAAGTTGTAAATGTGGGAGTGTTCATCTAACCGACATACCCTGATATATACTGATTTGGGGTCCAACTTATGACCCTAGTTGAAAGGGTGTTAGCACCTTGCCATGGGATACTAACAATGTTGTGTCAACCCTAATATGGCTGGAAGACTCATGAAATATATATATATATATATATATATATATTTATGATTGTGTCAACCCTAGTCTAGTAGGAGGACGTCTTACCCTACACTGGCTACGTAGGTCTATAACTCAGGGAGTGATACTAAAGGTCAAACCCTATACTGGTAGGAATGCCCCTATCCCTGGGTTCTCTTGGTGTTGAATCCTACTTCCAACTGAACCGACACTGATCCCTAGATTGTACTAAGTATGACTGAACTCACGTTGATTATATTAACTGACCGAATATGACTATTTGGGATACTGCGGGGTCATTCTAGTACAACTAGAAACTAAGTAAGCAGCTAATTTCAGGTACATAATACCCCCAGGACTCGATGGCATAATTAAAGGAACTATATCACAAGTTTAAAGCATTACAGATAAGATGTCATGCACAAATCATTCACATATGCATTTTGTTAAAAACTTAGGGAGCATGGTTCTTGAACATGAGGAAAATAACATGGGATTATCATGATTACTACATTCAATTCACCATTCATGGGTTATGACATCAGGAGTACATAAATCAACACACATACTAGTTTGTTTACTTAAAATTCATAATCTTCTTGGTTTAAAACCCATAACATCAAGACATGCAAGAACACAATTAAATGTAAGAATATAAATCATTATTTAAATCTTGTAAAGGGGTTCTTGAACTCCAAGGGTTGAAGGAAACCCAAGGATGGACACCAAACATATATGAGGAGTTGAATTCTTGAAGTTTCTTGGAAATTTTCTTGGGAATTGATCTTGAATCTTGAAGTCTAGGGTTTTCTATTTAAGAGAGAATGTTCTTGTTTTAATGGAATTTGAATAAATTAATGACTAATTAGGCTATTAGGGCATTAATCTCGTGTTTTGGACTGATTAGGGTCATGGAAAAAGACCCAACTGCCCCTGAAAAAAATTAAATTTTCATCACAGAAAATCCCAATTTTGGACATCACCGCGACGTGGTGCCATCACGATGAACTGGAATTTGGCTGCAACTGCATTCCACTAATAAGTGAAAAAATGTACTTTGATAGGACGCAGTGGGATCGCGTTGCGTCTCTGGAAATTGACAAGTGCGAACTGGCATTCTGGCATGACGCGATGCCAATCACAGAGCCTCACTGGAAAGTGACAATTGTGAAATGGCCCCTAGGCATGACGCAATGCTTATCGCAGTGACACACTGGAAAATGATGAATGCCCTTCTTGGGGTCACCGCGATGCGGTGCTGCTTATATTGAGCTACTGCTTTCACTAAATATGCCATAACTTCTCACTCAAGTATCAGATTTGGGAGAAATTGGTATCGTTGGAAATATTATTCAATTTCCTATAGTTTGGTGGGTCTTGATCTAGAAAATTCATAATATAGCAAAATCTATGCTTGTTTGAAGTTGACTAAAGAAACATTCTTATCAAAAACTCAACTGGTATGGGATATTTTAATTCATCAAATAGCTAGGAGTTATTTGGGACCTTAATATACATCAAGCTAATTTATAAAGGTATCAAAGAACCATAATGTACTACGCGTGAGCTTGAAACATAACTCTAGCATTGGTTTGGATTTTTGGGGTATTACAGTATCTCCCCCTTGGGTGGATGCTACACTCCCCAGTGCGGTGCATTGCCCATTGTGCAAGCTTTTTAATGGCTCCCCAACATGTGCTTCATGGTACATATCCAAAATAGGATCCTTCTGTGCGGTGCAAAATTCTATTTCTTAGTTTGTGACATCCTTTTATGACCCAATACTCAACCGAAACAATCTCTAACCTCCACAAGTGTCAAATAACCTCATTTTGTGACTCTAAATATATTAGGTAGCTAGTACAAATATGAGATCTTTAAATAGCTAAATCCCTAAGAAAAGAATGAAGAAGACTACTGTTTCTTTGAATATCAAACTTGTCTTACAAATCATAAATTGACCTTCTTCATACCAAGGTTTGAACTAGAGTTAAGAAAACATAGCACGAACATAAGCGTAGAACTACTATCTTAGAACCTTAGACATGAAAGCTACTATGAATTTTTATATGTGTAAAGTAATTAACTGAAATGTTATCATTAGGAGGAGTGAATAGGTGTGGATACTTGGAATTTATCGATTTTCGGCCTCCCATATAGCCTCCCCAACTTCCTTATTTCTCCACAATACCTTAACTGATGCTACCTCTTTTTTCCTCAATTTGTGAATCTGATGATCTAATTTCAAGCAGAATCTCTTCATACCAAAGGTTTTCCTTAAATATAAAATTTTCCAGAGAAACAATAAGTTATATATCTCCAGTGCACTTTTTGAGCATGGATACGTAAACACAAGATATACTGCTGCCAACTTTATAGCAACTCCAACTCATAAAATGCCTTCCTAATTCTACTGAACATCTGATAGAGACCTATATAATAAGGACTAAGCTTCCCTTTCTTATCAAACTACATCACCCCTTCACAGGTAAAACTTATAAGAAGAGACAATCATCAACATAAAACTCTAAGTCTTTACACTTCACATTAGAATATGATGTCCACCAACTTTGAGTAGTTTTCAGTCATTCTCTAATAAACAAAACTTTTTCCATTTCTTGATGGACTAAATTCAGCCCTATCACAACAGTCTTACCTAACTTGAACTTACTAATAGGAGACCTATATCTTCGCCTATAAAGTCATTTGAATGGATCTATCTAATTACTAGAATAATAGATACTATTATACTCAATAAGAGGCAAATGGTCATCTTAAATACCTTTGAAGTCAATGGTGCATGCACTTAACATATCCTCAAGAGTGTGAATGGTGTGCTCAGTTGGCTCACTGGTCTATAGATAAAAAGTTGTACTGAGGTCTACCCTAGTGCCTAAGCCTTTCTAAAGTGACTTTCAAAACTAAGAAGTATACTGAGTACCCTTATCTGATATGATTGACAAGGGAGCTTCATAAAGCTTGACTAACTCTTAAATATGCAACTTGGCATAATATGTTCTGAATATATAGTCACAAAGGCATGAAATAAATTGACTTAGTTATTTAGTCTACTATCACCCAAATTAAAACATGTTGATGATGTATACGAAGTAAGCCTATGATGATATCCATTTTTATCATCTTATATTTCCACGTAGGAATACTAATATATTTTGCTAAATCTCTAAGACTTTGATGTTCTACCTTCAGTTACTGATAATTAAGACATTTTTCAACAAAGTTTGCAATGTCCCTTTTCAGACATCTCCACTAAAAGACTTTTCTCAAGTCATGATAAATATTATTGGAGCCTGGATTAATTGAGTAGCTAGAATTATAAGCCTTGAAAAAAGTTTGTGCCCTCAACCCATCTACATTAGGCAAACCTTGGTACCAAAGAACACTACCTTCCTCAAAAGATAACTCCTTTACTTTTTTTCTTATGGACTGCATCCTTTAACTGGTGCAATACGAGATCACTATCTTGTTTGTCTTCCACCTCAATCATCAGGGAAGACTCAGAAGCATTTTGCACTATCACACTACTACCATCATTAGAATTCATGAGATAGACTCCCATATATGTAGGTCTATGAACATCCTTTGTAAGCTCTGTCTTATCCTTTTTTACACAGGCAACACTTTCTATAGGTAACCTACTAAGAGTATCAATAACCACATTATCATTTCCAAATTGTATAACATACTCATGCCATAGTCCTTGAGGATCTCATGACTTTTCCTCTACCAGAGATTCAACTCCTTCTAAGTGAAGACATACTGTAATCTCTTGTGATTTGTTAAAACATCAATATACACACCATAGCGATAATGACACTAAGTTTTTAAAGAAAATACCAAGGTCATGATTTGGTTTATTCTTCTCATGAACCTTAAGTTATCTAGAAGCATAAGCAATAACCTTACTATTATTTATAAAGTAAAACCAAGTCCAACTCTAGATGCAACACAATACACCATAAAACTATCTGTACCCTTTGGTAGGGTTAAAAATGGAGTAGAAGTAAGTTAAGCCTTCAAATCTCAAGATCTCTTCTCACAAGCCTTAGACCACTAAAACTTGACTTTTTTCTAAGTCAGCCTATTTAATAAGGCTAAAATATATGAAAACCCTTCTACAAACCTCTTGTGATAACTAGTTAAATCCCAAGAAACTCTTCATATTTATTGGAGTTATCACTCTAGGCCATCTTTTTCTTGCCTTAATCTTCTAAGATTCAACCTATATCTCCTCACTAGAAATAACATGATAAAGAAAGGCAATAGACCTCAATAATAATTCACTTAGAAAATTTTGCAAACAACTATGTATATCTGAAGTTCTAAAGGATAATTATAAGATGGTCAGCATGCTATCCTCACAATGGGAGTAAACAAAGATGTCATCTATAAACACACTAACAAAAAGTCGAGTTGCTATTTGAACACCCTGTTCATAAGGTCCATAAAAGTTGCAAGGATATTGATTTGTCTGGAAGACATACTAAGAAAATCATACCAACCATACAAAGTTTGTAAACCTCTCTTTGGGATGTCATATTCTCTAGCCTTGAGCTTATGGTAACTGACCTAAAATCTACCTTGGAGAAATAAGTGGTACCATAAAGTTGGTCAAACAAGTAATCAATCCTAGAAATGAGATACTTATTCTTAATTGTGATATTTTTCAACTAGTGATAATCAATATACATTATGAGGGAGCCATCTTTCTTATGCACAAAGAGGACGGGAGAACCTTATTAAGAAATACTAGGTATGATAAGTCCCTTAATTAATAGGTCTTTCAACTGCTTCTTTAACTCTTTTAATTTTGCTAAGTTCATTCTATATTGCAGAATATAGATAGGCCACATATCAAAAAATGTTTGTACCAACGTCTATCTCCATGTTAGGAGGAACTCTAGAAGGATATTTAGTAAAGAATTCTAAGAACTCATTAACTACTAGAACTAACTAAAGAGTTGGAGTCTCACAAGTAGAATCCATAATGCACAGTAGATGATAGATATAGCACTTAGAGTTTATTTTTCTAGTTTGAGGTATGGGATAAAACACCCCTAGGCACTGTAGGACTAGTCTTCAATTCTAACATAGGTTTATAGGGAAATTAGAATTTAACTACTATGGTTTTCTAATCAACTGAGGCATAACAAGAATACAACAGTCCATACCCAGAATAATACTGAAGTATATCATATATAATTCTACTAAATCAGCTATTGTGTCATTAAGATGGATAGAAAAATATAAACTTTAATAATTCTTGTAGCTATAGTAGATTCTCAAATTAGAGTAGGCAAAAAGAGGGATCTAGGAGTTTCATGACACTTTCGATGTTTAAAACAAAGAAAATATGCAAGAACTTAGGTATATCTATAGTTATGGAGTTTTTGCATAAGTTTTTTTATAGGAAAATAATTTTTGTAGCAAATGAAAGAATAATATGAAGAAATTAGCTAAGTTTGAGATTCTAGGTTTAGTCTATGAATTATAGGGAGAGGTTACATGTAGTTGAGTTACCTAGTTTGAAAAACTTTTACAAAATTCCTGTAGATATCCAATTTAAGGTATTGTCTACCACTCTTCCCTATAAGTCATCATGAGAGACTACAAGCCATTTCCAGCAATAGTCCTTAGTAGATTTAACTGAAGTCCTAAAAGTTGACAAAGTGTACCTTAGTATCAATGGATCAAACTATAATCTATAGGAAGTTTCTATGAGTCGTCAAATAAATCATCACCAAACTAGCTGAAAATAAGACAACAGTCTATGGATTCGCACAATAAGTCATAGCTAATCCTGACAACTTGTTATCACATCCAATGCCACAGTTGGATTAGGTTTCCAATCATGTTTAGGACATGATTTACTTGTACCTATATATACTCCTATTAGGTTTTATGTTTAAGTTGATGTTCTATTACTACTTTTAAGTCCATATACTTACTTTGAGAGCTATAAATACATTCTTTAAGTGATTAATTCATATTTGAGATTCATGATTTTATTCTCCTTCTTGTAAGTGCATAAGTATGTTTTCTTCCTAGAATTACTATTGTGTTCTTGAAATAATGAGTAGCTAAACACCATAACTAGTTTTGTGAGAACCATGATTGAATAATAATGTAGGGTTTGAAGTACATGGAGATTCTTGAATCGTGTTTATGCATGTATTATTGTTCTCTTTACTTTGATTGCTTTCTAATAGTGGCCAACGTTAGAACTCGTCTTACTCTTACTTGCCTTAGATAAGGGGTAATAGATTGGAAAAGGGGATAAACAATGGATACTTGAAGTTACCAACCTTCATATAAAAATTTGAGTCGTCGATGAGGGAAAGATATTTTGGATCCATAATAAGTGTTAGATTATAAAATTCATGAGACTTGGATGAATGATTGAAAATAGTTATATAATAGGGGATGGATGATCTTTTAGGTGAGCATAAATTATCAATTCTACATGACATTTATGGGAGATATAACCAGTATGGAGAACCTACAGAGTCATAAATTCAAGGGGGAACACAGTCCTAGTATCTCTACACTATTGATTACAACATGAATAAATTGTTACTTGCTCACATTCTGACTTCTAAAACTACTTTCAAATCCCCTAATTTCCGGAAATAATTTATTAATAACTTAGATAACCACATCGATTGAGATTCTAGCCTATTCCCCATGGAATCAAACCCAAGCTTGGTTGGTTATATATTTGACAATGACTACTTTATACTTCACATGCAAGGTGTAATTTGGGTGACATCAAATTTTAGCTCCATTGCTGGGGACTATGATTTAGGATTAGATTGATTGTGTGTATTTAACAACTAGTCTTTACTTTATATTTGTATTTTTTTGTTATTATTAAGGTTCCCACTTGCGCATGCCCAACAATTAAAATCAAAGCAATCCATTGATTCCACTTGATTTTGAAATTGAAAAGACATTGAAAAACTTATGAAGAATGGATGATCAAGGAGTTTAATCAACTCAGGAGCAAGACACAACCCAGATGTAATGTGAGTAAGAGTCTAAATAGGATGAGCTTATATAATATAGAACTAGATGAAATAAGGCAGCTCACCGTTCTTCATTCAATGAATATTAATGGAAAAATAGGAATATGGGTTATGAACACCCCTGTCATCATATCCCATCGTATAATAATAAAGATGATGACACTAAAAAAGATGATATAGATAAAATTGATTCTATTTATCCACCCATACTGGCAGCTAAAACTAAGTTTAACATCACCAACATTATGATACAATTGTTGAACCTGCAATGAGTATTCACTGGCCTTCCTATTGCTGAAGCTAACGTATATATAATGAACTTTTAGGAACTTACAAATCCTACAGGATATATGTGATGGTCTAAGATGCTATCATACCATGTTTGGTTCCTTTATCATAGCTAGTTAAGCTACTCTTTTGTTGACATAATTACCATGTAGATTAATAACTAACTGGCGTGAGGTGCAAACTTAATTCTTAAAGAGATTTTCCCACCATTCATAATGTTGTGGTTGAAATATGATATTTATAACTTTATATAATGACATTCTAAGGCTCTATATGAGACTTATTTAAGGTTTAAGAAGAAGCAACAATAAGTCTTAATCATAGGATCCTAAATGATAACATGATTGAAATATTTTATAAATATTTGAATTCTAGCAACAAGGTTGTAGCTGACACTATGATAGGAAGTAAATTTATGAGTCTAGCTTCGAAGAAGGCTTCAACAATGCTAGATAGAATCACAAAATCCAATAGAGGTTGGTATACACATGAATCTGATGTTCTTGCAAGCACTTATTTGATAGGAGCATCTATAGAGAAATGAATGATAGATAAGGAGGTAGCTCAAGAAGTAGCATAGTTTATGCAATGCCCTGAATCTGGTGCCCGGAATGCTACACGGTGCTCATGACCTCGAAGGACCACAAGCTAACCCATGACTGATATCTGTGCCTGTATACTGCATGATATACTGTATAATGTAGAAAAATGAACTAAAAGGCCATAAGGTTCAAACTGTAACATAATATCCGATAAAATATAACGTCTGGGATGGGGTATAAATGCCCAAAACAAAATTGTTTAAACATACTGTAGTCTGAAAAACCTTTAAACCATAATTGTCTGATAAGAAGCTGATGGGACATGTCTCCAACTAACTCCAACTAATAAACTAATTAATGAGATAACAAAGAAATGATCATGTCCTTGAAAGATGAGGACCCACTGCTAACTCTGACTATGGAGACTGGAATGCTACTGATGCTCTGGAGTTCGTGCTTCTGAATCTATGGTATAAAACACCTTAGTGCAACTACATCAGTACTTTGAATATACTGGTATGCATGTGAGGTAGGCTGAATGCAAAGGGTTTACATGCATGATCTATACTAACTGACTAAATAATATGAACGTGAGAATACATGCATGAATACATAATAAATGTAACTAGGGTTGTGATAACATGATTACTAAGTCTGAGTACTGATAACATGAGATACTGATAACTGTATAACTAAAATAACTGATATTGAGCGACTATATCTGACATTCTAGTTTCTGATGGAACTAGTTAAGTTCTGCACTATTCTGAGTTGACTGTATCTGACAGCCCTGAATTTGGTAGAACTATCTGAATTCTATTACTGAGGCTGAATGACTGTATCTGAAAGTCCTGATTCTGTAATCAAAACTATGGGATGTAGTCATCTAACTGACATGCCCCTAATACGCCATTATGGAGGAGTTGGGGTCTAATCTGTAACTCCAATTAGAAGGGCGTCAATATCGCACCACTGATAAGGACAATCTATAAGTAACCCTCATATAACAGGTAACTCTAGTTAGAACGGTGGGAACCCTCATATTACAGGTTAATCCACCTAATATACCCTCATATAAAAGTTTATGATGTCTCAACCTACGCTGGATACGTAGTTCTAGAACGCAAGGATTCCTTCTAAGAATCACACCCTCGTATAACAGGTGAGTTCCCATCCTTGGGTTCACTCGGTGCTAATTCCTACTCCCATCTAAATACACACTGAACATGATTAACTGAACTGGACTAGACTGAATTCATGGAATTTCGTTAGCTGACGGAATACTATTGATATTACTAAATTATTGAGCTTTTCTGAGTCACATAACTGACTGGGTTCTATGGACCATGGCTTGACTGAGGATATCGTGTAAACATGACACTAAATCTAGACACATAGCTATATTTTATGGGTACAAGTACCCCCAGGACTCGATGGAAGGAAACTAACAGGGCATGATATTATTGAATACATGACCAACATCAATAATCCATAATACAATAGTTGGAGATATTTCATTGGTATATGATTCGCATATCTTGGTACGTAAATAAGATAGCATGTATACATAGCATGATTTCAAAAGGATAACTCATGAGAAATCCAAAAAACAAATTTCAATACATAAGAATAACATGGAAGTCATTTTGGATCACAATTTAGCTATCATAATTTCTATCTTCCTAGGTATTTTATCAAATATCTTGCATGCACCCTTAGGGCATAGGCATAATCATCAAATTGACATAGTATAAATAACTCAATTTATGGATTTCACTCACTTACTAATGTAGTTTCATGAAAAACACATAAATATTCCAACGTGGGAATCATATAACAAGATAAACATGGTTACAACCAAACCACAACATAAATATCATGATTCATAATTTAAAATAGGGTTTTTGAGCTTTATGGAAAAAGGAATCCATAAATCAACACAAAGCATACCTTAGTTCTTGATTTAGCAAAGATTGACGGAGAGACTTTCTTGAAATTGAATCTCCAATTGAAACCATAGCTTGTTCTTGAGAGAAAATTGAGAGAAACTAGTTTATTTTGGGTTCCAAATAGCTGAATCTCGTGTTAAAAGGATTAAATAGGGGTGGGAAATTGACATTTTTAACCCTGGACACGTCTTTTAAATTGGTGAAAATTTCTTGACTTGGACCCCAAGCGCGACGTGGCGCTATCACACCGTGTCACTGGAATTTAACAACTAGGAAATTAAGGGATGTCGCAACACGGAGCCATCGCGTTGCCACTTCATTTGCGACCTGGAAGTTTGGCGCGATGTGCCACTATTGTGGACCCCTACTAGAATTTTACAAATGCCATTTTCTCTTGTGGCGCGGTGAGCCACTGACTAATATGGCGCTATTTTACGACGGGAATTTGAAATAGTCATAACTTATTACCCGGTTATCGGATTTAGGCAAATCTTATATCGATGGAAAGCTTATTAAATTTCCCACATGAAAAACGTGAAAATATTAAAAATTCCACATGTACAAAAGTGGATTCATCTTCCAAAGTAAGTTTTTAATATTCTTGGGATGATTTCAAGCCAGGTAGAAATACGGGGTATTACAGTTTAGGACTAAGTTTACCTTATTTATAAAATAGTTTGCAGTAACGAGGGTAGAGAAGGTCAATACAGTTGGTTCCCAAGGTAAAATATTTTTCTATATCTTGTTTTGATGATGAGCAACTGACCATAAGAGACTATGTCCCTGGGTCTTCATGAATTTTGTACAGTTGTCATTGTCTTGGATAATTTTATCTTCTAGTGTAACAAACTGTGAAGGTGAGCTTGTACCCATCAGGACACCTAGCCCAATCAGATTTCCACCCTAATTATTATTTCACTATAAAAGTAAAAGAATGATTCTCTTTTGGTTAGGTTTTGCAATCTAATTATTCAAGTGAGAAATTGGTGAAAACTTAACTTTGCATCAATGCTCAAGTTTATACTTTCTATGTGGGCTGGAATATTAAGTGATCTTGAGTCATGTTTGAGTTTGTAACCAAATTACTCATGTTATAGGAGTAATGCCCTTTTCTAGTGTTCTAGAGAGTGCATAGGTAAAGTTACCAGAGTTTAATATTGGTTAAGTTAATCAATATTGAGGTGAGTGTATAGTTGTCATGGTGAGCTTGTAGTAGTGTTATTATAAGCTGGTGGAGCCTAGAGTTAGGTTTAAATCGAGTCTATAATCAAGAGGTTGATTATAGTTGATTCTTAAGTGCTTGTAAGGGAAAGCCGCTATTTTTCCACCCTTGAGCAAGGAGGATTCCACATTAAATTGTTTTTTATATTTCCTGCAAAGAGTTATTTACTTATAGCTTTACTATTTGAATGCCTGTGACTAACTTTAAGGGATCTGATCCTTAATAGTGTGGTGCAACCCTCATGATTTCGATAATTGGTATCAGATCAAGGATACTTTAAAAGGTTTATACCTACAGTGATTTATTGATCATGACCGCTCCACCTAATCTAGAAAGTGGGCATTCTACTACTAGACCACCCCTATTTAATGGGCAATACTATAGGTGGTGGAAAACTAGGATGTTTGACTTCTTTATGGCTGAAGACAGAGAGCTGATGAATATAATACTTGATGGTCCTTATGTTTCTATTAAAGAGGCCAAAGAAGCAGACATAAAAAGGATGGTTGTCAAAAATAGGAGAGGGTTTGATGATAAAGATCGAAAGAAAGTTGAGAAGAATTACAAGGCAAAGAAATTTCTTTTCTGTGGCATAGGACCTGATGAGTATAATAAATTTCTTCTTATAAAAATGCTAAATAAATCTCGAATTTCCTAAAGACATATCATAAGGGAACAACTGATTTGAAGGATTCTAAAGTTAACATGTTGACTACTCAGTATGAAACCTTCACTATGAAAGAAGGAAAGACAACAAGAAATGTATACAAGGTTCACTTCTATCACAAATGAGCTAAACTGCTTAGGCAAAGTGATTCCTTTGAATAAGAAAGTGAGAAAAATTACAGGTGTTCTTTTTAATCCCTATGACAGCAAAGTGGATGTTATTACTGAGGCAAGAAAACTGGAGACTCTCACAATCGATGAACTCATTAGTAATATAAAGACGCATGAGCTCAAGAAGTAGCAAGGACAAGAGAAGAAAGAAGCAATAGAAAAATCTCTGGCATTGAAGGATTCAAAATCTAATTTAAGTGAAGAAGACACTGATGTTGCCTATTTGGAAAAAAAGAAGTGTTAGAGCTATGAAGAAAAGTGATTAGTTTCAAAGAAGAGGAAGTAGAAGCATAAATGGTGGAAATGTTGAATTTTGGAATAAATATAGAAGTCTTGATCATTTTATTAAGGATTGTCCAATTCAAAAAGTGTATTATCAGGAATATCTCAATACTGGAGGTGACAGAGGAAAGAACAGAGACCAGGTCCCTGTAAAATCAAGAAGAAAGTGTGCAGCAGATTATGCAGTGAAGAAAAAAGCTTAAAAGCTTCAGATTGAGTTTGAAGATAAATTAAGGGATTCTCAAAAGCACCTTATGACTACCCTTCATAAGAATAAAGAGTTAGAAAGGGACATGGTTCGTCCAAGGGAAGAACTTAACAAATCATTAAAATGGACCACGTCTTTACAAATCCTTTCTAATCTAATTGGTCAAAGTGTTAATAATAGTAAAGGTCTTGGATATCAGTATAAGACCCAATCACTTGGGTCTCATGGGAAAGCAGTTCATGGTGTTAGAAAAAAGGTCCACAAACCTCTATGTTCTCATTGTGGAAAAGATGCACACTTGAAGAAAATATGTTAGTATTGTCTTAAAGATAGAATGAGTAGTGTTAATTACATCCAACAGGAGAATTATTATCCTAAGGGTTTCACTCCCTTGAAAATTGTGAAGAAGAATTCTCTACCTAGATGGGCCAAAAAAGATTTGATCACACCTTTGCCATCCTATTGGGAACTCAAACTCAAGTGGGTTCCCAAATCTAACAAATGAATATGTTTGGTGGTAGGCGGAAGGGAATGCAGTCAGAATTGATTTATGGATAGTGGATGTTCAAAGCATATAACAGGGTGGAATGACTTCTTTCTTTATCTCAAGACACTTCAAGATGGAGGTGTCTCTTATGGAAATGGTGAAAAGGCTATATTCATGGCATAGGATTGAATGGAAAATCATTTGATCTAGAAATAGAAGATATGTACTATGTGAGTGGCCTCAAGTACAATCTTCTAAGTGTTTCTCAAATCTGTGACAAAGATAATTAGGTCAAATTTTCAGCTGATGGATGTACTGTGTAGCGCTTTAAATCTAGAAAAGATATTCTCAAAGCTAAGAGAATCAAAAATATGTATGTGAATGATTTGGAGTCTATGGCTAATGGGGAATTAATTTGCTTAAGTGTTCAAAGTGAAGATGCCGATTTATGGCACAGAAGGATGGGGCATGTAAGTTCCTCTTTACTGAACAAGTTGATTTCAAGGGACCTGGTTCGTGGCATGCAAAATCTAAAATTTCAAGACAACTAGGTTTGTAATGTCTGTGTTAAGGGTAAACAAACCAGGTCTTCCCTTAAGCTGAAGAAGCAGATGAGTACTTCTAGACATCTAGAGAAGCTGCATACGGATCTATGTGGACCGTTAAAGTCCAAAGTAGAGGAGGAAAGAAGTATGTTTTCATAACTGTGGATGACTACTCAAGGTTCACTTGGACAATATTCTTGAGAACAAAGGATGAAACCTATGAGGTTTTGGTTACTTTACCAAGCAAATTCAAATGAAGCTGAATTGTAAGACTGCTCAATTCAGATCTGATCATGAAACTGAATTTGAGAACTCCCAAGTTGCTGCATTTTGTGCTGAAAATGGGATCAATCATAACTTCTCTGCACCAAGGAATCCTTAGCAAAATGGAGTAGTTGAAAGAAAAATCATAACCCTCATAGAGATTGCCATGACCATGTTGATTGATAGTGGGCTTTCTAAGAACTTTTGGGTTGAAGCTATAAGCACTGCTTGCTATGTGAAAAATAGGTGCTTGATTAGATCACTCATGGACAAGACCCCATATGAGCTTGTATTCAATAGAAAGCCTAAGCCTGACTACTTCAGAGTTTTTAGGTGCAAATTCTTTGTTCCAAACAAAGGAAAGAATGATCTAGGAAAGTTTGACTTCAAACGTGATAAAGCAATGTTTATGGGCTATTCCTTAACAAGCAAAGCATACAAAGTTTTCAATAAAAGAACTTTATGTGTAGAAGAAAGTGTGTATGTGGTCTTTGATGAGTCAGAAAAGCTAATGAATCTAGGTGATGGTGAAGAATCAGAAATTGAAGAACTCATTCCTGTTCAAAGGGATGATATTGCCGAAGATAATGGTCAAAAGGTAAATGATGCAAATAAGATTGATGAAAGTGATGGTGATCTTAGATCTTAGTCATAGAACCCAGCTCCAGTTGAAGAAAAATAGGAAGGATCTAGTCAAACTCCTCAGGGACCTGGTCTCCCAGAGGAGCTAATCTTAGAAGGTCAAACTAGAGTCACAACTCTTCTCATCCACTTGAGAATCTGACTACACCTTTGGAATTTGGAGTCCAAACAAGATCTCAAGCCAAAAATTACATGGTATTATCAGCATTCTTGTCCTAAATTGTGCCTAAAAATATGAAAGAATTTATGGAAGATGCTGACTGGATTAATGCAATGCAGAAGGAGCTTTAGCAATTTGAAACAAGTAAAGTCTAGCACCTGATCCCCAGACTTGTTGGCAGAACAATTATAGGGATTAAGTGGGTATACAGAAATAAGTAGGATAAACAAGGAACTATGAACAGAAATAAAGCAAGGGTGGTTGTTCAAGGGTATAACTAGGAGGAAGGAATTGATTATGATGAGACATTTTCCCCTATGGAAAGGATCGAGTCTATTAGTATTCTTATTGCTTCTGCTGCCTATATGGGGTTCAAACTCTTACAAATGGATGTCAAAAGTGTATTTCTAAATGGAAACTTAAAGGAAGAAGTCTATGTCAAACAATCTCCAAGATTTGAAGATGCAGATTTTCCTCATCATGTACTCAAATTGGACAATGCTCGCTATGGGCTGAAGCAAGATCCTAGGGATTGGTATGATAGAATTTCAAAGTTTCTTTTGGAAAATGGATTTAAAAGAGGGAATATTTACAATACTCTCTTCTTAAAGTCCAGAGGTAGCATCTTACTGATTGTTCAAATATATGTTGATGGTATTATATTTGGAGCTACTTCTAAATCCCTGTGTGAAGAGTTTGTAAAGCTAATGGGGAGTGAATTTGAAATGAGCATGATGGGAGAATTGAGTCTCTTCCTAGGTTTACTGACCCAACCCGACCTGGGGCCTTGTCATAATGGGCATCCCAAGTCCAACCAGGACCGGGGACCACCCCCTATTACCCAACCCAACCACCATTAGCATACCTCGAGTCGACTGAATTTCTGAACTTACAGAAAGATATCATAATTGGACAAGGACTAACTTTGGGATAGGTCTATTCCTAGACCATCCCTACCAAGACTTCCCGTCCACCAAACCATACCAAACAAACCATACTTCCAAACCAATACAAATCCAAGGGCCTGAACCAGGCCATAACCAAATGAGGTCCAAAACATAATAAGATTAATCCCAAAATGAAAGAGGATGGAACAACCAACAATATCATCAATCAGTATCAGCCCAAATACCAATACCAATGATAAGGCTGACACCAATACCGATCCCGCCCATTTCAACCCATAGCAGTACCATAAAGCCTCTAACCAAAAAAGTAAGAATATCCAGTTGGGACATTCCCCAACCATAGCCAAAACAAATATACAGAAATAAATCAAAATGTCTAAACATATCCATAACATGAAATGGAGCCTACCGGAAAGATTGAAGCTCACTACTTCAATCCAACCACTATCCCCGAGTCAATCACCATATAGGAGAAGTAGAATGGTCGGTCTTGTATAGCATGGATATACAACCGCCCGAAGATAAGTTAGTGGGTGAATGCAAACATGAACTCAAGATAAGGATAAATTAATACCATTTATAAAATCAAGTAAAAACCATCCATATGTACACAACTATACATATATATAACAATGCCGGGAAAAGGAACTGAGTTTATCATGCCATTAAAACCATTACCTGGATTGTGTAGCTTTGCCGTCCTAAATCGCCCATGGTCTATATAGGTTCATCTGCCCCTACTGAAAAGGCCCCAGTGTGTTAAGCCACTTGACCAAGGAAGAAAACCTGGGATGACTACTACATCCCCCAAATATAAAGTGTGACATCATGCGCACGGTCACTTGGACCAAACTTCACATCGGTAAATATGAGTTTCTAGTTTTGGTCCCTCCGGGACCTCCACCCAATTAATACCATTACAAAGAAACCAACCAATCCATTAACCATTTATTATCCAAGGCCATTAGTAGTGGTATCGTCATACCAACTATACTTGAAAGTTTTGTCCATAGCCAACCACATATGGGTTTAAGGGATACCATGTACCCTTCATGATTTCCAGTTAACCAAAATTGTGGCCACCAAAGCCTTTCCAATACAATGTAAACCATTTAAACCATTCATATCATTTAGGGTTCCATTACCAAGTTTAAACCATGCATAAGTTCTATTGAAAAACCAATATTATAGTTGAAATAGTGTTAAAGGGATTTTATCAAACACATTGGGGGAATAGAATTTCCAAATCCAAATCCCATTACCAAAGAACCATTCCCATACGACCAATTATCCAAAACCACCATTAATGCATATAAAAGCATGATTAAAATATGGGAAAACATAACCAAGAATTTATAACCAAAACCCCTAAATAATATTTAAAAACCCAAAATCATACAACATTCTAATCATGAAAACATTGTATAAAACCATGCCATTAGTTGGAAATAACAATGAGGGAAGAGAGCATGCCTTAATTGACAAAGTAGACGGAAAGAAACCACCAACAAGATCCATAATTTAGTCCTCTAGTTAAAACCCTAGATTCCTTTCCCAAAAGCTCTTGAGAGAATTATAGAGTGTTAAGAAAGAGTTTCTAAGTGCTAATGAATAGAGTTATAGGGTAAATAGCCTCCCAAGTGAGTTAGAAGTCATGGGGCCTTATTAGGGTACGTGGGGAAATGTCTAGATTACCCCCACTTAAGTTGCCTAAAATCCCAGAACAGGGGTATGACTGACCCTCACGAGTCATACCTTTTGATACGAGTGGTACCCACTACTCATATCTTAATCCTCAACACTTGGACCCAACACTATCTAGTGCAAGACTTATCCTACCCGAGCCGTATTGACATCATACAATTTGTACCCTTCACCCATATCCCCGGTAAAATAGAATCACAGAAGGATTGAACATTGTCCACCATACGAGTCCCTGGTGCGACTCGTACCCAGGATTACGGCTCCTGGTGAGCCAATCGTACTCAGATCCAACTTAAGTTACTAAGTCTAAGGTTAAGTAAAGGAACCAAACAATCGTATCCAACCATACGACTCGTACCACCAAGTCGTACCCATTTCAGTGACCAAAATTTATCCCACCAATCAACACTGGTCAGCATAAGACTGGACCATACCATTTGTACCCCAATATACGGATCATACCTATGAGTCATATTAGGTCCAGAGACCAGAATTCCAGGAAATTTTCTAAGGTCCAGACATCAGGGTATTTTAATCTCTCTCACCAGGAAAATTCATCCCCGAATGACGGATAAGATAGGGGGTGACCACACGTACAAGTCATTTACCTTATCAAATATATTTCCAATATTCAACAAAGTTTTAAAACAAAGAGGCAAAGATATTAATCTTTCCTTAAAAATCTCAAAAAATAAAGATGTGTTGAATACACCTACCTTACGTACGAATACCAAGTGTAGAAAATAGATGTGGATACTTGGACTTCATGTTCTCCTCCACTTCCATCTAGCTTCTTCCACCCTATGGTTCCTTCATAGAACCTTAATTGAAGACAGATACTTGGTTCACAACTGAAAATCCTCCCTATCCAAGATCTCAATTGGGACCTCTTCATAATACAGAGAGTCTGAGATACCCAACCCCTCTAAATAAACAATTGAAGAAGGATGACCAAGTCATTTACTTAACATGGAGACATGAAATACCAGATGAATGGATTTCAAATTAGAAGTCAACTCCATCTCATAAGCAACATTTCCAACCCTCCACAAAACCACAGAAGGACTAACATAAAAGGGACTGAGTTTTCCTTTTTTACATAACCTCATTACTCTCTTCATGGGAGATACCTTGAGAAAAAACTTATCCCCAACTTCAAATACAAATTCTCTATGGCTAACATCTGCATAGGACTTTTTGCAACTTTTGGAATCCTTAAGCCTATCACAAATCATCTTTACCTTTTCCATAGCCTAATAGACCAAATTCGGACCAAACATATCCTTCTCTCTAAGATCAAACCAACCAATATGAGATATATACCTCCTACCATACAATGCCTTAAAAGGGGCTATACTAATACTAGAGTGATAGCTATTATTGTAAGCAAACTCTACCAAAGGTAGATGCTCAACCCTACTACAACTATAATTAACCACACATACCCAAATCATATTCTCCAATGTCTACATAGTTCTTTCTGCTTGCCCATCTATCTGCGGGTGAAAAGCAGTACGCAGACTCACCTTAGTCCCCAACCCTTTCAAGAAAGACTGCAAGAAGTGAGATGTAAATTGCATACCACAATAAGAAATAATCATAATATGTACCCTATGCAGCTTTACAATTTTCTAAAGTTATAAATTCGCATAATCTTCAAACAAAAAAGTACTTCTCACTGGCAAGAAGTGAGCAGACTTCGTCATCCTATCCATAATAACCCAAATCAAATCATATTGATTATTGACACACCAGGTCATACAACATTAACTTTAACTTCATCATACAACCTACCAGGTTTCATGTGTATTGACACACCAAGAACTTGGCCAAAAAATCAGCCACATCTCTCTTCATGCCATTCCACCAATACACCTCCTTGTGATCATGACACATCTTCATGGAATCGGGATGAAAAACATAGCGCGACTCATGCGCCTCAACCAAAATCCTCTATCACAAACCATCGATATCAGGAACACACAACTTTCTTATTACCATAATGTACCATCACCACTAGTCTTAGACACCATCACCTTTAGCCCACCAATGTTTCCCATAATTTTAATCATGATAGGATCTAACACTTGCTTTTCCTTGATCTCTGCAATAAGAGATGATTGAATCACTTCTTGTACCATTACACCTCTATTCTTGGAGTGGATAATGCTCAAGCTTCCCTCTTGAACGGGTGTAAGCGATTGTTGTCAATATAAAATCCAACTAGGTTGGGGTCGAATCCCACAGGGAATAGGGTGTGAACTCAAGTTGTTTACGAAATAATTCACTGGTAGTTTACTATTTCCTGAAATGGGGGTTTAAATTTCTCAGACAATTGTTAGTCACTTTGAGATTAATGTTTGTAATCAATATTTTATGAAATAACCGAGATTATGTTCACTAGGGTTTATGGTATATGACAGATGCTACAAATAACTCAAGGTTCTCAGATGGTTAGGATGACAAGCTATCTCTATCAATAGTATGCTCGAATGCCTCTCGACCTATTCAAGAGTCTAATTTCCTAATCCTCTCAGACTTAGGGAATTGCAACTCACTGCCCAAATTTTACCTCAGGTTAATCAACCTTGTTATAGCGCTGATTATTAAATGAAGCCTTTCTAAGTCCCTGTCGATAATTCACTTCCTACTGTTTATAATTTCTTTCTCAAGCAAACCAAATTAGGTACGCCTATTATTTGCAACCAACAGACATAAGTTAGAATATCAAAATTACCAAGAAATCCTAACACCTATTAAACCTTGAGTAATTAATCAACAACTTATCATGACCTAACCCTAGATTCCATAACCCAGGTTAAGAGTGTTTAGCTACTCATGATGCAGGAAATAAGCACACAAGTTGAATTCATAATTGAAAGGATTAACTTACAATAATGAAGGAAATCAAAAGTGTTCTTTCAATTGAATCACAAGGCAAACCACCAAAATATTTGTCTTCGAGAGAAAGAGAGAAGAAAAAAGTTGTATGTTGTAGGATATGTCAATTAATTGCTGGATAATAGAAAAACCCTAAATAAGGAAATAAAATTAAAGTTTCAGATGTTCTTCGGAATAGATGACGGCGGTTGTGACGGCCTATCATGATTTTGATGGCCTGTCACAGACGTCGTCAGATTCTCTGGAAATTTAGCTTCTACTGCCTAAGGTTGACGACGACAGTGACGGCCTATCAGGATCTTGACGGCGTGTCATGAAGGTTGTCATAAAACTTCCTGCAACTCCTCTCTTCTATTTAAGTTTGACAGCGTCCTTGACAGCCTATCACCAAGCTGATGATATGTCATGGATGTCGTCAGCCACACTTAGCTCTTCATTTACTTCCGATTTTATACTTTTTGCTTCCTTTATTTGTTGTTCTCCTTTTTCTCTACTTTTACTACAAAACCAAAGTAAATTAATCAAAAATGACTAAAGTTGCTCAAGACTTTGCAATTATTTAGAGTTAAAAGCTTCAAATGTGTTAGCATGGGCTCACACATCAACACCCTCAACTTAAACAATTTCTTGTCCTCAAGAAACCTTAACATAACTAAGAGTATACAAAGTACAATTTGGCAGCTAACTACTTATGTCAGTTCAGAATACATGCACCATCTCCAAGGTCAGTCAAAGTAAGAGCTACTGTGTCAATTATTGAAAACACCCATGCAACTCACAAAGATCAAGATATGGCAAAAATTTTAGCAATAACAACCCAGCACATACCCAAATCACACTATCCGAACAAGACAGTGATTAGAAACATACCTAGTATGCCCTCACAACAAAGAAATCCCTTTTTCACTCATATCAGAATTTATACACACAGGGATAAACACAAAACTCACTCTCAGAACGAAGTTCCAATATTGCGCATCAAATGCCATAGGGTTTCCCTTATAGTCAGTACCCAAGTCTTCAAACAGGTAAGTTAGGATCACTATAGGGCTTTTCTTAAGCATGTAACGTAGGCTAGGAGCTGGTATGATATTCATAGATATTTCAAAGTGACTAAGCCTCCTTGACACTACATTATACCCTAGGGGTTTCAACTCTTAACCTTTTTTTCTTCCCTCTTTTATTGATCATGCATGCTCAAGATGGATGCGGTCTTTTTAATTAACTGATTATCTTTTTATTATTTTTCACACAGTTTTCTCTTTTCTTATTTATTTTTCACCGCACCCAACTCTTTATTCATCCTTCTCATTCTACCTCTTTTCATACACTGATTGCATCATGCAGCCCTATAATAGCCATCCTCAACTTAGGTTATTTGCCTAAGTCAAGATGCATAGTATCCAAAGAGGACCAGGGCCAAGACAGGTTTATTGTGATGTAAATGGGAAGGTAAAAGGGGAACAAGAAAAAAAATAGGCTATTTAGGCTCAAAGGGGGAGCAAGGGATATTATTCATATTAGGAAGGTCATTTAGGCTAATGTGGGCTAACATGCAAAAACGGCCTATGATCCTTTCCTAATGCCTATTCGATGACCATGGCAAGACTAACCGGGCAAGCTCTAGATTCAAAGCACAACAAGAACTGAGAAAGACCTTACACACACATGGCACACAAGTATCTTACATATCACTACTTATCCGGTTCATGCATTTGTTTAACACAGGTCATTCATTTGCCATACTAATGCCACAAAAACATATACATTGGTCACAATGGATGCAATTCACACAGTACACAATAGATCAGACCACTGGAGAAGTACTCATAAATCACAAAATAAGCCAACTGCCTCAAGTACTTGTACTACTCCTAATTATCTATAGATTATATTACAACAACAATTTACCCTACACCCTCAACTTAATAATCAGAAATAAAATGCACTAAGGGTTAGGGTATACCTGAAGACAGTCAAACACGTGGATCCTAGGTCATTAACCCTGCTACTGCATCATCTGCTATCTTTTCCACATCAGGAGCATCTGACCTGGCGGTGGTCGGAGCCTGGCTAGATGAAGCACCTGCATCCCTAGCTCGAATGGCTACTTCCCATTTCTCATTATCATCTATAGACTTCAATCTTGCCTTTTTCAACTCTTTCTTTTATGCCTTTTTCTTTGCCATCTTCTTCGCTTTTCTTTCTTCTTCACTATCTGGCTCTTCTCTCTTATTCTTGCCTTTCTTTTCCTCTTTTTTCTTCTTTTTCTTTGGGGAATCTACAGTGAGATCAAGTATAGGAATTTCTTCCTCTAATTCTTCCACAGTCGGACCTATTGTCATCATAATTTAGTGATGTTGTAGTACCGCAACCTTGGCCTTAACCTTATCCAATGCAACCCTGAATGTAGCAAGATCAGCACCTATCATCTCTTTTGCCCAGGCATCGAATCTGTTCTCCAAATCTGCAACTCGCGCAGGTAATGTCACAAAAGGCTCTAGTGTAGCCTTGATTCTTTTGTCCACAGTAGCAGCAAACTATTTGGCAAAGGCATGTAGATGGGCCTCGCACCACTTTACTTGCTTAGCCACCTTCCTGATATTAATAGGCTGAAATACCAAACTTGTTGCTACTGGAGGAACTGAGGGATTGTCTTCGGTCCTAGGCACTGAATCTGTCTGTGCTGAAGAATACTGTACATCGACCTGAGGTGTTTCTCCTGCATCTGTAACCGGTGGTTTCGCTGCTACCTCTACCCCCTGCCAAGTCTAAGTCCCGACTGAATCTCATCAAACTGAATAGGGTTGTGAGTCTTCCGGGCACAAATATCTTCGTCAACTCCCATAATCTTTGGCACCTCAGCAGCTCTTCACATCTCTGTAATAAGACATGGAAAAGGATAAGCAGTTTTGACCCTTAATATCCTGATCTTCATCTCATCTGCAATGATTTCCCCAAAGTTTAAAGGAAGCTGGTGCACCAAACTTGCTACCAAAATATCCCGGTCTTCGCCCAGCATATTGTCTCCCTCAGTAGGCATTATCAAAACTCGCACTATGCCCCACCAAAATTTTTCCTCCTGAGTCAACGAGGACTTACATATTCTCTCATTTGGGTTTGTCACCCAAGCCGATTCTCCATCAGCGATGATGTTGGCCAACCAAGGACATTGTTTGTCCTTATTCTTTATCCGAGCATAAAATGATGGTGTGGTGGCCTGAGGCATAAAGTCGGGGCCATGCAAGAATCTGTTGATGGCTCTAGTTGAAACATCAATGCTTACACTCCTCACCGAATTCTCACTAGAAGAGGCTGATCTGCTACTTTTTCACCTGGTTTGCACATATTCTCCAACTGGGCTTGGTAATTTGCATAGAACTCCCAAACCAGTATGGGGAAAAATAAACCTCCCCTTTCTGTAGTCCATCCTAAGTCGTATTCTTTGAATTTCTTCTCCACTTCAGGGTATCTTCTCAACCCTTTCGTGATGATTATCTTTTCTTCTTGGATTGGCCTCTTTGCATAACTTCTATCAGTTCTTTGCAACCCAGCAATATATATGTCTTTAGCTCTAGGGATTTTCCATTTAGCATTGTTACTCACTGTCGGGTTCTTACATTTGATAAGAGCCCTCTGAGGTGGAGACTCTTCATCATTTTGTTGCTCAGTGGATGGGGACCCGAAAGCTATTCCTTCGGACTTAGATTGTTCCGATTCTTCTTGATCCTCTTCATCAGCTTCATCATGTTCAGACTCATGTTTTTCAGACTCACCTTTTTCATACCCCTCCTGCTCAAAAGTTGTGGTTGACTCAGTATCATCATTGTCCTCTACCTCAATTGGTGTAGGTGGTGGAGTTTTCTTTGGACTCTGCTTCTTTTTTAGCATTCTAAGCAAGGGTTCCTCCTCCTCGTAGTCAGATTCCTCGTTGAGGAGCTTACAATGTACATCATCTTTGGCCGCTTTCTTTGGTTCTATGGGACTCTTTCTTTTTGGTGCCATTTTAGAGTACCTAGTGACATTAGAAGAACGTTAGTCAACCCTAAAGATCACAAACATAGGTACATTAATAATTTAAGATCATTTATGTTTCAGGCCCCAGGTGTGACGACAATTTATGACAAGCCATCACGATCGTGATAGCTTATCACGATTGTCGTCAACCTCAGACAGAATCCAAAATAATTTTACACTTTCTGATGACCTTCATGATAGGCCGTCATAATTGTGATAGCCCGTCACGATTGTCGTCAGCTCTATCCAGAACCAACTTCAGTTTTGTCAGCTTTTGATGTCATTCTTGATAAGCCATCACAATGGTGATAGCCTATCATAGATGTCGCCAAACTTATCAAAACCCACTTTTGACTTTAACTAAATTTTTGGTCCCCATTCTTGCTCAAGATTTACTTGAATGTGAATTGTGAACTATCTTTTCAACCCTTGGGCTTGTACAGCAAACCCTAGGTGCGATTTTAGCCATTTTTCAAGTTTGAACTTGGTTCAATCACATTGGGGACTTGAGTTAGCTTTCATTCATCATACATCACAAGCAAAGAAGTGTTGAAGTAGAGTATACCTGATGGAGCTTTTAATCTAGTGCCACGCACAAGAAAAAGTGTGAAGGAAGAAGATGTTCTTGATTCTTAAGTGCAAACCACACACAAATTAAACTTGGTTTTCTTGGAGAGTTTTGCCAATAATGAAAACTATTTTAACTAAGGAAAAAAAATAACTAAAGAAAAAGAAGTTAAAAGCGGTGGAAATTTGAAAAGGCTCACGATTTGGGCCAGGTCGAATCTGATTAAAATTAGGCCCAGTTTTTAGATTTTAGGCTTTGTGCTGACGACGATTTGTGATTGCTTGTCACGTTTGTGATAGACCATCAAGATCGTCGTCAACAGTAGGCAGAGAATTTCTCTAGTGTGATCTAGCTGACGGTATTCATGATAGCTTGTCACAGTTGTGACGGCTTGTCACGGATGTCGTCATGACCTTCCAGCTGACCCTTTTCATCATCATTTTTTTTACCTTGTCTATACTAAGTCCTAATTTAAAAAATAAAAAACACTTGCTCAAACATAAAAATTCTGGGTTGCCTCCCATTAGCGCCTGATTTACTGTCGCGGCACGACTGGGTTCTCTTGACTACTCGGAATTTTCCAAGGCAACCTGTTGATACCCCTTTTTCATCCTCATACAATATGTCAACGATTTGAAGACATTCTTATCATTTTGTTGTGACATGGGTTGATGCATTTTGAATTTTGCCTCTTTTTTACCGAGCCTAAACTTGAGCTCATTCAACCCTATGTCAACTATTACTCTTCCTGTTGCCAAGAGTGACCTTCCCAAGATAATGGGTACCTCAAAGTCCACATCATAATCCAATACCACAAAATCAGCAGAAAGAATAAAGTCTGCTACTTTCATCAACACATCATGCAAAATTCGAACAGGCCTCTTTATTGACCTATCTGCCATCACCAATCGCATGCTAGTAGGTGTTGGATCTTCCAAACCCAGCTTCTTACATATATCAAGTGGCATCAGATTCATGCTAGCACCCAAATCACATAATGCCTTTGCAATATTCAGAGACCCAACCTTGCACGGAATAGTGAATGCACCTGGGTCGGCCTTCTTTTGCACTAAGAATCGTGTGGAAACCCCACTACAATAGTGCAGATTGTCCACTTGCTCACTTCTGACCTTCCTCTTCTTTGTGACAAGGTCTTTCATGAACTTGGCATAGCCTGGCATTTGCTCAAGTGCCTCAACCAAAGGTACATTAATTGTCAATTGCTTGAGCATAGCCATGAACTTGCCCAATTTTGCCTCATCGACTTTTTTCTTCAATCATTGAGGAAAGGGAGGTGGCGGTCTAGGGATAGTCCTTAACACCACTTCCTCCTCCTTCTCGTCTTCTTTCTCCGAAATATCAATAAAACCATCCAGCTTCTCAAACTCCACTGGACTACTTTATTTGGGTTCATCAATACTTACCTTATTTTCCACAGATTTACCCACAGAGGGGTCACATAACAACTTACCACTCCGAGTGGTAATCGCCATACACGAACCACTATTTTATTGGATTTGAACCATATCACTAGGTAAAGTACCAATTTTTCTCTGGTTCAGTGTAGCAAAAAGTTGGTTCATCTGCTGCTCCAACTGCTTAATAGAAGCAGAGTGTGAGCTAACCAACTGACTGAGGGTAGAGAATTCACTTTTCATAGTAGTTACTCCCGAGTTGGTAGCTTCAACTCCCTTCAACAACTTTTCCATAATGTCCTCCATAGACATATTGCCAAAGCTAGTTATTGCAGCATCCCTACTTCCAGGAGGAACATATAAACCGCTCTTATCATTATTGTTTCTCCAGTGTCCCTGCTCCCTATGTTTATAATAAGGCTTGTCATAGAAATTTCCGACCTTGGTTCCCTTGGCTATTTCCTTGGAAACCCCCCTGATTACTCACATAGTTTGCCTCTGCATCGGTACCTGTAGCAACAGTACCCTGAGATTCCACAGCCTTAACCATTTCAGTCTTGCCTAACAGCAAGTGCTTGGTCAGCAAGTCCATCTGTGTCTTTAAGTGGGCCATGTCCTGGTCTCACTCCTCATCCCTTCTGTGCTACTCTGCAGTTACACCACCGGCAACAGCCGAGCTAGCCACTACAGAATCCCTAGTGTGCCAAGCCCGACTCTGTTTGGTCATTCTATTCAGCATGTCAGAAGCATCAAGGAAAGAGAGATCAATGAACGAACCGCCTACAGCGTTGTCTACAATTGGCTTTGTCACAGAGTTGAAAGCTCTGTACAAAGTCTCCTTCAAGTGCAAGTCTGTCATGTTGTGGTTTGGACATTGTGCAAGCTTCTTCTTAAATCTCTCCCAGGTTTCGTGCAATGCTTCAGTTGGGAGTTGTCTGAAGTTACTGATTTCGTCCCTCAATTGTACCCTTCTGGAGAGTGGAAAGACCGTTCTAGGAACACCTCTTTCAACTGTCTCCAGTTGGTTATAGAATCGGGCTCTAGATCATTTAACCACATTTTTGCCTCTCAATACAGAGACAATGGGAACAATCTCAACCGGATCACATTCTGGCTCACTCTTGGATTGTCAAAAGATTTGCAAATAGTGATGAATTTTACCAAATGCATGTTCGGGCCATCACCAGGTAAGCCTCCAAACAACCCTTTCAGATTCAGGAGTTGGATCATGGTGCTTGTTATGCTGAATTTTGCACCTGGTGCCAATGGTGGAGGAATGATAGCACCCGTTGCACCAGCTCCATCCATTCCTTCATCATCTTCATCATCCTCGTATTGAATGGGTTGTTGGCCATACCTTCCTCGTATTGGACGGTTTCTATTGATATTTTGCTTCACTGGTGCAGCAAGTTACTCAGATTGCCTTGGATTGTGAGGATTTAACAATTCCTCATCACCCAAGTCTTCGTCATCAGGGTTATGGTGACATGCTTGTTGACCCAAATTCTGAACATTCATCTGAGCCCTAGCCAAAGTGGCTAGTCTATCCGTCTCCTATTGTTCGGCCATTTTCCCAATCAGTTGAGGTTCCGGATTGATTGGCAATAACGGTTCTCCAGAACTTCTTATTTTTGGCATAAACAACACAGTACCTACAATAGATAAAAACAACAAATAAACGTAAATCTAAAAAACTTAACTGACAGCAAATTAGCATAAACAAACTTTCTGTTTACAACCGTATTCCCTGGCAATGGTGCCATTTTTTATAATGCTCAAACTACACTCTTGAACGGGTGTAAGCTATCGTTGTCAATATAAAACCCAACTAGGTTGAGGTCGAATACCACAGGGAATAGGGTGTGAACTCAAGTTGTTTATGAAATAATTCACTGGTAGTTTACTGTTTCCTGAAATAGGGGTTCAAATTTCTCAGACAATTGTTAGTCACTTTGAGATTAATGTTTGTAATCAATATTTTATGAAATAACTGGGATTATGTTCACTAGGGTTTATGGTATATGACAGATGCTACAAATAACTCAAGGTTCTCACAGTGTTTAGGATGACAATCTATCTCTATCGATAGTATGCTCGAATGTCTCTCGACCTATTCAAGAGTCTAATTTCCAAATCCTCTCGGAATTAGGAAATCGCAACTCACTGCCTAGATTTTACCTCAGGTTAATCAACCTTGTTACAACGCTGATTATTAAACGAAGCCTTTCCGAGTCCCTGTCGATAATTCACTTCCTACTATTTATGATTTATTTCTCAAGCAAACCAAAGTAGGTACGCCTATTGTTTGCAACCAACAGACATAAATTAGAATATCAGAATTACCAAGAAATCTGAACACCTATTAAACCTTGAGTAATTAATCAAAACCTTATCATGACCTAACCCTAGATTCCTTAACCCAGGTTAAGAGTGTTTAGCTACTCATGATGCAGGAAATAAGCACACAAGTTGAATTCATAATTGAAAGGATTAACTTAAAATAATGAAGGAAATCAAAAGTGTTCTTTCAATTGAATCACAAGGCAAACCACCAAAATATTTGTCTTCGAGAGAGAGAGAGAAGAAAAAAGTCGTATGTTGTAGGATATGTCAATTAATTACTGGATAATAGAAAAATCCTAAAACAAGGATTTAAATAGTTAACCCTAAATAAGGAAATAAAATTAAAGTTTCAGATGTTCTTCGGAATAGATGACGGAGGTTGTGATGGCCTATCTTGATTTTGACGGCCTATCACGAACGTCGTCAGATTCTCTGCAAATTCAGCTTCTGCTGCCTAAGGTTGACGACAACAGTGATGGCCTATCAGGATCTTGACGGCGTGTCATGAAGGCTGTCACAAAACTTCCTGCAACTCCCCTCTTCTATTTAAGTTTGACAACATCCTTGACACCCTATCATCAGGATGACGACGTGTCATAGATGTCGTCAGCCACACTTAGCTCTTCATTTGCTTCCGATTTCATACTTTTTGCTTCCTTTATTTGTGGTTCTCCTTCTTCTCTACTTTTACTGCAAAACCAAAGTAAACTAATCAAAAAACAATAAAGTTGCTCAAGACTTTGCAATTATTTAGAGCTAAAAGCTTCAAATGTGTTAGCATGGGCTCACACATCAGGAGTCTAAGAGGTGAACCCCAAGATTAGCCAAGCGGTGAATATTCTTCACCAACTCCCACTTTCCTTTCTCCACATGAGCCAAACTCCCCACAGACAACCTTTTAAGAGCATCAGAAACTATGTCAGCCTTACCTAGGTGGTAGTAAAGACTCATATCATAGTCCTTAAGAAGCTTCAACCATCTCCTGTGTCTAAGATTGAGCTCCTTCTAAGTGAACACATACTATAGGCTCTTATGATCAAAAAAGATGTCCGCATGTACACCATAATAATAATGCCACCATATTTTCAAAGCAAACACAACCGCCAATAACTCCAAATCATGAGTAGGATAATTCCTCATGTACCTTAAACTACCTGGAAGCATAGAAAATCACCTTCCTATGTTGCATAAAAACACAACAAAGACCTACCTGAGATGCATCACAATAGACCACGAACCCATCACTACTATCACGCAATGTCAAGACCAGAGCCAAATTTAGCTTATCCTTCAACTTCTCAAAACTCCCCTTATAAGAATCCATCCAAGAAAACTTAACCTTCTTCTGAGTCAACTTAGTCAAAGGAGCAGGTATCAATGAAAATCCTTTCATAAACCACCTATAATACCCATCCAAGCCTAAGAAACTTCGGATGTCAGTTGGAGTCGTGGGTCTAGGCCACCTCTTAACCACAACAACCTTTTATGTATCCACCATGATCCCCTGGATAGAAATAATATGACCAAGCAAAGTCACAAAGTTCAACCAAAACTCACATTTGGAGAACTTGACATACAATTATTTTTCCTTCAATGTCTGTAATACCACACGGAGGTGATTAGCATGATCCACCTCATATTGGAATAAACTAGAATGTCATCAATAAACATAATGATGAAGAGATCCAAGAACTGCCTGAAAACCATGTTACCAAATCCATAAATGTCGTCGGGGCATTAGTCAATCCAAATGACATTAACAAGAACTTAAAGTGCCCATACCAAGTATGAAAAGCCGTCTTACGGATATCCACCTCCCTAATCTTTAGCTGATGATACCTAGACCGAAGATCTATTTTAGAAAAGAACTTGGCACCTTGCAACTGATCAAATGGATTATCTATCCTTTGGGAGAGGATACTTGTTCTTGACCATCACCTTATTCAACTTCCTGTAGTCAATGCATATACAAAGGTAACCACCCTTCTTGTGTACGGACAAAACCGGTGCACCCCACGAGGATACATTAGAAAGAATAAACCCCTTATCTAGAAGATCCTTAAGTTTCTCCTTGAGTTCCCTCAACTCAGCCAGAGCCATTCTATTAGGAGGAATAGATATTGGACGAGTGTACGTAACCAAATCAATACCAAACTCTATTTCTCTATCTAGAGAAACACCAGGAAGATCATCCAGAAAGACCTCAGGGAACTCATTTACCACAAAGACTGGCTTTAAAGAAAGACATTCTGAGTTAGAATCTTTAACCCGAACCAAGTGATAAAGACAACCTTTAGAGATTAACCTCCGATCTCTAAGATAAGAAATAAACCTTCCCTTAGAAGCTAGGGAACCATCCTCCCACTCTATAATTGTCTCACCAGGGAACCTAAAGATAACCTTAAGGGTCTGACAATCCAAGGATACGTAACAAGAGTGTTACCAATCCATCAACAGAATAACATCAAAATCCACCATTTCAAGTTCAAACAAATCCACCAAAGTCTGCCTACTACCAATAGATACCACACACCCCCTATAGACTCTCTCAGTAATAATCGAGTCACCTATCGGGGTAGAAACAGAAAAAAGATTTGAAATAACCTCAGGATCAAAACCAATACATACAACCACAAATGGGGTCCACATAATAAAAAGTGAACCTTGGATCAAGCAAACAATCCACGTCAAGAGAAAAGAGTTGTAACGTACCAGTAACGAAATCAGACGATGCCTCAAATTCTTATTGAAACACCAAAGCATACAACCTAATTTGGCAAACACTAGAACTAGAAGTAGTAACAGAAGTAGATGCGGAACCATCACTTTTAGGAGTAGAAGATGGAGCCACCGGTACCTTATTTTCTCTCGTAGAAACCTTATTAATCGAACAATCCCTGAGTCGATGGCCTATTTGGCGACACTTGAAGCATTTGTCCCTCCTTTTATCGCAATAACCCTTATGAGGATGACCATAGAATTTACAAAAAGGTTATTAAGAAACCAACTGACCCTCATTCACCTGAGATTGGGCACCCTATGCCCAAAAATTAGCACCGTCATGATAGTGCTTATCACCCGACTACTTTGGGTAAGGAGCACTTGCAGTAGAGTAGAATCCAGAACTCCGCCATTTCTTTTTTTACTATTTGTTGCCATCCCGACTACCTTGAGATTGAGTACCTTTCTGATTAGAAAACCTGTTTCTCTTACCCTATCGATCTCTAAACTCTGCCCATTTTCTCTTCTCATCCTCTACCTGTTAGATATGAATAGTCAACCTAGAAATGTCCACATCTTTAATAAGAAAGGTAGTATTTCTTTCTAATATCAAATCCGATTAAACCCAGAAGAGAACTTCCTCATTTTCTCTCTCATGTCAGCCAAATCAGGAGCATATCTTGATAGCTGATGAAACTTTAAGGCATATTCCTTGACAGATATCTCCCTTTCTTAAGATTCACAAAATCCTCCATTTTTAATTTCCTCAGCTCTTGAAGAAAGAAATAATCCAAAAAAGCACCAGAGAAGGCATCCCATAAGGATATCTCCTCCACATCATCTCTATCCCTATCCCATTCTTCGTACCATTGGTACGCAATATCCTTGAGCTAATGAGCTGCAAAGCTTATATCTTCCACATTAGTAGCCTGCATCACCCTGAATATCTTCTCCATCTCATCCAAGAAACCCTGATAATCCTTCTCCACCTTTACACCAATAAAAGTAGGAGGATTCAGTTTCATAAACTGACCAACCCTTGTGGCCTCAGCAAACAACCCACCAGACGTATCCCGCTCAGCTTGAGCAACAACTAATTTAGCAATAGCATAAATAGAAAGGTGAAATTTCGCATTAGTCACCTCACCCTGAGAAGGTCTTGTAGCAATCAGAGAAACTTCAGAACTATTAGGGATAGGACCCTGAGATCGAAGACGAACTCCATACGTAGGACGTACCCCATCAACATTATTCCCAGATGGAACTGAAGAGTTTCCTTGTATTCCAGATCATTGAGGCATGATCTGAAAAGTGAACAACCAAGGATTAGTGAGGAATTCCAGGACTTAGACTCAAAGATTAAAAATAGAATACCAAGAAAGTAAAACATTCCTAAATGCCTTGTAGCCTCTCTCTTATGAGTGTGGCGTGCTATATTCCCCTAAAAGAGACTCTACTCGACATGGATTTGTGGACTCCCAATTGACCATGAACTTAAAGCTCTAATACCAACTTTACATGACCCGACCGGGGGCCTTATCATAATGGGCATCCCAAGTGCAACTAGGATCGGGGACCACCCTCTATTAGCCAACCCTACCACTATAGCATACCTTGATTCAGCTGAATGTCTTAACTTACAACAAGATAGCATAATTGGACAAGGAATGACTTTAGGATAGGTCTATTCCTAGACCAGCCCTACCAAGTCTTTCCATCCACCAAACTGTACTAACCAAACCATCAAGCTAAGACAATACCAATCCAAGGGCCATAAACCAGGACATAACCAACTGAGTTCCAAAACATAATATGATTAATCCAAAAATGAAAAAGGATGGAACAACCAATGATATCATCAATTGGTTCCATCCCCAATGCCAATACCAATGCTAAGGCTGACACCAATATCGATCTCACCCATTACAACCCATAGAAGTAACACAAAGCCTCTAACCAAAAGAGTAAGAATATTCTATTAGGACATGACGCCAACCATAGACAAAGCCAATATCTAGAAATAAATCAAAATGTTTAAACATATCCATAACTTGAAATGGAGTCTTCCAGAAAGATGGAAGCTTACCACTTCAATCGAATAGTTGTCCCTGGTTTAATCACTATGTAAGAGAAGTAGAATGGTCGATTCCTGCATAGCGTGGGTATACAACCACCAGAAGATGGGTTAGCAGGTGAACAATAGCATGAACTCAGGATAAGGATAAATTAATGTCATTTATAAAACCAAGTAAAATCCATCAATATGCATACAACTATACATATATATAACCATGGAAGGAAAGGGAACTGGGTTTATTAGGCCATTAAAACTATTACCTTGGTTGTGTATCTTTACCATCCTAAACTACCCATTGGCTATATGGGTTCAGCCCCCCTGCTAAAAGGGCCTCAGTGCATGAAGCTGCACGACTAGTGAAGAAAACCTGGGATGACTAGTACATCCCAAAATATAAAGTGTGACATCATGCACACAGTCACTTTGACCAAACCTCACATCGAAAAATATGAGTTTCCAGTTTGGTCCCTTCGAGACCTCCACATTTCACGACTTTGCTATACACCCCGCCATTATCTTCTAATTAAAACCATTCCTAAATAATCAACAAATCCATTAACCATTTATTATCTAAGGCTATTAGTAATGGTATCGTTATACCAACAATACTTGTAAGTTTTATGCATAGCCAACCACATATGGGTTTAAGGGAGTCCATATACCTTTCATGATTTCTAATTAACCAAAACCGTGGACACTAAGGACTTTCCAATCCATTTAAATCAATTTAAACTATTCATATATTTTAGAGTTCCATTACCAAGTTTAAAGCATGCATAAGTTCCATTGAAAAAACAATATTATAGTGGAAACATTGTTAAAGACATTTTATCAAACAGATTGGGGAATAGTATTTCCAAATCCAAAGTTCATTACCAAAGAACCATTCCCATGCAACCAATTATCCAAAACCACCATTAATACATATAAAATAATAATTAAAACATGGGAAACCCATAACCAAGCATTTCTAACCAAAAACCCCAAACCATATTTAAAAACCCAAAAGCATATAACATTCAAATCATGAAAACATTATATAAAACCATGCCTTTAGTTGGAACTAAAAATAAGGGAAGAGAACATGCCTTAATTGACAAATTAGATAGAGAAAAGCCACCAATAAGATCCCCAATTTAGTCCTCTATAAAACTCTAGCTTCTTTGCCCAAAATTGCTTGAGGGAATTATAGTGTTTAGTAAGAGTTTTTAAGTGCTAATGAATAGAATGATAGGGTAAATATCCTCCCAGGTGAGTTAGAAGTCGTGGGGACTTATTATGGTAAGTAGGAAATATCCAGATTACCTATAGTTAAGTTGCACAAAATCCCACCACAGGGGTACGATTGACCCTCACCAGTCATACCCTTTGATACGAGTCGTACCCACTACTCGTATCCTAAGCCTCAACCCTTAGACCCAACACTGTCCAATAAACGACTCATCCTACCCGAGTTGTATTGATAGTATATGATCTGTGCCCTTCACCTATATCCCTGGAAAGATAGAATCACAGAAGGTTTGACCACTATCCACTATACGAGTCCCTAGTGTGACTCGTACCCTGGATTACGGCTCCTAGTGAGCCACTCGTGCTCAGATTCAACTTAAGTTACCAATTCTAAGGATAAGTTAAGGAATCAAGCGATCTGTATCCAACTATATGACTCGTACCACCAAGGCATACCCATTCCAGTGACCAAAATCTATCCCACCAATCAATACTAGTCAATATATGACTGGACTATACCATTCGTACCCCAACATACGGCTCGTACCTATGAGTCATATTGGGTCCAGACAACAAAATTCCAGGAAATTTTCTAAGGTGCAGAAACCAGGGTATTTCAGTCTCCCCAAGTAGGAATATTCATCCCCGAATAATGGATAAGGTAGGGGTGACCACTCGTACAAGTCATTTGCATTGTCAAATATATTTTCAATCTTCAACAAAGTTTTAAAACAAAGAGTCAAAGAACTTAATTTTTACTTTAACAAACTTGGAAAATACAGATGGTTGAAGACACCTACCTTACGCATGAATACCAGGAGCAGAAAACAAATGCAGATACTTGGACTTCATGTTCTCCTCAAATTTTCATGTAGCTTCTTTCACCTTATGGTTCCGCCATAGAACCTTAATTGAAGCCACATCTTTGCTTTACAACTGATAAACCTACCTATCTAAGATCTCAATTGAGATCACTTCATAAGAGAGAGAGTCTGAGATACCTAACCCCTCTAAATGATCAATCAAAAAAGGATCACCAAGTCACTTTCTCAACATTGAGACATGAAATACCGGATAAATGGAGTTCAAATTAGAAGGCAACTTAAACTTGTAAGAAATATTTCCAACCTTCCGCAAAACCACATAAGGACCAACATACCAGGACTAAGATTTCTATTCTTACCAAATGGCCTTACTCCCTTCTTGGGAGATACCTTGAGGAAAACCTTATCCCCAACTTTAAACTCTAAGTCACTACACCTAACATTTGCATAGGACTTTTGGTGACTTTAGGTAGCCTTAAGCCTATCCCAAATCACCTTTATCTTTTCCATAACCTGAAATTCCAAATTCGAACCAAACATATCCTCCTTTCCAAGCTCAAACCAACCAGTAGGTAATATACACCTCCTACCATACAATGCCTCAAAATGGGCCATACCAATACTAGAGTGATAGCTATTATTGTAAGAAAACTCTACCAAAGGTAGATGCTCAAAAAAACTGCCACCATAATCAACCACAAATGCCCAAAGCATAGCCTCCAATGTTTGAATAGTTTTTTCCACTTGCCCATCCGTCTACAGGTGAAAAGTAGTACTCAGACTCACCTTAGTCCCCAACCCTTTTTCGAAAGACCGACAAAAGTGAGATGTAAACTGTGTGCCACGATAAGAAGTAATCAAAACCGGTACCCCATGCAGCTTCACAATCTCCTAAAGATATAACCTTGCATAATCCTCCACCAAAAAAATAGTTCTCACTGGCAAGAATTGAGTAGACTTCGTCATCCTATCCACGATGATCCAAATCGAATCATATTGATTCCAAGACCGACGAAGACCGGTAATGTAATCTATATTGATTACCTCCCATTTATATTCGGGCAAAACAATTTCTTGATACAACCCACCAAGTCTCATGTGCTCAACTTTAACTTGTTGACACACCAAGCACTTAGCCACAAAATCAACCATATCCTTCTCCGTACCATTCCACCAATACATCTTATTAAGATCATGATACATCTTCATGGCTCTAGGATGAACAACATAGTGTGACTAATGTACCTCAACTAAAATCCTCTATCGCACACCATCGATATTAGGAACACACAACTTTCTTTGGTACTGTCTTCACTAATATCAAACACCATCACTTTTTGCCCACCAATGTCACCCTTAATTTTCATTGAGACAGGATTTAGCACTTACTTCCCCTTAATATTTGCAACAAAAGACGATTGAACCACTTATTGTACCATTACACCTCCATTCTTAGAGTCCAAGAGGTGAACCCTAAGATTAGCCAAGCGGTGAATATACTTCACCAACTCCTACTTTCCTTTCTCCACATGAGCCAAACTCCCTATGGAAAACCTGCTAAGAGCATCAACAACCATATTAGCCTTACCTAGGTGGTAGAGAAAAATTATATCATAGTCCTTGAGAAGCTCAAACCAGCTCTTTTACCTAAGATTGAGCTTCTTCTGAGTGAACATATATTGTAGACTCTTATTATCAGAAAAGATATCAACGTGTAAACCATATCAATAATGTCGCCATATTTTCAATGCAAACACAACTTCCAATAACTCTAAATCATAAGTAGGATAATTCATCTCATGTACCTTTAACTTCTTAGAAGCATAGGAAATCACCTTCCCATGCTACAAGAAAACACAACCAAGACCTACTCGAGATGCATCACAAGAAGGCATAAACCTATCACTTACCTCAGGTAATGTCTAGTCCAAAGAAAAAGTCATCTTATCCTTTAACTTCTTAAAACTCCTATCATAAGCATTCGGCCAAGAAAACCTAACCTTCTTCTGAGTCAACTTAATCATAGGAGCAGTTATTGATGAAAAGCCTTCCATAAACTGTCTATACTACCTAGCCAAGCCTAAGAAGCTTCAGATATTAGTTGGAGTCGTAGGTCTAGGCCACCTTCTAATCAAAACAACCTTTTATCGATCCACCATGATCTCCTCTCTAGAAATAATATGACCAAGAAAAACTACAAAGTTCAACCAAAACTCACACTTGGAGAACTTGGCATACAGCTATTGTTCCTTGATAGCTGATGAAACTTCAAGGCATATTCCTTGACAGAAATTCTCCCTTGCTTAAGATTTACAAACTCCTCCATTTTTACTTTTCTCAGCTCTTGAGGAAAGAAACAATCCAAAAAATCACCAGATAAGGAATCTAATAAGGACATCTCCTCCACTTTTTTTATTAAGAAAACTTCCAAATGGATAATTATCTGTCAAGAGAAGTACATCATGAAGCTACTGAAGAAATACAATATGGGAGATGTCAAGCCTATTGAATCTCTAATTGGAACCAGCTCTAAGATGGATAATGATAAATTTGGTCCCTTAGTTAATGAGATCATGTATAGAGGGATTATTGGATACTTACTATACCTCACAACAAGTAGGGCAAATATTTTGTTTAGAGTGGAAAGGTGTGCAAAATTTCAAGCCTATCCTAAATAGTCTCATTTGAATACTGCAAAAAGAATTCTTAGGTACCTAAAAGGTACAGAGGACCTGATCCTGTATTATCCTTTTAGAGATAGTTTTGATCTGGTAGGATTTATTAATCTTTATTATGTTGTATATCTAGTGGATAGAAAAAGTACCTCAGGAATGACTCATTTTTTAGGTTCTTCCTTAATTTCCTAGGGGTTTTAAGAAGCCAAATTCAATTGTTTTATCTACTGCTGAAGCTGAGTATATGGTTGCAGCTTCTTTTAATGCTTAATTTTTATGGATCAAACAACAACTGAAAGACTTTGGAATTATGTCAGACACTATCTCTTTGATGTGAGATAATACAAGTGCTCTCAACAAGACTAAGAATTCAGTGCAGCATAAGAAGACCAAGCTCATTGATGTAAGACATCACTTTTTGAGAGACAATGTTGAGAAGGGAGATATATGAATGAAGTTTTACAAGACTTAAGATCAAATAGAAGAAATATTTACAAAGTCTCTTCATAAGGAACAATTTTTGAAAAATAAGATGAGGCTGGGGTTGATCAAAATAACCCAACCTACTAAATCATTTAGTTTTTCTTCCTAAGAATTGCAATGATCAGGAGACAGGTATCTTTGGTAAAGTATGTACTTATTAGTCTAATCAATATCATACCATTGCAGGTATACACTCATGGGAACAACATTGGAGGAGGACAAATGTGACATGCATAAAGTTGAGGATTCACTCAAGAAAGAGAGGGACCTGGTCCCATTTTTCAAGTTAGTATCATGAATGTGCATTTTTTGGTTCTATCAAAAAAAGTCCCATCTAGTCTCTCTCTATGTTAGAAAATTGTCCTATTCTAAAAATAAGGATGAGTCACCCTAAAATTAAAATTGATCACATCTCATTATCAAAAAAACCCTTCCTTGTGCTTTTTTTCCTTTAAATCTTTTTGTACCTTCTCCTTCTCTTGTCAAAAGAAAAAATCTAGTAAAACACAGCCCTCTCGTGTAAAGAACTTCCAAATGATTGTAAATTCCCCATTCTCATGTCTTTTAAAGGACTCTAAGCTTAGGATAGATAAAAATTCTCTCTTAAATCTTCTTTAGAAACACCTCTCTCCTCCTATTCTCCCAAATCTAAACTTCTTCTTTACTCAACTCATTAGTGAAAAATCATCCTTAAAACCTCATAATGTTTTTTCTATCATATTGATAGATGATGCCTAGGTTGCTGAAAATCTCATCTTGCTATCAAATAGTCCAAGAAAGAGTATGTTCAGTCCTCAGGAACAAAATATTAGTAAAATAACAAGAGATTCTAGAGAGAAGTCTAGAAGTTCTACTAAGAAGCAAAAAATCTCTGAAGGACCTGGTCCTAAGAAGATGAAAATGATTGAAGGAGAACCAATTAGAATTTCTAAAATGGGAAAATAGAGAAAAAAGGAAAGGTTGTGTCTAAAGAAGTGAGAAATAGGTTCTTGAAAAATCAAAAGGTACTAACTAGGATGATATTTGACTCAAGTGTATTAGCAGAACCAAGCATGATGGAATTAATTGAGATTTTAAAGCATTAAGGATGACTCCATCTTATGAAAGGACCCATTTCCACAGTCTTTGATGAAGTAGTCCAGGAATTCAATTTTATATTAGATTTTTCTAAAGACAAACTGAGGATGACTACTGTAGTTTATGGGAAAAGCCTGAATCTTAATGTTTCATTGCTTAGGAGAATTTTAGATGTTCCTATCATTGATGTGAGGACTATCTCAAAGCAACAACCCTCAATAGATTTTTTTGCGAAAGCATCAAAGGTTAAAGGAAACTCTGTGGATACAGTGAATAGGAAATCACTCAAGAGTGAGTTACGATTAGTCTTTGATTTTGTTAACAGAGTAATTCTACCCAGATCCTAAAAGAGGAACATTGCTTTATTTACGGATTTGTATGTGATGGAGTATCTTAATAGTTTTGAGTTCATTAGTCTGCCTAAGTTAATGATGTAGTATATACATAAAGTTTTTCATGGGAAAAAATAAAAAACATGGCATGCCTTATGGATACTGGTTAAACAAAGTATTTGATCATTTTGGTATTGTCTGTGAAAATGAAACTCCTGGAACTGTGCTACAACTATTTAGTATGAAAACTCTAGTCAAAACTAAGTGTATGAAAAATAAATTAGGTGATATCTCTCAAGGTGATATCATCATAATAATAAAAGAGTTGAAGTATAACATAGTTGCTAAGGATACAGAGATTAGAAACTTGCGCATGACAATTCGACATCTTTCTCATAAGGACCCAAGTGTCTCTAAGGATCTTAGAACTGAGAATGTCGCACTAAAGAAGAGAGTTTTGAGTCTTACTAATGAGGTTCTTACCTTGAATGCAGAGATAAGGCATCTGAATAATAACATGGATTTACTTCTCCAAATCCTCTTCCCAAGTCCTTCACCTATTAATGTTTCTTAATTTTTGTGGTTTTTTCTCTGGAACATTTAATTTATGTACTGAAATTATACTTACCTCTTACATATGAATGAATCTTTGTTTGTGTGTTTCATCTATTTTCTCTTTATGTTAAAGTTTTTCTTCAAGATAGTGTTTCCCCAATTTTCATGTGTTAACTAACCTGTGCTTATTTTACTCTTAGTTTACTATTATCAATGTTCAATAATGCCAAAAGGGGGAATACTAAATTCATGTGGTAGGTACTAGGTGTGTGTACTGCATGATGTCTTAGGGACCATGTACCAGGTGCATATGTGTTGAATATTGAAAGACATATTGACAGGGCAAAAAATGTTGGTGAAGCAGAATTACATATTGAGAGGGGGCAGCAAGGTGCATAATGATAGAGGGAATATTCATTAATAGCAGTGGTAATCACTCTGATTAAATATGATGAATGAATATTGAGGCTCAAAATCTGTGGTTGTTTTGTCATCATCAAAAAGGGAGAAAGTTTTTATATCTTGTTTTCATGATAAGCAATTGACCACAAGGGACCAGGTCCATGGGTCTTCATGAATTCAGTACAACTGTCACAGTCATGCATAGTTTTGTCTTCTAGTGTAACAAACTATGTAGGTGAGCTTGTACCTATCAGGATAGCTGACCCAATCAAATTTCTACCCTAATCATTATTTCACTATAAAAGGAAAAGAATGCTTCTCTTTTGGTCAGTTTTTGCAATCTGATTAATCAAGTGAAAAATTGGTGAAAACTCAACTTTGCAACATTGCTCAAGTTTATAGCTTCTGCGTGGGCTGGAATATTTAGTGTTCTTGAGTCATGTTTGACTCTGTAATCGAATTACTCATGTTATAAGAGTAATGCCCTTTTCTAGTGTTCTAGAAAGTTCTTAGGTAGAGTTACCTGAGATTAATATTGGTTAGATTTAATCAATAATGATGTTAGTTCTTGGCAGAGTCATCAAGGTGTGCTTGTAGTAGAGTTATTAAAAGTTGTTGGAGCCTAGAGTTAGGTTAAATTCTAGTCTATAATCAAGAGGTTGAATGTAGTGGATTCTTGAGTGCTTATGAGGGAAAGCCGTGTCTTTCCCTCCCTTGAGCAAAGAGGTTTTCGTGTTAAATTGTTGTGTTATTTATATTTCCTGAAAGAAGTTGTGTACTTGCTGCTTTACTATTTGATTGCCTGTGACTAACTTTAAGAGACCTGGACCCTCATAGTGTGGTGTAACCCCTACGATTTTAACTTGCTGAGACATAGTAATTCTGATTTTGATGAGAAGGTGAAATACCTAGATGATAGGGTAATGGTTTTTTGAGCCAAATCCCAAGGGTTTAATCAAGGAAATTGGAACTTTGATAAAGGAAATCAAGGTCAAAACTATTACATGGATAACAATTATAATGGTCTGGGTATTAAGATAGAAATAGAGTTAGAGATGGTGACTATGAGAGGATGGATAATTACAAGAATAATAGAAGTGGCTTATTTATTATACCTGGATGTTGTGATGATAAATAAAGTAATTTTAGGGTGGAAGAGATGTTTTCCAAAGTGGTGAAAGGGGTAGAGAAAATTGATGAAATCGATAAAGAGATCCAAGTAGATATTTCAGGGATTAATCAAAAGATGGAGTCACATTCTAATGATATTATGCAACTTTAGCAACAGTTTGGACAATTTTTTATGGCATTGAATCAACGTCCAAAAGGTACACTTCCAAACAACATTGCTTAGAACCTAAAAAATAACAGCCACTGAATGGTTGTGACCACTAAAAATAGAAAGATGATTTCTGATCCATCTATGTTTGTAGTTGTTAAAAATGATGCTGATCCTGAGATTATTGATAATGAAAAGGCAGTCAAATCGTCGAATATATTAGTTTATGAAAAGGTGTCCAAAAATCCACCTTTAGTTGTTGAAACAGAGAATGTAGGGAAAGTAGGTCCCACTAGTTTTAACTCCTATTCCATGACCTCCTTCTTTATTTTCATAATAATTGAAGAAAAATATCAAAGAAGGGAAGTATCACTAGTTTATCTCGATGCTAAATCAATTTTTATGAATATCTCTTTGGTTGAGACACTTGAGCAAATCCTTGGATATGCAAAATTTAGGAAGCATCTTGTGATAAAGAAGAGGATCTTGAGTTTTGAACCAGTTGATAATTTGAAACATTGTAGGGAAATAACTGCTTGGTCTCTTCTATAGAAAAAGAAAGATCCTGGAGCATTTACGATTCCATGCACAATTGGAGATTTTAATTTTGGTAGAGCTTTGCGTGACTTGGGTGCCAATATTAATATATTGTTGCATATAGTATTTAGACTATTAGGGTTGGGAGCACCCAAACCAACTTTGATAAGACTTCTAATAGTGGATCGTGCTGTAAAAAAAATATGTAAGAGTTTTGTATGATGTTTTGGTGAAGGTTGAGTCAATTATCTTTCCAGCTGATCTTTTCATCCTTGCTTGTGTAGTTGATTTTAAGGTTCTCATCACCTTTGAGAGATCATTCTTCAAAACCAAACAAGCATTAGCTGATATAAATATTGGTCAGTTGAATTTTAAATTGAATAATAAAGAAGTGAATTATAACATTTTCCAATCTATGAAGCAATCAAACAACATGTTTGTGGCCACAGTTATTGATACAGTCAATAAGGAGTCTTTGTTAGTTCCTGTAGAGGAGAGACTTTGTATTGAAAAGCTAGAAGTAATGATTATGAAATTTAAGGGCGATGGTATTGATTAGTATGATGATATTGTGAGTGCACTTGATGGTATGGGTTCCTACTCTAATGTATCAAAAAGTTAGATTTGGACTAGAAGAATAGGGAAATTTCACCAATTAAGCCTATTATTGAGCAGTATCCTGTATTGATCTCAAACCTCTCTCATCCCACATTTTCTATGTTTTCTTAAGTGCCAACATTACTTTGATAGTTATTATAGCAACATAATTGGTGGAATGGAAAGTTTATGTTTTATTATTCATTTTGCAAATGTTCAAAAGGACTATTGGATGCTCCATTGCTAACATCATTCATATTCTTCCCATAATTTACACTCGCAAGATCCACCTTGAGCCATATTATATTACTAGTATTGAGCATCAACATAGGATTAACCCAATTAATGCAAGAGATAGTAAAAAGGATATCATTGTGGCTTATCTTATTGCTGCCCATAATTTACACTCGCAAGATCCACCTTGAGCCATATTATATTACTGTTATTGAGCATCAACATAGGATTAACCCAATTAATGCAAGAGATAGTAAAAAGGATATCATTGTGGTTTATCTTATTGCTGATAAGAAATTAGTGATCCCTATTCAATGCATATTGAAGAAAGGTGGAATTACTGTGATTTCAAATGTAAAGAATGATCTTATTTTGATGAGACCAGCTATCAACTAGAAAGTGCGCATGGATATAGAAAGTTGCATGCATGTACTAGAAAATTTTATTTTCTGATGCTATTTATGGAGAAGATGTTAGACGTCATGCTGATGGAGGATGGTATTATTTTCTCGATGGTTACTCAGGATACAATAAGATTTTGATTTCTTATAAGACTAAGATATTACCATTTTCATCAATCCATATGTAAATTTTGCTTTCAAGAGGATGTCTTTTGGATTATGTATACATCAGCGGTTTTTCAGCGATGCATGATGTCTATATTCTCATACTCGGTAGAGGATACTATTGAGGAGCTTATGGATAATTTTTCATCGTGGGTGACTCTTTTGAATATTACTTATCCTATTTGGCTAGTGTTTTAAGAAGACGCAAAGATTGCAATTTGGTGCTTAATTGGGATAAGTGCCACTTTATGGTAAAAGAAGGGATAGTGCTCAGTCATAAGATTTTAAAGAAGAGGATCAAGGATGGAAAGGCAGAGATTAAGGTGATTGAAAAATTTCCTGCACAAATTTTTTTGAAAGGTATTAGAAGATTTTTGGTACATACTGGGTTTATAATAGATTCATAAAGGATTTCTCTTAAATTGCACAACTTATATGTAAATATTTAGAGAAGGAGTTGAAGTTTGTTTTTGATAATGCATGTCAGAAGACATTTGATTGCCTTAAGGAGAAGTTGACATCGACCTCTTTCATTGTATCATGTGATTGGTCCATGCCTTTTGAGATTAGGTACGATGCTAGTGGAGTGGTTCTAGAAGCAGTCCTAGGCCAAAGATATGAGAAGATACTTCATCCCATTTATTGTGCTAGCAAAGCACTTAATACAGTTTAGAAGAATTATACTGTGATGGAACAAGAGTCGCTTGTTATAGTATTTGTATTTGAGAAACTCCTATCTAATTTGCTTGGGATGAAAGTAATTGTGCGTATCAACCATAACTCTTAAATATCTTATAACAAAAAAAGGATTCAAATCCTATATGGATTCATTGGGTACTTTTGTTACAAGAATTTGACTTATAGGTCAAGGATCGAAAGGGGACCAAAAATCAAGTGGCTGACAACTTGTTATGACTTGATGAAGAATCATTGTTGAAGTGGAAAGATAATCTTGAAATTGATGTTACTTTTCCCGACCAACAAGTATTGGCTGCATCACAAGGCTTGATCCCTTGTTTTGCAGATTTTGCTAAGTATTTGGTAAGTGATGTGGCTCTTGAGGACTTATCCTTTCAGCAACAAAAGAATTTTATATTTTATATGTGAAAGTTTTTCTGTGATCAACCATATTTGTTTTTTATTTTTGTGTTTGGAATGTTTCGTAGATGTGTCTCGAAGGTTGGAATGATGAGCATTATATAGGCATGCCATTTATCCCAAATTGGGGTTCATCATAATGGTGTGTGAATGCTCATAAGATTTTGTAGTATGGGTGATATTTCCCCACCATTCATTAAGATGATCATCACTATTCAAGATCATATGACCAATGCCAAATACAAGGGAACATCTCATGAAGACATGAGCTACCATTGACCCTAATTCAAGGATTTGAGCTTTTCAATGTTTGGGTTATGGATTTCATGGGCTAATTTGTAAGCACATATGGTATAAAGTATATTTTGGTTGTTGTTGACTATGTTTCAAAATGCACGGACAAAACTATACCGCTAAATAATGATTAAAATAGTGTTATAACATTTTTTAGAAGGTATATATTTTCCATATTATGTATGTCGACGTCCATTATGAGATGGGGGTCCTCACTTTTGTAATTATTTGTGCAAGGCCTTGTTTGAAAATATTATGTGAAGCATAAGGTGGAAATATGTTACAATCCTCAATCAAGTAGACAAGTAGAGGTTTCCAGTTGAGAGATCAAGTCCATTTTGGTGTGGGCTGTGAATGCCAATAGAAAGTCCTGGGCTAGAAAGTTGGATGATGCTTTATAGGGTTATCGAACAATGTTTAAGACTCTTATTTTCATTTCTCCATATTAGTTCATATTTGGAAAAGCATGTCACTTGCCTGTAGAACTTGAGTATAAAGCGCTTTGGTCACTCAAGAGGTTGAATCTGGCGTGGATTGATATGGAGAAGTTGATACTTGAGAAACTAAATGAGTTGGATAATCTCTGTATTAAATCACATGAGAGCTCAACTTTATACAAAGAAAAGATGAAGCTGAAAGATGACTAAAAATTTGAGGAGAGAGAGCTCAATACTAGTGATATTGTTCTATTGTTCGATTCAAAGATTTTCTTGTTTACTAGAAATCTGATTTCCCAAAGGATTGGACCGTATCAAATGGTGAAGGTGTTTCCTAATGGTGACATTGAGCTTGATAATAAAGATTGCAAGAGATTTAAAGTGAATGGCCAAATGGTAAAACAATACATCAAAAATATTGAAGAGGTCAAGGTGATATGTGATGTTTGTCTTGATGAAGTCTGAGTAATCAAGACACTTGAGTAGTGCCCCAATGTTAAATTAGGTGTTGTATGGGAGGCAACCCATGAGTTAGTTTGGTAAAGTCTTAGTGGCTAAACTAGCCACGTCGTGTTGTAATGTTAAATTGAGCACTGCTTAGGAGGCGACCCAAGGAATTTATTTTTATTTCTCATTGATGTTTAATTATAGAATAGTATTAATTGGTGTTGAAGTGTGAAAGTGGTTGCAAACTAAATCTGATAGTAGAGGAAATTCTTCTGCACCGACCCCACGAGTCTCATAATGGTCGCAGCTATTGGCAACATAGGGTGATTTATAACCATCGTAAGTAATAAAATAGACATTGGAAGATTATGGAAACTCCACCCTACAACTTTCAAAATGAGTCAAGAAGACCCATAGGGTCTCACTATGACTCATCGCCTTAACTCGTGGGGACTGGGTAAGGGTAATTCAAAAGACCAAGTAAGTCATCTGAACCCCTACATGTTGGGTGTTGGCAATGAGTTGTCACTATTATTAATAAGTATTTGCATTAGTCATGGACACGGACTACAAATTGGTTAATAACTTAAGTAACCCAACTTAACTGACCCAATTCAAAGGGTTAAAACCCTCAATTTCACCCAAATCCGCTCCTCTTCAAAATGTTTGAAATAGTAACTCCCTATACAACTAAAAAACTATATCATATTAATTTACTCCATAAATCATGCATAAACCATCATAAGAATTATCAATAGTAGCCTTTTTTTTCTAATTTATCCCTAAAGTCGAATTCAGTTGATTTTCTTCCAAATCTTCTCTCCTTCAAGCTTCAGAATCAAAATCAAAGTAAGTTTACCTTTCAATAGATTACTTGATTGTCTATACTGAGAATTCTCTATGGCTATACTATCATTACTTTGTGTATACTGAACTCTAGATGAAATTTCTGTAAAAGGATTGGGCTGCTTAGACCTAAAAAGATTTTGGTAACATGATTTTGGTTGAAACTATGCATAATGGGTAATTAATGTGTGTTTGTGATCATTATCTACTAAAATTTTCATATAATTGTGCTCAAGGGTGAAGTCTGAGTTTCCCTAGTAAGTTGGAAAGTGAGTTTAACATAAAGAGTATATGTTTTTGACCATTCCAGTGATAGTCATAGTTGGTGTTGGTACAAATTGTTTAAATAAAAGAGATAAAAAAAGTGTGACTGAAACTATCCTTTTGTATTTCTCACATCTCCCACAATGACTCTTTGGCGAATATTATGAGTCATTGCGTGAGTTATGACCATTGGTACTGGGGACCGAAATTGGTAAGATTTTGGACATTGGGAGATCTTCTCAGTACTCTTAACCCGATGAGTCGTAGGGAAACCCAATGACTTGTATTGAGAACCTACAACTATATATCTATAGGATTTGGACCCAATGAGTCACCTAACGAGCTGTAGCATTTGGCAACAACTCATTGCTTGACTCGTAAGGACTGGCGTTTAAACTTATACATAGATTTTGATTTCTTGAATACTTATAATTACCCTTAATGAGTACCGTGGCACCCAAGAATAATATACCAAAAATAATTTAAAAGAGGGGAAGCCTACTCTTAAGAAACAAGCTTAGTCCACTAGGTAATTGATAGATGTGCCCACTGACAAAGAGTCTAGTGGATCAGTGGAGGAATATCCATTTTTAACCCTACTAGAGCCACGCACAAGGTTTTCTCAAGCAAGGATATTGAGGCCAAGGACATTAGAACCTAGGAGTGAAACCACCCTTGGAAGTAACATCAACACTTCCCCATTCAGACGGGGGAGGAGATTCAAAGTCCAAGAAAAGGGAGTATGAAAGCTGGTCTAGGAATAAAGAAGGGAGTTTAGCTATAAGTTACTCTAAGGAACAAAATATATCCATATTCAACACTTACGTCTCTGGTGATGATGATGAGACCTCTATCGAGAGTCCTCCACTACAAATCCATTCTATTCTAATGTTGCATCCGACTCTAGAGGTTCATGCAACCCCAAAGGTTGAAAAGATGGGGTATCCTATGCATGTTGGCTATCTATAATTGGGACATAGACATAACTAATGAAGTTCAATTGAAGAGGGTCTTTTATGAGGAGTCAAGATTTATTACCATAGGAACATATAAGATACTTGAGTTCAAGAGACTATTCAACAAATACAACTTTACATAGTAGTTTGGCAAGTACAGTCCCAAGCTAGTTTAGGAAACTTTATGCTGCATACTAGGCCAACATGAATTTTATGACCCAACTACCGGATCGTGGGCAACTATTCTAACCATCCTAGATAGGCGAACCCCTTGCCATCCCTTTAAGAAATTAAGCAAAAGACCTTAATTAAATAAAGAAATTAAGTAAAAGATCTTAACTAAATAATAAAATAAATTTTAATATTGAAAGTCTTTGTAAACTAGTATTAAATTATAACTATCCTAGGATCTAATCAAAACAGGTACATGAGCTGCTAAAAGTAAAATAACATTGGAAATAAATTCCACCATGAGTGAGAGAAGGGGAGCTACTGAAGAATCACTACTGCAATAGTCAAGAAACCAACACTGATCCTTGCAAAAGACTATACCTTAAAAAGGGTAAAGTAAGAATAACATTAGTGCAAACCACACGTACTAGTAAGCCTCATTGATTGACCAAAACCAGATTAAAAAAATATAACATAAATATTAGAAAGAAAATATGCAATCTTTTTAGACTCATTAACAACCCTTAAATGTTCCCTTCCACCCTATTTAATAACTTTAAGTTATGATTTTCGAGACACCGTTCTTCCTCTAATGACTCGGCCACCCTAGACCACTAAGTTTGGTCTCACAACAACGGTAAATATAACCTATAAGGATAACTATAATGAGGGAAGACCTAGACCTAGGTTAAGAACATAATAAGTCACCTAGCATATATAGAGAGGCCCCATTCGGACATATTATGTGTCCTCTCAGCTCCCCATTCATTATCTTGGGTTTAAGCCATAACTTACACCCGTTCTTCCCCTATACCACTGATATAAGACTCATTGATCAACCTCAACCACATTGGTCATTTCACTACCCGAGGTAATATAACAAATTAGGCCTCGATACAAATTACTATCCATATCATAATCGGTCAAGACTTAACTAAAATATAGTACCAAAAGTTAATACATACTCAACCAACTTACATTTAGCACAACAAGTATCAAATAAAAATGTAGGATATTCAATCAACAATATAACAACATTATCACCAAATCAAATTCAACCATGCTAACTCAGAACAAGTTAGGAGACAACAAGTCAAGTCAACCATAATATAGTAAACCCCTTAACACTAATAATATCCAAGTCAGAAAACCATGATTCTAGTAACAACAGTCTCAAAGTATATGGCAAGCAACTAGACCATATAAGAATTCTAATTATATCAAATATATAAATATAATCCCCAATTCACACATGGAACCGTCAAGCTCACCTGACTATCGTATATACATGTTATGGGTGATGCATCTACCCTCTAGACATGAATTGTAAGGAATAATTTCCATCCATGTACTAAACCTCAAACACAAGTTTCTGCCAATTTTGTCTGAGATGCCATAAAATTTCAACCATTTTATTTTTTACCTTCGAACATTCAAAATGTAAATATTTGACTTAAATTATGTTTAGGGATGTTAAAAGGTTGTTTTGGGGAAGTTTTAGAATTTTTAAAAGGGGATCAGGTTCATTTTGGGACCCGAGGCATTGAGGGTCCACAATATTAGCATTCCACAGAGGCTAGCCTCTATGATAGTGGTGTGAGATGGAGTCTACCCTCCACAATAGAGTCATGCCATGTTGATGTTTTAATTTTGTTCAATTTTATTTTATTTACTTGGGGAGAGGGTATTTTGGTATTTATACCCCTTGTACGACTTTATAACATAAAATAACTCCATTATCTTCATTTCTTAAAGATCAAATCATTCTGTTTCTCTCTCAAACTAAATACCTAAGAAAATTCAAGGGTTTTATAGTGAATTCATCATTCGTCCTCCAAACATTGAATTTTTTTTCCTTGTGAATTTTAGGCATGTATCTCATTCCCAATATTTATTTTTGCATTGTGGTACTTATTTAATCATTATCCATATGTTTTGAATTGATGAGTTTAAAAGTGGGTTGAGGGGTTTTGACTGGTATCGCTTGAATTGCTTTTTCCATGATTTAAATTGATGATTTATTTGTTAAATTTATGGTTTTTATACCAAATGAGTACATTGTTATGGAAATTGCAATGGGGAACATGGGTTTCCCCAAATTGATGACTTTTTGTCTTGGTAATGGCATTAATCCCAACCCACTTTATAAATTTGGCTTTTGAACATGGATAATTTTATAATTTAACTTATTTATGAACCCACTGAAATGCATTAATGGATAATTAGTTAAAATTAAATTGAAAAGCCCTTGGTGGCCATGGTTTGGATTTTAAAATGGAACTTGGGAGTCTAATAGTTACATGAATTGGTTTGTCTTGATTATATAAGCTAGCAAGAATAATTGGTATGATGATACCTTGTGGTAAATGCCTTAATATAAGACTCCTGGGTTAATGGTTGGGTTTATATGTAAATTATTTTAATTTGGGCTTAAAATAATATTGTAGCACACCGTGAAGGTGTAGTCCCGAGGGGACTAACACTAGAAACCATGTTTGTTGGTGTGAGGGTATAAATGACCATGCAATAGGTTCACACATTATATTTTAGAATGGATAGAGACTTGGTGTCTTTAGACCTTCCCTTGGATTCCTTGATTCTTGCGGGTAGCACGAACTGGGGCTCTTTCAGTAGAGAAAGCTGAACCCACATAGCCCATGGGTGCTATATGAATATATGTATGTGGTTTAGATTGGTTTTTGGCATTGTCATTATTTTATCTCTATCCCTGAGTTACATGCCAGTGCTTATCCCACTGATCGTCCCTAGATGCTACTTTGTTTCATAATGTAGGTTCGAAGGGTGTTCTGTTTCTCCTATACAACGTTAGGTGGTTCGGTACATCTGTTGAGTTGTTGTGAAGTGGTGAACCTCTATATTTTTGAAGGACCAATCATTTCATCTATTTTTTATGTCTTAGTATTTCTCTTAGATTTTTTTTTTGGTTATGGTCGGGGGCATGTCCAAACCTATTTGGCATTTTTGGTTTTAGAGGCTTTTGTGGACAAGTGTGGGTTGGATATTAGTTTGATTCATAGAGTTTACATTTGATTATCTATCCTTCTTATTACTATTTGGTTTTCTTTTGTTGTATTACTTTAATGTGTCCTGGATGTTAGGCTAAATGGGTGGTCTCTGGCTCACGATGGGCTTGAGATACCCGTCATGACTAGGACCTAGTTTGTGTTATGACAACTTTGTATTAGAGTCAGGTTTAGGGTTGTTGGGTATCCATAAAGCTGTGTCGAGTAGAGTCCCTTTTATGGATGTGTAGAGTGCCACACTTATAAGGGGGAGGCTATGAGGAATTTAAGAATGTTTCCCTTTCTTATGTTCTATTTTGGGCTATAGAGTTTAGTGCTTTGAAACTTATCTAACTCCTGGCTTGCTCGCATTTCAGAGCATGCCTCCTCAAAGATTCAATGGTCGAAGAAACTGTACCAGTGACTCTGTCCCACTTGGGGAGACTTTGGAGGGGACTCGTCCTACTTATGGAGGGCAAAACTATTCTTTTCTATTTTCTATTTTGCAATTAAATCCTGGGGTTGCCTACTTTCTAGAATGCAAGAAATTATGAAGGTCATATTCTGATGTGTCGCACACTACTAGGATCTTCCCAAGTTGGATTCGGAGGATTTGGGGGAGTTTCCCTTCCTGAGTGATGTGAAAGGAGGGTCCCTATCCAACATCCTACGATTGATAGGGCACCCTACTAGGTTCTTTACCTTTCTTATTTTATGATGGTGATTGGATTTCCCCCATTTGGGGTATGTACTAGATATTATATTTTCCTTTCTTTACTTTCCACATAAAAATGCTAAAATGTCAAAATAAACAAGCCAAACACAAGGTTCAAAAATAGGGGAAATGGGGCACTACCACTACCTCACTCGTGTCACTATATCATGCTATATATCGCTATAGTGGCACTTCTCTAGGTAGAAAATCCCACTATAGCGGCATGGCCACTATAGCAACCTCATGTCTCTATAGCAGCACAAATAGTGGTCGTCCAGATTTTTGTCATACTCAACACATTTCCTTTTCAAACCCCCTTAATACTAGTAATATAATTACAAACTTATTTATGCCTTATCAAATGGCCAAAAATGAGTTCATCCACTTTATAACAAGCCTCTAACACCATTTTATTACACATAAGATTTCCATAACATAGATTCACATAAATCAAGCAACTAGATCACAACATGTGCAATCAAGGAAAATCAAATCAACTATCATTTGTTCAATCCTCATTAAGAACTTCTAGTTTCACTTGTGATGCCCTTAAGTGGGTCCTCTAGTATGTATTACATAGACCTTTTGTCCAGATACTGATGAAAACCTTCTCGGTTCCAATTAGTGTTGCTTGTATCCCTCCAAGCAGAGTTAAGTGACATCCAGTTGCCTGGTTGATATACCAATTGGAATCAAGGGATACTACTTGAACTCAACTTATACATCAACCACACAACCTTTTTAGATGAAAGAAAAAAAATAGAACCACTTCCTAAAATGTCTCATATCTTCTCAAAGATTAGATGTGCACATCAACACAGCAATCCAGAAGAGTCTACTCAACATTTTCTCTTGTATTGTGAGATAACCTAGGCTCTGGTACCATATTGTCACAACCCAACTACTAGATTGTGAGGGAACATATTCTAACTAACCTAGATAGGAGAACCTATTATCATTCCTTTAAGAAATCAAACTGAAGTCCTTAATCAAATAATGAAACAAAATTTATTATAGAAAATCCTTATAAAAATGAATGGAATTATAACTACCCTAGGATCTAGTCTAAACATGTATAGAGATGCTAAAAGAAAAATAACAATGTACACAACTTCCACCATGAGTGAGATAAATTGGAGCTGCTAAAAGATTACTACCGCAACACTCAAGCAACCAACACTAATCCCTAAAAGAGACTACACCCAAAAATGCTTATGGTAAGAGTAGAATCAGTACAAACAGCATATTTTTAAGCCTCATTAGTTGACCCAAATTTGATTACAAAAATATAACATTAATTTTAAAAAGAAAACATGTGTTTTTGTAAACTCATTACCAACCCCTAAACGTTCTCTTCCACCTTTTTTACTAACTTCCAGGTATGATTTTTGAGACACCGCTCTTTGTCTTATGAATCTGTCACCCCAGACCACTAATTATGGCCTCACACTAAGGGTCAACATAACTTCTAACTATAACTATGAAAGGAAATCCCTAGACCTAAGTTAAGAACCAAATAAGTCATCTAGCATACCTAGAGAGGACACATTTAGACATGGGACCTATCCACTAACCCTCCTATTTATTAGCTGATGTTTAATTATAACTTACACCTGTTATTTTCCAGTCACAACCCAATTTACGGGTCATGATGGAACCTACTTAATCCTGCTAGTAGGTAAGCCAAACCATAGCACAAAGCTATATGCAATGGGCAAATTTTGTGGAAAATAACTTAAAACCAAGAAATCAACAATTAAAGACTTACAATAATAATAATAAGATAGTAAGTCTAAATAGAGATAAAGCATTAACAACCATCTAATGAACTAGTAGTGTCAGTATAAGAGCTACTACAAAAGGGACATAAGTACTGAAATAGTCATATACACATTACCAGAAAATACCCCTATTGATGAGTGGTGAGTTTACCACTCATTCGCACTCATTTTTCATGCATGTTAACTTGTTTTGAATAAATAAATGAGAAAATATTTAAGGTTAGATGCACTAATATCCACTCTTTGCAGGCATAAGGTTGAGAAAATCAAAGATGTGGATTGGAGATGAAAATGATAAAAAGGGATCAAGAAAGAGTGCAATTAAGGACCTGGACTACATCAGCATCGGTTACCGCAACCGTGGTCCTCTACTACGATCATGGTCAGTCAAGAAAGTCAGAGCAATGCGGTTGTAACATAAAAATACGATCGCAGATAGCTGTTTGTGATCGTGGTTAAGCGGGAATAGGCCCGGGGGAAGATTTATAAAAAATCACTTAGAGGCATCCCAAGTGATATTTAAGCAAAACCCATTTCCTCTTTAGGATAGCTTAGCTCATAAGATATCTTGGAATTAAAGACTTGAAACCCTAATCTTAGGCAAGTGTGTAATTAATTTTGGAGGATCAATTACCTGGTTTCTTGGTGAATAATGGATGATTTAAATGACCCATATGGTATATTTCTCCTTAGTTTCTTCATGATTATCTTAACAATTTACTCTTGGTATTATGTTGAATTAGTGTGTGATTGTGTGTGGGTATTGTTTTGTTTGCATGGATTTTAGTTGCTGAGTATGGGTTTCACCATTGCTTGAGCTTATGAGTTAGGATTTGATGGGTGAAAACTCAAAATTTCCAAATGGGTTTGATGGGTGAAAGCTCCAAGCTCTAGAAACCTTTTGCCATCCTTGAAAGTGGGACTTAGGTGAATATTAGGTAACCCTTAACATCCTCAAAAGAGGGTTATCGGGGGACAAAGCAATGGTGAATAACTAAGCCTATGGGTTACCACCATTTGTAATCTTAGAATAAGTGTTTAGGGACTGTAATTCATGTCAAGAGCATCATCCTAGAAATAGAGATGTTTGGTTGAGGTTTTGGGTAGTTATTCTAACTTCATACTTGTTAGGCGGTTGAAAGAGCCAATGAGTGAAATTTTTGGGGTTTTATTGAAAAATTGACCTCAACAATCTTCGAATTAGCCTATCCATTAATTAACAACTAAATTCCATACTAAAACAACACTATCCCACATGCTTCACCTCTAAGGATACATTATCCCATGATTTCTCAAAACTTTGAATTCAAATCAAAGATATCGTCTACCGATTACTTGCTAAAGGTTGTAGTTAAAAAGTTCCCAAACAAATTCCCCCATTTAGTTATACATGTCTTTTTCTTTAGCATTCCGTATGACCTTATAGTAATTGGAATACCCATAGGTTTAAAGTCTATAGCATTCACTCATCGAGATTCGACCCCAATTTACATTTGTTTACTTGACAATGACTGTCTCACCCCTCAATTATGGGAGTAAGTTGAGCTTTATAAAAATGGCATCATAGTTGAGGAGTGAAGTGTAGATTTTTCTTGTGTGGTGTTATTCTTTCTTTGGAGCATCCGGAGTGTCACACTTTATTTTTCTTGTTGTTTTTGAATCTTTTGTAGGTTATTCTAGCATAAATAAAACCATGAGTGAAGGCCCTAATCATGTGGAACCATTCGATGATACTTGGGGAGACTGAAATTTAAATAATAGGGGTCATGCGAGTGAAAACTATATCCCACCTCATTATAGGGGTGGGACATTCCATGTAACTAGTACCATGCTTCATGTATTACAAATAAAAGGGCTATACGAGGTTCAATCACATGAAGACCCATATGTTCACTTAAGGACCTTTTTGGAGGTGTACACACAATTTAACATTTCATGCACCACTCAAGATGCCTTTCGACTTTATCTATTCCCGTTCTTACTAACGGGTGAAGCATTGTTGTGGTTCCGCTTACTCCCTACAAACTCAATAACTTCATGTAGTGAACTCACAATGATTTTCTTAGACTAATACTCATATCCCTCCAAGGTCTATCAACCAAGAGATAAAATTTTGAATTTTAGAAAAAAGATTGGGGAACCACTTCACGAAGTGTGGGAAAGATTTCATCAAAAACTAGGCCAATAACCAAACCAAGAGATTTGGGGGAAGACACTTCTTCAAATATTCTATTGGGCACTTGAGCCTTTGAACCAAATGGTGGTAAATAATACGGTATAAGGGTCTTTCTTAAACTTGCATTTCAATGCTGCTACAAAAATATTGAGAGAGGTAACTAATAAAAATCGAGAATGGCATACCCGAGATTACAATATGTCCACCAGCTCTTCACTCAATCCCATGGTTAGCAAGGAGCAACAAAATTGGGGTGACAAGAAAGAGGAAACCTTGGCAAAGATATTGAATCAATTTGAGATCCTAACCAAGTATGTCATGGGTGCTCCACCAAAATCCTATGGAAAGGATGACAAAGAAAGTCGGTATTTAGCAAACCCCTCGGAAGGTTCCCACTCGACCTACTGTAGGCAAGGTGGGAATCGAGGTTGGATAAATCAAGTTGGTAGTCAAGTTTGGAGAGAACAGGAGCATGAAGATTGCTATTTTGCGAGTCAACCTCCATTGACGCCGGCAGAGGTAGAACGGAGGATCTCCTTGCAAAAATTTTGAACAAAGTTGAGGTAATAGACAAAATAGTTTGTGAATTAAAAGAGGACTTCATTTCACTCTCTAGAATGGTGGTCTCCCATGCGGTCTCTATTAAGGAATTGGAAAATCAAATAGGTTTACTCGTCGTATGTATAGATGCTAAACCTAAGGGGAAATCCACTATTGGCACAATCATCAACCTCCAAAATGATGATCAAATCTTGGCGATGCTTGCAGAGGGTAAAAAGATAAAGAAAGAGTACATGACGGAGGACTTAGGCAAAGAATTTCCCAATGCTCGATCAAAAGAGAGGTTGTCCCAAAGTCTAATCGACAAAGAAAAGAAAGAGGCGGAAAGCATTGTTGGTCAGTTAATTGATGAGGAAGAGT